>OU342742.1:242918051-243518051 GCA_910589775.1 Avena eriantha | reverse complement strand
GAAACATTACGAGTAGCGACATCATCAAGATAGTCCTTGGAACTGAGTTTGATTTGACGATAACCCAGCTCAAATCAAAGGCTTGGGGAAGATAACATATCCATGAAGGAGATACTATCTTTCTTCATCACAAACAAAACTAGACATCCCTTTAATATGAACTAAGTCAGATAGAACCTTTGTCTTACAACTCTCCAAGTTGTTGTTTAGTCTCAACCAACTAGTTCAAGGGTATCCAGTACGGATCCGTGGAGAAAGGAGAAGTTCAAAGAACTTGCTTGCTCAAGAACTTGATGATGGCCCAAGACATCTCGAGCTCGTTGGGGAACCCCAAGAGGAAGGTATGATGAGCACAGCAGCAAGCTTTCCCTCAGTTATGAAACCAAGGTTTAATCGAACCAGTAGGAGCAAGGAAACACCTCCAAGGTGTTGCTAGCTGAACTTTGGTAGGGCGCACTACCGGTGCCAGCAGCAACGTGGAATCCTGCACAACACAACCACAAAACTATGTCCCCAACTTACAGTGAGGTTGTCAATCTCACCGGTTTTGCTGAAAACAAAGGATTAAACGTATTGTGTGGAAGAAAGTAATAGTTTGCAGAAAGTAAACAGAAAGCAGAAAACAGTTGATTGTAGATTGATGATAAAAGAAAGGACCGGGGTCCATAGTTTACTAGTGGTGGCTCTCCTTAAGATAGATGACATGTTGGGTGAACAAATTACAGCGGGAAATTGACAAACATCACGAAAGCAATCATGCATATACTACTCATCTTGACTCCTTTGAGATTTGATTGGGCATTACAACATTATACATAGACCGTAATCCAACTGCATCTATGACTAATAATCCACCTTCAGGTTATCATCCGAACCCCCTCTAGTATTAAGTTGCAAACAACAAATAATTGCATTACGCATTGCATGTAAAGTAAACAATACGATTGTTCTATGAACAAAGGATTGTTGTTTTCTCCCTAGTAGCAACAGCACATCTAGTACCTTAGAGATTTCTCTCACTTCCCCAGAACTAGAGGCATGAACCCACTATCGAGCATAAATACTAACTCTTGGAGTTGCTAGCATCTACTTGGCCAAGATAGCTACTAACAACGGAAAGCATGCAAGATCACAAATAACAAAGACATGATAGAATCAATAATTAATCTGAAATAGCATCTCAATATCCATCGGATCCACGCAAACACAACATGTAGGAATTACAAATAGATGACCTTGATCATGAACAGAGCTCACAAGATCTAAACATGATAGCACAAAGGAGGAGAACCAGCCATCTAGCTACTACATGGACCCGTAGTCCAACGATGAACTACTCACGCATCACACCGGAGGCTTGCATGGTGATGAAGAAGTCCTCTAGGGTGAATTCCCCTCTCCAGTAGGGTGCCAGGAAGAGCTTCAGATCCCTCCTGATCTAGGTATGGAGATGACGGCGGCTACAGACTCTTTCGTGGATTTTTTTGAACGGGTACTTAGGGTCTTTGTATCGAAGGCATCTTATAGGAAAAAGGGGATGCCGAGGAGGTGCCGGAGGTGACCAGACCACCCCTTGGCGCGGGCCAGTCTTGGCCACGCGGCTAGGTGGTGTGGCGGCCCCCTGGCCCCTCTCTGTCTTGTATTCTGGCTCCTTGTGTCCCTCGGTAAAAAACTGACTTTGGCTTTTGTCCCGTCCAATTCCGAGAATATTCATTTTCTGACTTTCCTGGAACCAAAAACAGCAGAAAACAGGCAACTGGCACTGTGGCTCCTTTTAATAGGTTAGTCCAAGAAACTGTTGTGGCATCCCGCTAAAACCACTACTAGAAAATCACGTTGTTTTTGTGCATTGCATCATCATGACCGCATGCTCATGTCATCATGCCACATTGCATTTGAGCATCGTCATCATCTTGCATGGATTTGTCTAAAACTATTTTCGAAACGCCTAGTTTTGTTTTCTAAATATTCCCCCTCTCTATTCAAATTAAAACCCGGGTCTCTGGAATATGTTGTTTCGTCTACCAACGGATTTCAAAAGCCCCGTTTTAAATAATAAAATATTTATTTTATTTTTAGGGGGCAGCCAAACCGGGCCGATCCGACCCAGCCGGCCACCCCCAAAATTACCCAAAACCAGCCTGTCTAGTCCTAATCCTACCTACCCCTAATCCTACCCAGCCTCCTTCCACCTCACCTGACCAATCCCCTCCCTCCACCTCACCCCCCAGCCACCACCTGATTCCCCCTCCACATCACCTCAGCCAACCCCATTACGCCACCTCAGCCCTTGGCCCAACTTCTCCCGCCCAGCCACCTCCTCTCCCGTCTACCGCACGCCTCCCCACCTGCCCTGCCCGGCCCCACACGCACGCGCTCACGCGTGGACAACTCCCGCTCGCCCTCGCCCGATACAGCCGCTGCCACGTCCCACACCTGCACGCAACCCCACGCCAACCCGCTACGCTTCCGCCCACCTGCCCCGCCTGGATGCGCCCCACGCAGCATCTCCTGCTCGCCCCAGCCCCCACCTCCGCGTCGTTTTCCACGTGCCTAGCCCCACCCCGCAGGCACCTCCCATCGCCACCAACCCCCGTCGCGTCTCGCCCCCCACCTGCGACTCCTTCCTCCCCTGGCTCGATCTCCCGCTGCCTCCCTTTCTGCGAGCGAGGCAGACCCCGCAGCGCCCCGCGCCGCCGTCGCCTTGCCCCGCGACCGCCCAGCGCACCTCGCCGCTGTCAGGAGCCCACCCCGGCCGCCTCCTTCTATGGCTGTCCTCCTCGCCGGGCCGCCTTCCTCACCGGAGACTGAGACCCGTGTCGCAGCGACCACGCCGCCAACCGAGCGCCACTCTGGTTCGTCGCCCTCTACCTTCCCGGTGTCGTCCCGGTTTTCGGCCACGCGTCCCCAGTGTCCTCGCCTTCCCCGCCACTAGAGCCGGCTCCACGCCTTGTTTCGCCTCGACCGGCCTCCGTCGTTGCCCTTGCCGGCTGCAGCCCCACCCTGCGAGTCTCTCCTCGCCCATGAGTGTAGCGGCCGAGCTCGCCACCACCCAGTGCCCCGTCATTCGTCTTTGGCCCCCATCGCCTCCGTGATGACCTCTGCCACACGCGCCTGAACCCGTTGACTGCGCCGCCCACCGACCTCGTCTGCCTCCAGCCGGCCCATCCTCGCTGCCTCGCAGCGGAGCCGCCTCGTCGCCCACTTCTCGCGGCCCACCCGCGAGCCCGCTGATCTCTTTCACCGTGCCACAACAGATCCCCGCCCTCGCCGCGCGGATCTCCTCTTGCCACCCCGTCGTCGCTTGGGCCACGACCCCGATTTCTGCACTACACCGCCACCTCTCTGCAGTGTGCAGCGCCGTCAGGCCCTGGACACGTCTCCAAGCCCCAGCTGGAGCCATCACAAGTTCAACACCAACCCAGCCGAACCCGATGAATCACCCGAGCCCTTCATGATCCGCGCCCGATCCACGATGACCAACACCAACCTCGACAAGATCTTTCACACGGACTCCGGACACTCCGACAAGTTCTTCCGCGCCGACAAGACCGGCTCGACGCCGATGGGTTTCGATGAAGGTACAAGGTGCCACACAAGACCTTCCGAAGACATTGAGACCCTGAACGCCAAGATCTCCGCCGCGAAACGACAAGGTCTTTGGAGTGGAGCTGACAAGGTCTACTGCACGGACGCCATGACCTTCACGGATCCGATGCCCGAGAAAACCGGATGCCAAGGTTGCCGACACGGAACGCCAAGTACTTCCTCGCGAACGCCAAGACCGACTCGATGGTGCGGACCCGACAAGATCTTCGCGACGACAAGATCGACACCGACCAGGGCGAATCTGATGAGCCGCCGACGCCGAACCAAGTCCTTCGTCCCGGAACGCCAAGATCTACTCCATTGTCCGAGAACGTTCCTGCCGAGATCGATCCCCGTCGAACCCCGGATCCCTAAGATCGGACCCCGAACCACATCGAACCCCAAGATCGTCCGAACCCAGATGTGTGAACCTTTTCCCAAGCCCCCATTTTATAAATGCTATATATAAAACTTGTTGCATATTAATTGTTCATCTCGCATGCATATCATGTGGGTTGGGGGCATTATGCCGATTCACCTCATAATCAAATATGGAGTCTATATGCGGGTTATTCTAGTCATATATTGGCTCCATTTAAATTTGTGTAGAAAACCGGTGCCATGATTGCCTTGTTAATTCCACATTTAATGTGTGGGGTAGTTAAACAACATGAACCTTCTATTAAATTATCGGGGCCCCGGGTCCGCTTAATATTGACTAATTGCATCGCATCTCTGCCATGTCATGCATCATATCATAATCATGCCGGATCTTATGACGTAGTATTAAATATTGCATCCGGTGTTTCTTCTAGTGTTTGCTTCTTCGCGGATTAGGCCGATGAGTGGATGTGAGAATCGACAAGTTCTCCGGATATGATCCGTCGGCAGTGTTTCCCAGGCGAGCATCTCTCCCTCTTCTACCTATTTTTCATTTATAGTCTTTACTTCCTCGTGTTGATCTATTGCTATCCGTGTCGTAATGCTTTAGTTCCGTGCACCAGTTACATCCCGTGCAGCCTCTATATTGCCTTGGACACCTCCTATTACCTGTGCCTGGTAGATAGCTGGCCTTGCAAGTCGTAGTTGCGTGCTCAGGTGCGATCTTGTGTTGTCAAGTAACACAATTGTTGGAATGCCGGCAGATGTTTATGGTGGAGATGATCATGACTTTAAACACAACTATTAAATTGCTAGATATAACTAATGCAGAGGCATCGGTGGGCAATAGATGTTATTTGGTTCTTCCACGCTCACTTGTGTCCTGTAGGACCCCGAGTACTTGATACTTGTTCCTTGATTTTTCGCACTATCCACATCCGGGAGGCCGTGGACCCCCCTGAGCCAGAGCTTGATTCATTTCTATTTCTTGGGGCCACAAACTAGTTTGGGGTTTTATTACTATCCTGTACTTATACCATGTTACTGCTTTATTTACGATTGTGCGTGGAGCACCTGTACTGTTTAGGATCGTGACACGTTTTCGCTGTATCGACAAGCCGAGTAACATTTTCGGGTTCCCAGTCGTTTACAGCCATCCACACAAGCCCTGGGTTTGTTCCAGAGCCGGCCAACTTTGTTGCGGGTAGCTTGGTAGGGTGGCCCCCTGAAATATTTATGAATCCTGTGATTGCTTTGTCGTGAAAGCCTCGTTGGGTTTTGAGTTGGTTTTTCCGAGGTTGATCGAGTGTGTGTTGCTATTTGTGCACCCCTGCAGGGTAAAACTTTCTGAAAGCCGTGTCCGCGGTTATGGACGACTTGGAGCACAGTATCTCGATCATAGACAAGCATAACTAAAGTAATGCTATAAATTTGACTTAATATGTGACTAGTAATCAGCTCAATTATAATGGAATGGATATTAAAAATGCCAACAACTGGTGGATCTTGGTCGTATCATGTTCTTATGTCCCTGCCTAGTAAGTAATGCAACTCCAATGGAATGTGATAAAAGTGCCAACAATTGCTGGGTTTTGGGATTCCTCAGGATAATTATATCTGACTAGTAAATGTCCCAACTACAATGGAATGGTGATTAAAACTGCCCACTACTTATCCTATTAGGACGGCCCACGCTATCTATATCTGACTAGTAAGTGCTTCAATTATAATGGAATGAATAAAACTGCCAACTATGTGAGTTCCTTGGTCCGACTTCCTCGTTTGGTCTCAAGGGGGAAATACCAGGATGGGTTTGTTTGGTGTTAGCTTCAGGTTGGATCCGAATAGGTCTTTCTTACCCCTCTCTAATAGCCGCTGGTGATAACGAGTCTCTATAGGTTGTTTAGTGCCGTTGCGCTGCCGCTTCAGCCCACCATACCTATGTAGGCGAGAGCCGCCGAATTCTAGCCTTGCCGTGTACTGGCCTCAGTACTGACGCTCCTCTTTTTCCTTTGCCCTTTGTCGGCACCCCTTTTGTTCTAGCAGGTTAAGATCGGCGTCGTTAGCAGGGTTACCCTTCCGGCTTGGCCTGGGCAGGGTTATGGACGCCATTGGTTATTCTTCAGGGCTCTTAGCCCCATTTCCATCTTGTCCGTAGACGGACGCCCTATCGTTTTCAAGGTGATTTGGATCTTTGTATTGTATATCTGTATTCTTGACTCGTTGAGTCGCTGTTGTATATATATATATGTTCTGTGGTTCCCCTCGAGGACTGTTTTGTAATGGTATTACTTCGTTTTCCACCCGCACGAAAGTGCCTGGTGGGCGTCCTTGAATCGTTTCTATGCGGGTTTGGCGG
Organism: Avena eriantha; assembly: GCA_910589775.1. NCBI lineage: Eukaryota > Viridiplantae > Streptophyta > Magnoliopsida > Poales > Poaceae > Avena > Avena eriantha. Next base: position 243,511,723 of record OU342742.1, on the reverse strand, counting down.
AAAGGGCTAAAACTTGCATAGGGCTGATTCGAGGGTGTTACAGAGTGGTATCAGAGGTCAGCAGTTGCGATACCCCACAAGTCCAGCCTGTAGGATAACCTAGCTAACGGCCAAAGTAGAGTGTCAAAACTATTTTGCAAAATCGGTTGGATAGATCTGATTAGGTCTGATTTACTCCTTACCCCTCTGCTATTCTCCTCTTACCTCTGCATGTTTTGAATCTGCTCTCTTCCCTTTCTTCAAGTCCAGGAATTCTCGTGGTTGGGTTTCCGTCGTACCTTCAGGGTTTCGCTTGCTCCTTTGGTAACGGTGCTTCCACATCCGGTCTTCATGCTATCTAAGGAATCCTTCACCTGTTGGACTTCTCTCTATTCCTTGTTGTGCTTTCCGGTGGTTTCCGACGCGACAACATCATCTACGCCAGATCCGATGCAGAGCCTGCATCACTCCTTTGTTCCGCACCTCGATTGTCCAGATCTTCAGTCTGACTGTGAGAATGGTTGCACGCTTTTCTACTGATTGTGCGGAGTAATAGTTTGGGTGCGTGATGGATTGGCCCCCATGCCGACTACTCACTCTATTTGCTCGTGTACATTGAAGTGGATGAGAATGCATCGGTTCTCTCTTTCTATCAAAGTTAGAGGTGGCTTTATTTGTGGATACCTTTACCTTCGTCCTTTGTTTCCCGGAGTGTTCTCTCGACGATCACGGACAACGACCTCTTGTTAGTGGTGTCGCGAGGATCTACACGAAGCGCGAAGATTCAGCTCATCGTCCTTCTTCCCCGTACCATGAGGCGGATCTCGAGGGCGAGATCCATTGTTAGTGGTGTCGAATTGTGGCATCCCGCTAAAACCGCTACTAGAAAATCGCGTTGTTTTTGTGCATTGCATCATCATGACCGCATGCTCATGTCATCATGCCACATTGCATTTGAGCATCGCCATCATCTTGCATGGTTTTGTCTAAAACTATTTTCGAAACGCCTAGTTTTGTTTTCTAAATATTCCCGTCTTTATTCAAATTAAAACCCGGGTCTCCGGAATATTTTGTTTCGTCTACCAACGGATTTCAAAAGCCCCGTTTTAAATAATAAAATATTTATTTTATTTTTAGGGGGCAGCCAAACCGGGCCGATCCGACCCAGCCGGCCACCCCCAAAATTACCCAAAACCAGCCTGTCTAGTCCTAATCCTACCTACCCCTAATCCTACCCAGCCTCCTTCCACCTCACCCTGACCAATCCCCTCCCTCCACCTCACCACCCAGCCACCACCTGATTCCCCCTCCACATCACCCCAACCAACCCCGTTACGCCACCTTAGCCCCTGGCCCCACTTCTCCCGCCCGGCCACCTCCTCTCCCGCCTACCGCACGCCTCCCCACCCGCCCTGCCCGGCCCCACGCGCACGCGCTCACACGCGGACAACTCCCGCTCGCCCTCGCCCGATACAGCCGCTGCCACGTCCCACACCTGCACGCAACCCCGCGCCAACCCGCTACGCTTCCACCCACCTTCCCTGCCTGGACGCGCCCCACGCAGCATCTCCCGGTCGCCCCAGGCCCCACCTCCGCGTCGTTTTCCACGTGCCCAGCCCCACCCCGCAAGCACCTCCCATCGCCACCAACCCCTGTCGCGTCTCGCCCCCCACCTGAGACTCCTTCCTCCCCTGGCTCGATCTCCCGCCACCTCCCTTTCCGCGAGCGAGGCCCGCCCCGCAGCGCCCCGCGCCGCCGTCACCTTGCCCCGAGACCGCCCGGGGCACCTCGCCACCGTTAGGAGCCCACCTCGGTCGCCTCCTTCTATGGCCGTCCCCCTCGCCGGAGACCGAGACCCGTGTCTCAGCGACCCCGCCGCCAACCGAGCACCGCTCTGGTCCGTCGCCCTCTACCTTCCCGGTGCCGTCCCAGTTCTCGGTCGCGCGTCCCCAGTGTCCTCGCCTTCCCCGCCACCAGAGCTGGCTCCACACCTCGTTTCGCCTCGGCCCGCCTCCGTCGTCGCCCTCGCCGGCTGCAGCCCCACCCTGCGAGTCTCTCCTCACCCGTGAGTGCAGCGACCGAGCTCGCCACCACCCAGCGCCCCGCCGTTCGTCTTTAGCCCCCATCGCCTCCGTGACTACCTCTGCCACACGCGCCTGAACCCGTTGACTGCGCTGCCCACCGACCTCGTCCGCCTCCAGCCGACCCATCCTCGCTGCCTCGCTGCGGAGCCGCCTCGTCGCCCACTTCTCGTGGCCCACCCACGAGCCCGGCGATCTCTTTCACCGTGCCACAACAGATCCCCGCCCTCGCCGCGCGGATCTCGTCTTGCCACCCCGTCGTCGCTTGGGCCGCGACCCGGATTTCTGCACTGCACCGCCACCTCTCTGCAGTGTGCAGCGCCATCAGGCCCTGGATACGTCTCCAAGCCCGAGCTGGAGCCATCACAAGTTCAATGCCAACCCAGCCGAACCCGATGAATCACCCGAGCCCTTCATGATCCGCACCCGATCCACGATGACCAACACCAACCTCGACAAGATCTTTCACACGGACTCCGGACACTCGGACAAGTTCTTCCACGCCGACAAGACTGGCTCGATGCTGATGGGTTTCGATGAAGGTACAAGGTGCCACACAAGACCTTCCGAAGACGCCGAGACCCTGAACGCTAAGATCTCCGCTGCGAAACGACAAGGCCTTTGGAGTGGAGCTGACAAGGTCTACTGCACGGACGCCATGACCTTCACGGATCCGATGCCCGAGAAAACCGGATGCCAAGGTTGCCGACACGGAACGCCAAGTACTTCCTCGCGAACGCCAAGACCGACTCGATGGTGCGGACCCGACAAGATCTTCGCGACGACAAGATCGACACCGACCAGGGCGAATCTGATGAGCCGCCGACGCCGAACCAAGTCCTTCGTCCCGGAACGCCAAGATCTACTCCATTGTCCGAGAACGTTCCTGCCGAGATCGATCCCCGTCGAACCCTGGATCCCTAAGATCGGACCCCGAACCACATCGAACCCCAAGATCGTCCGAACCCAGATGTGTGAACCTTTTCCCGAGCCCCCATTTTATAAATGCTATATATAAAACTTGTTGCATATTAATTGTTCATCTCGCATGCATATCATGTGGGTTGGGGGCATTATGCCGATTCACCTCATAATCAAATATGGAGTCTATATGCGGGTTATTCTAGTCTTATATTGGCTCCATTTAAATTTGTGTAGAAAACCGGTGCCATGATTGCCTTGTTAATTCCACATTTAATGTGTGGGGTAGTTAAACAACATGAACCTTCTATTAAATTGTTGGGGCCCCGGGTCCGCTTAATATTGACTAATTGCATCGCATCTCTGCCATGTCATGCATCATATCATAATCATGCCGGATCTTATGACGTAGTATTAAATATTGCATCCGGTGTTTCTTCTAGTGTTTGCTTCTTCGCGGATTAGGCCGATGAGTGGATGCGAGAATCGACAAGTTCTCCAGATATGATCCGTCGGCAGTGTTTCCCAGGCGAGCATCTCTCCCTCTTCTACCTATTTTGCATTTATAATCTTAGTTCCTCCTGTTGATCTAGTGCTATCCATGTCGCGATGCTTTAGTTCCGTGCACCAGTTACATCCCGTGCAGCCTCTATATTGCCTTGGACACCTCCTATTACCTGTGTCTGGTAGATAGCTGGCCTTGCGAGTCCTATTTGCGTGCTCAGGTGCGATCTTGTGTTGTCAAGTAACAGAGTTGTTGGAATGCTTGCAGATGTTTATGGTGGAGATGATCATGACTTTAAACACAACTATTAAATTGCTAGATATAACTAATGTAGAGGCATCAGTGGGCAATAGATGTTATTTGGTTCTTCCACGCTCACTTGTGTCCCGTAGGACCCCGAGTACTTGATACCTGTTCCTTGATTTTTCGCACTATCCACATCCGGGAGGCCGTGGACCCCCCTGAGCCAGAGCTTGATTCATTTCTATTTCTTGGGGCCACAAACTAGTTTGGGGTTTTATTACTATCCTGTACTTATACCATGTTACTACTTTATTTACGATTGTGCATGGAGCACCTGTACTGTTTAGGATCGTGACACGTTTTCGCTGTATCGACAAACCCAGTCACATTTTCGGGTTCCCAGTCGTTTACAGCCATCCACACAAACCCTGGGTCCGTTCCGGAGCCGGCCAACTTCGTTGCGGGTAGCTTAGTGGGGTGGCCCCCTGAAATATTTATGAATCATGTGATTGCTTTGTCGTGAAAGCCTCGTTTGGTCTCAAGGGGGAAATACCAGGATGGGTTTGTTTGGTGTTAGCTTCAGGTTGGATCCGAATAGGTCTTTCTTACCCCTCTCTAATAGCCGCCGGTGATACCGAGTCTCTATAGGTTGTTTAGTGCCGCCGCGCTGCCGCTTCAGCCCACCATACCTATGTAGGCGAGAGCCGCCGAATTCTAGCCTTGCCGTGTACTGGCCTCAGTACTGACGCTCCTCTTTTTCCTTTGCCCTTTGTCGGCACCCCTTTTGTTCTAGCAGGTTAAGATCGGCGTCGTTAGCAGGGTTACCCTTCCGGCTTGGCCTGGGCAGGGTTATGGACGCCATTGGTTATTCTTCAGGGCTCTTAGTCCCATTTCCATCTTGTCCGTAGACGGACGCCCTATCATTTTCAAGGTGATTTGGATCTTTGTATTGTATATCTGTATTCTGGACTCGTTGAGTCGCTGTTGTATATATATTTGTTCTGTGGTTCCCCTCGAGGACTGTTGTGTAATGGTATTACTTTGTTTTCCACCCACACGAAAGTGCCTGGTGGGCGTCCTTGAATCGTTTCTATGCGGGTTTGGTGGAAAGGGCTAAAACTTGCATAGGGACGATTCGAGGGTGTTACAAGTGTAGAGAAAGTACTCCAAAGTTGGAACAAAACATAAGAAAGTAGATAAAAACCAAGCATGGAACATCAAAAATTGTGGATACGTTAGGAACGTATCAACATCCCCAAGCTTAACTCCTGCTCGTGATCGAGTAGGTAAGTGATAAGAAGAAAGAATAATTTTTGAGGTGACATGCACCATCATAAACTTGATCAAACTATTTGTAAAACATTGAGAGCTGGGATCATAGTACTTCAACATAGCATGAAAGATAAAGTTCTATAATAAGACAAAGCAACTATGTTGCAACATGAAAAGGCACAAACAAAAGATTAATGAATAACAATGCTTTGCAAGACGTTTGTTTGTTTCACATAAAGAAAACATGGCATAGTGGCATTCAGCTTGTCCCTCATAGAGTAGCAAACATAAATGCATAGGACACCTTCAAAGTTCATAAGAGTGACTAGATACAAATAGTTTAAAACAAGCAATATCAAAGCTATGCATTAATCAACAAGTCTTGGGACAATGCACATAGAACTAAGAATGGCCACTATGCTCTCAAAGTAGGCGCATAAAGATAGAAGGTGGAGACTCAACATAAAAGTAAAAGAAAGGCCTTCATAGAAGGAAGTAGGGATTCAAGTTTCATAAAGAGCTTCCAAAAATTATGGTACTTAATAACTTTCAGCTCTCATTACCCCTATCATAAGCATCTTGAAGTGATTAAGGTTAAAGTGAACAAACTATGGTGTATATGCTTGACGAAGTATAAGTTGGAAATATCATGTCCCTTGAATACGAGGGCCGCTCCTCATGCTACTCAAGTTTAGTTACCGGTAAGTTCTTGTCATAGTAAGTACATGTGTATCATAGAGAACCGCCAACGGGGTACCCCTTACCCGATGATATGGAAGAATCCCCATATCAAAATGACAAGGCAAGCAGACAACGAGCATCTCAACAATCTTCTTATTTATCATGGGAATATGGTGCTTTTTTCTCTCTTTCCTCTTTTTTCATATCTCTTTTTTTCTTTTTCTCTTTTTTCTCAATATCTGACTCTTTTTTTATTAGAAGAATGCTTCATAGACTGCTCATTATGGTTACGCTGCAGGTTTCCACCATGACAACATGGATTAGACCAGCGGCCCAGGCGTTTCTCTAACACACATACATAACTCCATGGACTTACAATCTCCCCTTTCATTTCACACCGACGACATCCATAGACAAAAGAGCAACTAGGTACAAAGTACAAGTGCAATGTTGAAAGCGTTCCCCATGACATCATGGTTCTGCTAATCCCCAACATATAAGTGCAAGCATATACAACATAGACGATATAATGGTTCAAGTTTATTAAGGGCAAGAAAAGTAAAGTCTGCCATCAAGTTCATGAGAGCTTTAATCACTAGTTTTCTCATAACAAGTTTAATTCAGAAGGTAGATAAAAACATGAATATACTTGGAATAGCATATGCTAATAGGAAGGTATGGTGGAATCTTTGGAATAACTTGGTTTTAGGAATTGGATGCATGAGTGGAACTCATACTTGGTTATGGAGGCTAGCAAAAGACTAGGAGCGACCAACTAAGAGGGCAATAATGGCCATAATCATGCAGAGTGACAAAACATCATTAATCAAAGCATAAGTGATACTACAAGTTGAAAACTAAAGGATCATAAAGGCTATGGTGACTTGGGATAGTCATAACATGGCGTGAGCATGTGCCAAGTCAACCCGAATAAAGCATCAAAGGAGAATACCACAATACTATGCTTTAATATCATAAAACAACGCATGATTCTTCCAAGGCACATTAAGCAATATCAATTGTTTATAATAAGTCATGCTACAACAAAGAATACTAAGCATAAATCCAAAACAATATCAAGCATGGCATGACAAAGCATAGTCCACAGTCAAAAACAAGCTCCTTTTACCACTTAAGCATGAACGTTCCTACTCTTTTCCAATCCAAACCAAACTATTTGAAAACCAATGTATGAAAGAGGGGATCCAACCAATTTATTCAGCAAACTAAGAAGACCAAGCAAACGAAAAACCAAAACAAAAACAAAGACGCTCCAAGAACAACACAACTGTGCATGAAACATTAAAAATGAAGTGTTTGAAAGAAACCTGGGATTTTTATTGATGAAGAAGGGGATGCCTTGGGCATCCCCAAGCTTTGACGCTTGTACCTATTGAACATTTCTTGGGGTGACACGGGATGGCATCCCCAAGCTTGAGCTTTAGTCCATTCTTCATCTCATTACATCATTCCTCACCTGAAATTTTTCCTTCATACAAAACTTCACACAATCTTTATTAGCAACATTAGTACACTCAAGATAATAAGTCTTTAGGTTCAGTTTCAACACCAATAAAACTTCCATTAAAACACAAGCTACTGTAGCACTTCCCTCAAAAAGCTCAATTCCCCAAAAGAACTAAAAAAGGAACCAACAAGAAGCAAATGCAAATAATGGCAGAAATCTGTCAAAACAGACCAGCAGGTAAAGACGAATTTTTTCGAAGACCTTCTATTGCTCAACTCGAACAGTGTTAAACTAATGAAAGTTAGATAATAATCTGGGGCAAAAGCACAAAAATTCATGCCTCAAAAATACATACATATTTTACACGAATTTTTACGGTGAAGCACAGAAATTTGTTTCGGGACAGCAACTTTCCCAATCATTACTTCTCACTCATTAGAGGTTACTCTTGGCACAAAAAACAAATAAGAAGGATAAGGAGCGGTTATTACTGAAGTAATAACTTCCAAGACTCATCTAAAACTTTTGGGTTATCTCCCAATAAGTACTTTTCTTTAACGCCTTTAAGTTAGGCATAAGCAAAAACTAAAATGGATAGAATAGAAGTAAGCGGAGATAATCATGGTGAAAACATTGTTTTGTTCAATGAAATCTTTTTGTTAACTAGGTTTATCAGGTATTGTTACCAAAACAATTTCATATGATACAAAACTTTGTATTCCACTAATGACTATGTTACCTCAACCTTGATAGCAATGGTCCCAATCATAATAGTTTTATATTTTTCTCTTGGTATGGGACAATATATTTCTCCAACTTGAATGCCCTCAACATGCTCAATTGAATTCAAACCATAAGTCCTTTCAATCTTCTTGGGGAAATAGACAGTATTTTCCTTGTCATTAACATTGAAGGTCACCTTCCCTTGATTACAATTAATAACAGTTCCTGCGGTATTTAAGAAAAGGTCTCCCAAGAATAATAGACATATTATCATCTTTAGGCATAATAGTTTGATAGGATGCTCACATAAGAAATATGAAGTGAAGTAAAAGAGAACATCAAGAAGCAAATCCAAAACACATTTAAGTCTAACCCACTTCCTATGCATAGGAATCGTGTATGCAAATAAATTCGCAAAGAACAAAGTGACAGGCATAGGAAGATAAAACAAGAGTGACTTCAAAACTTTCAGCACATAGAGAGGTGTTTCAATACCATGAAAACTTCTACCACCATATTTTCCTCTCTCATAATAATTTTCAGTAGCCTCATGAATAAACTCAACAATATAACTATCACATAAAGCATGCTTTTCATGATCTACAAGCACTAGAGCTTTATCATAAACATCTTCAAAAGAATCATCAGGAACATAACATTCATCCTTGTTTAGTAAGCATGGGGGACAATCAAATAATGTAAGGGATAAAGAGTTACTCTCATTAGAAGGTAGCCATGGGTAGTTAATCCATTCTTCCTCCTTTTGTTCATCATTCTCCTCCTCTTTTTCATCTAATGACAATAATTGACAATATAATCCATAATATTATGATACCTTGCTAAATCTTCATTATCGCTACTTTTCATAATAATAACTATTTTCCTAAGCAGCTCATGAGACCCTTCATAAACTATGTATTCCAAGAGTTTTACATTACTACCGTTTATGTGAGTATTGGTTGATAACAATTCTTTAAAGAGAGGAATGCATTCATAATCATAAAGCTTGTTAGGCTTACCATTATATTGCCTCATCCCTTCGAATAAATTTGACAAATTACTAGAACAGTAATCCACCTGCTTCACATGTACAGTAGTTGCATATCCTCAAGGATTAGCAGTTCTTCTTCGTGTTCATCCTCTTCTTGGGAAGGAACTTCATCCTTATCCAATGAGATTTCCTATAAAAAAGTAACTTTGTGTGCTACAGGCTTTCTCTGTGCCTTACTCCTCATAATAAGTGTATTCTCACTAAAATTTTCATGGGAATACCAAGAAATACGTTGCAGGATTTCATAAGCCGTTTTTATGAGAACACTATCTTCACTATTAATACGTGATATGACATGTATTATCAAATCATGGGCACCTTCAAAAATAATATACTCTAATACTTCACTAGTAACATCACCATTATTATAAGACACTGAAGATTGATTAAAGGTATCGGAGCATTGAAAATGAAAGTAGTGCCCAAGTTTCATACATTAAGGACATATTATTGGATCGTCTATCGTATCCGAAGAAATTAACTTTTTAGCATATTCCACTATTTGGGAATACATTTCTATTACTGTCATATTGCTCACTTGTTCTTACTCATCCTCCTCTTCCAATGAGGATTCTTGTCCCATGTTAATAGCATCACAATATTCATAGAAAGATTCATCTTCTAGCCCCTCACCAAAGTCCCCAAAATCATTCTCTAGGCACGAATCCTCCTCAGAACAATCATCATAAGTTTGGGACTTATAGAAATCATTACTAGATAATGAGATATCGTTTGCATGCATACTATTTGTGTGTGGAAAGTTACGTTCAGAAGTAGGAGATTCAAGTGGTTGATCAAGTTGATCCTCTTCATTCTTATGAAGATAATTCACGAATAGCTCAGCGATAGTCTTACCTGCGGGCTTACCTTCCACTAGTTGACAGGGTGCAACATCAAGTGCCACCTCTTTATTAACAACATGTTTTGATGGTTTAGGTGGAGGCTCTTTGAGTGGAGTTCCCTCCACATTATCTTTTGGAGCACCCTGCAAAAGGTTAGATTCTTCCATGGTAGCTTTAATCTGCCCAACAATAAATTCATTATCATGGAAGTTATCTTGGCAATAGCAGAATATAGGGTGAAATTCTTTATAGATCATATTGAGTGGTTTACTTTCTACCTGTATATCTCTTAAATGAAATACCAACTCTTGGCAACTAGTAAAAAGCACAAATTGTAATGTGTCCTCCCCAACAAGGCATTTACACTCATCTCTATTATAGTCTGCTTGTTCGGTATCAAAATTATACTCACATTGATAATTGAGGTGATCTGGAGATTCGCAACAATCACAACATAATTGATAAGACGCACATAGTGTGGATGAATACTTGTCCACCCAAGTCAACCATTCTTTTAATATGCATTGTCTCTTATGAATATCTCCCAAAGTCCTTCCTTTGACTCCTCCATTATAGATTTCATCTATTGGAAGGTAGTTATCTCGGAAGACATGATTAGTAACAAATATTTTTATGGGTTTTTAGTTTGTAAACAAAAGCAAAAATACAAATGCAGAAAAAAACGAAAGCTTAAAACAAAATCTAGCAAAACTAAAATAAATAAACAAAAGCTAAAAGACCTACATCGCTTAGCTCCCCAACAACGGTGCTAGAAAATAGCTTGATGACTGCAAGTGTACATATTGTTTGTAGCTAGTTTTGAAATAAAGATATCGATCCCACAGGGAGCAGGAGTCTGGAGTCTATAACTCTTTGAACTAAATATTGAAATAGTAATGCTAAATAACATTCTAAGTAACAAGATAAAATGCGAGTTTTGTGTAAAAGATATTTTTGGGTTTTCAAATAAGAGAATAATAAGTAAACTAAAGCTGTAAGTAAACAAGAGCATGCAAGTATGATTACGAAAGTGTGCAAGATGATGGAAAGAGTTCTTAGGGAGTAGTGGATCCACTGCTAGTAATTAGAAAGAGTGATCAAAATTATTATAATGAATAAGACCATTTATGATATGTGTGGGAGGATCTCCATATATGGATGAATAGGCACCAACCACTGCACACATCATCCGTCATAACCACAGAAGACAACAATCAACATCAATCGAATTACTGCGCTATTAAGGGACTTTACCCCATAGGATGTATCCCATGGCATGAAAAATGTTCCGTGAGTTCTCCTCGGTTCCCAAGTTGATACGTAAGGAATACAACAGCTTTATAGTCACCATAAGTGTTATCATCCCTCTGTCTACCAAAAAGTAGTTCCCTCCATCTAGTCCTCAGTGAGGCAAATATTGAGTGGCGCGCTTCACCCAACATCAAGATGAAGGAAATCTAACATAGACACATAATGAACAATATCACATAATAATCTTTATCTCAATTCAATCTCATACTAGGGTTTCTCCATCTCCCCAAGAATAAAAGAAACTACTCACACATGAAGGAAATCAACATCATGGATATAATATGGATGAAGTATGATGATACAATTTAAGACAAGTGCAAATCCAAGATTCAATCTAGAATTACAACAAGTAACCAAAGGGGATCGGTGATGGAGACGTTGTTGATGAAGATGACGATGTAGATCGATGTGGAGGCCTTCAAGATCCTAGTCCCTTCTCCTCTTGTGTGATGGTGATGGGGTAAATCTGATTGGAGGCGGCTATGGCGGTGGCACCGTGGCAGGGCTCCGCCATGGTAGAGGATATGGCTTTGTGGCTCTCTCTTGGGTCCTCCCTCCTTTATATAGGCCTTGGGGTTGTCCTAGGGTTTCTTCAATACCATCGTATGACAAAGGGAAGGTTATGGAGCTTCTGTGGGACGAAATCCCGTCATTTGCGACCTTTTTACCAACTATACGGCCAAACTATACGACGGGAACTTTTAGTTCCGCCCGTATAGTTGGTCGTTGAACTTGTAGTTCCTTTAATATTTTGGTCGCCATTTCTTCATACGAACTCCGTTTTGGGTGTTCTTGGGCTCGTTGAGTTCGTCTCGTCGAGGGATACAACTCCATGGTCTTGGATATTTATTTTGAGAAGTTGGAAAAATTCACTTTTCCAACCTCTCAAATGGCTAAGTCTGGTCCCTACAGCTCCTCCATACTATGCTCTCTTTGTTCCTTTTGCTTTTGTTTTATCAATGATCATCATCAACACCTACACATGTGTCATAGACAAGGAAAGTGATAAAATTCTACCTAAACTACTAAATGTGCAAAGCTCATATGAAAGTAAATGAGAACTAGAATTCATGCATATAAGGCATAGCTATAGCTAGAAGAAACATGATATGAGAGATAAATGGCACATTTTATATGGCTAAAAGAGGTGGTATTTCACAACCATCAGTCATCATGGGCATCCAGGTCCCGCTAATGATCATTGGTACGAGAGGGGTCTCGACCATGTCTGCAGTGTTCCCGGACCATGGGGTATCACATTTAAAGGCTTGATGATGCTCGGAGATCATTTTGGTATCGGCAGACTCACCGAAGAATAGAAAGAGAGAAAACCGGAAGGGTTTTGGGAAAGTCCGGAGGATGTCCGGAGTGGGGTGGAAGGAGTTCCATAGCCACCGGGATTGAATAATATCTAAGTAAATGTTAAATATTGATTTAATCATTTATTTATATTTATTTAATAAAAGAAAAGGAATTAATGGTCAAATTCACTATTGGGCCAAAATCCCTAGGAAAAAAGGCCCATGAAGGAAAATACCAAAATAGAGACGGGGAGGAGGGGTCACATGGGCCCCATGCACCCGCCGGCTGGGCCCCTAGGGGATTTGGCAAGCTGGCCAACCCTGTCCCCTCTCCTCTCCCTTTGTTTGGTCCCACATGCCTAAGCTAATTAGCTATGTGGTGCATTTTCCCCTATATATTGAGAGGTATCTTGAGAAAACAAATACAGCAATAATCAATAAAGGTTCCCTCTCTTTTGGGGTGACCTATAGTTGATATTCTCTCTCTCCCGTGACCGCGGTCCCAAGTCTAGACTGCACGAACATTAGACTTCTTCACTGCGGAGTGCTATCATGTTGCGGGATTCGGATCTAGAAGGTCTACTTCCGCAACTTCTGCTGCATCGGAGGAGCGGGAGACATCGTCAGGCACTAGAAGTGTGTAACTCTCTCGGAGGTGCAACACTTGGGGCACTAGAAGTCATTGGAGCTGCAGGAGCCGTTGAACTTCAATACGACCCCAAGGTCGGCGTCGGTACGACTACATCAACCACGTTCTGCCGAATGTTGACAACGCTTTTCGGTCTTCAAGGGTAAGTTCGCAAAAATCTCCTCCTATTACTGCATTACTAATAGATAGGTCCTGGTATTAGGGTTCTTGGCGTAGGAAAATTAATTATTTTCAGGCGCGAATCCCTACAGGAGCCACGTCAGATGCCACTATGGAAAACCTTGCTAGGCACTGACGTAGGCGCCACGTAGTGGCCACGCGCTCCACATCGGATCCACGTCACACATCGGCGAACTTGTCGGAAAGTGGCCACCAGCGGTGATCTACAACACCCAAACACGTGGGACTGGTCTCGATCGAAAGAGGGCAACACGGTCATCCTAAAACTAGCGACGTCACTTGGTATTGGTTAACGGGGAAACGACTACGATGACGAGCGACAACAGAGCACGAAGGCGCATGGCAGTAGGGGGCTATAGAGCAGGGGTAGGACGAAGAGGAGGTACAGGAGGACGGGGATCTCACGCTGGACACATTGAGATGGTCGGGAAGGACGTGTGAGGTCAGAGGTGAGCAAATCAATGGTAGCGAGCTCCATCGGAGACTAGGGAGAAGGCGTCATTGACATCGATTGGGGGCTCCCTGGCTTGCAGGAGAAGGGCAGAGGAAGGAGTCGAGCACAGTGGTTCTAGAGGTGGTCTCAGATGGGCTCGGGTGGCCGGTGATAACGAGGACAGTGGCAACCTGAGAGCTAGGGTTTCCGGCACCTGGCAGAGAGACGAAGAGAGAGAGCGCGAGGAGCAAGAGAGGGACTTGAGAATAAGGGAACATCAGCTTGGTGGTCTTATCCTTCTCCGCAACGATGCAGATGGGCGGGAGTCTTGGCGCGTGACGACGACGGCGCCGGTGACACGCAGATGCTTGGCGAACGAAGGTTGACGATAGCTAGACAAAACACCGAAAAGGTACGGGCTGGATCTGGGCTGCTGTTGGGCCGGCGTTGGCTGCGGCAAGGGTAGCAGGACGGGCTGCTACTGCGTGCGAGCGGCGGCTAGCGAGGGAGGTAGCTAGGCTGCAGCCCAGTTTAGGGTTTCTAGTTTTTTTTCTATAAAACCTTTCTATTTCTGTTTTCCTCTTTCTATTTGTATTTTAATTCCAAATCTGTTTTGGGTACTTCAAAAATACTAGAAGGTTTATAAAATATAGAAATACAATTGGGGGCCTTCTATACAATTTGGGATCCTCAATTTTTGTAATTTTCCAAAATTCAAACACATTTTAAATGGATTTGGGAAGAAGAGGCAAATTAGGGTTTTGTATATTTCTTGCATGCAATTTAAAAAATGATTCTCATGAGATGCACACTCAAAACATAATTACATAGCTAATAAAAATAGGGGTGTTACATTGTCCATCTTGAGTGACGTGGTGTTCGGACACCATTCGACACCGTCCAAACCCTGGAGGTTGCGCATATGAGCCCACTTATTTTTCCACTTACTCATATGGTTGTACACCTGACTTGAAGTGACTAACTTTCCAGTAAATTCAAGATCATTGCACACATGCTACATGTAAACCTTTTTGAATCCCTGGTCACATCTAACTCCTTCTTTAACGAACTCACAAAGCCTGTTCAGAACGAACAGAGATAGGGAAGGCTCACACACCATTGGTTTTGGCACCTACATAGCTCGAATGGGGATAACATTCTGAGCCTCCATAGTTTAAACAACCACCTTAGGCAATTGTTTTGACTTGTCCAGTGAATTGTCATATATTAATGAATAAGACATTAAGCATGATGGTCTATAAAAAGTAAGTACGAACAAGCAGAGCATTCACACAACAACGAGGAACAAAGTATGATCACACTAACTCACACATCATGAACCGATCTATGAGCATGAGAGGTAACATGGAAGAATGAAGTATACATGCTCACAGATCTATGTACAGCTAGTCCAAGGTGAGAGGTTTCTTATAGTAGCTTACAGAGGATGCATCATAGAGGTAGGGGACGAAGGAGATGCCCGTAAGCGGACCGTCGCCACGGTCGATGGATTTGACGGCAAGCTCACCATCGCCTTGGTCGACTTTGTTGACGGCAAGCTCACCGTGGTTTCCTTCGCCGGAGTATATGGAAGGACTGCCGTCGACGAGCTCCAAGGTGAAGCAAGACAACCAACAGATGCCGTGCTCGCTGGTGAAGATGGCAGAACCACCGTCTTCGTGCTAGAGGCAGAAGAATCGAACGACTTCGATTTAGATCTGATGGGTGAAAAGCTCGAGGGGGAGGTGGAATGGTGGATTTGGATTTTGGGGACGGAAGACCGCTCTCTGTAAATAGGGAGGGGATTAGGAGGGCAGTGAGCGAATTCCTCCCACCGGAATTTCGAGGCCGCGGGCGGCCTCCCGCCATTTCCCTGCCTGCACACGAGCTCGGCCGCCGCGTTCATCTTTTTGTTTGCAGCGAGGGTGGCTCCGGAGAAACGGTCGATTCGAGCATTGTCTCCGGACCTAGCTGAAGGGTGCTTTAAGGTTCAGACCCATGCGGGTCAAAGGGGCATGAGGGTAACCAATCAGACTATTTTCGTCACCCCGACCTGACTAGACCATCTGCAGGCTACCAAGCATGGCCTAGAAGAAGCTCAGAAATACTGCCAAGAAACGTAGACCTATCTACGCTGGCTCCACGGCGTTCTCATCCACACTCGGGGTGGATCCGAACGGAATTTCACGCGTACCGTTCTATACTTCTATCCACATGGCATGCATAGCTCAACCAGGACAATTCACAACCTCATGTTTTTCTTCCTCGTAAAAGGATGTGTCATTTTCATGGAATCGGGTCGGTTTTTGTGTGGGACACGCACGGAGGAGCTGCTTTCTATCACGTCCACGCGAGGTTTCTGTGGATCAGGGTGAAGGGGGAAAAAGGACGGTACCTTTTCCCCCTCTATGGATGCTTTCCCGTTTCCACCTAGAATCGCTTCAACTCTTGGACGATCGACACTGCTAGTAGTGTAGTCGCTGCTCTCCGCTTAACTGTTGGACAATCGACACGCACGTGCCGTGTTATCCATAATCGGTTCGTCCTTGCATGATCTTTCTGCATACAAACGGAATTAACAAACGCAGCTCACAACTTTTCCCGGACGTCTCGGGATCAGAACGGACCCGCCTGAATACTATACCATCTCTATATCGCGGAAAAAGCTCGCGTCCCCGTGCCGCTAACGGCTGAAGCTAGCAGCATACAACCATCACAGCTCAGCTTGCTGGGCGTGGCCGGCCGTTGCGGTCGCGGCAGAGATCAGAGCGAAGAAGCATGCGCATGGTCCCATCTTCTCTGCTGCTGAGACCAATCCCTGCAACTGACTCGCGCTGCAGCAAAGCACTTGTATTTCTCTGTTGCTCCGTAGAAATACAGGGCGTAGTAAAACGTAAAACCTCGGGATCAGGGGATTAGTGTTTGGTTTTGCCATGAGAAAAACTGAGTACCCGTACAAAAGTATACACTCACCACCTAAGCACTTTTTTTTTTTTTTTGGAGAAACCTTACTTCGCTCAAGGAAGAACAAGATCAGCTCAGCTTGCTGTTTGTTTAATCCAGAGGGCCTCAGCTTACTTTTTTTTTTGAGCATTCCCAACATCTTTTATTAATCAATATTCAAAGGTACAATATTGGTATCAGGGGAATCTAGCAGCCACACTTGGCGCCCATGTTCTAGATACAAGGAAGAACGAGCTAAATTATGAGCATGAGTATTAGAGGCTCTCCTCTCATGACTAAAGCCAACTATTTCAAACTCGTTCCTTCGATGATCAATTTCTCTAACAATGGAATAGAAGCTGCTCATTGACGAGTCCCGGATGGAGTTGATGACTTCAAGACAATCAGATGCCACTTGAATGCGTTGCAGAGTAAGATCAGCAGCTAGCGATAAACCCTCCCGACAAGCAATAGCTTCTATGGTTGCTGCTTCAGATATACCAGGTACCGCCAGTACCGAGGCACCCAAAAAGACACCTGTGTCGTTCCTGCAAACAGCTGCAACAACTCCCCGGTTCCCATGCTTCGACACAGCAGCGTCAACATTGATTTTCATATGGCCAGTTGGGGGCGCTATCCAAATAGCTACAGGTGTAGACTGAGTTATCTTCGGTCTGATTACCTTTGTGGTTTGAGCAATCTCCAATTCTAATAAGTAGTTCGTAATGAACCCATAAATGGACAAAGGACTCTGAAATATTTCTTCGTGAATTGCCTTTCGTCGCGCACTCCAAATAGCCCATAGGACGACCACAACTTTGGTCAACTGTTCATGTGACAAGGTATCAATCAGGAAGAATATCCAATCTTTGGTATTACCACACCGATTTATACTGATATGCTCCGTAAGATCCCCATCCATAAGAGCCCACACACACCTTGCGGTAGTGCAGTCAATAAGAGAGTGACGCTAGTCGTCATTCACAGCAGCACAGAAAGGGCATCCAGGCGTTTGCACCATATTCAGGTGATGACGTACAGACTCGGTCGGCAAAGACTGATGAGCCAAGCGCCATAGAAAAACACATACCTTACTGGGAAATTTTGTCTTCCACATGGAAGTCCACAATTTATGTTCAGTGCTCGACGCCGAGCTAGCTGGCCTGCCTTCTAGCCAATCTTCACGAACTTTCTTCGTAGATACTAGCAATCTATAAACCGATCGAACAGTAAGGGAGCCAGATTTCTCAAAATGCCAAGCCCATGTGTCATCGTGATTGCATGTGCTCAATGGGATTGATTTGATGATGTCAATATCCATAGGCAAAAAATGATTCTCCAGCACATCTCCTCTCCATTCAGCAATGGTATTATCTATTAGTTCTGACACAAATATAGGAGGAACATCGGTCAGTGCAGTTTGTGCCGCAATAGGACGCAAACGTGTACTACGAGGCAGCCAATTTTGGTTTCAAATTGACGTGGTGAGACCATTCCCAATCCGGCGAATAAGGCCAAGCTTCATTGCATCCCTTCCCTCAAGAATAGCTCTCCATATTTGTGAGGGCCTACTCCCTAGTTCTGCACTCATAAAATCACCATGTTCAAAATATACTGCACGTAAAATCCTAGCACTCAAGGAATCGGGTGATTGGAGTATTCGCCAAGCCTGCTTAGCTAACAGCGAGAGATTGAAAAGTTTCATATCCTTAAATCCCATACCTCCTTGGTATTTAGGCATACTCAACACGTTCCAAGAAATCCAAGCAACCTTACGTTTTCCATTCTTACTTCCCCACCAGAACCCTTGTATAACCGAATCCATGTATTGACATAAACCTCTTGGGAGCTTAAAACATGACATAGAGAATATTGGTATAGCTTGGGCAATTGCCTGATAAGCACTTCCTTACCTCCCCAGGAGAGGATCTGCTCCATCCATCCTTGAATATATTTCCATATTCTATCTCGCAGATATTTGAAGGAACCATTCTTGCACTTACCTACATTGGTAGGCATGCCAAGATATTTTTCTGTTAACGACTCATTTGGCACTTCAAGAATATGCTTGATCTCTTCCCTGACTATATTGGGGCACCCTTTACTAAAATGTATTGATGATTTCTCTTTATTTATCCTTTGTCCTGAAGCAAGGCAATACGATTCAAGAACTTCAGAAATCTCCGTGGCTCCCACTGTGTTTGCTTTGATGAAAAGCAAGCTATCGTCTGCAAAAAGAAGATGATTGACCGGGGGTGCTAAGGGCGCCACAACAATGCCCGATAGTTTTTCATTCCCCCTGCTCCTCAATAGGCAAGACAGACCTTCAGCTGCTAACAAGAACAAATACTGTGAGATAGGATCTCCCTGTCGAATCCCTCTCGATGGCCTAAAAACTTCAGTCCTCTCCCCATTAACAAGGACCGAAAAGTACACTGATTTGACAATCCTCATGATGGATGCAACAAATGTTGGATGAATTCCAAGCTTTACCATGATGGCCTCCAAGTAGCTCCATTCCACTCTATCATATGCTTTCATCATGTCTAGTTTGAGAGTACAATACTGATTGGATCTAGCTCTTTTCTTCTTCATAAAGTGCAAGCATTCATAAGCTGAAATGATGTTGTCTGTTATGAGCCTTTCAGGGACAAAAGCTGATTGCTCCTCTGAGATAATATCAGGCAAAATTTCTTTCAATCGATTTGCTTGAACCTTTGTTACAATTTTCAGCACCACATTGCACAAACTAATTGGCCGAAACTAAGACAAATGCTTGGGGCTCTACACTTTAGGAATTAAAACTATACAAATAGAATTAATAGATTCCAGAGATTCAATGCCATTTAAAATATTTAGAACTGCCTTGGTTACCTCCGGTCCGCAAATATCCAATGGCGTTGAAAGAAGTGTGCAGGAAATCCGTCGGGACCGGGTGCTTTCGTAGGATACATTTGAAACAAGGCCTTTTTTACTTCCTCATCCGTGTACTGAGCGGTAAGACATGCATTCATCTCCGGAGTAACACGTCGCGGGACCGTGTGCAAAACGGCATTCATTCCCTGTGTGCCCTCTGATGTATACATGAGTGTATAAAAGTCACGCGACATCGCATGCATAACATCCGCATCTTCCGTGATAGAGCCATCAGGCAGGCTAAGCTCGGTTATGCGATTTCTATTGCGACGTTGAGATGCATGTTGGTGAAAGAATTTTGTATTACTGTCCCCTTCCGCCAACCATTGAATATGCGAACGTTGCCTCCACATCGTCTCTTCACGGTGGTTCAATTCGACAATCCGATCACAAACTTTGATCTCTTCATAAGTCGGACCCAAACGAGCTGGATCAGCACGTAGATCTGTAAGCTTACCCCACAGTTCATTGAGTTCTTTCCGTACCTCACCAAAAACATCATTGTTCCAACGTGTCAGCCCTGTTGACATTGCTTCTAATTTCCCTTGCATCTCCTCCATGGAACTGCTACGGCCATTGCCTTTCCACGCATCATCAATGAACACATTAAAATCAGGATGAGATTCCCACATAACCTCATATTTAAAAGAACGCTGACGGGCTTTTTTATTTGCTGGGGGCGGCCGGGGAAAAAGTGTTAAAATAATTGGACAGTGGTCAGACTTTGCAGCCGTTAAATGTCTGAGTTGAGCCTCAGGGAACAGGCACCACCAGTCCGGATTGGCAAGAGCACGATCCAATCTCACCCGTGTATACGTTCCTCCTCGAACTTTCTTTTCGAATGTCCAATCCAGTCCTATATAGCCCAGGTCAGCTAGGCCACACGCATCAACTGCTTCACGGAATCCTCGCATTTGGTGCTCATCTCGATCACCAACTCCAAAATGTTCACTCTGGTTCAAGACTTCATTAAAATCTCCAATGCAAATCCATGGGAGGTCCGATTCAGTCTTTAGGAAACGTAGAAGTTCCCATGTTTTATGACGTTGTGACCTATTTGCTTCTCCATAGACTCCCGTAACACGCCACGATTGTTTGTTTGGTTCCACAACCGTCATGTCTATGTGATATTGGGAAAAACGAATCAGTTCGAGCGATGTTGATTTGTTCCAGTACATCACAAGACCACCACTACGCCCATCACTAGATACACCAAACGAACTGTCGAAGCCAAATGTATGAGCCAGATTTTCTGCTCGCCTCTTACCAACTTGTGTTTCTGACAGAAAGAGCACGGAGGGGGCAAACTTTTTCACGAGATCGTGAACTTCATTAACTGTCGCGGCATTGCCGATTCCGCGACAGTTGAAGGCCAGGGTACTCATTGGTCCCGGCGGTACTCCACTTGGGAGTCCGCCGATCCAGTATTGATTGTGTCATTATTCTTCTCTCCTGAACTGCCTCCAGCCAAACTAGTTTTGGTTCTCTTTGGATCACGTTTCATAGGAGGGCTTGGAGGAACCTCCGTACTAGGTAAACCCATCCTCTCAAATTTAGTCAGTGTGTCACCCACCTTTCCTCGAGCAGAAAGTTCAAGGCCAGAATTTGGAGCCGGAAGCGCTGGACGCTTACGGGTTGCATCTCCCGCTTGATTATCATCTGTGAACATGTCCTCCACACCATCATCCGGAGCTTCCCATGCACTAGTATCAGTTCCATCACGGCCATCTCTACCGCCCATGCGACCATGGCCTGCCCAGCGTCCACCACGACCAGCCGGGCGCGAACCTGGGCGCCAGCTATAGCTAGCCTTGAGGTCCTTGAATATCTGAGTAGACAGGTCGTGGACTCCGTCACCATGTTCTTTGTGAGTATGACCCAGCATGCTGCAGACCGAACACCAGTCAGGTATACGTTCGTACTTGACAAGAAATAATTCCCTCTTCCCTTCCCTAATCATTGAGACCACACTCTTCAATTGTCTACGAACATCGATCCTCACCCGTACCCTGTAGAAGTTGCCCACAAAGTCGGTAGATGGCGGCTCCATCGCAACATACTCTCCCACCTTGGTCGACAATGTTTTCACCATACCCTTGTAGCCGTCGGGGAGGTCATGTATCTGAATCCACATCAGAACATTGTTTAATTCTATAGTCGAGGGTTTTATAAATCCATCATACGGCGCTATGAGCACGCTCTTTCCTCGGAAGACCTAAGGACCACCTTCCATCACCTTCTCCCAATCACCAAGGCATGCAAACTTGAAGATGAACAAATTGTCCCCAATCACTCGGATCTTCACCTCTTTCGCCAGATCCCAAGCCGACCTCATGTTTTTAAAAAACCAGAAGTGGCTAAAGTCATTATCAGTATGAACTCGAGCCACTGCCATCCAACGAGTATCCTCCGGTTGCTGGTACTGTTCTTCGAAGACAACATCATCTAGATCATCTTCCTCCAGCCCTAGTTTTGCCATCATGGCCACAACATCCTCCTGATTGACAACCTTCGAGGACGAGGCTGCACCTGCTTTCTGTTCAGTCGCCATGGACGAAACAACAAACCAATCTTATCCAAGAGTGACTCCCAAATTTTATATGTCAACCCTACCCGCAGATCTCCAGCAAAACAGAAGCCGAGACACACCCGTCCTATACTACGGAGGGGATCGAACGAGAGGGAAAAAAGCCTCAACGTCTGCGTCGCCGGCGAGAGAAGAGAAACCCTAATCGAGAGGGCCTCAGCTTACTGCTAGGGACCCTTTGCTGCTGGAGAACATGGGCGGACATACGACCATACTGACATAAAATGGGCTGGAATGGCCTGCGTAGTTGGGCCTAGTGAATAACCTACACTATGCACTCTCCAGTTTTCCCTAGTCGGGAAAGGGTTCTAATGGTTTGTCCTGAGAGAACCGACTACCTGTATGTATGATAATCAGTTGATCACACTCACTGAAACAATGGGATTTCCCTAACCAAGATGGCAAGATTACTTGATTTCTCGCGTCATGAAAAGAATGTAATACAGTACCTCTGATCCAAATTACTTACTGGAAGTTCATATTAAACCTAGATAGATGTTAGGAAACATTTTATCTAAATCTGTGACAAGTAATTTAGAACGGAGGGTTACTGGTGCCGATTTAGCAAAGGCGAGGTGAGGTCCGTGACGGAATCATCAGTTACGAGTCCGTGACCGTAAAGTACATTCGAAGGATAAATTTCTCCATTTATCCTTGAGATCTTGCAAGGGTTGCTTCAAAGATCTGAAAAATATAGTGCAAAATCTTTTCTTCAAGTTGAGAATTGTAAACACATACAAGAACAATTTACTCACCAGATCCCATTTTACACAGAGGGCCTAAGCTTACTGCTAGGGACCCTTTGCTGCTGGAGAACATGGGCGGGCATACGACCATACTGATATAAAATGGGCTGGAGTGGCCTGCATAGTTGGGCCTAGTGAATAACCTAGGCTATGCACTCTCCAGTTTTCCGTAGTCGAGAAAGGGTTCTAATGGTTTGTCTTGAGAGAACTGACTACCTGTATGTATGATAACCAGTTTTTTTTTCCAAAATTCTACCGATCTATTAATAATCATCAACAGTAGTACAAAGAGTCCTAAAAGTAATAAAAATTACAAATAGGTCATTGGATCACCTAGGGATGACTACAAACATGGACACGAGCCGAAGGCGCGCCGCCGTCCTCGCCCCTCCATCACCGGAGCCGGGCAAAGCTTGTTGTAGTAGACGGAAGGGAAGTCGTCGTGCTAAGGCCCCAAAGGACCATCGCACCAGAGCAACAACCATCGCCGAAGATGACCAACGTAGATCGGAAGAGACTGACCTCAAAACACACCAACGAAAGCGAAAAACGACCGGATCCGAATAGATCCGTCGGACACACGACTCCACACGCCCTCCGCCGATGCTAGGCGCACCACCAAAGCGAGGATAGGGCAGGAAGGACTTTATTCTGACTTTAGGACGTAGCCGCCGCCTCAACATCCTGAAGAAGACATTGAAAACAGTCAAAATAAAACACTGAGACCTCCCGCCGGCGAGAGGCCGTGGTCCGCCATGTCTCCAAGACCCTAAGGCCACCGGAGACGGGTCGAACCGGTGACGTTGCCGGCGGAGGGAAGGAACCCAGTTGATCACACTCACAGAAACAATGGGATTCCCCTAACCAAGATGGCAAGATTACTTGATCTCTCGCGTCAGGAAAAGAATGTAATACAGTACCTCTGATCCAAATTACTTACTGAAGGTTCATTAAATCTAGACAGGTTTTAAGCAACATTTTGCCTAAATTTGTGACAAGTAATTTAGGTCGGAGGGGTACCCGTGCGGATGGAGCAAAGGCGAGGCGAGGTCCATGACAGACTCGTCAGTTACGAGTCTCTGACGGTAAAGTACCTTAGAAGGATAAATTTCCACATTTATCCTTGAGATCTTGCAAGGGTTGCTTCAAAGATCTGAAAAATATAGTGCAAAATCTTTTCTTCAAGTTGAGAATTGTAAACGCATACAACAAAAATGTACTCACTGGATCCCGTTTTACACAGAGCATATGGAGATGCTTGATCCAAGTACTTCTTTATGAAGTGTTCCCAAAATAAACTCCTGGTTTCAAATAAGCCCCAACGCACACTAACAAACTGAAACATAAATAGTCTCACACAATCCTATGTTTTTAAAAACAAAATTGAGGTGACCTAGTACACCACTGCATGTTATAGTATGCAAGTCTTTGGCATAATACTCACGAAACACTGTTTCGAAATATTACACTCCTCAAAGTGGTATAGCAAAATCATTGTGGGTCCATATTCTTAGTTATGCTTGGTAGCTGAAAAAGAGAAATACAAATTTCAAGATCCTTCTTGGTCCATTGAGGATTCACAATTGAAAGAAAATTCAAAAGCACTAGATTCAAAGACGATGGCACTACTAAGCTTAGTACCAGAAGAGGTTGTGACTTTATTAAGTCTAGATCTAGGTTGTTCGACTCGTCTATATTTTCAAACTCTATGCCATAATTTACACCTTAAATGCCTTTGGAGAGACCAGGTTCTTTGTAGTAGACCTCCCCTTCTTCAAGTTCTTCTGAAGTAGATTAGTTTATCTTTTTGGTACATAAGCAAGGGTTTAAGAAGGTACGGTTGAGTTCGAGCATACTCAGCAAGTTTTATAGGTGATTGTTTGATGCACTATCTACAACCATGGATAAGAATCCAGATTATGCTATTTTTTGAAATCCGGGTTTTTATAAAAGGTAAGTTTCAGTTTAGAAAAACTATGTTCGTCAGTCTTCATGGGTTGTACGGGATTTCATCGAGTCCTTTTCTCACTACATTCGCAGTCCTTTCCTAGGATAGGGAGTATCAATGTCATATTTTGTACACTCTCAAGAGGTGTGCTATTTTTCCGACAAACAATCTTAAGCCTAAGTGCATAATAGCATATGCCTTCCCATTCAAACTTTCTTGGTTCGAGACGTAGTTAAAAATCCAAGTCAATCAAAGTCCTTCGCCACAACCCCGCAGTCCACCCTTTGTAATGAGTTTCATTCACGAGACCTATGCTCGATTACCATCTCTTCTGATACACTTAAGTCGTCACCATGTATCACAAGATGGGGGTACGACGGTATCCCACATGCTAAGTACCACTTTGGTCCATAACCTGAGTTAGTGTATGAGGACATATGGAAGGAAAAAGATATAGCTGACTTTCTCGTCTCGTTCTAGGATCTGTGGTCAGTACATTTTTATACAATGCAAGAATTACTGACTACACATGTTATTAGATCTTAGGTTAGTTTTCCTGGTACAATAAAATTTCCACCCACATAATTTCCCATCATGTATTCCAAGCATGATTCTATTTTCCACCATTTTATTATTCATTTTAGTTTTTTAAACAATATTTTGTTTTTGAATGCAAGTGATTATACTTTTGAAAAGTTCTTCTGAAGACATGCGAGATTGAACTCCTAAGGTTTATGCATTTATTGAACTTGCCTAATAACTTCAAATTATTGTAATTCGAGTGTTCTATGATAACCCTAGATCTCGAGTTGTGAAATTACATCATTGTCCGGTAAACACAATGTTTAAAATCCAAATCCACGCAATATGCATGTTGAATGCTTTATTTAAGTGTGTTTTTATTTCCCCTCTTTAATGTGGTGTTTTCCTGAATTTGAGTAAAATTACCAAATTGCCTTTTTTGTGTCTTATTTGTATTATTTTAATATTTTGTTTATTTTTATTTTGCATTTGGTTAAATTTCACTTTAGAATTTTCATAATTGAAGAATATTATTTCAAATATTACTTTTTTTATTTTGTGATTCCTTTTAGGAATATTAAGGCATTTCTTTTAAGTGTTTTAATAACTTGGAGTTTTTCATTCTAGTAAAAGTTTTTTTTTAAATCAAGCAAAAATTATTTTTGTAATCTACACACAATTTCCTATTTGAGAGTATTTTATTTTATTTTTTAACTTAAGAAATGAAAGATATAATTATTTTCACATTTCAGCATTTTCAAAAAGACAGAAATGCCCTTAGGCCCACTAGTTCGGCCCTAGGGTCAAAACCAGCCTGAACCGGTCTGGTTCGACTAGACCGTGTGCCTCTCTCTCACTCGCTCATATCTCTCTCCCTATCTCTCTAGCGACCACGTTGTCTTCCGTTGCCCACGGGGATTTCGGTCGGCTCTGGCCATTTCTACTATCGTGCTCATGCCTAAGTACTCACCTCCTCCCGCTCTATAATCCTAGCCAACTCGATTCATCTCTCGAGCTCCCCTCTAGCGGTGCCCAACCATAAGCTAAACTAGTGTTTTCAGTCATGGTATCGCCGTGTAACACCCTCGAATCGTCCCTATGCAAGTTTTAGCCCTTTTCCGCCAAACCCGCATAGAAACGATTCAAAGGACGCCCACCAGGCACTTTCGTGCGGGTGGAAAACAAAGTAATACCATTACACAACAGTCCTCGATGGGACCCATAGAACATATATATATATATATACAACACGACTCCATGAGTCAAGAATACCGATATACAGTACAAAGATCCAAATCACCTTGAAATCGCTACATCGTCCGAGTAAGGACAAGATGCAAATGGGGCTAAGAGCCCTGAAGAATAACCAATGGCGTCCATAACCCTGACCAGGCCAAGCCGGAAGGGTAACCCTGCTAACGACGTCGATCTCAAACCTGCTAAAACAAAAGGGGTGCCGACAAAGAGAAAAGGAAAAAGATGAGCGTCAGTACCGAGGCCAGTACACGGCGAGGCTAGAATTCGGCGGTCCTCGCCTACATAGGTATGGTGGACTGAAATGGCAGCGCAGCAGAACTAAACAACCTATAGAGACTCAATAAAACTGACGGCTATTAGAGAGGGATAAGCAAGACCTATTTGGATCCAACCTGATACTAACACCAAACATACCCATCCTGGTATTTCCCCCTCGATACCAAACGAGGAAGTCAAAACCGAGGAACTCACACGGTTGGCAGTTTTATTCATTCCATTATAGTTGAAGCTCTTACTAATCAGATATAGATAGCATGAGTCATCCTGATAGCATAAGTAGTGGGCAGTTTTAATTAACCATTCAGTTGTGGTTGCAGTACTTACTAGTCAGACACAATTAGCATGTGACACCCCAAACCCAGCAGTTATTGGCACTTTTATTTTATTCCATTGGAGTTGCAATACTTACTAGGCAGGTATAATATGACACGATACACCCCAGTTTCATCAGTTGTTGGCACTTTTATTATCCATTCCATTGTAGTGAAGCTGATTACTAGTCACATATTAAGTCAAATTTATAGCACTACTTTCGTTATGCTTGTCTATGATCGAGATACTGTGCTCCAAGTCGTCCATAACCGCGGACACGGCTTTCAGAAAGATTTACCCTGCAGGGGTGCACAAATAGCAACACACACAATCAACCTCGGAAAAACCAAATCAAAACCCAACGAGGCTTTCACGACAAAGCAATCACAGGATTCACAAAATATTTCAGGAGACCAAGGAAGATTCCGACATGGAGGAAGCTGATGCTTCAAATCCCAAGCCGGAAGGGAAGAAAACTTTTCCCACCAAGAAGGACACTTACGTCACCTTCCTCGGATCTCAACCAGCAAAGGTCAAGAAAGCAGTTCTCCACGAGCTCAATGCAACAGTTCCGGCTGTCCCTCAATATTTGGACTGGTCGGAGGTGGCAATCACATTTGACCGCGCTGACCACCCGCCTAAGCTACACATGCGAGGAAAATATGCCTTAATCGTCAATCCACTTATTGACGGTTATGGTTTCTCCAAGACCCTCATGGACGGTGGTAGCAGCATCAATATTCTCTATGTCGAAACGCTACGCCGAATGAAGATCTCGGAAACACAGCTGAACCATAGCTCTGTGATCTTTCACGGAGTTGTCCCAGGAAGACAAGCTAATTCCCTGGGAGAGATCACTTTGGATGTTACTTTGGAACTCCAAAGAATTATCAGACGGAGGCACTTTCCTTCGAAGTAGTCCCGTTCAAGAGCGCATATCATGCTATATTCGGACGTCCGGCTTACTGGGCTTTTATGGCTCTTCCGTGTTACATTTACAATATGATGAAAATTCCAGGTCCCAATGGCGTGATCACTATCAGGGGAGACACGAAGAAGGCGCGAGAATGCGAGGATGGAAATGCCGCCTTTACCGAAGCCGTGGTGCACGTCTAGGAGTACCAGGAGATCAAGAAGAGCATAGATCCGTCCGAGATGCCCGCAACGAAGAAGGAGGTCACAAAGCCAAATCCGGAGTTCAAGGCATCAGAAGAGACGAAGCAGACGCCGTTGAAGGATGATGATCCCTCCAAGGTGACCCAGATAGGCGCATGCCTAAGTAGCGCATAGGAAAGCGCGCTCGTCAAGTTCCTCCAAGCAAATCAAGATATCTTCGCATGGCAGCCATCTAACATGACCGGAGTACCTAGGGAACTTGCCGAGCACTCTCTAAATGTAAACCCGAACGCTAAACCCGTCAAACAGTCCTTACGACGGTTTGGCGTTGAAAAGCGTAAGGCAATAGCTAAGGAACTAGCGCGGCTCGAGTTAGCCAGATTCATAGAAGAGGTCATCCATACTGATTGGTCGGCCATCCCTGTAATGGTCCCTAAAAAGGACACCACTGATTTAAGGATGTGTGTTGATTATACTGTCTTGAACAAGGCTTGTCCAAAAGATCCGTTCGCTTTGCCTAGAATTGATCAAGTTATTGATTCTACGGCAGGCTCGGAACTCCTCTGTTTTCTCGACGCATATTCCGGTTATCACCAAATCCGGATGAAGGAATCTGACAAAGTCAAAACTTCATTCATAACCCCCTTCGGAACCTTCTGTTTTGTTACGATTCCCTTTGGGCTGAAGAACGTAGGAGCTACGTACCAGCGCACGATACAGCGTTGCCTCCATGACCAACTCAGACACAATGTACATGCATACGTGGATGATATCGCGGTCATGTCCAAAAAGAAGGAAATGTTGATTTCCGACTTGGAGGAGACGTTCGCCAATCTACGAAAATACAACATCATGCTTAACCCGAAGAAGTGCTTCTTTGGAATATCAGCCGGAAAATTGTTAGGTTTTATCGTGTCTCAAAGAGGCATAGAGGTGAACCGAGACAAAATTAAGGCTATACTCAACATTTCCAGGCCAACTCGCCTGAAGGACGTACAAAGATTAACTGGTTGCATTGCTGCGGTCAGTCGATTTGTAAGCCGGCTTGGTGAAAGAGCCGCACCATTATACAAACTCCTGAAGAAGACCAAGGATTTTGTCTGGACTGACGAAGCTGAAGCTGCACTACAAGATCTGAAAAGAGTACTCTCATCTGCTCCTATCCTTGCAGCGCCGGAACCTCAGGAACCGATGTTGCTTTACATTGCTGCGACAAATAAGGTTGTCAGTATCGTCATGGTGGTGGAGAGACCAGAGGAAAATCAGGAACACCTGGTGCAGCGTCCGACGTATTTTGTTAGCGAGGTCTTGACAGAGTCCAAACAGCGGTATCCGCATTACCAAAAGTTGGCTTACGGTGTTTTTCTAGCATCTCGTAAGCTACGACATTATTTTCAGGAGCATCCAATTACCGTGGTGAGCAGAGCTCTCATGAGAGATATAATCAACACTAGTGACACCACTGGACGCGTCGCCAAATGGGGAATAGAGCTCTTAGCTTTCAACATTGAGTATAAACCTCGGACATCAATCAAATCCCAGATCCTTGCTGACTTTGTCGCTGATTGGACAGAGACCAAGGAGAACATTGTCCTCCCCGAGTCGGAATATTGGACCCTCTTTTTCGATGGGTCTAAGGCTCGAGGAGGCTCGGGGGCTGGCGTGGTGCTCAAATCACCCCAAGGAGATAAACTTTTATACGTGTTGCAGATCTACTTCACAGCGACAAACAACATTGCCGAGTATGAAGCACTGCTACATGGAATCTGGATTGCTAAGGATATTGGCATCCGACGTTTGATGTGTTATGGAGATTCGGATCTTGTTGCTGAACAAGTGTCGGATATTTGTAATGCAAATAAGCACATGGCAGCATATAAAGCTGTCGTGGATGATCTATCTAAATCATTCGAAGGGTTTGAAGTTCAACACATCCCTCGAGCCGAAAATGAGGAAGCAGATGCACTATCCCGTATAGGCTCTGCGCGGAAAGAGGTCCCGGATGGCGCTTTTTTAGAGCACCTCAAAGTTCCCTCAATAAAGGTAGTAGACGAGGAATATTCGACCAAATCCGACTCACCTTTGATAGCAGTTCTAGCTGTAATTCTCAGCTGGACTCAACCCTACCTCAATTATTTGGTAGATGGCAAATTACCCGAAGACGAGGTGCTGAGCCGACAGATTATTCGACGAGCAAAAGCCTATACTATTGTTAAAGGTGAGCTCCATAAACAGAGTGTTTCTGGGGGGTTTCAGCGTTGTGTATCTCCGGAAGAAGGAGTGGAAATCTTAAGGAAAATCCACGAAGGCGGGTGTGGTCACCACGCTGCAGTCAAATCTTTAGTGGCAAAAGCTTTTCGGCATGGACTTTTCTGGCTTACAGCTCAGGCAGATGCCGAACGATTAGTCAAGACATGCAAAGGCTGCCAAAAGTACGCCAAGCAAGCTCATGTTCTGGCTGATCAGCTGCGAACAATCCCTATAACATGGCCCTTTGCGGTCTAGGAGCTTGATATGGTAGGACCATTTAAACGAGCTCCAAGTGGATTTACTCACCTCTTAGTGATGGTGGATAAATTCACCAAATGGATCGAGGCTAAACCTGTCACTAGTTGTGATGGAGCAACAGCCAAAAGATTTGTTGAGGCCGCATAGCATTATCACGGACAATGGGAGTAACTTCTCTATGGGAGAATTGGCTGAATTCTGCGATGAGCAAAATATCCGGCTTGACATTGCGTCAGTCGCACATCCACAGGCTAACGGACAAGTCGAAAGAGCTAATGGTTTAATCTTACAAGGCCTGAAGCCAAGACTTGAAGCACCACTACGACGTGCTACGGGGGCTTGGGTAGAGGAATTACCCTCTATAATTTGGAGTTTATGAACAACTCCGAACAAGTCAATAGGATACACACATTTCTTCTTGGTCTATGGTGCAGAAGCAGTTCTTCCTAGTGATTTAATTCATACTTCTCCTAGAGTGGCCGTGTATATTGAAGAGGATGCCGAGATTTCTCAACAAAATGATCTCGACTTAGTCGAAGAAGTTCGCGTTGTTGCTAAAATGAGATCTACAGCCTATCAGCAGAAGTTACGCAAGTATCATAGCCAGAGAGTCCGGAACAGATCTTTCATTAAAGGTGATTTGATTCTCCGGCTTGTGCAACAAAGAAAGCACAAACTTTCCCCAGTATGGGAAGGGCCCTTTTTAGTTAGTCGAGTATTGCACAATGGATCGTACTACTTAACTGACATGAGGCCAGTCAAAGAAAGACATGCTACTAAGAAGAGAAAGAGAGCTGGAGGCAGTACAAATCCGGATGAGTTAGACAGACCGTGTAATATTTCTCAGCTACGTCCCCTTGATTCTTAGTTTATCCTTCTTTGTAAATCATATATATGTACATGTTCTTTGAGAAATAAAAGTCTTGGTTGCCTCAAGTTTTTTCTGAGAAGTTTTTTACCATCTTATTTCCAAATGATCATGTTATAGTCGAAAATCCCAGAATGCTTGAAAGTACTTTATACTCATGTCGTTCTGGTCTAGATTTCCGATTTTAAAACTGCTACCTTCGGGTATAACTCTAAAAATTCTAGTCTTTACTTGGGTTATTTGTCTGATTGCTGGATGCGGGTATTTTCCGAGTAGTGAATTGTTGGTACTGGAAGCCGGCTTTGTTTCCGAGTTTAAATTGGTTTAGCAATTAAACTTCGTTGCTCGGCAAAGTTTCTGGCTGAAGGTTTAGCCGGCTCACAAAAGGGATGAGGCGGAAAGCCAGATAAACAATAAGTAGAGACGGAAAATTTCAAGTGCTTATGTAAACATTTCAGGCACATAAAAAAATCTAAGACAAAAGTGCTGAATAGATGAAAACTTAGCACTAGCAAAATCAATAGTACTTAATATTTACAAACGCATCATGTTCTTTCACAGAATAATACATAAATTTGTGGTCTATGATGCAGGAGGAGATGAAACAGATGTCGGCTCGCTGGTTACTCCGCCGTGATATCGTTCTGAGATGTTCGGATCTGAGGTGGTCCGTTCATCATCGAAAACTTCTTCGGCTTCTTCTGGAGGAGGTGGCGGAGTAGCTACGCGGGTGAAGAAGGGGATCTCGTAGCTGGTCAGATCAGCTACGTGGCACCCATATCCGGCGCAGGAGTGCATGATGGTTGAAGGTCTTGCTCCTGGTCGTCTTCGTCTACCTTGCAGTACCCTCTGGTCACTTGCCATATCTCCATGTTTCCATGGTGGCTCATGACCATAGTGAGAGCGTTCTGTGCAGCAGTCCGCGCGTAGGACATGTTCCAGTCCCGAACAAGCTGCGGCATCTCCTTGGCCTTGTCCCGCACCTGAAAATCCGACATGCTTGGCATGTCCGGAATCCTGAGAGACTCGCCAATGTCCTCAAGGGACTGGTGGAAGTCATGAAGAAGATCACCGACTTGGGTAAGCCGGTGGGTGTGGGGCTCGGAGGAGGAAGAGTCCGTCAAGTTCAGAGGACCTATACACAAAACAAGTTAAGAAAAATCCGACATTGATAAAAGTCGAAGAAAAAGATGTGTTAGAAAGATGGAACGTACCGAGAATGACGTTGTGAATCTTGGTCTTCTCCTCCCGGAGACTCTGGAGTTCAGTCTGGAGCGCCTGGGAGATGTCCTTCTCTCTGCCAAGCTCATTCTTGAGGTCCGAGATAACTTTATCTTGAGCAGCAAACTTGTGATCACGCTCTTTAGTGGCCATGGAGGAGGATTCCAGGACTTGAGCTATGCTCGTTTCATGATCCGCCTTGAGCTTCTCCAGCTCTTGGCGAAGTCCCTTGTTCTCCACCACCAGGGTTTTGAGGTTCTCGGCCTCTTCAATCATAGGGATGGATTGTTTCACCAGCGCTGTAAGTCAAAAAAGAACAACAGTTCGGAAAAGTTCGGCACTCAAAAAGTAAAATACAAGGTTTGAATCTCGGAATGTTTACCTTCGGCTTCATCCTTGGCTACTTTGAGTTCGGCATTTTTAAGCCGGAGAGCCTTGATCTCTCTCCGCTTATTGCAGACATTGGTCAGTAATTCCTGGTTATAGGAACATACTTTCTGTAAGTCAGAATACCCAAAGTCAGAAAGCTACTTAAGACTCGGGCTAATATTTTTTCTAAATATCAGCACGAGCCTTGGGGGCTACACTAGTTCGTTCTTTGGCATCCTAATGAAAGCATAAACCCAGATTCTATATCCTACTTCATGCTTGGGGGCTAGAGGATATGATATAACATAATGTAAAAAACAAGAGTTGGAATTCCGACTTACATATTGCTCGCGGGTGAGTTTGTCTAAACCCGCGTTCACTTCAACTGCCACCTTCTCGGCAAGAGTAAGAGGGATCACTGGGGCTGTTGGAAGCTCGCCAGCCCTAATCCTCTTGTCGTGAAGGCGGACTTGAGCGAGAAGATCGGAGAACTTGACGTCCTCTGCTTCTTGCGCTTCCTCCTCGGGGGATAGATGGCTTTTGTCCAGGACTTGCCTGGCCAGCCGCTGGATCTCCTCTGCAGATTTCCGGGACATGCCAAACTTGGCAAGTCCCGGATTGCTGATAAGGTTGTCGGCGAAGACTTCAGTCGAGGGATCATTACCCGAAAAGGGTTCACCCTTATCTTGAGCTGACGCATCCACGGTAACGTCAGTTTGTGACCCAAGGATCACAGGCTCTGTTGGAGAAGCCGGATCTTCTGCAACCACCGGAGAAGGAATTATTGCCGGAGTTGCAGAAGGTTGAGGGGCAGGAGTTGGAGGAGCCACGGCAGGAGAAGCTATGGTAAGCTTTGTCTATCGAAAGGGCTTTGAAGGAATCCCTTTCCCCTTGCCCTTGACGATCGGCTTTGCTCTGATAAATGGGGAAAAGTCGGAAACATTACATCTCGAAAAGAAATTCGAGAAAGGTACAAAGGCGGAAATTGTGAATGAAAGTTACCTCTTCACAACAGGCACTTCCTTTGTGCCAACAGCCACGTCAGAGCTTTGCGCTTCTTGAGCGCAAGGTCCGGCAATGGGACCACTTCAGTCTCCTGAGAAAACTCAGGAGGGTATCCTTCGAGTGGAGCAAGCTCCGACTCGGGGAGGTCAGCAAGCTGAAAACAGGAAAGCATATCAGAATTGCAGTATATAACTTAAAAGATTGAAACACATAAAAGGTGTATTGATGGAAGCTTACCGGCACCACAGGGTTTTCCGCTGTGTACATATCCAGAGAAATCTCCGAAATCCTCCTCTCGATCCGCTCCTTGATCAGCCACTTGATTTGGCTGATGTAACCTTGAGTGGTGTAGGATTTGGGGCTGATGTGGAGAGAGTCTTTTTTGGAAGACATGATGGAGTGCATCAGTCTATCCCCGTGGTACTGAAGTGGCTGGATCCGACGTGAGACCCAACACTGAACCAAGTCGGATCCCTTCAGACCCATGTGCTTGATCGGATATTCGATCCGCCTCTTAGCGAGGATCAAATAGTCGGTGAGAGCCGGAGCAGCCTCGTCCCAGGAAGGCTGGGCCGTGGCGGCTCCGTCGACAAAAGCCGGCAAAGCAGTATCTTTGTCGGGAGCCGGAATATCCCTATGATAGAAGAAAGTGGCTGGCCATTGTTTGACCGAGTCACTGGCAGCGATTTTGGGATATGCCCGGTCTCGTCTAAGAGAAAAGCTAATGGTGCCGGTGATGTAAGGAACACCGGCAGTGATGGAATTTCCCCGAACATGAAAGTAGTACCGGAAGAGAAGCAAACTCGGCCTAATGC
The DNA here is from genome assembly GCA_910589775.1 of Avena eriantha. Classification (NCBI taxonomy): domain Eukaryota; kingdom Viridiplantae; phylum Streptophyta; class Magnoliopsida; order Poales; family Poaceae; genus Avena; species Avena eriantha. The sequence continues at coordinate 243,476,671 of OU342742.1, read as the reverse complement.
CGAGAAAGCCCTCGCAAAGCGCAGCATATGCGCTCATTTCTAGAAGTGAATTGGGAGGAAGATTGTGGATTTGAAATCCATAGTGATCTATCACCTCGGAGAAGAACTCCGAGGGAGGAAAAGACAGACCTCGGTCCAGATGGGTGCCGAAGTGGACTCGCTCGCCCTCGCGCGGGTTGGGGACGGTTTCGCCGGAGCCGCTCTGCCAGTCGCCGGCGGCGAGAAGCCCCTCCTTCTCCATGTTCTTGAGGCCGTCCTTGTCAAGGACGTAGGGGATCTAGATTCGTCGGAAGCTTTCCTTCTCCGCTGATGCTGCTTCTGCTGTCGCCACCGCCGCTGCTGCCGCCAAACCAGAGGAAGAAGACGATGAAGCCATTTCTCCGGTGAGATGACCTGAAAGTGCCGGTGCTAGGAGTTTCTATGGGGGGAAGGACGAGAGAGCTCTGAGCACGCAGGAGGATTTGGAGGAAAGGAAACGGCAAAGACTGGTGGAAAGGAGAAGGATAAATCCAAACCCCTTATATCCGCCTAACTGCGCCAAGATTCGTGCAAATGCTACAGTGTAACCGCCACGCGTCGTGGAAAGAACTGGGAAGGACCCACGTGATGATTACGTCTCCTCGATCTCCACGCTCGCATTGAAACGGCGCCTCGGTTCCGCGAACCGCGGACCCACCAACGGTCGTGATGACGGCACGCCTGTCAGATGATGTGACTTGACCATGCTTGTGTCAGGTGGCGTAGAAACCAAGTTCCGGCTTAGTTTAAAATCAAGCTGGAAAATCCGAGTAACTAATTGATAGGTCCGACTTATTTTTAAGACCCGGATCGTATTTTTTGTTGTGAAGTTTCAGGAACCCTTCAAGATTCTGCAAGCCGAAGATCAAGCTAGACGATGATAAAATCCGACTTTGGATCTTGGAGGCCTCCGGGGGCTACTGTTGGGGATATACTTTCCGGGTATCCTCACTGACCAGGGTGTCCCACTTCGGGTTAGAGCTTTGCTTCACTGGCAGCCCAGTCAGGAGAGAAGACGGAGTCCAATCCGGCTACGGGAAGGCCCAGAAGACTTACCGACTTAGGCCCATAATGTTACTTGTAGTTCAAGATGTACTCTGTAACCAACTCTTAGTCGTAGTAGGATTGATCTCTCCTGTAAACCCTAGGCCGGATATCTATATAAGCTGTCCTAGGGAGAGCCTTTAGGGCACAATACAATAGTCTACAATCTCAACTCGCACAGGCGATACCCTTGTAACCCATATTCCGGCTCTGCCGTATTACTGGATTGCTAGGAGGAGTAGGATCCGTCCAAAGCCGGCAGATTCGAACCTGGGTAAACTTGTGTGCTCACCGTCCCGGAATACCGTACGTCTCACACCCCTCTCTTCTGCACGCCTCGAGGACCCCCTCATGGCGTACTTGTCCTCAATCCGACGACAGGAGCCCCTTTCATTGGAGACGTTCAGTGAGCTTAACGACCAGTGGTACGGTCGGGATGCGCCCGTACTACACGCCGCCAGCTCCGTTATACCAATACAGGTAACTTTTGTGAAGGGGAGACGATGAAAAAGAGAACACAACCATCGCTAACTCATCTAGAGAGGGTTAGATCAGATCTAGAAGAGGAGAAGAACCTCCCCTCGTTCCTTGACGATTTTCAACTCCTCGACCACACACTCCACCATCATCCCCATTGTTAATTAGAGAGAGAGAGAGAGAGAGAGAGAGAGAGAGATTGGCAATTGTAAGATTAGGGTTTAATACTTTGATCTACCTTTGGTTTGTATTTGATTTGATCTTCAATTGCTATTGTGGTTTGCTACAATAACTTTAAGATGATGCTTTTGATTTATCTTCCTCTCATGTCTGAGTAAATCTCCAAAGGCGTGGGAGATGTAGGGGACTGGTGAGATGTGTCGTGCCTCCTTTAAATTCATCCATTTGTGATTGTTGTAGTGTTTATTAAATAGTGAGAATGATTATCTATGTTCATCTAATGGTTGTTATCTAATTTAAGGGACCATGTAACATGATCCAAAGATCTCATAGGTATTGGCATTGGCCTGCCGGCCTGCCGGCCTTCCTTCGTGGCGTCATGCCATCACTGCCGCAGCCCCAGGAATTGGCCCACCGCCCCGTCGTGCGCTAGGTGGAGGAGCCCGCCTGCGAACGTCGCTACTTCCGCCTGGCGGAGTGCGAGCAGCGGTGGAGGGAGGTAGCAGGCATCACCCACCATAATGTCTCCCTCCCCACGGGTTGGCACCTCAACCGGGAGCGGGTCCCAGTGTCGCCCGTGCCCAAGGAGGGCAAAGGGCTAGAGAAGGAGATCCGTCGCCGCATCCGCAAGCTCCCACTGGCCCTCCGGTGGGATCGTGGCTACCAGATCCAGGACTTCTAGAAAGAATTCCTCGCCTGGGAACACAAGGTGCGGCGCGCGAGCACCTACCACGGTGAGTTCCAATCGTGGGAGGTCTACGATGTCCCCGTCTTCAACCCCGACGATGACGGAGCTGTCAACCACTCCGATGACGAGCTTGGCATAGACAACAATGATGACATCATCAAGGAGGAGGAGGTGGACGTTATCGCAGCCGTTGCAGCGCACCTGCCCCCGAGTACCAAGAGCTCCTAGCACGGGTCTATGATGAGGATACCTTTACCGAGCAGGCCATTGCGGCCAACGCAAAGGATGAGGACGCCTTATTGCGCGGCTTCCAAGAGGTCGTCCAGCTCACCGGCCTGGCAGCGTAGACAAACACGGAGCTGCCTCCAGCATCGCTGCTGCCGGGGTGGGTGCCACCGATCACGCTGGAGGAGGGGATGGAGATGGCTCACCTCCACCGGCGCATGGCGCTGCCGGCATCACGTCCTGGGTAGGTGATCGAACCGCATGCGTGATACCTTTGATCCGGATTACAAATGTAGTATAGCTCTTTTTCCCTAGTAGACCTTGGTTTATCAAATCCTCGGGAAGCAGAAGCATAGTGAAGTTATTTTAACGGACCTTCGGGAATGTTAGAATTCCTTTTGTGTTTTTACCGGACCAAGAGTTTGCATCTTTTTGTTGTTGTCAATAATGGAGAGAGTGGACCTAGGGCGTTCGGTTTCACCTATAGCTGTGTAAAACATCTGATTGGAATAAAAGATAAAGATAAAGTATGCATGCAATTGTTAGAGAAAGATAAATTATATGTGGGCAGTGCATCCATAATTGCTATTGCCTCCGCAACCGCTTATAGTAATAACCTACTAGTCTCATCCATAGAAGAAAGAGAACTAATGATATGCATAGTGATGTCACCGTTAATCTCAAGTAAATCCCTCATATACAGCCGTACTACCCCTTCTGTCACTGGGGTTCCCAACCTGCAGATTAGTCATTACTCATACTCCCTATACTTGGCTCAATTCTCAGGGTCTTGGGTATCTGACAAGTCCTTAGATTGAGGCAAAAGAGGATACAGTAATCATCATGTCATACAAACTAATACATGATCCCATCTATGATAAATAACATGCACAAAAACTACATGGCTAGGCCGAAGCCCTGAGCCCAAGGAGAATTACTCACACATAGAAATGAGATCAAAGATCATAAACATTGTAGTAGAAATCATAATATTGATAGCAAATAGTCTTATAATGTCGTCAATCGAAGATGAGATCTACTATCACAAGTGGTGAAATATGGCTATGGTGGTGGAGAAGGGTTTGGAGATTAGATCTAAGTCTATTTCTCCGGCGGCTCTTCGATGTTGTGGATGGAGATCTAGGGGTGGCTGATGGTCGGGGAGAGCGCTCTTTTCTCGTCGCCCGGGGCCTCTTTATATAGGGGTCCCTTCATGAAAGTTGTTATGTTTGATCTAACGGTGGCAGCGCCAACTATACGACCGCAACTATACAGCCGGAATTTTATTCCGGACGTATAGTTGGTCGTTAAAGCGTTTACCTCCGTTCCACGACTCCTGGTTTTTTTTGGTTGTTGGAGATCTCGTATCTTTGACTTTAATATAGTGATTTTCATCATCAAACGTCATTATCTGCGCAAGGAAAAATAGCAAGAAAGAATTGCATACCCTTTTGATCATTAGGCATTAGTGGCAGAGTTTAGAGAAATATTTCATAAAAAATATGAATAATATCCAGTTTAAATGTGGACGTGGATGGCTATATTTCAGAACCATCAACGCGCCCATGCCTGCTCCGGCCCATGCCATTGCCGGCAGCGTGGCCTGGGCAGGTGATCGAACCGCACGCTCTCGTGCCTGCTCCGGCCAATGCCATTTTCCTACCGTTAGAGGCCGCCAGAGTATATCGACCTCGCTCCCTAGATGGATGGGCGGCGCCGGCGGCAAAGCTCAGTATCTAGGGTCAGTTTAAATTTCGTATTTTATATTTTAAATGTAAATTACGTATGAATATATATATATATATATATATATATATATATATATATATATATATATATATATATATGAACTTTGCCAGTTTTAGTGCGTTATTGTCTCTGTTTGAATTTCAAAAGAAAATCATCGTCATGTTGGCCAAACGCAGACAGATGGGTCGCACCGCTTGACGCGGTTGGTCGGACAGGCCGGACAACGTCCCAAATCCTTCCGTGGCCCGATCCAAACTGACAAAAACAGACGTTTTTGGATCACCCGGTGAAGATGCCTTTATCCCTAGGGACGCCTAGCACACCTTTTTTAAAATGGAACCGAGACTCCCCTATTTGAAGTCCTTTGGATCTTAAAAACATATACGAAAGCCAATTAACCGGGCTGGTTTATGTCAAGTATTCTAATCTTTAAACCATGAAATTATGTTATTCATTTGTACCGGGAGAATGCTTTAGAGGCATTAACCATCACGCCGTAAAAAAAGTGACTATAAAGATGTCTTTGAGGTACTTCGAAAAATAGTCATTGAGTTGTATGAATCAAGACTGAGATTTATCCATCCTTATGATAGAGAGATTCGGTAACGTTTGCAAGCATGTGACTAATGAGTTTGGTCATAGGTATGTTGTATTACATGAAAAGTAAAGAGTACATGTCCATGATGATATTGAGCTAGGTATAATAATCAAGTCGTTGATTTACGACTCAGAGGGCAAGCATATATGAGAGCCAATTAATCGCCGACCAGCCGAGCCCAAGGCATGAGACAAACCTCGAATCATGACCCAAACCACATGCCCCGACAAATAAGTGGACCATACATTACGTTTCTCTATCTGACTGGAGTACCCGTGATCCGCTGCAGACCGCATTATACTGTACTTTCCTCCGTGGTAGCAAGTGGGGAAGATCCTAAGCTCGAGTTATCATTTCTCAAAACGCTTAAACAATGCATGGTTGGTGATCTCATCCCATCGTTGGCGCTGGCGCTGGCGCGCGTTGAGAATCTCGGTGGAGATCAGATACGAACAAAAGTCCAACCCGACAGCGCGCAGAGCAAAAGAGGCGTTTCCATCCAGCAGATAAATGATGCGGCGGTTGACCCCTTCGGGACCGTGTGAACAGTGTATCTGCGGTCAGGCCGAGCGCCGGCGGCAAGCGTAGCGTAACTCCGAGGCCGGATCACGATGGTCTGGCCAGCACCGCCACCCACTCGCTCGCTTTGCCTGTCGCACGCGGTAGCTGCAGGACAAGCATATGGGCCGATGCTTTCTCTATAAACAAAGCGGTTACTGTGTGTGCTGTGCACAGGTCAATCGAAGAGCTAGGTGGATCCAAACAAGAAGCAGAAAGCGCTAGTAGTACTACTTGTCTTCACTCTTCACGCGCCGCTCGCACGGACACGAGAGAGAGACAGAGGGGCAGAGGTCCGTGCTCGGCGATGTGATGGCGCCGCCGCGGCAACGAAGACGCCGCCTCCTCGCGGCCACGGGGCTACTGGTGCTGCTCTCCCTCTGCTGCCTTGCGAGCCTCGGCGGCGCAGCGTCGGCGGCTTCTGCAGGTACGTACTTGCTTGCCCTCCCTGTTCTTGGCTCTTTGGGTACGCGAGTGTGTTTCAGCTTCCTTCCTTGTAGCGGGTAGTACTCGCCGGGAGGATGGAGTGACGACTGCGACTGAGAAAGGTGCCGGACAGGTTTGATCCTCTCTATCGCCTCCCAAGTGTTTGCGGATCCTGTCGACAGTGTACTGTATTAATTGCTGATACACATATCAAAACTGACAAATCACATGCCACTGCAAACATCAAACTTTATGCGTTAAATTAATCCGTGGTGTTCAGGAGGCGGCCCGCGGGTTCACGGCGGCGACCGGGAAGGATGAAGCAGTGCCGGTGAGGGTGGAGATGGAGGTCGACGTCCAGGACTACCCCGGTTCAACAGCCAATGCCCGGCACGACCCGGGATACCAGCGGGGACCACGACACCCGTGGCCGTGAGAACGAGATCACTGCTCGGCCGCCGGCCAAGCCAGGCAACCAGCTTGCTGCTCGTCTTCCAATCTTCCAGATCTGTACTGGTTACAGCTAGTAGCCGTGTGTGGAGCAGCTTGTGTGAGTGCGTGCGCGCACGGCAATCTCCGCCACCCGACACCCCGCCGTGCCTCATGCGTGTACGTACGTGCGACTGGCTCTCAGGACGCGGACACATGCCGCGCCAGGCCCCGTAGCTTTGCTTTTCGATGTTCTTCCGCTACTGCTGCTCAACCTTTTTTTGCTTTTCGCTGAGTTGGCCACTGGCATTGTGAGAATGTGCGTGTCATGATTTCGTCGACCCGTACCCTGTCTGGAGATGCGATTAGGGCAAATCCAATGTTTGATTTGGTTGTTTGGTACGCCGCGACAGAGACTCATCTGCTCGTGCACCCAACCGCGTCTCCATTGTAAAAAACAATACTGCAAGTAATAACAAAAATAAAAGCATAATTTACATAGACATTAAATTGTACTTAGTTCAACTAAAGAAACTAAAACCCTGGTCTACAGGGTTCGCCGTCGGTGGCCTACGCGTCCTTCTCTTCGGTTTTGTTCGCCCTTGGTGGCCTAGTCGTCGTGCTCGATCTTGACTGCAGTGGGTGGCCACGCAGACGATGTGACACACCGGCAGCCACATAGGTGCAAGCGGAGACCATACAGTCGCACGGTCGCTCCACGACAACCACTGGGTAGCTGGCGGTGGAGTAGCGGGCGGAGCTACCGCCATCACTACCTTCTCGCCAAGTGCGAGCGCTACGTAGAGCCACAACGGGAGCTTCGCTAGGTCGAACTTCGCGATTGCGGCCTCGAGCACATCCTCCTCCTCTCGCTCCATCTTGAGCGGGCACCGGCGGTGTCGGGGGGATGACCCCCTGGTAGGCCAAGCCAGGCTCAACTGGCCGGATGGCCGCAAGACGAAGAACCACAACCGGGTGGACCGCTCCATTCAGTCCGCCCTCAAGATTCCCTGGCTAGCCCGTCTAGCCGGGTGACCAGAAGAGCCAGCTGGGTGGCCACCTCTACCCGGCCGCCTCGCATCCGTTGGCCAAGGTACGGAGGGGGTGACGCTCCTCGCTGAGCGCACCCTTGACCGGACAGGCTGGCCCGCCGGCCTGCCGGCACTAAAAGACACCCGCGCCAAAGCGCCAAGGCTGAAAGCTGAGGAGAGCGTGTCGGCTGACCGCTAAAGCACCGATTGACGAGTAAAGCACCGGCTGACGAGTAAAGCGCCGGGTGACGCCCAAAGCAAAGGCATTGGGACACTGTAGCGTTGTCCCTCCTATATTGGAGGCTTGACTGGATCCTGGCCCACCGGCTGGGCCCATCCAGCCGGCCCGCTTTGTAAAGCCGAAGCCCAAACAGTAAACCCTAGAGCCCATATCGTAACCTACCTTTCCCAACCAGTATATAAGGGAGGGTAGGCTAGGGTTCTAGGTAAGTTCTCTAGACTCAACAAGTTTAGTAGTTCATCTTCTTTCTCTAGCTCTCCATAGCAGCTAGGGAAACAGCTCAAGGAGCACTTATACTAGGCATTTGCCCCCGAGATAGTAGATCCTTATAGGAGTAGGAGTGTTACCTCAACAAGAGGGCTCCGAACCTAGGTACATCGGTGTGCTTGCAGTATCTGTGCCCAACCCATCGAGTAGCCACCGATAGCATCCTGATTGTCCCCTCTCATGCCATCCCCAATGGCACTGCCGTGTTCCACACCTCGACAGTTGGCGCCCACAGTGGGCCACATCGCTTCGGCTGGGGTCATCCTTCGCACGGGACTTTCACTCGTCGCCGGTGAGTGAGTTGCCTCCGTCCTCGTCCTCGCCCTCGGCTCCTTCGACTGCGTCATCGACAACGCGTCCTGCTTCAACGGGGAGACCTTCCCAAGCGACGGCTCCGTCATGCACTTCGGCGAGCATCGCGTCTATGTCGCCACCATCGTCAAGGACTTCCCTCACGAGGTCATCGCCATCTCCGGCACACCGCCTGGCTTCTCCACCCCGTGCGTCGCCAGCGGCAGCGTCGAGGTCATGATGGCCGGCTCATGCAACGGCTGTTGCCCGCCTCTAGAGCGCAACGTAGGAGGCAACAACACCGCTCCGCGCGAGCAAGATCTAGATGCGCTGGTCGCCTCCATCCAGAACCTTCACAACCCCATCATCCTTGAGGCGGACCAAGGAGCATCCGCAACTGCGTTGGAGGCCACACGCCAGAACCTCCTGGAGGAAGTGATACGTCCATTTTGCATCACTATTCTATGTCATAATTTACTGATATTCATTGATATATTTCATATTAAGAGATGATACTTATGTTATTTCATCTATTTTTGCATGGTTGATGACTTTTGGAGCATGGACTGCTGTAGTCAAGATTCTGATGGAAAAGGTGCTGCTTGGAGGCAAAATTTACGAAGATCAGAAAATCCGGGAAAATATATGGAAAATCCTATTTTTCCAGAAGACGAAGGAAGCCAGAAGAGGGGCTGGAGATGGGCCACAGGGGGCCCACACAACCCCCTGGCGCGGGCCACCCTAGGCCGCGCCACCAGGTGGTGTGGCCGCCCTGGTCCACCCCTGGCTCTCCCCTCTGGCATATATTATCCTCCCGAAACCCTAAGACTCGAGGAGCGACCACAGAAATATTTCACCGCCTCTGCGGGGCAGAAAGCACCGAGAGAGAAAGATCTCTCCGGCAGACAGATTTCTGCCGGGGGAATTCCTTCCCGGAGAGGGGAGATCGTCGCCATCAACACCACCATCAAGCTAGACTTCATCGGGATCATCATCATCATCATCACCACCACCATCATCACCACAGCACCCTCATTACCATCTCCATGTTGCTGTAACAATTGGGTTGAATCTTGCATTAGTTCTTAGCGGAAACTTTCTCGGTGTTGATTACTCTTTGTAGTTGATGCTATTGAGTGAACCATTGAATTATTGTTTATGTTCAGATTGTTATACATCATTATTCCATCTCTGATCATGATCCATATGATGCCTTGCTAGTAGTTCATTTGTTCTTGAGGACATGGGAGAAGTCATGTTGTTAGTAGTGGAATTATGTTGAGAAAGATTCAATAGTTTGATATTTAAGTTGCGGTGTACTTTTTCTAGTGGTGTCATGTGAACGTTGACTGCATGACACTTCACCTATATGGGCCTAGGGGAATGCATTGTGTATTTGGCTACTAATCGTAGGGGTTGCCGGAGTGACAGAAACCTGAACCCCCGTTAAGAAACCATTGCACAAGGGACGTAAGGGTCTTAGAGTTTAAAGTTGTGGTTAGGTTTATACCTTAATTACTTTCTTGTACTTACAGATGTTTGCAAGGGGTATAATCACAAGTATGTATTAGTCCTAGGAAGCTCGGTACATTAGCACAGGTTCACCCACACAACACTTAGCAAGCGTAAGAAGATTAATCAACTATATGAAGCGAAAGCACTTGACAGTCTTCCCATGTGTCCTCGAGAACGTTTGGTCATCTTAAGTAATACAACCGGCTTGTCCTTTGCTGCATAAAGGATTGGGCCACTTGCTGCATTTATTCCTACTGTCTTTTATTTACTCGTACTTTGTTTACTTGCTTTATCAAAACCCCCTAAAAATCTGTTTGCTAAGTATTTGCAGAGAATTCCTGATCCATACCACTAGCCAGCACCTTCTGCTCCTCGTTGGGTTCGACACTCTTACTTATCGAAAATACTGCGATACACCCCCTATACTTGTGGGTCATCAATACTATTTTCTAGCGCCGTTGCCGGGGAGTGAAGCGTTATTGGAGAGTGCAACTGGTAAAGGAAACTTCTACTGTGAGTGTTGTTTACTTCTGCTAGTTGCTTTATTTTCGTTATGGATAATTCGCTGAGTTTCTTATTTGGTAATGCTACTACCACTGCTAAGGTAGTAGATGAACCACCACCTGCTGAGAATGATGTTTTTAAAATACCTACAAGAATTATTGATCATGTTATGGATAACTACTATGTTGGGGATGGAACTGTCCATCCCGGTGATCATTTGCTCTTTATACACGAATTATGCGGGTTGTTCAAGTGTGCAGGTATTACTACAGATCAAGTTAAGAAGAAGTTATTCTCATTATCACTGAAAGGAAGAGCTGAGGAATGGTATAAGATGCTGAAGAATGGTCAAGCTCTGGGATGGGAGGAAATAATGCCTCTCTTTTATTCAAAATTTTATCCTCCTAGTGAGATTCATAAAGATCGGGATCAAATATACAACCTTTGGCCTCTTGATGGAGAGAGTACAACTCAAGCTTGGGGAGATTGAAGTTACTAATGCTCAAATGTCCCATTCATGAGCTCCCCAACAATATCATTATCAATAACTTTTATGCAAGGCTCCCTCTATATGATAAGGATTTATTGGATGCTTCTTGTGCTGGATCATTCACTCACATGGAAGAAGAAGCTAAATGGGATCTTCTGGACCATATTCAAGATAATGTTGAAGCATGGGAGAATGACAAAGGAAGAAAGTCAGATATAAATTATGATTATGAATGCGTTGAATCTTTTATGGGAACTGATGACTTTCAAAATATTAAAAATGCATATGGTCTAGATTGTCAAGCTATTGCTTCTTATTTTAAGGATTTTTCTTCCTATATTGAAGTGCCTAAAAAGAAGTGGAATAATTATCATGAACCTTACAAAGATATTGCTAAGAGTGTTCCTTCAAGAAATACTGAAGTTTATACTGCTAATCATGTTTTACCTGAACCTTACACTAAGAAAATGCCTTTCCTAGTTAAGATAAAGGAACATTCTATGATAGCTAGTATGGTTAATGAAAGTACAAGTAAAGTTGTTGAACCTGATAAACAAATGGTTGATGAACCTACAATAGCAAATGTGAAAGACTTTGTCACTAAATATGTAGAAGAGGGACACACTATCCTTTGTAAGGATACCTCTAATATTATTTCACAAAGTAGTGTTATGAGAGCTAGTATTCCTGTATTTTCTGTTAGAATAAGTGATCATTGTTACGATGGTCCTTGTGATAGTTATATTGTTAAGTTTATGCATTATACTGAAAGTTACTATGAGAGAGGGAAAATTGATCTTATGTATCTCAATAATATCAAGTTTCCTCGTTTTATGCTGAAAGTTTTTATGTGGCACTTCTTTTGCCTTCTTATGCAAGTAGCCTCTGGTTTCAACAATTTGTTTGTTTACAAAATTGCCTTGCATAGGAAGTGGGTTAAACTTAAATGTGTGTATTTTTGCTTCTAAATGCTCTCTTTCACTTCAATTCATATTCCTATGTGAGCATCTTCAAAATTATCATGCACATCTTAATGGCTATAAAGAAAGAGCTTTTTGGGAGACAGCCCAATTTATTTTTGCTTTCAGTTTGTTTTTGTTTATTTAAGTCTTGGAAGTTATTACTTCGGTAATAACCTCTCCTTATCCTTTTGTTTGGTTTTTGTGTCAAGATCAACCTCTAATGAGAGAGAAATAATATTTGGGGAAGTTGCTGTCCCGAAACAGATTTTTGTGCTTCACCGTAGAAATTCGTGAGAGATCTCTATATGTTGGATTGAGCTGTAATTTTTTGTGCTTCTGCCCCAGGTTGTTATGTAACTTTCGTTAGTTTTGCACCTTTTGATTTGAGCAACAGAAGATTTTGGAAAAAATTGATCTTTACCTGTTGGTCTGTTTTGACAGATTTTGCCACTCTTGCATTTGCTTCTTTATTCGATTTCCTTTTTGAATTATTTTTGGGTTTTCGAAAGGAGTTGCTACAGTAGATTATGTTGATGGTTTTCTGTTGAAGTTTAACTCAAAAGGTCTTATCACTTCATTTATACTAATGTTGCTAATGAGAACTGTGTGAAGTTTTGTGTGAAAGAAATTTCCAGGTAGTGGAGATAATGGTGTAATAAGGAAGTGAAAGGTTTCGTGACTCAAGTAATAAGTGTATGAAGATGAAGATATTGATGTTATTCAAGTGGTGACTCTGGAAGAATCTACTAGATACCAATTCAGACGCCTGTAGAGTCTGGTTTCGAATATGTAACCGTTCTAGTAAGAAAAGTTCCGCGAAAATACAATCCAACTATACTTTTGCAGTTTTTAGCCAATAAGGAAAGTTACGAAGCAAATGTAACAACCTCGGATCCTACGCTCTAAGTTCAAGCCTAGATGAACCGTAAGTGGTTAAAATAGTACAGCGGGGGCCCAGGGGCCACCCACGTGTAGACCTGTCGGCCGTCCTAACCACTTCCAAGAACATCGGGACAAGAGCGAGCGGCGTAGGCAACAGGTGAAGAGATCAAATACATACACAAGTGAGTATGTATGCAAGCTACCTTACAACAGTTCTTAGAGCCATACCATCTAAAATAAAAAGAATATTGCTATGCCATACGACAAGATCCAAATATCCTAGATAGATATATTAGTGTAGGATAGCTCCTCATACATCAAACATCAGAGTATCAAGCGAAAGCGGGAAACAAGATCCGAGTACGGATAAGAAGCAAATCGGCATAAGATAACACATAAGTAAGCACATCCCGCCCACAGATCTCGCGGATCCCCATCCTCGGAATCTCTACACCGAGTGGCCGTTGCCAACATCATCTGTCTCGTCCACCCAGTATCCATCTTGCGAATACACCTGTTCATCTGAATCAAACAATTTATCGTGTGAGACCCTAGGGGTACTCAGCAAGTCTTTATGCCTCTAAAGGGGACATATACCTGGGGTGACGCAATTGCAGCAAAAGATAATAACTATCAAGTCTATAGATACTCGCTAACTATCCGCCTAACCAATGATAGACGGATGTCCGTTAATTAGAAATAACAGTTATAACAGTATAAGGTAACAGATCCATCCTCCTTCTCGCTTACCAACAAGAAAGCGGACGAACAACCCATCAGTTGGCAGTTTTATTAACCATTCCATGAGTATTGCACTATTTACTAGTCAGGTATTTAGTCAATTAAAAGCGGTACTTTAGTTATACTTGTCTATGATCGAGAAACTGTGCTCCAAGTCGTCCATAACCACAGACACGGCTTTCAGAAAGATTTACCCTGCAGGGGTGCACAAATAGCAACACACACTCGATCAACCTCGGAAAAACCAACTCAAAACCCAACGAGGCATTCATGACAAAGCGATCACAGGATTCATAAAATATTTTAGGGGGCCACCCCATTAAGCTACCCGTAACGAAGTTGGCCGACTCCGAGACAGACCCAAGGTTTGCGTCAATGGCTGTAAACGACTGGGAACCCGAAAATGTGACGGGGCTTGTCGATACCGTGAAAACACTCTGCATCCAAAACAGTACAGGTGCTCCACGCACAATTGTCATAAAATAGTAACATGGCATAAGTACAGGATCGTAAATAAAACCCCAAACTAGTTTGTGGCCCCAAGAAATAGAAACGAATCAAGCTCTGGCTCAGGGGGCTCCATAAGGCCTCCCGGATGTGGATAGTGAGAATAGTCAAGGAACAGGAATCAAGTACTCGGGGTCCTACGGTACACAAGTGGGCAGGAAAAACCAAATAAGAGATATTGCCCACCGGTGCCTCTTTCATTAGTTATCCCATTACTACTCAGGTTAAGTTGTTTAGGTACCTCATTATCCATCAGACACTCACATACCCTACACATGCTGTTCTATGACTCGCATGGCTCAAACAACTCCTGTAGTAATGGCTCATGGGATTGAGAAACAGGCTCGGTGGGGTTTAACAGTAAAGGCTATGCAGTACTTGGGATTCAATTTAATGCAATCACGACTCAATGATGCAGGAATAAGATAGAGGCAATAGGTACTATATGTATGCAAGCATGTGGTAGTGCTTTCCTGGCAGCTCAGTTGAAGTGAGAGATGGATCTGGGTAGTACTCCTGGGATTCCTGATAATTCCCCTGCTCGGCGTCTATCCGAAAGAAGAACCAAATAAACAAGGGCCAACATAAGTAAAGTGCACAAGCATATAAATAAAATGCGACAAGCAAATAAGCATGCCATGATGAATGATGCACAAATTACATGGCAATAATGTAGCATGGCAAGGGTGAGGTGTGGGGACAAGAATAAATCATTTTATTAATTATTTGGTCAAGTTTTATTGCCATAAACAGTTCTGATTTTTAATAATGACATTATGCATGCTTCAATTCATATCATGGAATGCATAAACAGAACGGGCTTGTCGCGCTGATCGATTTAGACATATTATTTGTCAAATTTGGAGTTATAGATTTAAAGTTATTAATTAATTGAGAAAAGGCATTTTTATTGCAATTAAACAATTTCGAAAATTTAAATTAGCCAAACATTAAATTGGATGGCAGATTTGAAATCCTCACATCTTTCTGATTCAAAAACATATATCATTTGTATTATTTGGATTTACCAATTAAAATTTATTAAAAACAGGATTTAAAATCATTTAAACAATTTATGAAAACATTTTTATTAAACAAAGAAGGATCTGGAACTTTTGTTACTGGGAGAGATCCAACCACGGCGGCTGACAGGTGGGACCTGTGCTGACTCAGCAGCAGGCGGCGCAGCGGGTCCGAACCGGACTTTTTGTACCGCGAGCTCATCCAGCCGCGGTCACCGACGGGTGGGACCGAGACCATGGCGGGTCCACGCACGGGTGGGCGAGGGAAGCACAGCCACGTGGCAGATCCAGGGGACTACGGATTGGAAAACCTCAAAGCATGGGTACCTTTTTGTAAGACTGCCACAGGTGGCTGACCGGTGGGGACACAGGGGCTGTGGTTTGGCGACGCAAAAGTCCAGGGGGCTTACTGCGAAACAGCACCGCGCTCTGAATCTGCTCCCTATGCCTGCACGTCTGAAGACAGAAGCGGCGGCGCATCTACCGGGGAAGATATCGGCTAAACGGCGGCGAAAAACGCTAAGCCACAAAAAGGAAAGATGAAGAGGGTGCTTCGATCTACAACTTTTGTTCAGGTGGCATCGCCGGAGGAGGTCTACAGCGCGCGGGACACGATGAGGAACAGAGGTGGGTCGGATGCTGCTGATGCTGCTGCAGACGCGACAGATAGCGCATCGGCGGTGCATGGAGGCCGCTCGACGGAACGTCCGGCGAGGCTAGGCCACTAGGAGGAGGGCTGGCTTGTCTAGGAGGTTGAGAGGCTCACTAGGGGGTCGCCCGTGACGTCGCTAGAGCGAAAGGTGGAGCGGGTCGGAGTGGAAGCAGGGGTACTGCGAGCTTCGGTTCCCGGCGGCTGCGGCGTGTCCGGCGAGCTACTGTGAGTTCCGGCGAGGCGTGGCCGGTACATGGTGACGCAAAGGAGGCAGAGGGAGGTCCTGGTAGACCTGGGCGTGCTACAACTCACCAGGTCGACGAGGGGAGGTGGTAGACAGGGCTAGGCTTAGGGTTTTGGGCATGGCCTTGCCATGGATGGTTGATCGTTGGAGGAGGAAGGAGAGGGAAACTGGGCGAGTTGGATCTCGATCTGGGATAGGTGGGAGGATGAAGATGGGAAGGGGAGGTCCTACCTCTACCTTTTTGCATAGAGGAAGAGAGAAGCACGGCGCGGTTGTGGTGGTGGGCTGTTGATCACGTGCGCTTGAGGGAGAAGAGCAACAGGGTCAGGCACGTGGGCTGATGGCGGGTCCAGGCTGGGTCCAGGTTGCCAGCGAGAGGAAAGGAGGGAGTGTCGAGGAGGGCACGTTGTTCAGAGAGGGTACGATAGAGAGAGGTGTCGGGTTCAGAGAGGGTTTTGGGGTAGGGGTGTCTCGGTCGAGAATAAAAGGGAGAAGGGGAGGTGAGAGTAGCTAGAAGTGGATGTGGAAGTAGAAGTGGATCCATCCCAACCCACATGAGCTAGAGGTAAACCCAAATAGAATGCAAAGCTCACATATAGTTGGATGGTAGAATTAAAGGGGTGGTGAAAAGAAAAGGTGGTGGAGTTAAATAAAAGATATGCCCCCAACTCAACTTGGGCATCAAGCATTTATCAAGAACCAAATACAATATATGAAGAGGCAACCACAATTGATAATGCGTATGAGATAAGAACCAAAAGGAAAAGGGTTTTATATGATGCTCAAATGCAAGGTGGCATGATGACATGAGCATGATATAA
Organism: Avena eriantha; assembly: GCA_910589775.1. Lineage (NCBI taxonomy): Eukaryota > Viridiplantae > Streptophyta > Magnoliopsida > Poales > Poaceae > Avena > Avena eriantha. The sequence continues at coordinate 243,460,109 of OU342742.1, read as the reverse complement.
TTATGATGCAACACATATATGTATGAAGTAGCATTTTATTATTAGACCATGTACCATTACAGATGTTAGACAGATGGGATGCTACAACTCTCCCCCACTAAACAGGAATCTCGCCCCGAGATTCTAGGAAGAAGAAGAAGACACGAAGAGGGTAGGATACTTGGCACGGAGCTCATCCTCGTGTTCCCAAGTGGCTTCATCAACGGATTGGTGCGACCACTGCACCTTGCAGAACTTTATAGACTTGTTGCGAGTCTTTCTTTCTGCGACTTCTAGGATTTTTGTGGGGTGTTCTTGATAAGACAGATCTTCTTGGAGATTGATAAGCTCATGGTCCACGGTCCTGTCGGGATCCTTGAAGCACTTCTTGAGTTGAGAGATATGGAAAACATCATGGACCTTGAGTTTTTCAGGGAGCTCAAGAGCATAAGCAACTTCTCCTCGTTTTCCATGAACTTTGAAAGGACCGATGTATCTAGGAGCCAGCTTTCCTTTGATACCAAACCGGTGCGTGCCCCTCATGAGAGTGACACGAAGGTAAACGAGATCACCAGGGACATACTCCATGTCCGTGTGCTTTCTGTCATAGTGCCCCTCATGTATCTCTACTTTCTCCCATTTCCATTCAGGAGGCTTCAATGGCTGTAGAAGACCGAAAGGTTTCTGTTGGACAACTTTAACTCTACGACAGACATCACACTCGGAGACATACGTGGCACAATATCGTTTCAACCCAGGCCACCAATATTGTGTTTTCAAGTCCATGTACTTCTTAGTGCTACCAGGGTGGATAGAAAGAACAAAATCATGAGCTTATTTAAGAACTTGCTCTCTCAAACCCGGATACTTCGGAACGAACATCCGGTGCTCAAAGAATATCGTGCCTTGGTCATCGACGTGGAAGGACTCATACTTTGGCAGCTGAATGTTGGAGATGATCTTTTTGGTGTAAGGATCACCAAGTTGAAAGGAGCGAACTTTTTCTTCCAAGAGAGGGGTTGCCAGAAGATTCAAAAGATACCCTTGATCCACAATTTCAAGGTTGAGTTGGCGGAATTCCTCGCAGAAGAGAGGCTGTTGTTCTTCCACCATGAGATTGTTGACATAAGCTTTCCGGCTAAGAGCATCGGCCATGACATTAGCTTTGCCAGGAGTGTAGTCGATGGTCAGATCGAAATCATTAATTGCTTCAATCCACCTCCTTTGACGAAGGTTGAGATCAGGTTGTGTGAAGATATACTTCAAACTCTTGTGATCAGAAAAGATCTCACAACGGTTGCCAAGCAAGTAGTGCCTCCATACTTTCAAAGCAAAGACAACTGCTGCGAGTTCGAGGTCATGTGTAGGATAGTTGATCTCATGCGTCTTCAACTGTCGAGAGGCATAAGCAACAGCTTGTTTTTCTTGCATAAGGACCGCACCCAATCCTTCCAAGGAGGCGTCACAGAACATCTGGAAAGGCTTTGATGTATCTGGAGGAATCAAGACTGGAGTGGAAGTGTGTGGCGCCCCGCAAAAACCACTACTAGAAAATCGCGTTGTTTTTGTGCATTGCATCGCCATGACCGCATGCTCATGTCATCATGCCACCTTGCATTTGAGCATCGTCATGTCCTCTTGCATTTGTTTGCATAAATCTATTTTCTAAAAGCCTAGTTTTGTTTTCTAAACCTCTCCCGTCTTGGTTTTAAATTAAAACCCGGGTCTCCGGAATATTTTGTTTTGTCTACCAACGGTTTTCAAAAGCCCCGTTTTAAATAATAAAATATTTCTTTTATTTTTAGGAGGCAGCCTGCCAGGCCCGAAAGCCTGACCGGCCACCTCCAAAATTTCTAAAACTACCCAAACCTAATCTACCCAGCCCCCTCCACCTCACCACAGGCACTCACGGCTCGCCACATCACCCTAGCCAATACCCCAACCAACCCCGGTCCACCACCTAAGCCGCCTGACTCCACTCCCTCACCCTAGCCGCCACCTGCTGGCCCACCGTACCTCACCTGGGCACGCCACCCACTCCCCCTGCCGCCAGCCTGGACCTGCCACCGACCGTTTTCCTGCTCGCGCGCGCCCCCATGCGACCCGCACGCAGACAACCGCGTGGCCCCATGCGCCCCCCACCATGCGCACCCCGCGCCCCCACCTCCCTTCCCTCGCCTCTCCCTCTCGCCTCACCAACCGCCCCGCGTACAGCGCCGCCGCCCTCCACCGCGCGTCTCGCTCGCCCGCGCCTCCTTCCGCCGCCGCGCTCTCCTCAGGTCTCCGCCGTCCCGCGCTCCGCTCACCGCCGGGGCCGACCTCCCCTCCTCTCGCCGTCCTCTTCCCCCTCGCCGGCCTTCTTCACCGACCCCTGCCGCCTCGCGGGCTCCCCTTCGCCGGCCCATACCGCCGACCTCCCGGCCCCTCCGTGGCCGCCGTCCCCCCTGCCGCTGTGCCAAGCCCCGCCGACCCCCTCTTCCAGGACCACGCCAGGCCTGCCCCGTCAATGCGGGCCTAGTCTACTCCGGTCGCCGCCCCTACTTCGCCTCTAGTCGCCCGCCTCCGACCGCCGCGGCCTCTCTCGAGCTCCCTCTCTTTAGCGCCGCGTCTGACCGACCCCGCTCACCGGCGGCCCCTGCAGGCCCTTGCCCTGCCGCGTCCTCTCTACCCCGAGCCGGCCGCCGCCTCTCCTACCTCGGCGCCTCCTTGCAAGCTCCTCGTCGCCCCGCTGTCAGACCCCACCGTCGACCCTCCGTGTTGCAAGGCTCTTCCGGCCTACCTCCCCTGGGCTCTTCGTCGTGTCCACATCCTGCTGCGCCTCGCCAAAGCTCGACCCACCTCCGTCGAGGTCCTCGTCGTCCTCGAGCCTTCTCTGCAGACCCGTATTCGCACGTCTATCACCGACCCTGTGCACCGTTGCTTACCCGGCCTGCCGTCGATTCCCCTCTGGTGCTGTGTGTTGCATTTTGTGGTGAGCTGGTGGTATATGTAGTGATGTGGTGCCACCTGGAGTACGCTGCCGAGAACCGTGCCGAGGACGAGAAGATCTCTACCAATACCGACACAAGCGCACAAGACAACCCGCGGTGAAATCCAAGACCTTCATGGAACATCAAGTTCGACCGACGCCAAGAGCTGCCACGACCTCCTCCGGCAAGTCAAGATCGACCGCCGACAAGACCGACGCCAAACTCCAAGACTTTCTACATGGTTCCGAACATCGAACCCCCGTTACGACAAGACCATCGACATGATCCGAAGACCCCGGTACCCGATCCACTCAAATTCGCCATCGACGACAAGATTGACATCGACCAGGGCGAATCCGATGCGCCCCCGACGCCAAACCAAGTCCTTCTTCCCGAATGCGACAAGATCTACTTCCGTTGTCCGAGACCAATCCCGTCGAGCCGTTTCCGCCCCCGTCGAACCCTGTCGAACCTCGAACCCCTCGGAGCCCAAGTTCGCCGAACCCTAAATGTGATTCCCTATCCGATACCCCCATTATTTTTATAATATGACATTATCGACTGTCGCATATTAAATTGTTATCTCGCCTGTATATCATAATCATGCCGGATATTTTGCCGTGGTATTGAATATTGCATCTGGTGTTTGTGCTAGTGTTTGCTTCTTCGCGGATTAGGCCGGTGAGTTGATGCGAGTATCGACAAGTTCTCCGGCTATGATCCGTCGACAGTGTTTCCTAGGCGAGCATCTCGTCCCTTCTACCTATTTTGCATTTATAGTCTTTATTTCCTCATGTTGATCTATTGCTATCCGTGTCGCGATGCTTTAGTTTCCGTGCACCAGTTATATCCCGTGCAGCCTCTATATTTCCTTGGACACCTCCTATTACCTGTGTTAGGTAGATAGCTGGCCTTGCGAGTCGTAGTTGCTTGCTCAGATGCGATCTCGTGTTGTCAAGTACCACAGTTGTTGGAATGCTGGCAGATGTTTATTGGTGGAGATGTTTAATGGTGGAGTTGATCATGACTTTAAATACAACTAGTAAAAATGCTAGGTATAACTAATGCCGAGGCATCGGTGGGCAGTAGATGTTATTTGGTTCTTCCATGCTCACTTGTGTCCCGTAGGACCCCGAGTACTTGATACCTGTTCCTTGATTTTTCGCACTATCCACATCTGGGAGGCCTTATGGACCCCCCTAAGCCAGAGCTTGATTCATTTCTATTTCTTGGGGCCACAAAGTAGTTTGGGGCTTTATTACTATCCTGTACCTATGCCATGCTTTACTGCTTTATTTAAGATTGTGCGTGGAGCACCTGTACTGTTTAGGATCGCGGAGCGTTTTCGCGGTATCGACAAGCCCAGTCACACTTTCGGGTTCCCAGTCGTTTACAACCATTGACGCAAAGCCTGGGTCCATTCCGGAGCCGACCAACTTCGTTGCGGGTAGCTTAGTGGGGTGGCCCCCTGAAATATTTATGAATCCTGTGATCGCTTTGTCGTGAAACCCTCGTTGGGTTTTGAGTTGGTTTTTCCAAGGTTGATCGAGTGTGTGTTGCTATTTGTGCACCCCTGCAGGGTAAAACTTTCTGAAAGCCGTGTCCGCGGTTATGGATGACTTGGAGCATAGTATCTCGATCATAGACAAGCATAACTAAAGTAGTGTTATAAATTTGACTTAATATGTGACTAGTAATCAGATGCAACTATAACGGAATGGATACTAAAAATGCCAACAACTGGTGGATCTGTGGTGACCTGTGTCATGCTATACCTGCCTAGTAAGTATTGCAACTCCAATGGAATGTGATAAAAGTGCCAACAACTGTTGGGTTTTGGGAATCCTTAGGACAATTATATCTGACTAGTAAATGTTCCAACTACAACCGAATGGTGATTAAAACTGCCCACTTCTTATACTTCAGGATGACTCCTACTATCTATATCTGATTAGTAATTGCTGCAACTATAACGGAATGAGTAAAATTGCCAACCGTGTGAGTTCCTTGGTCCAACTTCCTCGTTTGGTCTCGAGGGGGAAATACCAGGATGGGTTTGTTTGGTGTTAGCTCCAGGTTGGATCCGAATAGGTCTTTCTTATCCCTCTCTGATAACCGCCAGTTGTATCGGGTCTCTATAGGTTGTATAGTGACGCTGCGCTGCCGCTTCAGCCCACCATACCTATGTAGGCGAGTGCTGCCGAATTCTAGCCTCGCCGTGTACTGGCCTTAATACTGACGCTCCTCTTTTTCCGTTGCCCTTTGCCGGCACCCCTTTGTTTCAGCAAGTTTGAGATCGACGTCGTTAGCAGGGTTACCCTTCCGGCTTGGCCTGGGCAGAGTTATGGACGCCATTGGTTATTCTTCAGGGCTCTTAGCCCCATTTGCATCTTGTCCGTAGTCGGACGCTCTATCGTTTCAAGGTTATTTGGATCTTTGTATTGTATATCTGTATTTTTGACTCGTGGAGTCGTGTTGTATATATATCTGTTCTGTGGGTCCCATCGAGGACTGTTGTGTAATGGTATTACTTCGTTTTCCACCCGCACGAAAGTGCCTGGTGGGCGTCCTTGAATCGTTTCTATGCGGGTTTGGCGGAAATGGCTAAAACTTGCATAGAGCCGATTCGAGGGTGTTACAGAGTGGTATCAGAGCCCAGCAGTTGCGATACCCCACAAGTCCAGCCTGTAGGATAACCTAGCTAACGGTCGAAGTAGAGTGTCAAACTATTTTGGAAAAATCGGTTGGATAGATCTGAATAGGTCTGCTTTTACTCCTTACCCTCTACTGTTCTCCTCTTACCTCTGCGTGTTTTGGATCTGTTCCCTTCCCTTCTTCTAGTCCAGGATTTCTCGTGGTTGGGTTTTCTGTCGTACCTCCAGGGTTTTGCTTCCTCCTTTGGTAATAGTGCTTCTACATCCGGTCTTCGTGCTATTTGAGGAATCCTTCATCTGTTGGACTTCTCTCTATTCCTTGTTGTGCCTTCCGGTGTTTTCCGACGCGACGACATCATCTACACCAGATCCGATGCAGAGTCTACTTCCCTCCTTTGTTCCAAACCTCGATTGTCGAGATCTTCAGTCTGATTCCGAGAATGGTTGCACGCTTTTCTACTGATTGTGCGGAGTAATAGTTTGGGTGCGTGATGGATTGGCCCCCATGCCGACTACTCACTCTATTTGCTCATGTACATTGAAGTGGATGAGAATGCATCGGTTCTCTCTTTCTATCGAAGTTAGAGGTGGCTTTATTTGTTGATACCTCTACCTTCGCCCTTTGTTCCCGGAGTGTTCTCTCGACGATCACGGACAACGACCTCTTGTTAGTGGTGTCGCGAGGATCTACACGAAGCGCGAAGTTTCAGATCACCGGCCTTCTTCCCGGTACCATGAGGCGGATCTCGAGGGCGAGATCCCTTGTTAGTGGTGTCGAATTGTGGCGCCCCGCAAAAACCACTACTAGAAAATCGCGTTGTTTTTGTGCATTGCATCGCCATGACCGCATGCTCATGTCATCATGCCACCTTGCATTTGAGCATCGTCATGTCCTCTTGCATTGGTTTGCATAAAACTATTTTCTAAAACCCTAGTTTTGTTTTCTAAACCTCTCCCGTCTTGATTTTAAATTAAAACCCGGATCTCCGGAATATTTTGTTTTGTCTACCAACAGTTTTCAAAAGCCCCGTTTTAAATAATAAAATATTTCTTTTATTTTTAGGAGGCAGCCCGCCAGGCCCGAAAGCCTGACCGGCCACCTCCAAAATTCCTAAAACTACCCAAACCTAATCTACCCAGCCCCCTCCACCTCACCACAGCCACTCACGGCTCGCCACATCACCCTGGCCAATACCCCAACCAACCCCGGTCCGCCACCTTAGCCGCCTGACTCCACTCCCTCACCCCAGCCGCCACCTGCTGGCCCACCGCACCTCACCTGGGCATGCCACCCACTCTCCCTGCCGCCTGCCGCCAGCCTGGACCCGCCACCGACCGTTTTCCTACTCACGCGCACCCCCATGCGACCCGCACGCAGACAACCGCGTGGCCCCACGCGCCCCCACCATGCGCACCCCGCGCCCCCTCCTCCCTTCCCTCGCCTCTCCCTCTCGCCTCACCAACCGCCCCGCGTACAGCGCCGCCGCCCTGCATCGCGTGTTTCGCTCGCTCGCGCCTCCTTCCGCCGCCGCGCTCTCCTCAGGTCTCCGCCGGCCCGCGCTCCGCTCGCTGCCGGGGCCGACCTCCCCTCCTCTCGCCGTCCTCTTCCCCCTCGCCGGCCTTCTTCACCGACCCCCGCCGCCTCGCGGGCTCCCCTTCGCCGGCCCGCACTGCCGACTTCCCGGCCCCTCCGTGGCCGCCGTCCTCCCCGCCGTTGTGCCAAGCCCCGCTGACCCCCTCTTCCAGGACCACGCCAGGCCTGCCCCGTCGATGCGGGCCCCGTCTACTCCGGTCGCCACCCCTGCTTCGCCTCTGGTCGCCCGCCTCCGACCGCCGCAGCCTCTCTCGAGCTCCCTCTCTTCAGCGCCGCGTCTGACCGACCCCGCTCACCGGCGGCCCCTGTAGGCCCTCGCCATGCTGCGTCCTCTCTACCCCGAGAGGCCGCTGCCTCGCCTACCTCGGTGCCTCCTCGCAAGCTCCTCGTCGCCCCGCTGTCAGACCCCACCGTCGACCCTCCGCGTTGCAAGGCTCTTCCGGCCTACCTCCCCTAGGCTCTTCGTCGTGTCCACATCCTGCTGCGCCTCGCCATAGCTCGACCCGCTTCCGTTGAGGTCCTCGTCGTCCTCGAGCCTTCTCTGCAGACCCGTCTCCGCGCGTCTGTCACCGACCCTGTGCACCGTTGCTTACCCGGCCTGCCATCGATTCCCCTCTAGTGTTGTGTGTTGCATTTTGTGGTGAGCTGGTGGTATATGTAGTGATGTGGTGCCACCTGGAGTACGCTGCCGAGAACCGTGCCGAGGATGAGAAGATCTCTACCAATACCGACACAAGCGCACAAGACAACCCGCGGTGAAATCCAAGACCTTCATGGAACATCAAGTTCGACCGACGCCAAGAGCTGCCACGACCTCCTCTAGCAAGTCAAGATCGACTGCCGACAAGACCGACGCCAATATCCAAGACTTTCTACACGGTTCCGAACATCGAACCCCCGTTACGACAAGACCGTCGACATGATCCGAAGACCCCGGTACCCGATCCACTCAAATTCGTCATCGACGACAAGATAGACATCGACTAGGGCGAATCCGATGCGCCCCCGACGCCAAACCAAGTCCTACTTCCCGAATGCAACAAGATCTACTTCCGTTGTCCGAGACCGATCCAGTCGAGCCGTTTCCGCCCCCGTCGAACCCTGTCGAACCCCGAACCCCTCGGAGCCCAAGTTCGCCGAACCCTAAATGTGATTCCCTATCCGAGACCCCCATTATTTTTATAATATGACATTATCGACTGTCGCATATTAAATTGTTATCTCGCCTGCATATCATAATCATGCCGGATATTTTGCCGTAGTATTAAATAGTGCATCTGGTGTTTGTGCTAGTGTTTGCTTCTTCGCGGATTAGGCCGGTGAGTTGATGCGAGTATCGACAAGTTCTCCGGCTATGATCCGTCGATAGTGTTTCCCAGGCGAGCATCTCTTCCCTTCTACCTATTTTGCATTTATAGTCTTTATTTCCTCCTGTTGATCTATTGCTATCCGTGTCGCGATGCTTTAGTTTCCGTGCACCAGTTATATCCCGTGCAGCCTCTATATTTCCTTGGACACCTCCTATTACCTGTGTTGGGTAGATAGCTGGCCTTGCGAGTCGTAGTTGCTTGCTCAGGTGCGATCTCGTGTTGTCAAGTACCACAGTTGTTGGAATGCTGGCAGATGTTTATTGGTGGAGATGTTTAATGGTGGAGTTGATCATGACTTTAAATACAACTATTAAAAATGCTAGGTATAACTAATGCCGAGGCATCGGTGGGCACTAGATGTTATTTGGTTCTTCCATGCTCACTTGTGTCCCATAGGACCCCGAGTACTTGATACATGTTCCTTGATTTTTCGCACTATCCACATCCGGGAGGCCTTATGGACCCCCCTGAGCCAGAGCTTGATTCATTTCTATTTCTTGGGGCCACAAAGTAGTTTGGGGCTTTATTACTATCCTGTACCTATGCCATGCTTTACTGCTTTATTTAAGATTGTGCGTGGAGCACCTGTACTGTTTAGGATCGCGGAGCGTTTTCGCGGTATCGGCAAGCCCAGTCACACTTTCGGGTTCCCAGTCGTTTACAGCCATTGACACAAACCCTGGGTCCGTTCCGAAGCCGACCAACTTCGTTGCGGGTAGCTTAGTGGGGTGGCCCCCAAAAATATTTATGAATCCTGTGATCGCTTTGTCGTGAAAGCCTCGTTGGGTTTTGAGTTGGTTTTTCCGAGGTTGATCGAGTGTGTGTTGCTATTTGTGCACCCCTGCAGGGTAAAACTTTCTGAAAGCCGTGTCAACGGTTATGGACGACTTGGAGCACAGTATCTCGATCATAGACAAGCATAACTAAAGTAGTGCTATAAATTTGACTTAATATGTGACTAGTAATAAGATGCAACTATAACGGAATGGATACTAAAAATGCCAACAACTGGTGGATCTGTGGTGACCTGTGTCATGGTATACCTGCCTAGTAAGTATTGCAACTCCAATGGAATGTGATAAAAGTGCCAACAACTGTTGGGTTTTGGGAATCCTCCGGACAATTATATCTGACTAGTAAATGTTTCAACTACAACCGAATGGTGATTAAAACTGCCCACTGCTTATACTTCAGGATGACTCCTACTATCTATATCTGATTAGTAATTGCTACAACTATAACGGAATGAGTAAAATTGCCAACCGTGTGAGTTCCTTGGTCCAATTTCCTCATTTGGTCTCGAGGGGGAAATACCAGGATGGGTTTGTTTGGTGTTAGCTCCAGGTTGGATCCGAATAGGTCTTTCTTATCCCTCTCTGATAACCGCCAGTTGTATTGGGTCTCTATAGGTTGTATAGTGCCGCTGTGCTGCCGCTTCATCCCACCATACCTATGTAGGCGAGAGCCGCCGAATTCTAGCCTCGCTGTGTACTGGCCTCAGTACTGACGCTCCTCTTTTTCCGTTGCCCTTTGCCGGCACCCCTTTGTTTTAGCAGGTTTGAGATCGACGTCATTAGCAGGGTTACCTTCCGGCTTGGCCTAGGCAGAGTTATGGACGCCATTGGTTATTCTTCAGGGCTCTTAGCCCCATTTGCATCTTGTCCGTAGTCGGACGCTCTAGCGTTTCAAGGTGATTTGGATCTTTGTATTGTATATCTGTATTCTTGACTCGTGGAGTCGTGTTGTATATATATCTGTTCCGTGGGTCCCATCGAGGACTGTTGTGTAATGGTATTACTTTATTTTCCACCCAAACGAAAGTGCCTGGTGGGCGTCCTTGAATCGTTTCTATGCGGGTTTGGCGGAAATGGCTAAAACTTGCATAGAGCCAATTCGAGGGTGTTACAAAGTGAGCTTCTCTTTGAGTGTTTCAAAGCTAGCTTGACATGCAGGAGACCAAAGGTATTTCTTGCCTTTCTTGAGGAGATTGGTAAGAGGCTTTGCAATCTTCGAGAAGTTCTGCACGAAGCGACGGCAATAACTAGCCAAACCAAGGAAACTCCGGACTTCTTTGACATTTTTGGGTGGAAGCCACTCGACAATTGTTCGAACAGTTTCTGGATTGACGGCAATGCCCTTGGCAGAGATGACGTGACCCAGATAGGTGACTTCAGGCAGCCAGAATTCACACTTGGAGAACTTTGCATAGAGGCAGTTCTCATGAAGCTTGTTTAGGACACACCGAAGGTGTTCTTCATGTTCTTTTGACTTTGAATAGACTAGAATGTCATCCAGATAGACCACGATGAACTTATCAAGATACTCCATGAAAACCAAGTTCATAAGCCTCGAGAAGGTGGCAGGTGCATTGGTGAGACCGAAGGACATGACCGTGTACTCATACAGGCCGTAGCGGGTGGTGAAAGCTATTTTTGGAACATCTTCCTTGCGAATCTTGATTTGATGATATCCACTTCTCAAATCAAGCTTAGAGAATACCATAGCTCCAGGTAGCTGATCGAAGAGATCATTAATCCGCGGAAGGGGATATTTATTCTTGATGGTTTTAGCATTGAGAGCCTGATTGTCAACACAAAGTCTATCAGTCTTGTCTCGCTTCTTCACAAAGATGGTTGGGCTACCCCAAGAAGAAGTACTGTGCTGAATGAAACCCAACTTCTCTTGTTCATCAAGCTGACGTTTGAGTTCAGCCAACTCAGCAGGACCCATTTTATAAGGCCGCTTGGAGATAGGAGCGGTTCCAGGTTCAAGCTCAATCACAAAATCGACCTCTCGGTCAGGAGGCATACCTGGCAACTCTTCAGGAAAAACATCTGGGAACTCACAGACCACCAGAACACTCTGAATAGCCTCCATAGCATCATCATTCAGAGCTGCCAAAGAGAAAAGATGAATTGGAGGAGTCAGACTTGGAGAATAGACTATATGGCCTTCAGGAATTTTCAGAGAAACCGAGCATTCAGCACAATCAATCACAGCTGCATTTGCTGTCAACCAATCCATGCCCAAGATAACATCAATGTCAGAATTTCCCAGAATGATTAAGGAAGCCGGGAACGAAGAGCCACTAATCTCAATTTGATTGCCATGGCTGATTTTGGAAGATGCCATTGTTGCCCCAGGAGAAAGGACCATCAAGCGCTTAGGAAGCGCATCATAACTCATTCTCATTTGCAAACTTGTGAGAAACAAAAGAATGCGATGCACCAGAATCGAACAAAACTCGTGCAGGAACTGAGTTAACAGGAAGCATACCCATCACAACTCCAGGTGCATGCTCAGCTTGAGCGACGTTGACACAGTTGGCACGAGCAACAGTGGACCCGGGCTTGGTGTTGATGTTGAGAGCCCGAGGTGGAGGTGCACGAACCATAGAAGAACTTGCTACATGTCTTGGAGGTGGTGGAGGAAGAGCTTTGTTGTTCATGGGACAACTCCAGTGTTGATGCCCAGTGTTCCCACAAGTGCAACAAGCACCAGGTGGACGTGGAGCACCATTGCCAGGGACTCCGCCAGGCGCTCCAGGGTAGTTGTGGTTGTAGCCCCTAGGAGCAGTGGCAAAGGAGTTTGGTGGCCTTGTTGCGTAGCTTGAAGGTCTTGGTGGAGCCGGGAGCGGCGGTGCGGTATTAGGAACCCACACGCGGCGCTTAGAAGGAGCTGTCATAGCTGAAGAGCTTGCTGCGTCACGGCTGTGTTTCTTGGACTCCTCAAACACTTGCATACTTGCTTCCTCCTGTAGAGCTGTATGTTGGAGTTCTAGAAAAGACCCTGGCCTTGCATGAGTGATTGCATACTTGATAGATGCATTGAGCCCTTGCCTGAACCTCTTTTGCTTCTTCTTGTCATCAGAGATCTCATCGCCACCATACCGAGAAAGATTCATGAAGTTTCTGATATAGGTATTGACATTGTCATTGCCCTGCTTGAGGTTGAGAAACACTTCCTTCATCCTTTCCATGACAATTTCTAACAGATATTGCTCTTTGAAAGCCCCAGTGAACTGCTCCCAAGTAGGCTAAAAAACAGAGTGGTTTGCCTTGAGGTAATTCTCCCACCCTAGAGCTGCGTCTCCCTTCAGAAGGTGAGTGGCACATTTTACCCATTCTTGCTCAGGAACATCAGCAGTCATCAGCAACCTTGACATCTCACGCAGCCAATCATCAGCATCTAGTGGCTGATCAGACACCTCAAAGTGGCACGGGTTGAACTTCAGAAAACTCTTGATGTCTCCTCGCTTGGGAGGTGGAGGTAGCGGAACAAACTCATTCGTCCTGACACTTTCTTCAAAGCGTTGCTGGTTCTGTTGCATTGTTCCCAAGGCATTAGCAATACTTGCCAACGCAGCCCCCGGTTCAGGTGGTATGTTGTTGTGACCTCGGATCGTTAAGGATCCTAAGTCCCTGTGATTAACATGCTAGTCCCTGGATCAATAGCTAGCACTTCACAGTCGATGAATATCATGTAAAACATAAGTCATTATTACACGAATAATCCAGAGTATAATTATTACAACTTGCATAGCCTATAGCTAGCTCAAATAAAACAGCGGAAACTAAGTAAAACTTGAGTCCATCAACGCCTCAGGCTAGCTGCGTGAAGACCCGTGATCCCTACGCACCTTTCAATCTTCGGATTCTGTACATAAGACGTGTAGCCAACAAGTTGGTCAATACTTTGAATGTATTGGCAAATTACACCAAGGAAAGAGTAAGACTATCTCTACATGCAAGGCTAAGAGTAGGCTCTGGGGTTCATTTGCGTAAAGCCAATTTTATCAGTGTAATGAGAAAAGAGGAAGAAAGTTTTCCCTACTTTGTAAACTTTGATAAATAGTATAGGGTTGAATGGAACACGTGGATATTACTCACCAAGTTCCCAAATCAACCTAGAACTTGGATATTACGCACCAAGTTCCCAAAATCCCACCCAATGGCGATATTACTCACGCCTTGGGGTTTATAAAATGTTAAGTTTGGAAAAGAGAGAGGAAGATCTTTCAGAGGCTCCATCCTTCAGACTCTCAAAGTTGTTCTGTTTCCTTGAACACGGCTAATCGATCAGATTGCAATACTCTCGAGAGGTTGTGCACTTTCCCCACAATCCACGATCAAGTCTTATTACGGACAAGACCATGGTGAAGCCTTCCCTTAGTAGCCCCTCTACCAGCTGGATCCAACCGTGCCAAGAACCTCCAAATGTTGGTACCCCGGTGAGGTTTCCCACTAAGTACTAAGCCAAGACAGAGCCCATATGTATCGTGGTTGCACGGGAAGCTTCTGAATTCTGAAACATGGCAGACTTCTTTGATTCCTGGGCGGCCGTCCTCCACCAAAATCTCACTCGTTGTCCCAACAACCATTCCGCCCAGAAGAAAACTTAGTTTTATTTTGAAGGGGTTTTGGAGAAGAAAAGTTTGCTCGAGAGAGCTCTCATACTTAGAAAATTCTTGAGTCTTTCGAACCCTCCCAACGGTATTTGATATATATAAGTATATAGCATAGCAAACATAACTTAGAAGAACAGGATAACCTATTGGGATGGAAAATCCTAAGCATAGAGCTACTCATGGCATACTACAAAACCGTACTTGCAAAATAGTACTAAGAAATTCTACCAAAAACCTACACATGCATACTACAGAATTTGAAGAGTGAAACATGCATAGTTAAAACTAGGACTTAAACATGAACAAGTGGTGTAACTTGCCTTGATCCGAGAGCAATATACACAACAGTACTCCTCAGCGCACTCCGAGCAATCTAATGAAACAAACATGGATTCAGTCACAATTCGCACAAAACAAGCCACAAAAACGATTATGCACGCATGCAACATGGTGATATGCAAGGATGGATTCGATTTTGACCAAGGGTTTTAAACCGGGGGTGTTGTTGAGTTGGGGATGTCATTAGAGTCGATTTCCCACAGATTTTAGGTATTTTGGATAACACCCTAATTAACCAAGCTCGAAACTAGATCTGCAACTCCAATCTATCTCGAGACAGATCTGAACACCCTAAGCATGATATGACAATTTTGTACAGAAGGTATTGTCAAAACAAAGCCAACGCAACAAGAATCAACTAAAACGAAGCTACGGATAAAATTCTAGAATTAAAATACTCTAATCCAAACTTTAAATCCTACTGCAAGATTGTTGTGGAAAAACAGTAATATTATTGTATATCTGTGTTCTACTCGAAAATATGAATCCAATGGTATATTATACGCAATTTTTGGACTAGTATTCGAATTTCTATGAATTTTATGAGATTGGAACTATTTCTGCCTATTATAAAAGAAAAACAAAAGGGCGACCAGTGAGGCGGCTACACGTGGCGGCTCGAGGTTGGGCCAGCGAGGTGCGCGTGACGTCGACGCGCTGCTGACGCTACGACGACGCAGCGGCTGCCACGTGGCGCGGCGTGATTCGCCGGTACCGCTTCGGCGCGGCCAACCTAATCTGGGTCGTTGGATCGGTATCGGACGGCGGAGGGGATGCGGCCGGCGGCTTACCGAGGTGGGCGGCGACGTGGTCGACGGCGCGTCGGTGATGGTCGGCGACGGGCGGCGGAGCTTCCCCGACGAGACGGAGTAGTGGACGACGCGCTGCTCCTCCTCGCGGTTCCGTTCCCGAGGGCGGCGTCAGCCCTCCTTCTCCGAGGCGACGGCGAACGGCGGCTGGAGGCGGTGGATGCGGCGGCGCTCAGGCGAGCAATTGGCGGTGGCGGCAGCGGGCGGAAAAGGGCTAGGGTTTTGGGGAGGCGTGCCCGGGCTTAAATTGGGGCGAAGACTTGGGGCGGGGGTCGCGGAATCCGCCCCGGATTCGCCGGCGGCGGTTGTGCTGATGCGGCGGCGGCCGTGCTCGAGCCGGACACGGGGAAGGGCGGCTGACAGGCGGGGCCCGCCTGTCGGTGGCTGTGGCTTGGGGGCGGGCTGGCGCGGCTGCTGCGTCGGCCCAGCCAGGCGTCCGCGGTAAGCGTTGCCCGCTTGCGGCATGCGCGGTGAATAGGAGCGGGCTTGTTTCGGCTGGCCCGCCTGGGTTAGGTTTCCTTTTTTTATTCCTTTTATTCTTTTCAGTTTTGCTATTTGTTTAATAACTTTTGCAAACGGACTCCGAATTAGACGAAATTTGTTTCTAAAATTTTGTAAAAAGAAGAGGGTTAGAATAGGACTATAAAATAACCCTTTTCCAAAGGTTTTGATGGTTTAAAAGGTTTTACCCCCTTTTGTCTATAATTGACTAGGGGGTTTAAGAAAATACCTAATGCAGTTTTTTGATATGTGATGCCATGATGCAATGATATGATGCATGCTTCTAGTAACAACTATAATTGCAAAATTTTGGATGTTACAAACCTACCCCCCTTAAGAAGAATCTTGTCCCCGAGATTCAGATTGGTTAGCAAATAGGTGTGGGTGTTCTTTCTTCAGGTCTTCTTCACGTTCCCACGTGGCCTCTTCCTCGGAATGGTGATTCCATTGAACTTTGCAGAATCTGATAGTCTTGGTACGAGTAATTCTCTCGGCTGTTTCCAAAATCCTGGTGGGTTTTTCCTCATAGGTGAGGTCGTTTTCCAGTTGGACTTCTTCCAATGGAACTGTATCCTTTAGTGGGGTTTCAGCCATTTCTAGGTGACACTTCTTTAGTTGCGACACATGGAAAACATCGTGAACTGTTAGCACTTCGGGCAATTCCAACTGATAGGCAACTTCCCCTCTACGACCCAAGATCTTGTAGGGCCCTATGAATCGGGGTGCTAACTTACCCTTGATACCAAATCTCTTAACTCCTCGCAGTGGTGAAACTCAGAGATACGCACGGTCTCCCACCTCATAAGTCACATCCCTGTGCTTGGAATCAACATAACTCTTTTGTCTGGATTGGGCTATTTTCAACCTGTCTTGGATCTGTCTCACTTTTTCTTCGGCATCCTTGATCAATTCAGGTCCAAACAAACTACGTTCTCCTACTCCACTCCATAGCAGCGGAGTCCTACACTTTCTGCCATATAAAACTTCAAATGGAGCCATCTTGATGCTAGTTTGGTAGCTGTTATTGTATGAGAATTCCGCATATGGCAAGTTATCATCCCAACTAGACCCATAGTCTAGCGCACAGGCTCTTAACATGTCCTCCAAGATCTGATTAACTCTTTCCGTTTGTCCATCGGTTTGCGGGTGGAAGGCAATACTAAACTCCAATCGTGTCCCTAGAGACTCGTGTAGCTGCCGCCAAAACTTAGAGGTGAATTGGGTACCCCTATCCGAGACAATCCACTTGGGTACTCCGTGAAGACTTACGATCCTTGACATATAAAGCTTGGCAAGTTTAGCACTCGTATAGGTGGTCTTTACGGGAATAAAGTGGGCCACCTTTGTGAAGTGGTCGACCACTACCCAGATGGAATCATACCCAGAACGAGTCCGCGGTAGTCCTGTGATAAAATACATGCCTACCTTGTCCCACTTCCAATCGGGCACAGGTAATGGCTGCAGCAGTCCTGCGGGTTTTTGATGTTCGGCCTTGACTCTGTTGCACACATCACACAAGGAGATATATTCAGCAATTTCCCTTTTCATATTGTTCCACCAGAACCTATCCTTCACATCCATGTACATCTTTGTATTACCAGGATGAATTGAGTAAGGCGAATCATGAGCTTCCTAAAGGATTAACTTCTTGATATCAGGGTTATTGGGAACGCACAGACGCTTCTCATACCAAAGTGTTTCTTGTTCATCCGTGTGAAACCCTTTTGCTTTGCCCTTGCTTATATTAGCTCTTATTTCTTCCAACTCTTTGTCCCCCTTCTGGGCCTCTTTAATTTGATCCAGAAGTGTTGGCACTATCTCCATAGTTACTAAGTATCCCTCCGGAACTATTTCCAACCTGAGGTCCTTGAATTGTTCACACAAATCATTTGGAAGTTCTCCCACGGTAAGTCCATTTACATAGACCTTCCGGCTTAAGGCGTCAGCCACAACGTTGGCCTTTCCAGGATGGTACTGCAGGTCTAAGTCATAATCCTTGATGAGCTCAAGCCATCTTCTTTGCCTCATATTTAATTCCTTTTGAGTGAAGATATACTTAAGACTCTTGTGATCCGTGAACACATCACAATGTTTGCCCATTAGGTAGTGTCTCCATACTTTGAGCGCATGCACAACTGATGCTAGTTCCAAATCGTGCGTGGGGTAGTTATTCTCATGGTTCTTAAGTTGCCGAGAGGCATATGACACTACTTTTCCATCTTGCATCGGAACACTACCCAGTCCTTGTCGAAAAGCGTCGCAATAGACTTGGAAATCCTTTTGGATATCAGGGAGACACAGAACCGGCGCTGTTACTAGGCGCTTCTTTAACTCCTGAAAACTTGCTTCACATGCCTCGGTCCATTGGAACTTCTTCTCTTTCTTCAGCAACTCTGTCATGCTCGAGCCGGACTCAGGGAAGGGCGGCTGACGGGCGAGGTCCGCCTGTCGGTGGTTGCGGCGCGGGGGCGGGCTGGCGTGGCTGCTGGGCCGGCCCAGCCAGGTGTCCGCGGTAAGCGCCGCCCGCTTGCGGCGTGCGAGGTGAATAGGAGCGGGCTGGCTTCGGCTGGCCCGCCTGGGTTAGGTTTCCTTTTTTATTCCTTTTATTCTTTTCTGTTTTGCTATTTGTTTAATAACTTTTGCAAACAGACTCCGAATTAGACGAAATCTGTTTCTAAAATTTTGTAAAAAGAAGAGGGTTAGAATAGGACTATAAAATAACCCTTTTGCAAAGGTTTTGATGGTTTAAAAGGTTTTACCCCCTTTTGTCTATAATTGACTAGGGGGTTTAAGAAAATACCTAATGCAGTTTTTTGATATGTGATGCCATGATGCAATGATATGATGCATGCTTCTAGTAACATCTGTAATTGCAAAATTTGGGATGTTACATATGTCCTCCTCATTGTGGCGTGGTGATGCCATCCTGTGATTGATACAAAACTCAGGTCAGTACCATAATGGAGAATAATAATAATCCAAAATAGTACCAAAATGGAATTAACCAAGATTAAAGGATACAAATTACTAAGATGATATTTAAATATCAACAAAGTTCAAAGCACCTAGAAGATAGTAAGCATATCACACACGACTGAACAAGGAGTATGGTACACAAAGCTATCAAAGAAAAAAATTCCGCAAATTTCAGCATTAAAATACCACTATATGTGCAAAACCACTTAACGAATCAAGATTAGTAACTCTACCAATTCAATATACAAGAGCGAATGATAAAAGTACTGGTATGGTCGCGACTCCATCCCGCACTCAAATCATTACTCCGCACATGAATAAGTAAAACACATATCCCAACTCCCTTCCTTCTTAAGATGAACCTAAAGAATAGCAACTACGGAAAAACAAACACCCCAAACAAGATAGCGTCGGATAACAAAGAGTAAGACAGATCGCGTCGGTTTACAACGAATCAGATAGATCGCGTTGGTTTACAAAAGCCTGTCGGTATGGAATGTACCAACAGTTGATAACCAAAAGGCAAATAGCGACAACACGGTGGATGCAACAGGTAGACAAGGAATTACACACACACACACTTTCTATGGTACTACGGAACCCAGAACACGTGAATCCTAGTTTGAATTTTTAGAAGAGGATTGAAAACGTTACACTTCCTTACCAGAAAAGGGTGGGTGGGTGGGTAAGAAGAAAAATGGAAGCAGTCCTACTCTCGCGTTTTTGTTTTCCCTAGTATACATAGCTACCAAAATATTTGCTAGACTAACAACGACCATTTGGCTGAGACTCTGAAGCGCGGGATGGCTCTGATACCAATTGTAACAACCTTAGACCCTACGCTCTAAGTTCAAGCCTGGATGAACCATAAGTGGTTAAGGGTTTTACAGCAGAGGCCCAGGGGCCACCCACGTGTAGACCCGTCGGCCGTCCTAACCACTTCCAAGAACATCGGGACAAGAGCGAGCGGCGTAGGCAACAGGCGAAGAGATCAAATACATACACAAGTGAGTATGTATGCAAGATACCTTACAACAGTTCTCAGGGCCATACCATCTAAAAGAAAAAGAAATATTGCAACGCCATACGGCAAGATCCAAATATCCTAGATAGAGATATTAGTGTAGGATAGCTCCTCATACATCAAATATCAGAGTATAAAGCGGAAGCGGGAAACAAGATCCGAGTACGGATAATAAGCAAATCGGCATAAGATGCCACATAAGTAAGCACATCCCGCCCACAGATCTCGCGGATCCCCATCCCCGGAATCTCTACACCGAGTGGTCGTTTCCAAAAACATCTGTCTCGTCCACCCAGTATCCATCTTGCGAATACACCTGTTCATCTGAATCAAACAATTTATCATGTGAGACCCTAGGGGTACTCAGCAAGTCTTTATGCCTCTAAAGGGGACATATACCTGGGGTGACGCAATTGCAGCAAAAGATAATAACTATCAAGTCTATAGATACTCCCTAACCATCCGCCTAACCAATGATAGACGGATGTCCGTTAATTAGAAATAACAGTTATAACAGTATAAGGTAATAGATCCATCCTCCTTCTCACTTACCAACGAGAAAGAGGATGAACAACCCATCCGTTGGCAGTTTTATTAACCATTCCATGAGTATTGCACTATTTACTAGTCAGGTATTTAGTCAATTAAAAGTGGTACTTTAGTTATACTTGTCTATGATCGAGAAACTGTGCTCCAAGTCGTCCATAACCGCGGACACGGCTTTCAGAAAGATTTACCCTGCAGGGGTGCACAAATAGCAACACACACTCGATCAACCTCGGAAAAACCAACTCAAAACCCCACGAGGCATTCACGACAAAGCGATCACAGGATTCATAAAATATTTCAGGGGGCCACCCCATTAAGCTACCCGCAACAAAGTTGGCCGACTCCGAGACAGACCCAAGGTTTGCGTCAATGGCTGTAAACGACTGGGAACCCGAAAATGTGACTGGGCTTGTCGATACCGTGAAAACACTCCGCATCCAAAACAGTACAGGTGCTCCACGCACAATTGTAATAAAATAGTAACATGGCATAAGTACATGATCGTAAATAAAACCCCAAACTAGTTTGTGGCCCCAAGAAATAGAAACGAATCAAGCTCTGGCTTAGGGGGCTCCATAAGGCCTCCCGGATGTGGATAGTGCGAATAGTCAAGGAACAGGAATCAAGTACTCGGGGTCCTACGGGACACAAGTGGGCAGGAAAAACCAAATAACAGATATTGCCCACCGGTGCCTCTTTCATTAGTTATCCCATTACTACTCAGGTTAAGTTGTTTAGGTACCTCATTATCCATCAGACACTCACATACCCTACACATGCTGTTCTACGACTCGCATGGCTCAAACAACTCCTGTAGTAATGGCTCATGGGATTGAGGAACAGGCTCGGTGGGGTTTAAAAGTAAAGGCTATGCAGTACTTGGGATTCAATTTAATGCAATCGCGACTCAATGATGTAGGAATAAGATAGAGGCAATAGGTACTATATGTATGCAAGCATGTGGTAGTGCTTGCCTGACAGCTTAGTTGAAGCGAGAGATGGATCTGGGTAGTACTCCTAGGATTCCTGATATTTCCCCTGCTCGGCGTCTATCCGAAAGAAGAACCAAATAAACAAGGGCCAACATAAATAAAGTGCAAATGCGACAAGCAAACAATCATGCCATGATGAATGATGCACAAATTACATGGCAATAATGTAGCATGGCAAGGGTGAGGTGTGGGGACAAGAATAAATCATTTTATTAATTATTTGGTCAAGTTTTATTGCCATAAACAGTTCTGATTTTTAATAATGACATGATGCATGCTTCAATTCATATCATGGAATGCATAAATAGAACGGGCTCGTCGCGCTGATCGATTTAGACATATTATTTGTCAAATTTGGAGGTATAGATTTAAAGTTATTAATTAATTGAGAAAATGCATTTTTATTGCAATTAAACAATTTCGAAAATTTAAATTAGCCAAACATTAAATTGGATGGCAGATTTGAAATCCTCACATCTTTCTGATTCAAAAACATATATCATTTGTATTATTTGGATTTACCAATTAAAAGTTATTAAAAACTGGATTTAAAATCATTTAAACAATTTCTGGAAACATTTTTATTAAACAGAGAAGGATCTGGATCTTTTGTTACTGGGAGAGATGCAACCACAGCGGCTGACAGGTGGGACCTGTGCTGACTCAGCAGCAGGCGGCGCAGCGGGTCCAAACCGGACTTTTTGTACCACGAGCTCATCCAGCCGCGGTCACCGACGGGTGGGACCGAGACCATGGCGGGTCCACGCGCGGGTGGGCGAGGGAAGCACAGCCACGTGGCTGATCCGGGGGACTGCGGGTTGGAAAACCTCAAAGCACGGGTACCTTTTTGTAAGACTGCCACAGGTGGCTGACCGGTGGGGACACATGGGCTGCGGTTTGGCGATGCAAAAGTCCAGGGGGCTTACTGCGAAACATCACCGCGCTCTGAATCTGCTCCCTGTGCCTGCACGTCCGAAGACAGCGGCGGCGGCGCATCTACCGAGGAAGATATCGGCTAAACGGCGGCGAAAAACGCTAAGCCACAAAAAGGAAAGATGAAGAGGGTGCTTCGATCTACAACGTTTGTTCAGGTGGCATCGCTGGAGGAGGTCTACAGTGTGCGGGACACGACGAGGAACAGAGGCGGGTCGGATGCTGCTGCAGACGCGATAGACAGCGCAGCGGCGGCGCACGGAGGCTGCTCGACGTAACGTCCGGCGAGGCTAGGCCGCTAGGAGGAGGGCTGGCTTGTCTAGGAGGTTGAGAGGCTCACTAGGGGGTCGCCCGTGACGTCGCTGGAGCGAGAGGTGGAGCGGGTCGGAGTGGAAGCAGGGGTACTGCGAGCTTCGGTTCCCGGCGGCTGCGGCGTGTCCGGCGAGCTACGGTGAGTTCCGGCGAGGCGTGGCCGGTACAGGGTGACATAGAGGAGGCAGAGGGAGGTCCTGGTAGACCTAGGCGTGCTGCAACTCACTAGGTCGACGAGCGGAGGTGGTAGACAGGGCTAGGCTTAGGGTTTTGGGCATGGCCTTGCCATGGATGGTTGATCGTTGGAGGAGGAAGGAGAGGGAAACTGGGCGAGTTGGATCTCGATCTGGGATAGGTGGGAGGATGAGGATGGGAAGGGGAGGTCCTACCTCTACCTTTTTGCAGAGAGGAAGAGAGAAGCACGACGCGGTTGTGGTGGTGGGCTGTCAATCACGTGCGCTCGAGGGAGAAGAGCAACAGGGTTGGGTGCATGGGCTGGTGGCGGGTCCAGGCTAGGTCCAGGTTGCCATTGAGAGGAAAGGAGGGAGTGTCGAGGAGGGCGCGTTGTCAGAGAGGGTACGACAGAGAGAGGCGCCGGGTTCAGAGAGGGTTTTGGGGTAGGGGTGTCTCGGTCGAGAATAAAAGGGAGAAGGGGAGGTGAGAGTAGCTAGGGCTTTTTCCTAGGTGTAGAGAGAGAGAGATGATAGATTTGAGCTAGAAGAAAAGAGAGAGAGATGATCCATATGGCTAGTTAGTAAAAAGGGGGGAAACACATGCAACTAGAAAGATTAGCTAGATGGATGGATAGGGGAAGGTAAGGATTTAGCTAGGTTTTTGTAGAGAGGAAGATGTAGGGT
Source organism: Avena eriantha (assembly GCA_910589775.1). NCBI lineage: Eukaryota > Viridiplantae > Streptophyta > Magnoliopsida > Poales > Poaceae > Avena > Avena eriantha. The sequence goes on along the minus strand of OU342742.1, from coordinate 243,436,844 downwards.
TTCTTTTGTATGGTCCAAGCAAGTTCACATCCATGCATGCATTAATTTGGTGGTGGAAGTGAGGTTAGGGGATGGTTCCAAACTAGATGGATAGAGGGAGAGACACTAAGTTGGATCATGGGGAAATACCCATGCCACACTCAAAATCGAATAGAAACCAAAGAAAAAGAAAATAAGATGATCTTGCATGGCCCATGCATGTATAATAAATGCATTATTTACTATGGTGAAAACAATGGTAAAATAACATGGCATATATTTAGCACATGCTTCAAAATATGGGGTTGGGACCAAACCAAAAGAACAAGAGTGGTGTCCCAAGTAGAATAGATGTAAATGCTCATATTTGAATATAATGTGGGCATGCTAGTGTGTATGTTCCACTAGGTAAGTATATAGCCACAATTATATTCATACATGATCAAATACTCCAAACCAAACCATATGGGAGCTAGACAAGGAAAAATACTCACATAATATGCAAAGGTGGCCATGTGGCCTTCCACATATCAACATTGTGAAAACAACATGATGCCTATATGGGAGCATGTGGAAGTAGAAGTGGATCCATCCCAACCAACATGAGCTAGAGGTAAACCCAAATAGAATGCAAAGCTCACATATAGTTGGATGGTAGAATTAAAGGGGTGGTGACAAGAAAAGGTGGTGGAGTTAAATAAAAGATATGCCCCCAACTCAACTTGGGCATCAAGCATTTATCAAGAACCAAATACAATATATCAAGAGGCAACCACAATTGATAATGCGTATGAGATAAGAACCAAAAGGAAAAGGGTTTTATATGATGCTCAAATGCAAGGTGGCATGATGACATGAGCATGATATAATTATGATGCAACAAATATATGTAGGAAGTAGCATTTTAGTATTAGACCATGTAGCATTACAGATGTTAGACAGATGGGATGCTACACAAAAGAGGGACGGAGACGGAGCCAGGGTGACTCACACCACCCTGTGGCACGGGCCCACCCATGGCCGCGCCACCAGGTGGTGAGTCCACCCCGGACTTTGCCTCCGACTCGTTTTCTCCCAGTACCTTCCTTTTGTTGTGAAACTTCATAATATATAATCCCCCGGATCCCCTGAGGTTCGTATATTGTGTTCTCGTCGTGTTTTTTCTGTTTCTGACAGGAAGAGTCCCAGATTTGGAGCCACAATGTTTTCCTCTGGATCAGCCAAGGAAGATTCATTAGAGGATACCATCAACCCATATATGAGAGTGTTGAAGATCCATCCCAAGGAGTTGTTGCTTGAAGATGGGGAGGTGTGGATAAAAGAGGTTCAAGGCCCTAAAGTTGAAGGAAGTCTGGAGGACAGGATGGAAGCACTAGAGCAAGAAGTCTTTAGGTACAAGAAGATGACGAAACGCGAAGTGGATATCATCCACAAGATTTGTTCCGAACTCATCACCAAGCACCAAAAGGAGACTGCTGAGCTCAACGATGAAGTCCTCTCACTCTGCCAAACAACCAATGAACTTCAAGCACAGCTCTACGATGTTCAAAATCAAAACTGTGAGTACGAAGTTAGATTTAAACACATAAGTGCTGCTGCAAGTTCAGGATGTTGGAGACCATGATGTCTTTTGTTGACGGGAAGCCTTTACCCTGGAAGTCGGACAATGATGAGAGAACACCACCACCACCAAAGGAGTAATTCGTCATCAGGTTTGGCATCCCCTTGGTTTGTTCCAAGCTGGGGGGAGTGTCGCGGTATCACAACACTATCTTCTATCTTTTTACCTTTTTAGTAGAGTCATATCATGAATAGAGAAGTTATCATGTAGGATGGTTTGCATTATGGAAGTTTCCCCTCTCTCGTTAGATATGTATCCCTTGGTGTGAGTTGCCGTTTTGGAATATTAACGAGAAGTTCTATCATTTACTCTTTTGCATATCTTATATTAGTTTTCAATTCGTGGTTATATGATTGATCTTGTTGTTAGTATTGGTATCACTTTGGGATCATTGAGTTAATTTAGTTCGTTTTGGCAAACCTGGCTCGGTCAGTAGCAACACTATTTTTGAGAGTTGAATAAAAAGATAAAAGTACTCTAAGAAATATAATTTCATAATCTTTCTTTCTTGATTTGCTCATAAGTTTAGTATTCTCTAGTTAAGATATTTTGTGCTTCCAAGTAAGATTGCATGTTTGTTTTTATCACTTGTATGTTTGTTTGTTTCCTTCAACTCTTGTACTTGCTACCCAGCCTTGCTAGCCAAAAACCTGCACTGAGAGGGATTTCTTCTCGTGCATCCACTTCCTTAAGCCAAAAACCATGCCATTTGTGTCCACCATACCTACCTATTAGCATTATTGCTATTCCCAGTAAATTCCTGTTTTTATCTACCTTCCAAATTAAAGTTGTTATGTGAAAATTAGTGATTAAAGCTCTCACGAACTTGATGGCACACTTTACTTTCTTGCATTTAATAAACCTGAACCATTGGGTCCTTCTTTGTTGCGTATATGCTTGCGCTTTATGAGTTGAAGTTAGCAGAACCATGTATCATGGGGAACACTTTCGACACTGCATTTGTACTTTGTACCTAGTTGATATCATGTTCTTTTGCTTACGGATCCCAGCGGTGTGAAATAAAAGGGGAACTTGTAAGATCATGGAGTTTATATGTGTGTTAGAGAAATGCCTGGGCCGCTAGCCTAAGCCATGCCTAATCATGGTGGAAACCTGCAGCATAACTATAGTGAGCGTTCTATGAAGCATCCTCAATAAAAACCTATGCAAATAGCAAATAAAAAGATCGCTAAGATGCTCAAATATAGGAGGCATATTGTAATCATAATTAATTTTCTCCTCAATAGTAGGTGGACTGAAAATATCATATTCATCATTCTAATCATCATATATTGGAGGTTTGGTATCATCATAAGCAATAGAATAGCTATCTTCCAAAGGTGGGGAACTAAAAAGATCATTTTCATAAAAACTAGCTTCCCCAAGCTTAGACTTTTCCATAGCATTAGCAATAATGGTGTCCAAAGAATTCATACTAACAACATTACTATTAGCATGCAAATAAAGATCCATAGGTTTTTTAATTTTCTCTTCAAACACTTCATGTCCTAACTCAAGATAAATACTATAAAGCTCGCTAATTTTTTTGTTGTTTTCCATTAAGCCTAACTATTGAAAACAAGAAACAAAAAGACAAAATTGCAGAATCTAAAGAAAATAACTTCGAGCACTCACACTGGAGGATGTGAGTACATTTTACCTTACGTCCCCGGCAACGGCACCAGAAAATAGGTGTTTTCCATGGGAGGTTCTTCTTCTTTAATCCTCCGGTGTGAATACCTTTTACCTTACCTCCTCGGCAACGGCGCCAGAAAATAGCTTGATGTCTACGCACTTCTATTCTTGTAGACAGTTGTTGGGCCTCCAAGTGTAGAGGTTTGTAGAACAGCAGCAAGTTTTCCCTTAAGTGGATCACCCAAGGTTTATCGAACTCAGGGAGGAAGTGGTCAAAGGTATTCCCTCTCAAGCAACCCTGCAATCAAGATACAAGAAGTCTCTTGTGTCCCCAACACACACAATACACTTGTCAGGTGTATAGGTGCACTAGTTCGGCGAAGAGATAGTAAAATACAAGTGGTATGGATGATTATAAGTGGTAACAGTGATAGAAAATAACTTGATGGCGTGGAAGAGACTAAAGGCAAACTGAAATAAAGATGGAAGCAAGCAAACATGTAATAGATCTAATTGCAAACGGTGTTTCAATGCTAAGAAACAAGGCCTAGGGATCATACTTTCACTAGTGAACACTCTCATATAAATATCTTCTCTTTATGATACTACTCTTAACTAATCTCCGGTTGGACACTCTAATCCATGGTAGGGCTATAACAGCACACCTCAAGTAAGCCTTTCCCATCTAGATAACCCCACACTGTCACCTTGAGCACTAGATGGTTCCAACAAACACTACAATTTCATAAAGACATCTAACTCCAAATATAACTCATAACAAGTATTTGTAATCTCTAGCCTAAGTGCCACCATGGTGTGCACACTGTCAACTTCACACACATGGGGAGAGCAGAGATCTATTAAAGCACTTGAGTAGCAAGGTAGATCTATAGATTACAAGCTCATGATCACAATAAGATCATGCATAGAGAGAGATGAACACATAGCTACCGGTAGAACCCTTAGCCTCGAGAGAGAACTACTCCCTCTTCATCATGGGAATCATCAACGGCGATGGAGATGGTGGTGGAGATCGATGGAGATGGCTCTGGGGGCACTTCCCCGTCCCGGCAGGGTGCCAGAACAGAGACTTTCTATCCCCCGAATCTCCCCTTTGGTGGCGGCGGCGCTGCGGAACTTTTTGTGGATTTCTGATTGACTATCTAGGGTTTGTGCTTCAGGAGGCATCTTATAGGCAAAGAGGCAAGGTCGGTGGGCGGCCAGGGGGCCCACACCATGCCCTGGCGTGGCCTAGGTGGACCCGCGCCTAGGGGTGGTTTGGCCATCCTGTGGCCCCTCTCCGTCTCGTCTTCTGGCTCCGTGAGTCTCCCGGTAAAATATCAACTTTGGCTTTTGTCCCGTCCAATTCCGAGAATATTCATTTTCTGACTTCCGGGAACCAAAAACAGCAGAAAACAGGCAGCTGGCACTGTGGCATCTTGTTAATAGTTTAGTCCAATAAAGTCTATGAAAAGTACTCCAAAGTGTGGACAAAACATAAGAAAGTAGATAAAAACCAAGCATGGAACATCAAAAATTATAGATACATTTGCAATGTATCAATCATCATCACCACCACCATCATCACCATCAGCACCCTCATCACCATCTCCATATTGCTGTAACAATTGGGTAGAATCTTGCATTAGTTCTTAGGGGAAACTTTCCCGGTGTTGATTACTCTTTGTAGTTCATGCTACTGAGTGAACCATTAAATTATTGTTTATGTTCAGATTGTTATACATCATTATTCCATCTCTGATCATGATCCATATGATGTCTGGTGAGTAGTTCGTTTGTTCTTGAGGACATGGGAGAAGTCATGTTGTTAGTAGTGGAATTGTGTTGAGAAAGATTCAATAGTTTGATATTTAAGTTGTGGTGTACTTCTTCTAGTGGTGTCATGTGAACGTCGACTACATGACACTTCACCTATATGGGCCTAGGGGAATGCATTGTGTATTTGGCTACTAATCGTAGGGGTTGCCGGAGTGACAGAAACCTGAACCCCCGTTAGGAAACCATTGCACAAGGGATGTAAGGGTCTTAGAGTTTAAAGCTGTGGTTAGGTTTCTACCTTAATTACTTTCTTGTACTTACGAATGTTTGCAAGGGGTATAATCACAAGTATGTATTAGTCCTAGGAAGGTCGATACATTAGCACAGGTTCACCCACACAACACTTAGCAAGCTAAAGAAGATTAATCAACTATATGAAGCGAAAGCACTTGACAGTCTTCCCATGTGTCCTCGAGAATGTTTGGTCATGTTAAGTAATACAACCGGCTTGTCCTTTGCTGCATAAAGGATTGGGCCACTTGCTGCATTTATTCCTACTGTCTTTTATTTACTTGTACTTTGTTTACTTGCTTTAGAAAAAAACCCTAAAAATCCATTTGCTAATTATTTGCAGAGAATTCCTGATCCATACCACTAGCCAGGACCTTCTGCTCCTCGTTGGGTTCGACACTCTTACTTATCGAAAATACTGCGATAGACCCCCTATACTTGTGGGTCATCAGGAAGCCAGCAAGGTCGCCGCTCGCCAGCACCGCCTAGACACGACAATGCGTGAGTACAACACCACACATGGCTTTGCCCCCTTGCTCGGTGCCAACCGACAGATTCCGCCCCAGGGCCGTAACCTTGGCTCGGAACTAGACCGTGTTGCTAACTCGCGTGTCCCTGCTGTCCAACCGGTTCACAGTACTCTGGCCAATAGCATGAGGCTCGTAGAATCAGCCGCCGCCGAGCTAAGCCACCTGGATGGCAATGAGCTACGTCACCCGCAGGCACGCGTTTAGATCCTCATCATGACAACCAACAAGCAGCAGGCTAAGGCAGGTACGAGCCTCGGGGGAAACAGCAAGAGCCAGCAGCCTCACCGGATAGATGGTAGCTGGCGGCAGCAAGGACTCCTCTCCAAATGGGACAAGGCAAAATAGACGTCCATGTGGCGGATCAGCTGGCCGTGGACATCATCATCCTGATGTCGCGACCGTCACCAGCAAAAAGCACACTCCGGCTGATGGAGCCAGAGAAGGTCAATGCCATCAAGCGGCTGACGAAGCTGAGAGAAGCCTCGTGTCGGCCAAGTCCTGCCTGACGGGGCGACTTGGCCCACGCGAGTCGGAAAACTATGATGCACGCGCATGCATCGACCTCCTGATGCAGTCACACGCACTGGAGGAGGAATGCCTAGCCGGCCCAAGGTGTTTCGGACAACGCATTCGGAACGAACCGTTTCTAAAGGGATTTTCGCTCCCAAGAGACACGCAAAAGTACGACGGCTCGGTCAAGCCGGAGGACTGGCTCGTAGACTATGTCACTGCGGTGGGCATAGCTACTGGCAACCGGGGGGTGGCAGTACGTTACATACCCCTCATGCTCTTCGACTCGGCTAGAACCTGGCTGAACAGTCTCTCTGACAACAGCATCAATGACTGGGTTGACTTTGAGGAAGCATTCATCCGCAACTTCACCGGCACCTACAGGCAGCCGGGATGTCCTCGCGAGCTTGCCCTGTGCGTCCAAGGCAAGGACGAGTCTGACCGCTCCTACCTCACCAGTGGACAAGCATGCACAACTCCTGCGAAGGGGTACGTGAGCACCAGGCGATTGACTTCTTCGTCAACGGCTATAGAGATGGCACCATGCTTAAGCATAAGCTCAGCCTAGATCGAGCCCACCACCATGGCTCAGGCCATGGCCATCGCGGACAAGTACGCCATTGCCGACGCGGCAATGTAGAAGGCCATCATGGTGGAAGACCAAGGGCATATCATCGTGGATAACTCAACGGGCCGGCGCTGATTCATTGCAAATGTATCTATAATTTTTGATGTTCCATGCTTGGTTTTATCCACTTTCTTGTGTTTTGTCCACACTTTGGAGTACTTTTCATATGATTTCTTGGACTAACCTATTAACAAGAGCCACAGTGCCAGCTACCTGTTTTCTGCTGTTTTTGGTTCCAGGAAAGTCAGAAAATGAATATTCTCGGAATTGGACGGGACTAAAGCCAAAGTGCCTATTTTTCCAGAAGTCATCAGATGCCAGAAAGGCTGATGGAGAAAGAGAGAAAAAAGCACCATATTCCCATGGTAAATAAGAAGATTGCTGAGATGCTCGGTGTCTTCTTGCCTTGTCATTTTGATATGGGGATTCTTCCGTATCATCGGGCAAGGGGTACCCCGTTGGCGGTTCTCTATGATACACATGTACTTACGATGACAAGAACTTACCGGTGACTAAACTTGAGTAGCATGAGGAGCGGCCCTCGTATACAAGGGACATGAGGTTTCTAATTTATACTTCGTCAAGCATGTACACCATAGTTTGTTCACTTTAACCTTAATCAGTTCAAGATGCTTATGATAGGGGCAATGAGAGCTGAAAGCTATAAGTACCATAATTTTTGGAAGATCTTTATGAGACTTGAATCCCTACTTCCTTCTATGAAGGCCTTTCTTCCACCATTATATTGAGTCTCCACCTTCTACCTTTATGCACCTACTTTGAGAGCATAGTGGCCATTCTTAGTTCTATGTGCATTGTCCCAAGACTAGTTGATTGATGCATAACTTGATATTGCTTGTTTTAAACTATTTGTATCTAGTCACTCTTATGAACATTGAAGGTGTCCTATGCATTTATATTTGCTACTCTATGAGGGAAAAGCTGAATACTATTATGCTATGTTTTCTTTATGTGAAACAAACAAACATCTTGCAAAGCATTGTTATTCATGAATCTTTTGTTTGTGCCTTTTCATGTTGCATCATAGTTTCTTTGTCTTATTGCTAGAACCTTGTCTTTCATGTTATGATTGAAGTACTATGATCCCAGCTTTGAATGTTTTACAAATACTTTGATCAAGTTTATGATGGTGCATGTCACCTCAAAAATTATTATTTCTTTTTATCACTTACCTACTCGAGGACGAGCAGGAGTTAAGCTTAGGGATGTTGATACATTGCAAATGTAACTATAATTTTTGATGTTCCATGCTTGGTTTTATCCACTTTCTTGTATTTTGTCCACATTTTGGAGTACTTTTCGTATGATTTCTTGGACTAACCTATTAACAAGAGCCACAGTGCCAGCTGAATGTTTTCTGTTGTTTTTGGTTCCAGGAAAGTCAAAAAATGAATATTCTCGGAATTAGACGGTACAAAAGCCAAAGTGCCTATTTTTCCGGAAGTCATCAGATGCCAGAATACGAGACGGAGAAGGGCTGGAGGCCGGCCACACCACCTGGCCGCGCGGCCAGGCCTGGCCCGCGCCAGGGGGTGGTATGGCCGACCCCAGCACCCCCTCGGCCTCTCCTTCCACCTATATATTGCCATCGGGACGAAAAGCCTAAGTACCCAATCAAAAATCCACGAAAGAGTCTGTAGCCGCCTTCATCTCCATCCCTAGATCGGGAGGGATCTGAAGCTCTTCCCGGCACCCTGCCGGAGAGGGGAATTCACCCTGGAGGCCTTCTTCATCATCATGCAAGCCTCCGGTGTGATGCGTGAGTAGTTCATCTTTGGACTACGGGTCCATGTAGTAGCTAGATGGATGTTCTCCTCCTTTGTGTTTTCATGTCTAGATCTTATGAGCTCCGTTCATGATCAAGATCATCTATTTGTAATTCTGCATGTTGTGTTTGCGGGGATCCGATGGATATTGAGATGCTATTTCAGATTGATTATTGATTCTATCTGTCTTTCTTATTTGTGATCTTGCATGCTTTCCGTTGTTAGTAGCTATCTTGGCCAAGTAGATGCTAGCAACTCCAAGAGTTAGTATTTGTGCTCGATAGTGGGTTCGTTCCTCTGGTAATCTGGGGAAGTGAATGAAATCTCTAAGGTACTAGATGTGTTGTTGCTACTAGGGAGAAAACAACAATCCTTTGTTCATAGAACAATCGTATTGTTTACTTTACACGCAATTCATAAAGCAATAATCTGTTGCTTGCAACTTAATACTAGAGGGGGTTCAGATGATAACCTGAAGGTGGATTATTAGTCATAGATGCAGTTGGATGGCGGTCTATGTATAATGTTGTAATGCCCAATCAAGTTCCAAAGGAGTCGAGATGATTAGTATATGCATGTATTGCTTTCTCGATGTTTTTCAATTGCCCCGCTGTAATATGTTCACCCAACATGTTATCTATCTTAAGGAGAGCCACCTCTAGTGAACTATGGATCCCGGTCCTTTCTTTTACATACAATCTACAAACAGTTTGCTGCTTTGTGTTTACTTTCTACAAACTATTACTTCCTTCCATTCGATACGTTTAATCCTTTGTTTTCAGCAAAACCGGTGAGATTGACAACCTCATCGCAAGTTGGGGACAAAGTTCTGTGGTTGTGTTGTGCAGGTCTCCATGTTGCTACTAGCACCGGTAGTGCGCCCTGCCAAGGCTCAGCTAGCAACACCTTTGGGGTGTTTCCTTGCTCCTACTGGTTCGATTAAACCTTGGTTTCATAACTGAGGGAAACTTGCTGCTGTGCTCATCATACCTTCCTCCTGGGGTTCCCAATGAGCTCTACATCAACACCGAGCCATCAGGCGCCAGCCAGATGGGCACCACAACAACTCCAGGCGACACGGCCACGACAACCGCAATGGCAAGAGAAAGGACGACCAGCTAGACAACCGTTACAGGTCTAAGCAGGTAGCAACCATCTAGGAGGATCCGGCTACAGGCGGCAACCAGAGGCAGAAGCCCGACGACCGGGCGCAGTGGCCTAAGTACACCATCGAATCGATGCTTGATGGCCCGTGCAAGTTCCATAGTGGCGGCCACAAGCCGGCTACGCATACCACTCGCCAGTGCACCTGGACAAAGAGGATGGCCGAGGTTTATGGGTTACCACCGCCACCTCTGCCTCCACCAGCCGATGGCCAACAGGACAACCGCGAACGCCAGAACCACTAGGACAAGGACGGAGGAGACTATCCCCGCCGAGTGGGAAACTACCACATCTTCACCACCGAGCCGGAGACCAAGCATAGCAAGAGGTGCCATGAGGCGGAGGTGAACGCAATCGTTCCTCCTGTCCCTCAGTACCTAAACTGGTCTGGGCAAGAGATCATGTGGAGCCAGAAGGACTAGCCGGATGTACTGCCGCATCTAGGACCCTACGCAATGGTCCTGGATCCCATCATCGTCTCCAGGAAGCACTCCTACAAATTCTCCCGCGTCCTCGTAGACGGAGGTAGTAGCATCGACCTCCTGTACCGTAGCTCGTTGGACCGGCTCGGCATCAGCGAGTCCCAACTGGAGCGGTCTAGTACCTCCTTCCACGGAGCCGGTCCGGGTCCATTGCATTCGCCCATCAGCAGAATTCGGCTAGACATCATCTTCAGCATAGAGGGAAACTTTCGTCATGAGCCTGTCTGGTTCGAGGTGGTCAACCTCTGCAGCGCATATCACGCCATCCTCGGACGCCCAATGCTAACCAAGTTCATGGCAGTAGCACACTACACATACCTCAAGATGAAGCTCCCCGGGCCAAAGGGAGTAATCACCATCACTCGTGACTACAGGCGGTCGGTGGAATGTGCCACTGAAGGCTCCAAGATATCTGAATCCATGATCATCGTGGAGGATAAGCGCATCATCATGCAAAACCTGGCAGCCATGCAGGCGGAGATGCCGGCTAGTGAGCCAAAGCCAGCCGGAGAGGCGCAGTTCAAGCCATCCAAGGGCACCAAGAAAATACTGCTCAACGAGCCCGAGCCAGACAAGTTCAACCTGCTCGGAGACGACCTTGACAGCAAATAGGAAAGTGCGCTCGTCGACTTCCTTCGTGAGAATCGGGATATCTTCGCAAGGTCCCCCAAAGACATGCTTGGTGTTCCAAGGGAGCTCACCGAGCACTCTTTACATGTTAGGCCGGATGCAAAGCCGGTCAAGCAATCACTACGCCGCTTCGCTGAGGAGAAGAGAAGACCCATTGGTGAAGCAATCACCCGGCTGCTCGCAGCCAGATTCATCATGGAGGTTTTCCACCCACAATGGTTAGCAAACCTAGTGTTGGTGCTGAAAAAGAACAAGACTTGGCGCATGTGTGTTGACTACACCAGCCTCAACAAGGCATGCCCCAAAGATCTTCACCCTGCCAAGGACAGATCAAGTGATCGATTCCATGGCCGATTGTGAACTGTTGTCGTTTCTGGACGCGTATTCCGGCTACCACCAGATCTGGTTGAACCCCGCTGATCAAATAAAGACAGCGTTCATCACCCCGTATAGGGCTTACTGCTACACCACCATGCCATTTGGACTGAAAATGAAGGGGCTACGTACCAACGTTGCATGCAGAAGTGCCTGCAATCGCAGATCGGCAGAAACGTACACGCTTACATCGATGATGTGGTTGTCAAGACAAAGGAGGGACGAACACTCCTCAAAGACCTGAAGGAAACATTCACCAACCTCCGCTGATTCTAGATGAAGCTGAACCCAGAGAAGTGCATGTTCATTGTTCCATCCGGCCAGCTCCTCGGTTTTCTCGTCTCAGAACGTGGAATCGAGGCCAACCTGGAGAAGATTGCCACAATCGAGCGCATGCAACCGCTGCAAAACTTGCGCGATGTGCAGAAGTTTACCAGATGCTTTGCCTCCCTTAGCCGGTTCGTCAGCCGGCTGGGCGAGAAAGCAGTCCCCCTGTACCAGCTCATGAAGAAAACGTACAAGTTTGTCTGGACGGCGTAGGTGGACGAGGCCTTCCGTGACCTCAAGCACATGCTATCCTCTCCACCAATACTGGCAGCCCCCACTACAAAAGAGCCAATGTTGATGTACATTGCAGCTACCAACCGGGTTGTCAGCATCGTGCTTGTGGTTGAAAGGCCAGAAGAAGGAAAGGCGCAGCCAGTCCAACGACCAGTGTACTACCTGAGTGAGGTACTCTCGCTATCAAAGAAGAACTACCCCCACTATCAGAAGCTGGTGTATGACATATACATGGCCACCAAGAAACTAAAGCACTACTTCCATGAGCACTCCATCTGGGTAGTGGCATTAGCCCCACTTTCAGAGATCATGGGCAACAGGGACACCACCGGCTGGGTGGCGAAATGGGCGATAGAGCTTGCCGCACATTGCATCCGGTACGAGCCAAGAACGGCGATCAAGTCTCAGGCCCTAGCGGATTTCCTCGTCGACTGGGTAGAAACATAATACCTGCCACCATGCCCTGACTACATGCACTGGAAGCTACACTTCGACGGCTCCAAGATACACGGGGGACTTGGAGCTGGAGTCATCATCACCTCTCCAAAAGGAGACCGGCTGGAGTACATGTTGCAGATCCACTTCCACGCATCCAACAATGTCGCCGAGTACGAAGCGCTCATCCATGGCCTCAAGATGACAAAAGAGATCGGCATCCAGCGCATCCTCTGCTTCGGCGACTCAGATCTGGTGGTGCAGCAAGTATCGGGCGATTGGGACGCCAAGGACGCAAACATGGCACTATACCGCTTCTTTGTGCAGCAGCTATGTGCATGCTTCGAAGGATGTGAGTTTCACCATGTCCCTCGAGCAAACAATGAAGCCATAGACGTGCTCGCTTGTGTCAGGTCAACAAGGAAAGCAATTCCGCCTGGAGTTGCCCTTGAGCACCTGCGCAAGCCCTCCATCACGCCATCTCCAGAATCCGACTCCATCATGTTGGACGTGGACCCGGGGACTACCAGCTCCAAACAACCTGAAGCTGCACCTAAGGCCCTAGGGACTACCACGCCACACCCAGGGACTGCCAAGCCACACCCGGGGACTTCCGCACCGCACCTCCTGCAAATCCCACAAATATCTTCGAAGAACCCTACATGCTCATACGAATCCTCTGTACCATCTCCTGCAAATCTTTTTGCATGCAAAATATCTAAAAGCATGGGGTTAATATCATACCCTCTTAGGTTATTGGATTTTAAATATGCGTCCATGGCGGTCCAGAATTCCTCACATCCTCAAGCTGAATTATATGTTGGCACTTGGCCATAATGTATCACCTGAAACTAATAAGCAACTTTAGTAAAACAATGAGTGAAGTAAGTAACTGAGAACAAAGACCAAAAGCGCTTAGCTCTCTAGCAACGGCGCCAGGAAATAGCTTGATGACTGCAAGTGCACAAACCAATTGTAGCTAGTTTTGAAGTAAAGATATCGAACCCACAGAGAGCTATTGGTTAAGGTCTTTATGCCCCTCGTTACTATCTACCAAAGAATACTTGTAACTTGTCTTTGATCTCAAGTAAAGGGTGTTTGAATTGTTTATAGTTGTTTACAGAAAAGTAATTAAAACAAGTAACAAGATTTTATGAAAGCGTGGTTGAACTCAATAGGGATAAAATGTTCTCGGGGATGTAGGATACACCAGTAGCATTGTACTATTATTATATGTAATCAAGATAACCTACTTCTTATGTCATGACATGTGTGGAGAGAGCCCCATAATAAGATGTTCACGACAAGACTAGTAGGAAGCCACTTTGTTGAGCCAAGTGTGAGGTCACCTCTAAATAACCACTGCAATGCCTGAGAGCAATCACCCATACAGGCCACCGCAATTAAGGGTTTCCCCATGGATATCGTAATTAGCTTAGGGAGTCCCTCTTAATCCCCCTTTGATCGTGAGGGTTACGAGCCGGTGCCAATTTGTCACGGGGCACTCCGGGTATTCTTCCACAACACGTCCAAAGGGTTTCATCCTCCCTTTAGTCCAGAAGACAAATGATACATGGTCGACTTCACATACCATCTAAAGAGAGAAATTAAACACAAGTCATAATTCTATCATAGACAAGAAAGTCATATGGACACAAGAATAGATCATCTTCATTACAAGTTCATAGTGGTGCTAGGGTTTCTCCATCTCCCCAAGAACAAAGGAACTACTCAATCATAGAAGCAATCAACGACATCATCATAATCAAATGGATGGATTAAAGTACGGGGTTAGATCTAATGCAAACCACAATTGGATCTAGAATTACAAAGAGATCTAATAGATGAAAGATGGAGTAATGGTGGTGATGAAGATGCAGCGGTTGATGGTGAAGGGGATGATGAGTTGTCCTCCAATGATCCGTGAAGCAGCTAGGATTTAGCCCCAGCCAACATTCCTCCTTCAGATCCCTCTCGGATGTGGTGTTTCGTGCTTTCTGGTGGCTGTGAATGCCAGATCTCCCTCTCATCTTCACCAGGAGAAACTATTTGACGAGGCGGTCCCGATGGCGCCTAGTACGTGTGGACGGTACGAGCGGGCTCTGCCCGTACCAGTGGTCGTTATCTGTGTTGATGCCTCCTCTTTATTTGTTATTCATCCAAGTGCAAAGGTAAATTCATAAAATGGCATTTATCACTTAGAAATATCATATAATTACACAATATGACAGCTCTAATTGATAAGTTCATCTGTGACTCCATGATTTGGGATCCTGTTGAAACAAGAATGAAATAGCGCTCGTAGGCGCAGTGAAATACAAAAATCGCTACTCTATTATGCAAAAACAAGAGGTAAAATGCTTCAATTTTGAACTCATAAACTCCCCCAATCTAGGTTCTTGCTTGTCCCCGAGCAAGATGGTGGCTTATGGACAAGATCATCATGTTCATGAGACACGAGACGTTACAATAAATGAGGCAAAAATTGAAACAAGAGTATAACATCGGATGTAAAGATACATCGGGGGTATTACCATACCCTTACACATTATATAACTTAGAGGCTTCCACACCCTTTTTCTAGTATTAATGAAATTATAAGAAGCTACTAGTGATTCAATATATCATATAATCACAGAGTTTAGAGATTTTGTAGCACTAAGTTTAATAGTGAAGATTCAATGATCATTTTATTTTTCTTCTTCCTCTCTTTTATATATGCTTGATTCTTTTGATAGCTGCTTTCTTTTTCTATACTTGTATATCTATACTTTTCCTTGCTCACTTTTTCTCTTTTTCTTTTCAGCAAGCTATTTGATCATGCTCACTACTTCAATGGCTTTTGAAAACTCTTGATCATAATATGCTACCAGAATTCTTCTTCTCATAACTTAATCAATACTTCTAAAGGTGTGGAAGTCCCTAAAATTGTGACAGTTGTACAAGTATCATAACACTCAACCTAGTTCAATCATCTAATATAATAATCATGAATCAAACACAACTTCAATTATCATAAAGTCTCATAACTCAACGGATATAATTCTTCTCTTGAACAAGGGAACTCGAAGTTGATGCAACTAATGCAAAATTTGTAATTTAAACCTAACCATGCGTGCAGGAAAAGTAAACATGCTAAAAACCGTAAGGTATATTACAAGGTTCTCATAGATTCCACCAAGCTTGGTGTCAAGCCGGGTGGATCAAATAATCCCTTGCGATTACTCACTCCTTTTTGGGAGTAAAGAAGTCATCGTCCTCCTCTTCTTCATCTGTCTTGAGGTTGCAGGCTTGAGCAATACACGTGAATCGCGCAGAAATCTCAATGATGCCAACACGTAATTCCTTGATTACTTTTTTTAAAGTTTTTCTATCATCTTCCATCTCCATAATGATCTTGGTAAGTAGTTGTACCCTACCGTCGATGACATCGACCTTCTTTTCGAGGTGTTTGCCCATCATCCAGTAAGAGTCAACCCCTTCCCCAATGGTCTCAACACAAGCCTTAGAAATCTTTTCAAGGTTCTTGATCTTCTCTTGAATCTCATCTCGATCTCCCTTTCGCTTGGAAGAGGTTTCCGGAGGTGATTTAAGAGGAGATCCATGAAGATTATACCTGTAGGGGTTGAGCGGAGATTCTCCTTTTTTCCTTCCTTGTTTCACATGCCTGAGCATCTCCAATTTCTATGGAAACATATCTTCTAATTGGGGAGTGGAACCACACGAGCGGGCTCGCGATTGGAGGAAGAGAAAGTACCTCCTTCGGATCCCTCCTTCTTGACTCGTCTTTCAGCGGTGTGCTCCTTCTTGGCCTAGATCTGCTTGATATGAAAAGGCTGGAAGGACCTCGAGTAATCAAGAGAGATCTGAGGTTTCATTGTAAAAGGACAGGAAGAAGTTCTAGATCTGAAATAGGATGGAAAAGAACGAGAAAGAAGAAAAGATGCAAACTGGCAAATAAAATTGGAGTTGCAAGGGGTCAAAGTCGGTCGCTAGCTGTGGTACGGGTGGGGTTCGCCCATACCGCGCTCCCGTACGGACTACTTACCGACTTCATTTTTGTTTACCACAAAGAATAAATTTGTCGCAAAGGAACCAGTACTGGTGACGACCATCGGTATGGGCGGATCAACCCATACCGTCCGGTCGTACCATATTGCAAAATTCGGAGCCAGTACTCCGAATGGTTAACGACCAGTGGTACGGGCGCGTCCGACCATACGGTCCGCCCGTACCAGGTCAAAAAACCATTCAGAATGACCATAAAAACCAGACGAGTTCAGAACAAAAAATAGAATAATCCAAAAAGGTTTCAAAGAAATATAACTAAAGTAATTTATACTTTGTTACCTAGCCTTTGCTTGTTGTGTTCTTCAACTGGGATCACAGAAATCAATTCCACAATGTTTACTTCGCCAACTCTATAATGCTTTAGTAGTTGCCCATTAACAATCCGTGATGAAGAAGAGGGCGTAGTATTTTTCAATCTTACCACTCCCAATGGATATGCTTCTTCAACATCGTAAGGTCCTTCCCACCTAGATTTCAACTTTCATACAAAAATCTTAAGCCTAGAGTTGTAAAGTAAAACTTTATCTCTGGTTTTAAATTCCTTGCCTTCTAACTTTCTGTCATGCCATTTCTTAACTTTTGCTTTAAATATTCTAGCATTATCATAAGCCTCATTCCTTGGTTCATCTAAAGCATGAATGTCTAAGAGTCGTTTGTCACCTGCAGTTTTAAAATCAAAATTCATAGTTTTGATAGCCCATTGAGCCTTATGCTCGAGTTCTAATGGAAGATCACAATTTTTATCGTAAACCATTTTGTATGGTGTCATTCCCATAGGATTCTTGAACGTTGTGTGATATGCCCACAGTGCAGCATTAAGCTTTAGAGACCAGCCTTTTCTTGATCTGTTCACCATTTTCTGGAGTATGGTCTTGATTTCTCTATTTGATAATTCCACTTGCCCACTAGTTTGAGGATGGTAGGGCAAAGCTACCCGGTGGTCTACTCCATATTTTTGAAGTATCTTATCAAAAGTTCCTTTCATAAAATGAGTTCCACCATCAGTAATCAAAAATCGAGGTACTCCAAACCTGGGGAAGATGATGTCTTTGACCATCTTGATAGAAGTGGCTGCATTTGCATGAGCTATAGGTATAGCTTTGACCCATTTAGTAACATAATCAACAACAACAAGAATATGGGTATAACCATTTGAGGGAACAAATGGTACCATAAAATCCATTCCCCATACATCGAATGGCTCTATTACTAAGTTATACTTCATATCCATTTCTTGTCTTTTTCCTATATTACTCATACGTTGACATACATCACAATTTTTAACATATTCAACAGAATCTTTGACTAAGGTAGGCCAATAGAAACCTGACTGTAAGACTTTGGTTGCGGTGCGATTACCAACACGATGCCCACCGTAGGGACTATCGTGACAGCTTTTAAGGATGTGTTTAATCTCATGCTCGGGCACGCATTTCCGGATCACTCCGTCTAGACCATGTCTATATAAGTACGGATCATCCCAAAGTAATGCTTTAAATCACTGAAGAATTTCTTCCTTTGATTGTAATCCATTCCTTTTGGTAGAAACTTACCTACACGGAAATTAGCATAATCTGCAAACCAAGGATCGTTAGTTTCAACAACTGCAAGATATTCACTCGGCATAGATTCGTTAATAGGAATAGGATCCTCCATTATTCCTTCCATTCGTGACAAATGATCGGCCACAGGGTTATCCTTTCCTCTCCTATCCACTATTTGTAAATAATACTCCTGAAGTAACAAGACCCATTTGATTAGATGGGGTTTAGCATCCTTTTTAGCTAGAAGATGTCTTAGAGCTTGATGATCAGTATGAACTATCACTTTTGAGTTGACGATATAGTGTCTAAACTTATCGCAAGCAAAAACGATGGCAAGGAATTCTTTCTCAATTGTTTCATAGTGCCTTTGATCATCATTAAAGACTCGACTAGCATATTGGATAACATTAAGGTTAGGGCCATCTCTCTGTCCTAAAATAGCTCCAATAGCATAATCACTAGCATCACACATAATTTTGAATGGTTCATCCCACTTGGGTGCTTGAATAACCGGTGCAGAAACTAAAGCCCTTTTTAATTGTTCAAAAGAATCATGACAATCTCTGTCAAAGGTAAAAAGAACATCTTTATCAAGTAGACGAGTTAAAGGGGCTACTATTTTAGCAAAATCTTTGATAAAGTGCCTATAGAAACCAGCATGCCCAAGGAAACTTTTTACTCCTTTTATATCTTGCGGAATTGGAAGTGTTTCTAAAGTAATTAAATTTGAACTATCAATCTTAATATTTTTCTCAGAAACTTTATGCCCCAAAACTATACCTTCCCGTACCATGAAGCAACAACGTTCCCAGTTTAGAACCATCTTGGTTTATTTACACCTCTGCAAATCTCTATTAAGATTATATAGGCATTGTTCAAAGGTAGATCCATAGAAAACGAAGTTATCCATAAGAACTTCCATCGAACTCTCCACAAAACTATCAAAGATTTTTAAAACACTCTCTTGAAAAGTAGCAGCTGCGTTACACAATCCAAACGACATTAATCGATAAGCATAGGTTCCACAGGGGCACGTGAAAGTAGTTTTTTCTTGACCTTCAGGTTGGATAGCTATTTGACAATAACCGGAGTATCCGTCAAGAAAACAAAAGTAAGAATTAGCAGACAACCTATCCATAATATCGTTAATGAGGGGAAGTTGCTTATGCATTTTTATTGTTTCTTTATTCAACTTCCTAAAGTCAATACACATTCTATATCCTGCTATCGTTCTAGCTAGAATCAGTTCATCCTTGTCATTATTAATTATTTATATGCATCCTTCCTTAGGTATGCAATGAGTTGGACTCACCCATTTGCTATCTGAAATTGGACAAATAATACCACTGTCTAACATACAGATTACTTCCTTTCTCACTACTTTCATTTTTAGGATTTAATCTTTTTTTGGTTATCAACAAATGGTTTAGCATCCTCAACCATGGGAATCTTGTGAGTTACTATGGTCGGATCTATACCTTTTATGTCATTCAGAGTATATCAAAAAGCTTCTCGTTGTTTGACAAGTACTTCCAACAATTTCATGCTTTCATCTGGAGAGAGATTATTTTCAAAAATTACTGGACATTTATCTTCCTTGTCCAAGAATTCATACCTGTGCCCTAGAGAGAGAGATTTTAGAACAATAGGCGGCGGATCCTCATCCCCTTTTCTTTCAAGCTCTTCATATTCATCAGACCTTGTTCAGCCTCCGGTGTGGTGTTGAGGATTTCATCCAAATCTTATTTTGCAGAGTCGTTTGGCAAGAGAATCATCACTTGTCAAGCTTCTCTCCAATTCGGATTATGAGGTGCAAAAATAGATTGCTACCAATTCTTCAATAGTCTTCTCCTCCTTAATCTCGATTTTCTTCTCATAAGGTAATCTCGTGAATTGGATGCACCTGCGCAAGCCCTCCATCACGCCATCTCCAGAATCCGACTCCATCATGTTGGACGTGGACCCGGGGACTACCAGCTCCAAACAACCTGAAGCTGCACCTAAGGCCCTAGGGACTACCACGCCACACCCAGGGACTGCCAAGCCACACCCGGGGACTTCCGCACCGCACCTCCTGCAAATCCCACAAATATCTTCGAAGAACCCTACATGCTCATACGAATCCTCTGTACCATCTCCTGCAAATCTTTTTGCATGCAAAATATCTAAAAGCATGGGGTTAATATCATACCCTCTTAGGTTATTGGATTTTAAATATGCGTCCATGGCGGTCCAGAATTCCTCACATCCTCAAGCTGAATTATATGTTGGCACTTGGCCATAATGTATCACCTGAAACTAATAAGCAACTTTAGTAAAACAATGAGTGAAGTAAGTAACTGAGAACAAAGACCAAAAGCGCTTAGCTCTCTAGCAACGGCGCCAGGAAATAGCTTGATGACTGCAAGTGCACAAACCAATTGTAGCTAGTTTTGAAGTAAAGATATCGAACCCACAGAGAGCTATTGGTTAAGGTCTTTATGCCCCTCGTTACTATCTACCAAAGAATACTTGTAACTTGTCTTTGATCTCAAGTAAAGGGTGTTTGAATTGTTTATAGTTGTTTACAGAAAAGTAATTAAAACAAGTAACAAGATTTTATGAAAGCGTGGTTGAACTCAATAGGGATAAAATGTTCTCGGGGATGTAGGATACACCAGTAGCATTGTACTATTATTATATGTAATCAAGATAACCTACTTCTTATGTCATGACATGTGTGGAGAGAGCCCCATAATAAGATGTTCACGACAAGACTAGTAGGAAGCCACTTTGTTGAGCCAAGTGTGAGGTCACCTCTAAATAACCACTGCAATGCCTGAGAGCAATCACCCATACAGGCCACCGCAATTAAGGGTTTCCCCATGGATATCGTAATTAGCTTAGGGAGTCCCTCTTAATCCCCCTTTGATCGTGAGGGTTACGAGCCGGTGCCAATTTGTCACGGGGCACTCCGGGTATTCTTCCACAACACGTCCAAAGGGTTTCATCCTCCCTTTAGTCCAGAAGACAAATGATACATGGTCGACTTCACATATCATCTAAAGAGAGAAATTAAACACAAGTCATAATTCTATCATAGACAAGCAAGTCATATGGACACAAGAATAGATCATCTTCATTACAAGTTCATAGTGGTGCTAGGGTTTCTCCATCTCCCCAAGAACAAAGGAACTACTCACTCATGGAAGCAATCAACAACATCATCATAATCAAATGGATGGATTAAATTACGGGGTAGATCTAATGCAAACCACAATTGGATCTAGAATTACAATGAGATCTAACAGATGAAAGATGGAGTAATGGTGGTGGTGAAGATACAATAGTTGATGGTGAAGGGGATGATGTGTTGTCCTCTCTGCGAAGCAGCTGGGATATTTCCCCAGCCAAGTTCCTCCTTCAGATCCCTCTCAGATGTGGTGTTTCATGGTTTCTGGTGGCTGTGAATGTCGGATCTCCCTCTCGGCTTCGCCAGGAGAAACTATTTGACGAGGCGGTCTGATGACTGTAAGTGCACAGATCATTTGTAGATAGTTTCAAAATAAATATATCGATCCCACAGGGAGCAGTAGACGAAAGACTAAAATGCTTTTAACTAAAACTAAACGAAGTACTTAAGGAATAATTTTGAGATGCAAGAAAAGTATAATTATTTTTGGGTTTTTGATTGAATGAAGCAATTAAAGTAAAGTAAAACTTAAAAAGTAAGAATCGCGTGTGTAAAAGAGCTTGGAACTGCAATAGGGGAAAAGGCATTCTCATGGAGTGGTGGATACACCACTAGAAATTTAGACTAAGCAATCAAGATTATTATAACGAATATTCTCATGATATGTATGTATGTGGGAGGAGCTCCATATATGGAAAAATAGGCAGCAACCACTGCTCACATCATCCTTCATAACCACAACTGACAGATAAACAACCTCAATCGTATTATCCTGCTATTAAGGGATTTCTCCCGTGGCATGGACATGGCTTTATGAGTTCTCCTTGTTTCCCCAAGTTAGTACGTAAAGAATGACAGCAGTTTTATAGTCACAGTAAGTGCTATCCTCCCTTTGTCTACCAACAAGTAATCCCCTTCATTATGTCCCCATAAGAGGCAAATATTTAGGAGGTGCACAACTACCAACATCAAGATGAATAAAATTAACACATACACATAATTATGTATACCATAACAATCTCTATCTTATCTCAATCATATGTTAGGGTTTCTCCATCTCCCCAATAACTATTGATCTACTCGGACATGGAGGCAATCAACATCATGGCAATGGTAATAGAAACAATTGTAAATGAATAGTTCTTGTATAAATCCACAACGAGTACGGATATTACAACAAGATCTAGATGTGGTGAAGATGGGATGGATGGAGATGATGGTGGTTCAGCGGTTGATGAAGATGGAAATCAATGCCTTGCCCTCCCAGATCTGCGTAGGGCGAAGACGGATCCCTTGGGCAAGTTTCCCCTCCAGATTCCTTCTGGAGGTGAGGTTTTCGGTGATTTCTGGGTGTTCTATATGTCATCTCCCCTGTCCAGTTGCATGGGGTGAAACTATTTGAGGAGGCGGTGGTGGCGCCAACTTTACGGCTAGAACTATACGGCTGGAAAATTAATTCCCACCGTATAGTTGGTTATTAAACCTTCAGGATGTCTTGATCGCTTCGGGTTTTCTCCTGGTGTTATTGATATTTCCCAAATAAGCAATTTACATTGTTTTTTACGCCTTTTCTACCCAATACAACAGCTCCAAGAATTGTGTCCATTGTATCCATCATTTGTCCTGATCCTTGTGAAAATAGACATAAAATGTGCGCGTGAACGCCGTAAAATACCAAGATCCTACCACTATAATGCAAAACAATAATATAAAACATGATGCAAATATGCAGTCATCAACTTCCCCAAGCTTAGACTCCTGCTCGTCCCAAGAAAGGTTGGCTTAGTGAATGTGATCCTCGTATTCATGAAGCTGAGTCGATAAAATAAATGAGGCAATTGCAGTATGTAATTATCCTATAAGATACATAGGAATGAGATATTACCTTACTCAAACCATTTGAATAATATCAGCAGGATTCCACATCTTAGTGATCAACAGTTCACAAAAGATGAATCTCAACATGATGTAAAAGTATTCGGTTCGACCGAATGAGTTAGCGAGGTAGTCCCAAGTGTTTTAGGATTAACATATTCATTTGGGATTCAAAATCTCAAAACGTCTATTTGTCTTACTACAATATAGTGGTATATGCCTATTTGCTCTTTGCACATTCTCTCTTTATATATATATATATGCTCACACTTTTGTTTAAGTGCTATGCAAAGGAGCTAGCCATACATTCCACCTCATGTAGGAATGCAAAGTTTAACAATCTCAATTACCAAATTCCAATTGTATATGAAGCATCTTTATGACTTGAAGACTCTACCTCGACTTGTTCTCACTCTATTTTGATAGCACTTTTAATTTTTTTTCTGTTTGAGGTTTCTTTCTCAACTTGGCTAATCAGATTATTTTTACTTTTGTAAATCAAACCATGAATACCAATGGTGTGGATGACTCCTATTGCTATCATCAAGTGCAAGTAAAATTATACTCAAACCATTCATATATCCAATAAGATAAGAACAAACTCAATAATTCTCCATATATGGTAATAAACTCAAAATTTCACAAACGGGATCGACTATTCCTTAAGGGAATTCAAATGATGCAAACTTTATTTCTAAGCTCGAACTAATGCAAAACTAAAATAGTAATATAAAACTTATAAGATAGATTACAAGGTCTTAAAGATCTCCCCAAGCTTGGAATCAAGCCAGGCGGGATCAAATAACTCCTTGTTGCTACCTATTCCTCCTCCTAGGTAGGAAGAGTATTGCCTTCTTCCCTTGTGTTGCAAACTTTAGCTATGCTTCCGAGGCGGATGCTGAGCTCGGCCATGTCGTATTGAAGCTTCAAAATTTTCTTCTAGAGGAATTTCTTCTCATCTATCAACTCAAAAACAGCTTTAATCAAGAAACCAACTCTACCATCGATGTCATTAACCTTTTTCTCGAGGTCTTTGGTCATCATCCAGTAGGAGTCAATTCCTTCTCCAATTGTTTCAACACATGCTTTCAAAGCTTTTTCCAACTGATAGATGCTGGCTCGTGGTTGATGTCGAGCTCGTTGGGGAACCCCAAGAGGAAGGTATGATGAACACATCGGTAAGTTTCCCTCAGTTATGAAACCAAGGTTATCAATCTAGTAGGAGCAAGGAAACACCCCAAAGGTATAGCTAGTTGAACATTGGCAGGGCCCACTACCGGTGCCAGCAGCAACGTGGAGACCTGCACAACACAACAACAGAACTCTGTCCCCAACTTGCGACGAGGTTGTCAATCTCACCGGTTTTGCTGAAAACAAAGGATTAAACGTATCGAATGGAAGGAAGTAATAGTTTGCAGAAAGTAAACACAAAACAGTAAACAATTTGTAGATTGTATTAAAAGAAAGGACCGGGGTCCATAGTTCACTAGAGGTGGCTCTCCTTAAGATAGATAACATGTCGTGTGAACAAATTACAGCGGGGCAATTGACAAACATCGAGAAAGCATACAAGCATATACTAATCATCTTGACTCCTTTGAGATTCGATTGGGCATTACAACATTATACATAGACCGTCATCCAACTGCATCTATGACTAATAATCCACCTTCAGGTTATCATCTGAACCCCCTCCAGTATTAAGTTGCAAGCAACAGATTATTGCTTTACGAATTGCATGTAAAGTAAACAATACGATTGTTCTATGAACAAAGGATTGTTCTTTTCTCCCTAGTAGCAACAACAGATCTATTACCTTAGAGATTTCTGTCACTTCCCCAGATTACCAGAGGCATGAACCCACTATCGAGCATAAATACTACCTCTTGGAGTTGCTAGCATCTACTTGGCCAAGATAGCTACTAACAACGGAAAGCATGCAAGATCACAAATAACAAAGACATGATAGAATCAATAATCAATCTGAAATAGCATCTCAAATCCATAGGTTCCATGCAAACACAACATGCAGATTTACAAATAGATGATCTTGATCATGAACGGAGCTCACAAGATCTAGACATGAAAGCACAAAGGAGGAGAACCAGCCATCTAGCTACTACATGGACCCGTAGTCTAGAGATGAACTACTCACGCATCACACTGGAGGCTTGCATGGTGATGAAGAAGGCCTCCAGGGTGAATTCCCCTCTCCGGCAGGGTGCCGGGAAGAGCTTCAGATCCCTCCCGATCTAGGGATGGAGATGACGGCGGCTACAGACTCTTTCGTGGATTTTTGATCGGGGTCCTTAGGGTTTCCGTATCAAAGGCAATATATAGGCGGAAGGAGGGGCCGAGGTGGTGCTGGGGTCGGCCAGACCACCCCTGGTGCGAGCCAAGCCTGGCCGCGCGACCAGGTGGTATGGCCAGGCCCCAGCCCCTCTCCGTCTCGTATTCTGGCTCTTGATGTCTGCCGCTAAAATAGCAACTTTGGCTTTTGTCCCGTCCAATTTCGAGAATATTCATTTTTTGACTTCCTGGAACCAAAAACAGCAGAAAACAGGCAGCTGGCAATATGGCTCTTGTTAATAGGTTAGTCCAAGAAATCATATGAAAAGTACTCCAAAGTGTGGACAAAACACAAGAAGTAGATAAAACCAAGCATGGAACATCAAAAATTATAGATACATTTGCAATGTATCAACATCCCCAAGCTTAACTGTTGCTCGTCCTCGAGTAGGTAAGTGATAAAAAGAAAGAATAATTTTTGAGGTGACATGCACCATCATAATTTTGATCAAAGTATTTCTAAAACATTCAAAGCTGGGATCATAGTACTTCAATCATAACATGAAATACAAATTTCTAGCAATAAGACAAAGAAACTATGATGCAACATGAAAAGGCACAAACAAAAGATTCGTGAATAACAATGCTTTGCAAGACGTTTGTTTGTTTCACATAAAGAAAACATAGCATAATAGTATTCAACTTGTCCCTCATAGTGTAGCAAATATAAATGCATAGGACACCTTCAAAGTTCATAAGAGTGACTAGATGCAAATAGTTTAAAACAACCAATATCAAGTTATGCATCAATCAACTAGTCTTGGGACAATGCACATAGAACTAAGAATGGCCACTATGCTCTCAAAGTAGGTGCATAAAGGTAGACGGTGGAGACTCAATGTAATGGTGGAAGAAAGGCCTTCATAGAAGGAAGCAGAGATTCAAGTTTCATAAAGATCTTCCAAAAATTATGGTACTTATAGCTTTCAGCTCTCATTGCCCCTATCATAAGCATATTGAAGTGATTAAGGTTAAAGTGAACAAACTATGGTGTACATGCTTGACGAAGTATAAGTCAGGAATCTCATGTCCCTTGAATACGAGGGCCGCTCCTCATGCTACTCAAGTTTAGTCACCGGTAAGTTCTTGTCATTGTAAGTACATTTGTATCATAGAGAACCGCCAACGGGGTACCCCTTGCCCGATGATACGGAAGAATCCCCATATCAAAATGACAAGGCAAGCAAACAACGAGCATCTCAGCAATCTTCTTATTTACCATGGGAATATGGTGCTTTTTCTCTCTTTCCTCTTTTCATAATCTCCTTTTTTTTTCTTTTTCTCTTTTTTCTCAAAATAGGATTCTTTTTTTATAAGAAGAATGCTTCATAGACAGCTCATTATGGTTACGCTGCAGGTTTCCACCATGTCAGCATGGATTAGACCAGCGGCCTAGGCGTTTCTCTAACACACATACATAACTCCATGGACTTACAAGCTCCCCTTTCATTTCACACCGACGACATCCATAGACAAAAGAGCATGATATCAACTAGGTACAAAGTACCCGTGCAATGTTGAAAGCGTTCCCCATGACAGCATGGTTCTGCTAATTCCCAACAAATAACCGCAAGCATATACAACATAAACGACACAATGGTTCAAGTTTATTAAGGGCAAGAAAAGTAAAGTGTGCCATCAAGTTCGTGAGAGCTTTAATCACTAGTTTTCTCATAACAAGTTTAATTCGGAAGGTAAACAAAAACATGAATATACTTGGAATTGCATAAGCTAGTAGGTAGGTATGGTGGACTCTTTTGGAATAACTTGGTTTAGGGAGTTGGATGCATGAGTGGAACTCATACTTGGTTGCGGAGGCTAGCAAAAGACTGGGAGCGATAAACTAAGAGAGCAATAATGGCCATAATCATGCAGAGCGACAAAACATCATTGATCAAAGCATAAAGTGATACTACAAGTTGAAAACTAAAGAATCATAAAGGCTATGGTGACTTTGGATAGTCATAACATGGTTTGAGCATGCGCCAAGTCAACCCAAATAAAGCATCAAAGGAGAATACCACTATACTATGTTTTAATATGCTAAAAAATGCATGATTCATCCAAGGCACATTAAGCAACCTCAATTGTTTATAACAATTCATGCTACAACAAAGAATACTAAGCATAAAGCCAAAACAATATCAAGCATGGCATGACAAAGCATAGGCCACAGTCAAAAACAAGCTCTCTTTACCACTTAAGCAATGAACTTTCCTACTCTTTTCCAAACCAAACTAAACTATTTGAAAACCAATGTATGAAAGAGGGGGCCCAACCAATTTCTTCATAAAACTAAGCAAACAAAATCAAATGAAAAAATAAAATGAAAACAAAAAAGAAGACGCTCCAAGAACAACACAACTGTGCATGAAACAATAAAAATGAAACGTTTGGAAGAAACCTGAGATTTTTATTGATGAAGAAGGGGATGCCTTGGGCATCCCCAAGATTTGATGCTTGTACTTCTTGGATATTTCTTGGGGTGACATGTGTGGCATCCCCAAGCTTGAGCTTTAGTCCATCCTTCATCTAATTACTCATTCCTTCCATACACCTGAAATTTTTCCTTCATACAAAACTTCACACAATCTTTATTTGCAACATTAGTGCATTCAAGATAATAAGTCTTTAGGTTCAGTTCCAACACCAATAAAACTTCCATTAAAACACTAGATACTGTAGCAGTTCCCTAAAAAATCTCCATTCTCCAAAGAGAACTCAAAAATGAACCAACAAGAAGCAAATGCAAATAATGGCAGAAATCTGTCAAAACAGACCAGCAGGTAAAGACGAAATTTCTAGAAGACCTTATGTTGCTCAAATCAAAAAGTGTTGAACTAATGAAAGTTATATAACAACCTGGGACAGAAGCACAAAAATTCACGCCTCAAAAGGACGTTCAGAGATTTTACACGAATTTTTACGGTGAAGCACAGAAATCTGTTTAGGGACACTAACTTTCTCAATCATTACTTCTCTCTCATTAGAGGTTACTCTTGGCACAAAAGGCAAATAAAAAGGATAAGTAGCGGTTATTACTGAAGTAATAACTTCCAAGACTCATCTAAAACTTTTGGGTTATCTCCCAATAAGTACTTTTCTTTAACGCCTTTAAGTTAGGCATAAGAAGCAAGAAAAAGAATCAAGTGTTCTCAAATAGAGGAGCATTAAAACCAAATTTCTTGCCCTTACCTCTCTTACTTTTATTCTTATCCTTTGGGAAAATATGATTGTTCGATGGAGAAGAAAGGTGCATGGTCCCCTTTCCCACATCTATTATTGCTCTAAGAAGTTCTAATAGGGACCTTCCAAGTGTAATGTGTCCTTTTCCTGCACATTCAATAACAAGATAATCAGTAGAAATCATTTTCCCAAGGATCTTTGTAAACACTCCTTCAGCTATTCCAATAGGTGATATTGTAGCATTATTAGCAAGAGATATTTCTTTTCCCCTTCATAAAGCCACCAAAGATTCAAAGATTCATAAATATCTTTGGGCATAAGACAAAATTCAGACATGATATCACAGCGAGCTTGAAAGTTTCATTATTTATATCAATCTTTACTGTGGGGAGCCACTTTGATGGTTCAGAATTTATTGGAACATAATTATGATGCTCCCTAAGAGTATTATAGCAATATTTTAATCTAGTAGTGCGGGTCTCAAAAGTGTTCAATCTAGCAAATATGCTTATGAAAGAAATGTCAGTTTTGCTAGGCAAGTTGTAAGTAAAGATCAATTTCTTTATAGCATTAATAGCATCATCCTCATTACATTGGAGGAAATCTCCTCCCACAACAGCATATAAAGCATATCTATAGCAAAGAGCAATTCCAAGGTAAAAACTGTTAAGGAACAAGCTTTGAGTCATTTTAGGCTTAGTTTTTTCATGTAGATCAGAGATTCTAGACCAAGCTTCCTTGAAACTTTCCTCAATTCCTTGTTTAAAAGTGAAAATCACTTCCTCAGGTGACATAGTGATTGGAGCAAGGCTAGACATAAAGGCAACTTAAGATAGGAACTAATTTTTTTGTGTTTTCAATAAAGAAAGCAAACTTGTAAAACTAATTTTTGTGTGTTTTTTATAACAAAACAAGAAAAAAAAGCAAAAATAAACTAATCAAAGCAAAAATAACAAAGTAAAGAGATTGGTTATGAGGGACTCCCCTTGTGAATATGTCCTTGACTCCCCGGCAACGGCGCCAGAAAAATACTTGCTGGCTCGTGGTTGATGTCGAGCTCGTTGGGGAACCCCAAGAGGAAGGTATGATGAACATAGTAGTAAGTTTCCCTCAGTTATGAAACCAAGGTTATCAATCCAGTAGGAGCAAGGAAACACCCCAAAGGTGTAGCTAGCTGAACGTTGGCAGGACGCACTACCGGTGCCAGTAGCAATGTGGAGACCTGCACAACACAACCAGAGAACTCTGTCCCCAGCTTGCGATGAGGTTGTCAATATCACCGGTTTTGCTGAAAAGAAAGGATTAAACGTATCGAATGGAAGGAAGTAATAGTTTGTAGAAAGTAAACACAAAGAAGTAAATAGTTTGTAGATTGTATGTAAAAGAAAGGACCGGGGTCCATAGTTCACTAGAGGTGGCTCTCCTTAAGATAGATACCATGCTGGGTGAACAAATTACAGCGGGGCAATTGACAAACATCGAGAAAGCATACAAGCATATACTAATCATCTTGACTCCTTTGAGATTCGATTGGGCATTACAACATTATACATAGACCGTCATCCAACTACATCTATGACTAATAATCCACCTTCAGGTTATCATCCGAACCCCCTCTAGTATTAAGTTGCAAGCAACAGATTATTGCTTTACGAATTGCGTGTAAAGTCAACAATACGATTGTTCTATGAACAAAGGATTGTTGTTTTCTCCCTAGTAGCAACAACACATCTAGTACCTTAGACATTTCTGTCACTTCCCCAGATTACCAGAGGCATGAACCCACTATCAAGCATAAATACTAACTCTTGGAGTTGCTAGCATCTACTTGGCCAAGATAGCTAATAACAACGGAAAGCATGCAAGATCACAAATAACAAAGACATGATAGAATCAATAATCAATCTGAAATAGCATCTCAATATCCATAGGATCCCCGCAAACACAACATGCAGAATTACAAATAGATGATCTTGATCATGAACGGAGCTCACAAGATCTAGACATGAAAGCACAAAGGAGGAGAACCAGCCATCTAGCTACTACATGGATCCGTAGTCTAGAGATGAACTACTCACGCATCACACCGGAGGCTTGCATGGTGATGAAGAAGGCCTCCAGGGTGAATTCCCCTCTCTAGAAGGGTGCCGAGAAGAGCTTCATATCCCTCCCGATCTAGGGATGGAGATGACGGCGGCTACAGACTCTTTCGTGGATTTTTTATCGGGGTCCTTAGGGTTTCCGTATCAGAGGCAATATATAGGCGGAAGGAGAGGCCGAGGGGGTGCTGGGGTCGGCCAGACCACCCCCTGGCGCGGGCTAAGCCTGGCCGCGCGGCCAGGTGGTGTGGCCAGGCCCCAGCCCCTCTCCGTCTCGTATTCTGGCTCCAGACGTCTTTCGGTAAAATAGCAAATTTGGCTTTTGTCCCGTCCAATTCTGAGAATATTCATTTTCTGACTTCCTGGAACCAAAAACAGCAGAAAATAGGCAGCTGGCACTGTGGCTCTTGTTAATAGGTTAGTCCAAGAAATCATATGAAAAGTACTCCAAAGTGTGGACAAAACACAAGAAAGTAGATAAAACCAAGCATGGAACATCAAAAATTATAGATACATTTGCAATGTATCAATATATCTTATCATGAATCTCATCTTGCCGCACCTTCTTAGGCTTAAGAGGTGACGGACCGAGAGGAGGTTTATAATAGGATCCCATGTTGTGATGATAGGGATTAGGGAGATACCCATCCTTGCTCTTTCCCCGCTCTGCTTGCATTATCATCTCCATGCTTTGCAGGAACATGTCCTCCCAGTTTGGGAGAGGCTTGATCTCCGGGCTGGATGATGATGATGATCCTTTAGGTTCTACTTCTTTTATCCTCTTCCTGGGCTTCTCTTCTTTCTTCCTCCAAATCTTGTTGAAATGGAAGCGCTGCATGGCTTTGCTGCACGAATATTGTTAGAAGGGGCTTGTATAGGGATGGCGAGGATTTTTTGAGGCTGGAGGCTGTAGCTCTGTGAAAACTTAATGAAAAAGGTTAGATGTGATCAACTTTAAAAGGGGAGGTTGAAAACCTTAGCCATAGTTCGTAACGAGCAACTATACATGTGCAGCCCGTATAGGTCCCTCCGTATAGTTATGAACCGACTATAGATTTCCCTTCTATGGTGGAACCAACTATATGGCCGGAACTATACGGCCAGAATTTTTCTTTCCGCCGTATAGCTGGTCGTTAAACTTTCAATACCTTTCGTAAATGGAAAGGTGATGTCGAAACAACTATACGACCGCAACTATATGGCCGAAATTTTATTCCTGCCATATAGTTGGTCGTTAGACCTTCTGGATCCACCAAAAATTACCTGCTTATCCGAGAATTCTTTATTAATCTGAAACTTAATGAAATATCAAGTTTTGATAGAAAAATGATAGCTCAAATTTTCGACCAATATTAGCATCCCTTGAACGGGATTTAGCATTATCAATCTTCTTTTTGTTCGCTAGATCTTTAAGTGTTCCTTATTTAACACAAGCTCAATTAAAATTTAATTGAAAATTTAAAAAACTTACTCAAACCTTTATTTTGCATGGGTTGCCTCCCATGAAGCGCTATTTCATGGTTAATACCTTAACCATAGTGTTGCTCATTTCGTCTCGATTCCATCCTTCTTGTTTTTGCCATTCCTTGTATATCTTTGCTTAATCACCACTTCTATGTTGATCGCTTGTATGGTGACTGCAATAATATCTTATTTTGCTCGATAATGCTTCAAGTGTTGTCCATTTACCACCCATGAAAGAGAGGGTGTTTTTCCCTAGAGCTTGACTGCTCCCGATGAATAAGCTTCTTGAACTATATAGGGGCCTTCCTACTTGGATCTAAGCTTCCCTGGAAACAACTTAAGACGAGAATTATAGAGTAACATCTTGTCTCCACTTTTAAAGGCCTTATTTTCTATTTTTCTATCATGCCATCTTTTCACTTTTTCTTTAAACAATCTAGCATTCTCATAAGCCTCACTTCTAAACTCATCTAAAGCATGAATATCTAATAAACATTTTTCTCCCGCTGCTTTAAGATCATAGTTTAGGTTCTTGATCGCCCAAAAAGCTTTGTGTTCCAATTCTAAAGGTAAATGGCATGCCTTACCGTATACCATCTTATAAGGTGTCATACCCATTGAATTTTTAAATGCATTACGGTATTCCCATAGAGTGTCATTTAACTTGTATGACCAATCTTTTCTTGATTTGTCCACCGTCTTCTCGAGTATGGTCTTTAATTCTCTATTGGAGAGTTCCACTTGACCACTTGTTTGAGGATGATATGGTGAAGCAACGTGGTGAGTTACTCCATATTTGCAGAGGATTTCCCATAAAATTCCATTCATAAAATGAGAACCACCGTCAATGATTAAATATCTAGGAACTCCAAACCTGGGGAATATAACATCCTTGATCATCTTCACTAAGGCAGCTGCATCTGCATGGCTTGTTGGAATAGCTTTAACCCATTTGGTAACATAATCGACAGCAACAAGAATATGAGTGTAATCATTTGATTCTATAAAAGGTCCCATGTAATCCATTCCCCATACATCAAAGGGTTCGATTATAAGACTATAATTCATTGCCATCTCTTGTCTCCTACCTATATTACCCCTTCTTTGGCAAGCATCACAATGTTCTACATACCTGTGTGTGTCCTTGAGCAAGGTGGGCCAATAGAATCCGGACTGACGTACCTTTGCTGCAGTTCGTTTGCCTGCATGATGTCCTCCATACGGGTTGTCATGACAAGCTTGCAAAATTGCATTCATTTCATGGTTAGGAACACACTTCTGAATCATTCTGTCACGTCCATGACGATATAGATACGGATCATCCCAAAAATAATATTTAAGATCATTAAAGAATTTCATTCTGTGATTTCTTGTCATACTAGGAGGTACAAATTTTACTGCGAGATAGTTAGCATAATCCGCAAACCAAGGATCAGCAATTTCAATGTTTGCTAAATATTCTCCTGGAAATGACTCATTTATAGGTACAGGCTTAGTAATTATTCCCTCCATCCTAGAGAGATTATCTGCTACCGGATTATCCTTACCCCTCCTATCTACTATTTGCAAATCATATTCTTGCAGTAATAAAACCCACCTAATCAACCTAGCTTCGCATCCTTTTTCACAAGGAGGTGACGCAAAGCTTGGTGATCCGTATGAACTATTACCTTAGAATTAATGATGTAAGATCTAAATTTGTCACAAGCAAAAATTATAGCTAGGAACTCTTTTTCTGTAGTAGCATAATTTTCTGAATCTTATTAAGAGTTCTACTAGCATAATAAATAACATTAAAATTATTTCCGTCTCGCTGTCCTAACATAGCCCCTAAAGCATAATAACTAGCATCAAACATGATTTCAAAAGGTTCATCCCAATTTGGAGATTGCATGATGGGTGCTGAAACTAATTTGTTTTTAAGGTTCTCAAAAGCTGCAATGCAGTCATGATCTAAGTAGAATGGAGTTTCTCTCTCAAGAAGGTTGGTGAGAGGCATAGCTATTTTAGCAAAATCTTTTATAAAATGCTTATAAAAACCTACATGTCCGAGAAACATTTTTAAGTTTTTTATGTCCTGAGGTATTGGAAGATTTTCTATAGCATTTATATTAGTTTTATCTATTTCTATACCCTTCTCCGAAACCTTATGCCCCAAAACTTTACCTTCTCTTTCCATGAAACGACATTGTTCCCAATTCAAAACCAAATTTGATTGCTTGCATCTCTACAAAATTTTGGTTAAATTGTAGAGGCAATTATCAAATGTTGTTCCACAAACAACGAAATCATTTGTTAGAACTTCCATAGTCTGCTCAACAAGATCATCGAAGATTTTTAAAACACATTCTTGAAAAGTCGCATTTGCATTACATAAGCCAAACAGAATTAATCTATACGCATATGTGCCATAAGGGCAAGTGAAAGTTGTTTTATCTTGATCTTCAGGTTGTATAGCAATTTGAGAATATCCAGAATAACCATCAAGAAAACAGAAATAAGAATTATTACTAAGTCTTTCTAAAATTGTACCCATAAATGGTATAGGTTTGTGATTTTTCTGTGTCTCACGGTTTAGTTTCCTAAAATCAATGCACATGCGATATCCAACAATAGGTTTTACAGGAACTAGCTCACCATCGTCATTCATAGCAGCATCAAGACCCCCTTGTCTTGGTATGCAATGAGCTGGGTTAACCCACTTTCTGCCAGAAATAGGATATATTATGCCAGCATCTAATAAGCGTATAACCTCTTTCCATGCTACTTCCTTCATTTCCGGATTAAGTCTTCTTTGTGTATCAACTACAGGTTCAGCATCATCAAGCATGGTAATCTTATGTGTTACAATAGATGGAACTATTCCTTTAATATCACTTAGATTATATCCAAAAGCTTCACAATGCTTAATCAAGACCGAAATGAGTTTATTTGTTTCATTTTCTGATAGATTTTTACTAATAATAACAGGACATTTATTTTCATTATCTAAAAACGCATACCTCATATCGTTTGGAAGTTGTTTCAATTCAACTAGCGGAGATTCTTCATCTTCTTTTCTTACCAGTTCTTCATAGTCATGTGGATTTTGTGCTTCCGGAATTGAATCAAGGTAATCATCCATGTCTTCTCTCTCATCATCATCTGGTGCTTCCTCTCAATTAATTAGGCTCCTCTCTAATTCATCTTGTGGAGTACTGAAATGAATTGCGGCCAGCTCGGCAATCGTTTTCTCTTCCTTAATATCTTCCACTTCATATGGCCTCTTCTTTAGTTTGGCGAAGTGGAATGTCATTTCCTCTTCTCCAAACATAATTGAAATAGTCTCCTTCTTATTATCAATTCGAGCTTTGGTTATGGAAACAGAAGGCCTGCCTAAAAGAATAGGACAAAAAGAATCTTGAGGCGTATCAACAATATGCAAATCAAGGGGGTACATGAGTGATCCAATAAAGACATAGATATTTCTAATAACACCTTCCGGTTTTATATTAGTTCTATTAGACAATTTAATAGTAGTGTCTACCGGTTCCACATCTGGATTATTTAAATTGTAGCAAAGTTCCTCATAAAGTGATGAAGGCATAATGTTTATAGTGGAAATAGGCTAACAATTTCCGTATAAGAAAGTTTCTCCACAATATATAGGAGTCATAGGTTTAGAAGTTTCGTTACCTCGTACCTTACCTTCGATGAATTCTGAGGTTTCAAAGTCTAGCATAACCACTTCATTATCCACTGTTCGTGCTTCCATAAGATCCTTCAATATAACATTATTTATATTGGTAGCTTCAGGGTTCTTTTCTAGTTTCTTTAATATTCTCTTTATTTGTTCTTCCTCTTTTTTTTTCTTGATATTCTCTTGAATAGGTGCAGAGGAGAACTCTTCCATTAGCGCACTTTATCTTGCACGCTTCTTTTCTTCAAGGGGTTTATGGGGTTCCCATTTTATAGGTACCTGTAAATGCCCTACATAATTCTCAATAATTTTCTTTACTGAGTAAGAATCAATACCAAGGGTTTTAATCATTGCACATGTCCTTTCATCTACAAGGAAATCTTTAACACAAGCATATTCAGAAAAACTATTCCTAATGTTCTCCTCATTTTTAAGATTTTCTGTTGCCTCCCTTATTTTCATTATTAATTTCCAGGCTTCATCATAGGTATAAGATAGAAAACTACCTTTAGAAGCGGTGTCTAGGTTCATTCTATTTTTATTATTAAGCCCTCCATAAAAAGTGTGAGTGATTAACCAATCAGGCAAATGATGATGAGGGCAATTATCTCGATAGCTCTTGTACCTTAGATACCCTTCATACAAACTCTCATCAGGACTATTTTTGAAACTGATAATAATACCTATCATCCTGTGAGCTTTGCTTTCTGAGTAATATTTTGATAGGAAACTGGTTGTCAATTCCGTCCAAGTCCTTGGTGCTTCTGCACAAAAAGATCTATACCAGTCGCAAACATTATTAGAGAGAGTTTGTCTAAACAACTGGGTTTAACCATATCACGATTACAATTGTAGAATATAAAGGAACCAAGAATATCTTCAAAAAATTGTAAGTGTCCATATGGACTCTCTTCATCGGTTCCTGCAAATTTCATAGAGTGTAGTAGTTCAAATAATAAATGGTGGATCTCAATTCCATCCGGATTTATGCTTTTACTGACAGTTATAAAAGCGTCCATGGGCGAACCCATTTCCTTACTGCCTCTAGCTAGATTAAATACTAAGTGTTGTTGTTGTGGTCCTGCAAATTAAATTAAAAATTAGTACAATGAAAGTAAATAACTACAAGTAAAGCTCCCCGGCAATGGCGCCAGAAAATAGCTTGATGACTGCAAGTGCACAAATCGTTTGTAGCTAGTTTTGAAATAAAGATATCGATCCCACAGGGAGCAGTAGGCGAAAGACTAAAATGCTTTTAACTAAAACTAAATGAAGTACTTAAGGAATAATTTTGAGATGCAAGAAAAGTAAAATTATTTTTGGGTTTTTGATTGAATGAAGCAATTAAAGTAAAGTAAAACTTAATGCAGAAAGTAAGAATCGCGTGTGTAAAAGAGCTTGGAACTATAATAGGGGAAAAGGCGTTCTCAGGGAGTGGTGGATACACCACTAGCAATTTAGACTAAGAAATCAAGATTATTATAACGAATATTCTCATGATATGTATGTATGTGGGAGGAGCTCCATATATGGACAAATAGGCAGCAACCACTGCTCACATCATCCTTCATAACCACACCTGACAGATAAACGGCATCATTCGTATTATCTTGCTATTAAGGGATTTCTCCCATGGCATGGACATGGCGTTATGAGTTCTCCTTGTTTCCCCAAGTTAGTACGTAAAGAATGACAACAGCTTTATAGTCACAGTATCATCCCTCCGTGTACTAACAAGTAATCCCCTTCATCGTGTCCCTATAAGAGGCAAATATTAAGGACGTGCACAACTCCCAACATCAAGATGAAGACAATTAACACATACACATAATGATGTATAACATAATAATCTCTATATTATCTCAATCATATGCTAGGGTTTCTCCATCTCCCCAAGAACTAATGATCTACTCAGACATGGAGGCAATCAACATCATGGCAATGGTAATAGAAACAATTGTAAATGAATAGTTCTTGTATAAATCCACAACGAGTACGGAAATTACAACAAGATCTAGATGGGGTGAAGATGGAATGGATGGAGATGATGGTGGTATAGTGGTTGATGAAGATGGAGATCGATGCCTTGGCCTCTCGGATCTGTGTAGGGCGAAGATGGATCCCTTGGGCAAGTTCCCCCTCTAGATTCCTTCCGGAGGTGAGGTTTTCAGCGATTTCTAGGTGTTCTGTATGTCGTCTCCCCTATCCAGTTGCACGGGGTGAAACTATTTGAGGAGGCGGTGGCGGCGCCAACTATTCGGTCAGAAAATTAATTCCTGTCATATAGTTGGTCGTTAAACCTTCTGGATGCCTTGATCGCTTCGGGTTTTCTTCTGGTGTTATTGATATTTACCAAATAAGCGATTTACATTATTTTTAATCCTTTTTTCCCCAATACAACTGTTCCAAGAATTGTGTCCATTGTATCCATCATTTGTCCTGATCCTGGTGAAAATAGACATAAAATGTGCGTGCGAATGCCGTAAAATACCAATATCCTACCACTATAATGCAAAACAATAGTATAAAACATGATGCAAATATGCACTCATCACGGTCCCGATGGCGCCTAGTACGGGCGGACGGTACGGGCGGGCTCCACCCGTACCAATGGTCGTTATTGGTGTTGATGCCTTCTATTTATTTGTTATTCATCCAGGTGCGAAGGTAAATTCATAAAATGGCATTTATCACTTAGAAATATCATATAATTGCATAATATGATAGCTCTAATTGATAAGTTCATCTATGACTCCATGATTTGGGATCCTGTTGAAACACGAATGAAATAGCGCTCGTAGACGCAGTGAAATACAAAAACAAGAGGTAAAAATTCTTCAATTTTGGACTTACCAGTAGGCCCCTTCAAAACGGCACGATCCCGCATGACACACTTGCTGGTGGCGGTGGACAAGTTCACCAAGTGGATTGAGGCAAAGCTAATCAAGAAGCTGGACGGGCCAACAGTGGTCAAGTTCTTCAGAGACATCATCACGCGCTTTGGCTACCCCAACAACATCATCACTGACAATGGCACAGACTTCGCCAAAGGGGCCTTCGCGTGCTTCTGCGGAGACAAGGGTATCTGCCTGGACCTAGCCTCCGTCGCGCACCCCCAGTCCAATGGGCAATGCGAGCGAGCAAACGGTCTGGTCCTAGCTGGAATCAAGCCATTCCTGATCGAGCCACTGATGAGATCCCCTAGATGCTAGATAGAAGAGCTGTCGGTTGTGTTGTGGAGCCTGCGCACCATGCCAAACTGCTCCACCGTCTACACACCATTCTTCCTCGTCTATGGAGCAGAGGCGGTCCTGCCAACTGACATCGAGTTCGACGCACCCCGCAAGCTATTATACATAGAGCAGCAGGCCAAAGAGGCACATGAGGACAACATCGACCCCCTCGAAGAGGCACGCGAGCTTGCCTTGTCCAGATCTGCCATCTACTAGCAGAACCTGCGACGCTACCATGCTAGCCGGATCCGCAACGTCTTGTTCCGAGAGGGCGACCTAGTGATGCGACTTGTACAAGACACCAAGGGGATGAAAAAGTTGTCTCCACCTTGGGAGGGGCCATTCATCATCAGCCAAGCACTGTAGAACAACTCATACTACCTCATCGACGCCCGCCAGCCAGCAAAAAACAAAATGGACCGCTCTGGCGAAGAAACTGAGCGCCCATGGAATGTGAACCTGCTTCGCCCATTTTACACTTGAACAAGAAGTGCATGTATCTTAATTTTATGTAATGAAGAAGTTGAGGATGCTCGACATAGTCTCGGGGACTCCGTAATCATTTGGCATTTCTTGCTGCATAATTTGGTGTTTTCCGACTGCATTATTTTTAACCTCGGATCCGGCAGTCTCTCCCGGGGACTCATCGGATGGCCCAGGCGGCCGCGCATTCCAGTAGGCGAAGTAATGTATGTGGCTCTAAGGGCTTCCTCTTAGATTCCGGCTGTAGACCGCACGTCGGCTAACAGACACGGCAAGAGTAGAAAGTTTGAAGACCCATACACGAAAATTCATAAGGAAAACAAAAACGTCTGGACGTTCCGGTTGCGCTTGCTCTCTCACACTACTAGAAAACACCTCTTCAGTGGCGCATTGAAATCCCTCTTCTGTGGCGCATATGTGATGCGCCACTATTACTTCGCCATTGATATCTGCTTTCTGTGGCACATATAGATATGCACCAGACTTCTGTGGCGCATTTCTGCATATACGCCACAGGAATATTTTCAGTAGCGCATACAACCCAATGCGCCACAGTATGTGTATGCGCCACTGATACATTTTCTAGATGCGCCACTGACTATATTACATGTATTCAAAATAGAATACATTCCTGGTGTATAATCAGGTATTTATACAGGATTTATACAGTATTTATCCAGATCACTATAAACAATATATTGCACATATAGTAGATGAAAACCGACATATAGTACAAACACAAGTATAATGTCATCACACTTAGAGCCTGATCGAGATACATATATAGTGTCAAGTGCCGAATTTTTACACAAGTGCCGAATACAAAGTTCATATCATCTCACATTACAAATATGAAGTGGTCACCGCCTACACTAGGATCAAATAGAATACAGTTGTGATGATGGTAAGTAAGAGCATGAGCCCGACCAATATCTTCATCTGTTTCTTCTTCCACAGGTGGTTCCTCCACTTGGCAACCGCCTCCTCTCTAGTCGTGTATCATTTGTAACTGTTGCCGCTGAACTTGATCACTTGTTTGTGATAGTCCTCCCACTCCTCGTAGACTCCTGGAACCCTACCCATGTACACAACATACCACCTCATCGCCATCTCTATAGACGACAAGGCATATTAGTAAAACATGGAACAAAAATAATTAATAAAGGGTTCACATGCATATATATATGTTCACAAAATATAAAACAAAGGATCCATAAACCTAAAAGATAGCATCGCGGTCATCATAGAAGTAATAAGTTCAACAACAACATGATCACAATAAAGTTAAGTCTAACAACAACGACCGTTTCGACCACAAGATAGTAAAGTTTATGACACACACACACACTACATGCATCCATCGATAATATACACACACACTCGATCATGCTAGGCACACATCAATCATGAAGACTTCTTCTTCTCGCTCGGCTTCAGGAACGGTTGATAGCCCTCTTTTGTCATCCACGTCCTTGTGTCACCCTGCTTATAGAGGCGTTCTTTGATCTCCCTCTTACTCAACCCTCTGGCTTATTGTACCCCCCCCCCTTGAGTTGACATCTTCAATGATGATTTGTGACAAATTCATCTGAATGTGATGGAAGTCTTCTCTAAGATCATCATCGTCGCTTTGCACCAAAGCTTCGGCCCATCCTCGGAGACTAGATGGCAGCGTTAGGTTCTGGCAATCCCGAACATATCCTTTAAGGTGATGGAGGACGTAGAAGGCCTCCATGGCACTACCAGTAGTTGGCTGCTTGGCGCAGGGGAACTCAAGCACGTACTTGAACACGTGTTTTCCATCCTTGATACATTCCCCCTTATCTACGAAGGTGCATGATACATTGCAAATGTATCTATAATTTTTGATGTTCCATGCTTGGTTTTATCTACTTTCTTATATTTTGTCCACACTTTGGAGTAATTTTCATATGATTTTTTGGACTAACCTATTAATAAGATGCCATAGTGCCAGTTGCCTGTTTTCTGCTGTTTTTGGTTCCAGGAAAGTCAGAAAATGAATAATCTCAGAATTGGACAGGACAAAAGCCAAAGTTCCTATTCTACCGGAAGACTCACAGAGCCAGAATACGAGACGGAGGAGAGCCAGGGCCTGGCCACCCCCCTTGGCACGGGCAACCCTAGGCCGCGCCAGGGCATGGTGTGGCCCCCCTGGCCGGCCACCGACCTTGCCTCCTTCGCCTATATATTTCTCTTGAGACAAAACCCTTAGAGAGTCAATCAGAAATCCATGAAAAGTTCCGCAGCGCCGCCGCCACCGAAGGGGAGATTCGAGGGACAGAAAGTCTCTGTTCCGGCACCATGCCGGGACGGGGAAGTGCCCCCGGAGCTATCTCCATCGATCTCCACCGCTATCTCCATCACCATTGCTGATTCCCATGATGAGGAGGGAGTAGTTCTCTCTCGAGGCTAAGGGTTCTACCGGTAGCTATATGTTCATCTCTCTCTCTATGCATGATCTTATTCTGATCATGAGCTTGTAATCTATAGATCTACCTTGCTACTCAAGTGCTTAATAGATGTCTGCTCTCCCCATGTGTGTGAAAGTGACAGCGTGCACACCATGGTGGCACTTAGGCTAGAGATTACAAATACTTGTTATGAGTTATATTTGGAGTTGGATGTCTTTATGAAATTGTGGTGTTTGTTGGACTCATCTAGTGCTCAAGGTGACAGTGTGGGGTTTTCTAGATGGGAAAGACTTACGTTGAGGTGTGCTGTTATAGCCCTACCATCGATTAGAGTGTTCAACCGGAGAGTAGTTCAGTGTAGTATCATAAAGAAGAATATATTTATATGAGAGAGTGTTCACTAGTGAAAGTATGATTCCTAGGCCTTGTTTCTAAGCACTGAAACACCGTTTGCTATTAGATCTATTACGTGTTTGCTTTCTTTGATCTTTATTTCAGTTTTACTTTAGTCTTTTCCACGCCATCAAGCTATTTTCTATCACCGTTACCACTTATAATTATCTATACCACTTGTATTTCACTATCTCTTCGCCGAACTAGTGCACCTATACACCTAACAAGTGTATTGGGTGTGTTGGGGACACAAGCGACTTCTTGTATCTTGATTGCAAGGTTGCTTGAGAGGGGATACCTTTGACCACTTCCTACATGAGTTCGATAAACCTTGGGTGATCCACTTAAGGGTAAACTTGCTGCTGTTCTACAAACCTCTACACTTGGAGGCCCAAAAACTGTCTACAAGAATAGAAGTGCGTAGACATCAAGCTATTTTCTGGCGCCGTTGCCGGGGAGGAAAGGTAAAAGTTATTCACACCAGAGGATTAAAGAAGAAGAACCTCCCACAGCGAACGCCTATTTTCTGGTGTGAGTACTCGAAGTTATTTCCTTTAGATTCTGCAATTTTGTCTTTTTGTTTCTTGTTTTCACTAGTTAGGCTTAATGGAAAACAACAACAAAATTAGATAGCTTTATAGTATTTATCTTGACTTAGGACATGAAGTGTTTGAAGAGAAAATTAAAAAACCTATGGAACTTTATTTGCATACTAATAACAATGTTGTTAGTATGAATTCTTTGGACACCATTATTGCTAATGCTATGGAAAATTCTAAGCTTGGGGAAGCTAGTTCTTATGAAAATGATCTTTTTAGTTCCCCAACTTTGGAAGATAGTTATTCTATTGCTTATGATGATACCAAACCTCCAATATATGATGATTACAATGATGAATATGATATTCTCAGTCCACCTACTATTGAGGAGAAAATTAATTATGATTACAATATGCCTCCTATATTTGATGATTATGGTGATGAAAATAATAATGTAGCTATTTTGTTGAATTTGCCCCCACTATGATTAATAAGAATGACTATTCTTATAGGGAGAGTAATAATTGTTTTATGCATGTGGCTGATGATAAGAATATTTCATGTGATAGTTATATTGTTAATTTTATTCATGATGCTACTGAAAGTTATTATGAGAGAGGGGAACATGGTTTTATGTATCTCAACAATATTAAGTTTTCCCTCTTTATGTTGAAAGTCTTGAAGTTGCACTTGTTTTGCTTTCCTATGCTTGTTGCTTTGTGCTTTTAATGAATTGTTTCTTTACAATATTCCTAAGCATAGGAAGTGGGTTATACTTAAATGTGTTTTAAATTTGCTTCTTGATGCTCTCTTTTACTTCAATTCATATTTCTTATGTGAGCATCTTCTTAAACTATCATGTCTAACTTAAAGGCGTTAAATAAAAATACTTATTGGGAGATAACCCAAAGGTAATAACCGCTCCTTATCCTTTTTATTTGATTTTTGTGCCAAGAGTAACCTCTAATGAGAGAGAAGTAATGATTGAGAAAGTTGCTGTCCTGAAACAGATTTCTGTGCTTCACCGTAAAAATTCGTGTAAAATCTCTGAACGTCTTTTTGAAGCTTGAATTTTTGTGCTTCTTCCCCAGGCTGTTATCTAACTTACGTTAGTTCAACACTTTTTGAATTGAGCAAAAAAAGGTCTTCTAAAAAATTCGTCTTCACCTGCTGGTCTGTTTTGACAGATTTCTGCCATTTTCTGCATTTGCTTCTTGTTGGTTCATTTTTGAGTTATTTTGGGGAATTGAGCTTTTTGAGGGAAGTGATACAGTAGCTAGTGTTTTAATAGAAGTTTTATTGGTGTTAGAACTGA
Organism: Avena eriantha; assembly: GCA_910589775.1. Classification (NCBI taxonomy): domain Eukaryota; kingdom Viridiplantae; phylum Streptophyta; class Magnoliopsida; order Poales; family Poaceae; genus Avena; species Avena eriantha. The sequence goes on along the minus strand of OU342742.1, from coordinate 243,392,603 downwards.
ACCTAAAGACTTATTAATCATTAATGCACTAATGTTGCTAATAAAGATTATGTGAAGTTTTGTATGAAGGAAAAATTTCAGGTGTATGGAAGGAATGAGTAATGAGATGAAGGATGGACTAAAGCTCAAGATTGGGGATGCCACGCATGTCACCCCAAGAAATATCCAAGAAGTACAAGCGTCAAAGCTTGGGGATGCCCAAGGCATCCCCCTCTTCATCAATAAAAATCCCAGGTTTCTTGCAAACGCTTCATTTTTATTGTTTCATGCACAGTTGTGTTGTTCTGGAAGCGTCTTCTTTTTCGTTTTTGTTTTGGTTTTTCGTTTAATTGGTTTTCTTAGTTTGCTGAATAAATTGGTTGGACCCCCTCTTTCATACATTCGTCTTCAAATAGTTTGGTTTGGATTGGAAAAGAGTAGGAAAGTTCATGCTTAAGTGGTAAAAGGAGCTTGTTTTTGACTGTGGCATGTGCTTTGTCATGCCATGCTTGATATTGTTTTGGCTTTATGCTTAGTATTCTTTGCTGTAGCATGACTTGTTATAAACAATTGAGATTCCTTAATGTGCCTTGGATGAATCATGCGTTGTTTTAGCATATTAAAGCATAGTATAGTGGTATTCTCCTTTGATGCTTTATTTGGGTTGACTTGGCGCATGCTCACACCATGTTATGACTATCTCAAGTCACCATAGCCTTTATGATCCTTTATTTTCAAGCTGTAGTATCACTTTATGCTTTGATAAATGATGTTTTGTCATTCTGCATGATTATGGCCATTATTGTTCTCTTAGTTGGTCGCTCCCAGTCTTTTGCTAGCCTCCACAACCAAGTATGAGTTCCACTCATGCATCCAACTCCCTAAACCAAGTTATTCCAAAGAGTCCACCATACCTACCTATTATCTTATGCTATTCCAAGTATATTCAAGATTTCGTTTACCTTCCAAATTAAACTTGTTATGAGAAAACTAGTGATTAAAGCTCTCACAAACTTGATGGCACACTTTAATTTTCTTGCCCTTAATAAACTTGAACCATTGTGTCTTCTATGTTGTATATGCTTGCACTTATTTGTTGGGAATTAGCAGAACCATGCTTTCATGGGGAACGCTTTCAACATTGCACTTGGTACTTGTACCTAGTTGATATCATGCTCTTTTGTATATGGATGTCATCGGTGTGAAATGCAAGGGGAGCTTGTAAGTCAATGGAGTTATTTATATGTGTTAGAGAAACGCCTGGGCCGCTGGTCTAATCCATGCTGACATGGTGGAAACCTGCAGCGTAACCATAATGAGCTGTCTATGAAGCATTCTTCTTATAAAAAAGAGAGTCCTATATTGAGAAAAAGAGAAAAAGAAAAAAAGAGATTATGAAAAGAGGAAAGAGAGAAAAAACACCATATTCCCATGGTAAATAAGAAGATTGCTGAGATGCTCATTGTCTGCTTGCCTTGTCATTTTGATATGGGGATTCTTCCGTATCATCGGGCAAGGGGTACCCTGTTGGCGGTTCTCTATGATACACATGTACTTACAATGACAAGAACTTACCGGTGACTAAACTTGAGCGGCCCTCGTATTCAAGGGACATGAGATTTCTAACTTATACTTCGTTAAGCATGTACACCATAGTTTGTTCACTTTAACCTTAATCACTTCAAGATGCTTATGATAGGGGCAATGAGAGCTGAAAGCTATAAGTACCATAATTTTTGGAAGCTCTTTATGAGACTTGAATCCCTACTTCCTTCTATGAAGGCCCTTCTTCCACTTATATATTGAGTCTCCACCTTCTATCTTTATGCACCTACTTTGAGAGCATAGTGGCCATTCTTAGTTCTATGTGCATTGTCCCAAGACTTGTTGATTGATGCATAGCTTTGATATTGCTTGTTTTAAACTATTTGTATCTAGTCACTCTTATGAACTTTGAAGGTGTCCTATGCATTTATGTTTGCTACTCTATGAGGGACAAGCTGAATGCCAATATGCTATGTTTTATTTATGTGAAACAAACAAACGTCTTGCAAAGCATTGTTATTCATTAATCTTTTGTTTGTGCCTTTTCATGTTGCAACATAGTTTATTTGTCTTATTGCTAGAACTTTGTCTTTCATGTTATGATTGAAGTACTATGATCCCGACTTTGAATGTTTTACAAATACTTTGATCAAGTCTTTGATGGTGCATGTCACCTCAAAAATTATTCTTTCTTTTTATCACTTACCTACTCGAAGACGAGCAGGAGTTAAGCTTGGGGATGTTGATACATTGCAAATGTATCTATAATTCTTGGACTAACCTATTAACAAGATGCCATAGTGCCAGTTGCCTGTTTTCTGCTGTTTTTGGTTCTAGGAAAGTCAGAAAATGAATATTCTCAGAATTGGACGAGACAAAAGCCAAAGTTCCTATTTTACCAGAAGACTCACGGAGCCAGAATACGAGACGGAGGAGGGCCAGGGCCTGGCCACCCCTCCTTGGCAACTACAACCCTAGGCCGCGCCAGGGCATGGTGTGGGCCCCCTGGCCGGCCACCGACCTTGCCTCCTTCGCCTATATATTCCTCTTGAGGAAAAACCCCTAGAGAGTCAATCAGAAATCCATGAAAAGTTCCACAGTGCCGCCGCCACCGAAGGGGAGATTCGGGGGACAGAAAGTCTCTGTTCCGGCACCCTGCCGAGACGGGGAAGTGCCCCCGGAGCCATCTCCATCGATCTCCACCGCCATCTCCATCACCATTGCTGATTCCCATGATGAGGAGGGAGTAGTTCTCTCTCGAGGCTAAGGGTTCTACCGGTAGCTATGTGTTCATTTCTCTCTCTATGCATGATCTTATTGTGATCATGAGCTTGTAATCTATAGATCTACCTTGCTACTCAAGTGCTTAATAGATCTCTGCCCTCCCCATGTGTGTGAAAGTGACAGCGTGCACACCATGGTGGCACTTAGGCTAGAGATTACAAATACTTGTTATGAGTTATATTTGGAGTTGGATGTCTTTATGAAATTGTGGTGTTTGTTGGACTCATCTAGCGCTCAAGGTGACAGTGTGGGGTTTTCTAGATGGGAAAGACTTACTTTGAGGTGTGCTATTATAGCCCTACCATTGATTAGAGTGTTCAAACGGAGAGTAGTTCAGCGTAGTATCATAAAGAAGAATATATTTATATGAGAGAGTGTTCACTAGTGAAAGTATGATCCCTAGGCCTTGTTTCTAAGCACTGAAACACCGTTTGCTATTAGATCTATTACATGTTTGCTTTCTTCTATCTTTATTTCAGTTTTACTTTAGTCTTTTCCACACCATCAAGCTATTTTCTATCACCGTTACCACTTATAATTATCTATACCACTTGTATTTCACTATCTCTTCGCCGAACTAGTGCACCTATACACCTGACAAGTGTATTGGGTGTGTTGGGGACACAAGAGACTTCTTGTATCTTGATTGCAAGGTTGCTTGAGAGGGGATACCTTTGACCACTTCCTCCCTGAGTTCGATAAACCTTGGGTGATCCACTTAAGGGAAAACTTGATGCTGTTCTACAAACCTCTGCACTTGGAGGCCCAACAACTGTTTACAAGAATAGAAGTGCGTAGATATCAGTGCATCCCTTCTTAGCGTAGCCCTCGAGAGCCTCATTGAAAACACCCCTTATTCTGGTGTAGTCTTTCTTCTTCGTCAAACTCCCCGAGTCAAAATACGTGACTAGCGAATACCTCCAGGCAAGGACGATGAGTGTGCAGTATTTGTCTCTATGCAACACAATTGGAATGGAATATTGGAAAAAGAGCAAAGGAAGAAATCTGTAAGAAATGCATAAGTTACGGCAGTGATGAGCGAGTGTGTACTTACTCGGAAAAGAAAGGCAAAAGAGGTGTGTCCTTCCTCTTGTTGTCCACCATGAACTTCTCGAGGTACGCCGTCGCCTTGGTCCATGTCTCTGATCCTTCGACCAACTGGTTGTTCCGCATGTAGTAGGGATCCACTATCGCGACTTCCGGGGTACTCTCTCTCTCTCTCTTGATCACCAGATTGAGCGCGCATAGGCGGACCAAGTTATAGTCTAGCCGTTTTGAGAGAAACAGCTTGAAGATGTCCTTGTACGCTATGAAGAATAGATCCGCGGGGGCTTCATCGACGAAGCCCACGTCCAATGGCACCTTGGCCATGAAAACCGGGTAATTTGGATCTTTGTCTTTAAGAAAGATGCCCTCTAGTGTCTTGACACCCTCGTGCAAAGTTAACATGGGTCCAACCGCGATGTGGAGAAGATTCGGAGTCAATATCGGATCACCAGCTACATGCACTCCTGGCAAGCCATATTGTTTGGATGGTACAACGACGGCGTCCTGAGCCCGGATCCTCTTCGGAGGAGGCTGGCTCATAGCCTTCTTCTTATCATTATTACCTCTCTTCATGTGCTTCTTCTTCGCAACATTGTCCTCCACTGCCATCTACTCATCGGCCGCCTTTTGGAGTGTGTTAGGGCTGAAAACTAATCCTAGTTTCTCCTATGGTGGATTAGCGGCCGGAGGCGTCTCTTGAGAAAAACCATGGAAGACCAGGCGTTGCGTGCATGTATTGGGCCGACCAGCTTGATGGTCGCGAGATGTGAAGGGTTCTTCATCCACAGAAGGCATATACAATCCTTTGTCGGCGCTGGTGTTGATGAAGTCGTCAATGTTGACCAATTCATCATCATCTTCATAGGTGCCATCATGTGGTGGTAGCGGGGGCGACATCTGTTGTGGCACAACGTCTTTACCATGGGGCGGTACACACGCTGCCAAGAGTTGTTGGTGACGACTGGTGGTGGCGACGACGGCAGCTACTGGCTTCCGAGGTGGTGGTCGGGCGATCAATCGAGAGGTGGCGTCGCTGCTCCCCCTACAAGACGAATCTGGGTCTTCGGCCATGTCAAGGGCTAGTTGTAGCATTCTCTAAGGGTCTTGTGTTCGTCGGATCCTTGAGGTTGAAAGGGGGCCATGTCGTCACACCCTGGCAACACTCGAGCCAACCTGACCCTCATCATGTCATCATCCATTGGATTGTTGTGCATCGTGCGGCTCGCCGGTTGTATGAGAGTGCCCTTGGCAACATCCTTCAACTCACATCCGACATCTTTAAGAAGGAGTACGCAAGAAGTGTCCTGAGGCAAAACATGTTGTCGGGCATCATGAGATGGCAGCAGTCATGCATGAAAGGCATAAAGGAGATGACGTGCACTAACTAATTAGTTACCTTGGCGATGGAGTTGAGCTCGGCTAATGTAGAGACACGGCAGATGCCAGCGGCCGGCCTATCATCATCTGCATTCTCCCGCTCGGGTGCCTCACGAAGCACCACCGCCGCCGGCTGCGTCTTGGTATCTTTGGCAGGAGGGGCGTCGGTGTGACCAAAAAGAGCGGCTTTGTCCCGGCGTTGATGGTCGGAGGGGTCACCAGGTCTAGCGACAGGTTAACGTTGATGCCCGAGTTGCTACCACTTAAGATGGGCAGATGTTGTTGGGAATATGCCCTAGAGGCAATCATGTATGATGTTATTCCCAATGTATTCATAAAGTTATTGTCCATGTATGAACTACTGATATGTATCATTGAATATGTGATTCGATTGTGGAACTATATATTCATGTTGTTTATACTAATTGTCCTTGGTCCTTGAGGTTGTGTTGGACACACAACTTAGACTTATGTGAAAGTCGGCTGATGACTCGGTTCCACTTGTCATGGGCATAGAGATGCTAGTCCGACTTACACGGATTCGGATAAAGAGTTTAGCGAGTTGGACTGGCCCATATTGAGATACAACAAATACGTCGTCATTTGTATATCTCAATCAATGTAATCCTTCGACCTGAGATTATTGCACAATCCGAATTGAGGATCACTGACTTAGTTTCTGTCAAACGTTGTTTCGTCACTGGGCAGTTATAAAGGCAGAGTTCGGATCGACTGAGAATCAAGCTGCGTGATGTGAATAACCGAGATGGGATTTTGCCCCTTCGTCTGGAGAGATATTCTCTAGGCCCTCTCGGAAGATATGATTCAGAAAGCATGGCCATGCGTGACTCGGTTAAGTGTTAATCGAGGCGACTGACTAAGAGTTAGTCAGATGAATCACTTATCTCGGATCGAGAAAGAGAGTCGAACTATTTAAGGGATGACAATTATTCGCCTATAGTTCGATAAGGTATATCGTGAGTCAAAAGGGACTCAGATGTCTGTTGCATTGGAAGGTATGTCGTCATGACTCTTTGGTACTTGGGAGTTGGCACGTTCTGCTAGGAGCCGCTACCAACTGATCGGTCAAGAGTGAGACTCAGATCGTGTCCGGGTCAGCATGAGCCTGTCGGGTCACACACTTAAGAGCGGGAGCATATTTGGGTTGGACCCAAAAAGGAAACGGGCAGAGTCAGTGAGTTGGACTTGCAGTGACTAATATAGGCCTTTTAGTGAATGGGCCACAAGTGAGTGGAGCCCACTTTCACTCCCTATATAAGCTGGGGCACGTGTGCTTAGAGCATATGGTTAGGTCACTCCATGTGTTGGAAATCCTAGCTCCAGTCCAGTCCAGCCCTGTCGCCGTCGTACCGGACCTAGCAGTCCATCACCGGTGCTCCTCCTCGTACGTGTGGATACTGGCGGAGGTGTTGTACGTTCAGCACTTCAATGATCGTGAGGATCGGAACGGATCGTGAGGACTTCACTGCATCAAGCGATGTGCTTCATCGATTCCGCAACCGCGCGTCTAGTGGTATTCTCGTGGCCTACTACCTCAGCTAGATCTTGGGTTCACCGCGTAGGGAAAAAGTTTTGATTTTCTCTGCAGCGCCCAACAATGGTATCAGAGCGTTAGCTTCTGGTTTTAGGCTCGAGATCATGCATATGTGATATGTGGTTGGCGTTAGATTGGATCTAATTGTAGTTTTGGTGGTCGATCTATGAGATAGATCGATTTTGTACGAAGTTGATTGGATCAACTGTACTCGGGAAATGGATGATCTAGTTTCCGTGATCTAACTGCTAAGGTCGTGGAACGACATACCTCTGTCGGTCGGTTTCCGCCATCGGGGTAGACTGTGACACGTAAATCCGGATGCGATGATCGAAGATCAAAGAGTTTGCTCGAATCGGAGTCCGGATCAGATTTGGATAAAATTGTTTTACCCGATGAAGAAATCCATGTCTGGAATGCAGATGAGATCTGCGTTTTTGGGGACCGCCGGCTTCGCCCTGTCGTAGCGCCTTAGATGTCGTTGCGAGTTTCACAACGCCGGTAGATTTCGTATCTGTGCATAACTTGTTTTTGCAGGATAATGTTGTGAATGGTATGGCTTATGTGCATGTGATGTGTGTAATCCATATGTGATCTGTGTATCACGGTTTTTGTCAGCCGGCTGGAGCCTAGGTGCTATCACTTTATTGTATAATGACATGCGTGTCAGATTCTCTATGTAATTTACATTACTAGCTAGTGTAGCTGTTTGGAGAACCCGGGTGGCATGCAAGTCGATGTACAAGTTGGCTACATGGTGTAAGGCGGCACGTGACAACAGTTGACATGAGTCGAATTACAAGCTTTGTGGAGATGGAGATCTCCATGAAGAGAGCCATACCATCTCACATTATAATTGCTTTATTTTGTGTTATTGTTATGTCTCTGTTTTACCTCTATTAGATAGTTGGTAGAAATTAATCCCTCAAAGAAGGTCTAGTCGGTTTCCCCGCCAGTGCTACACCATCACAAGTCAGACATTTTGGTATTGGGCTCATAAAATTGAGGTACTATCAATTCTTTCCGACTAGGTGGGTTCGAGTCGGACTCTTACATCGGAAGCACTTGGTAATCTAGACGGGTCCATCACAACAGTTGTGGGACTCGGGGAAAAGTCGGATGGGAGCCGGGGCATATGATGTCACCCATCCAACAGGAGTCGTATGAGATGCGATTGACAAGGAGTTGTCTACCTAGATTACTTGACGGCTAGCGGTGATGCTAAATCTCACTAGTCGACTTGCTTATTTAGGATCCTGAATCACTAAGAAACCATCAAAGGGGTGTTGGTTCTAGTGGGAGCATAAGTATTAAAGTGTTTAATATGCTTGCTCTTTTATGGATACATGTCTTAAGTGTTATGCATTTTTTTCTCTATTGTAGATCAATGGCACCTAGCAGTCTCCCTCAGATTTCCAGTTTTGCTTTGAGAACCATCTTAGAGAAAGATAAGCTAAATGGAACTAACTTCACCAACTGGTATCATAATCTGAGAATTGTTCTCAAGCAAGAAAAGAGGGACCATGTCCTAGACAACCCACTTCCAGATGAGCCGAATGAGAATGCGACAGTCGCAACCACTAATGCCTACCGTCGGATTTGTGATGAATCCACGGAGATTAGTTGTCTTATGCTTGCACACATGGAACCGTACTTGCAGCAGCAGTTCGAGAATGTTGAGGCCTACGATATGATCAAAAGCCTCAAAGGTATGTTCCAGGCTCAGGCAAAGACTGAGAGGTATCAAGTCTCTCAAGCTTTGTTGAGCTGCAAGCTTAAGGATATCGATCCACTGAGTCCGCATGTGATCAAGATGGTTGGTTACGTGCAGTCTCTAGAAAGGCTGGGCTATCCCATTAGCGAAGAGCTTGCTACAGACATAATTCTAAACTCTCTTCCTAGTGCGTATGGTCAGTTCATACGGAACTACCACATGCATGGTATGGATAAGAAGCTCACTGAATTGCATGGGATGCTCAAGCAGGCTGAGGCAGATCTCAAGAAAGGTGCCAGTCAAGTGTTGATGGTGCAGAATAAGGCTAAGTTCAAGAAGAGTTCTTGGACTAAGAAGAAGAAGGAAAAGTCTGGAGGTAAGGCCGAGGACCCGGTCCAAAGCGCTTCCTCAGGGACTAAGCCATCTCCTGCATCCGGATCCACTTGCTTCTATTGCAAGGCGGATGGCCACTGGAAGAGGAATTGCAGCAAGTATCTGGCTGATAAAGCCAAGAGTGGAGGTGTGACTTCTGGCTCAGGTGCGCTTGTTTGCAATGTTATAGACATTTATCTTGCTGATGCACCTGGTAGTTCTTGGGTATATGATACCGGATCAGTTATTCACATCTGCAACTCGTTGCAGGGACTGGTAAGAACTAGGAGCGTGGCGAGAGGCGAGGTTGACATTCGAGTCGGCAACAAAGCGAGAGTCGCTGCGTTGGAAGTCGGCACGATGTAACTTCATTTACCTTCTAGATTCTTAATGGAGCTGAATCATTGTTATGTTCCAGTGCTTAGTCAAAACATTATTTCTGCCTCATGTTTGATGAGACAAGGCTATGAGTCGAATATTAAGAATAATGGTTGTTCTTTGTATTTGAATGATATGTTTCATGGCTTTGCACCCGTCCAGGACGGGTTATTTATTTTGAATCTTGATGGTGAATCTGTCTATAATATAAATGTGAAAAGGTTGAAACCAAATGATCTGGATATGACTTACTTTTGGCATTATCGGCTTGGTCACATAAGTTGGAAACGCATGAAGAATCTCCATGGTGATGGACTCCTAACTTCGTTCGACTTGGAGTCGTTCGAGACATGTGAATCCTGCCTACTCGGCAAAATGACCAAGACACCTTTTGCAAAGAGTTGTGAAAGGGCGTCCGACTTATTGGGACTAGTACATAGTGATGTATGTGGCCCAATGAGCATGATAGCCAGAGGTGGTTATGAGTACTTCATTACCTTCACTGATGATTTGAGTAGGTATGGATATATCTACTTGATGAAACATAAGTCGGAAGCCTTTGAAAAGTTCAAGAAATTCTAGAATGAGGTACAAAATCAACTCGGCAAGAAAATAAAGTTTCTTCGGTCGGACCGAGGAGATGAATACATGAGCCATGAGTTTGATGACCATCTTAAGAGTTGTGGAATAGTTCCTCAACTCACTCCTCCAGGAACGCCGCAGAGGAACGGTGTGTCAGAAAGGAGGAATCGGACCTTGTTGGACATGGTATGATCAATGATGAGTCGGACAGATCTGCCTTTATCATTTTGGGGTTATTGTCTAGAAACTGCAGCGTTCACACTAAACAGAGTACCATGAAAGTCGGTAGAGAAGACACCACATGAGATGTGGACTGGCAAGAAGCCGAGTTTATCTTTTCTTAAGATTTGGGGTTGTGAAGCTTTTGTTAAGCGACTTTAGTCGGACAAGCTTACAGCTAAGTCGGATAAGTGTATTTTCATGGGGTATCCGAGGGAAACCTTTGGTTACTACTTCTACAACCGAGAAGAGGGCAAAGTGTTTGTCGCTCGGAACGGTGTCTTCCTTGAGAAAGAGTTTCTCAGTCAGGGAGTCAGTGGGAGTATAGTGTAGCTCGAAGAAATTCGAGAGATACCGGCCAACAGCGAGTCGGCAAAAGCCTTAGAGGTTGAGCCAATCGTGGTACCTGAGCCGGCAACTACACTGACTCTACGAAGATCGGCCAGATTGTGAAGTGTTCGTGATGTGTTGCTGTTAGACAGTGATGAGCCGACAACTTATTCGGAAGCGGTGGTGGGATATGATTCCGAGTCGTAGCTTGGAGCCATGAGATCCGAGTTAAAGTCCATGGATGAAAATCAAGTTTGGAACTTGGTTGATCTGCCAGACGGTGCAAGACCCGTCGAGTGCAAATGGGTCTTTAAGAAGAAAACTAATATGGATGGAAATGTTTCTGTCTATAAAGCACGGCTTGTCGTGAAGAGGTTCCGACAGGTTCAAGGAGTTGACTACGATGAGACTTTCTCTCCCGTGGCGATGCTTAAATCAGTTCGGATCATATTAGTTATAGCATCCTATTTCGACTATGAGATATGGCAGATGGATGTTAAGACGGCTTTCCTTAATGGAAATTTAACCGAGGACGTGTATATGATACAGCCCGAGGGTTTTGTCGATCTGGCTAATGCGGACAAGGCATGCAAACTTCGGAAATCCATTTATGGGTTGAAGCAAGCATCTCGGAGTTGGAACATTCGCTTTGATGAGGTAGTCAAATCGTTTGGCTTCATCAAGAGTGATCATGATTCTTGTTTATACAAGAAGTTTAGTGGGAGCAAAGTAAACTTTCTGATCTTATATGTGGATGACATATTACTGATTGGAAATGATGTCTAGATGTTGCAAGAGATCAAGGAATCATTGGAAAAGAGTTTTCGATGAAAGACTTGGGTGAGGCGACTTACATACTAGGAATCTGGATCTATAGAGATAGATCAAAGTGGCTCATTGGATTGAGTCAAAGTACATATTTGGACAAAGTATTGAAGAAGTTCAACATGGAATCGTCTAAGAAGGGGTTCTTACCGATGTCCCATGGCGTAAAACTTAGCAAGACTCAGTATCCTTCGACAATTGATGAGCGAAGTCAGATGAGTGCGATTCCGTATGCTTCTGTAGTCGGATCCATCATGTACGCTATGGTTTGTACTAGGCCGGATGTTTCCTATGCTCTAAGTGTTGTGAGCAGGTACCAGGCTGACCTTGGAGAAATCCACTGGGCAGCGGCTAAAAGTATCCTCAAGTACTTGAGAAGGACTAAGGATATGTTCCTGGTTTATGGAGGTGAGGATGAACTCAGTGTAAGGGGTTACACAGATGCGAGTTATCTCACTGACTCGGATGATTCTCGTTCGCAATCCGGATATGTGTTTGTCATAAACGGAGGGATTGTGAGCTGAAAGAGTTCCAAGCAAGAGACGCTGTCTGCGTCTACGATAGAGGCAGAGTATATTGCTGCCTCGGAGGCGGCAAAGGAAACTATTTGGATGAGGAATTTCCTCATGGATCTTGGTGTGGTTCAGGGCTCGTCCAATCCGTTAGACGTGTATTGTGACAACAATGGTGCTATCGCACAAGCCAAGGAACCTAGACAACACCAAAAGAACAAACATATACTCATGCGGTACAACCTTATTCGCTAGTTCGTGAATCAAGGTGATATCAAGTTATGCAAGGTACACACGGATGCAAACATTGCGGATCCGTTGACAAAGCCACTTCCATAGCCGAAGCATGAGGTGCACCTGAGAGCTATGGGCATTAGATGCCTAGACATGTGATGTCGGATGATTGACTCTAGTGCAAGTGAGAGACTGTTGGGAATATGCCCTAGAGGCAATCATGTATGATGTTATTCCCAATGTATTCATAAAGTTATTGTCCATGTATGAACTACTGATATGTATCATTGAATATGTGATTCGATTGTGGAACTATATATTCATGTTGTTTATACTAATTGTCCTTGGTCGTTGAGGTTGTGCTGGACACACAACTTAGACTAATGTGAAAGTCGGCTGATGACTCGGTTCCACTTGTCATGGGCATAGAGATGCTATTCCGACTTACACGGATTCGTCTAAAGAGTTTAGCGAGTCGGACTGACCCATATTGAGATACAACGAATAAGTCGTCATTTGTATATCTCAATCAATGTAATCCTTAGACCTGAGGTTATTGCACAATCCGAGTTGAGGATCACCGACTTAGGTTCTGTCAAACGTTGTTCCGTCACTGGGCAGTTATAAAGGCGGAGTTCGGGTCGACTGAGAATCAAGCTGCGTGATGTGAATAACCGAGATGGGATTTTGCCCCTTCGTCTGGAGAGATATTCTCTAGACCCTCTAGGAAGATATGATTCAGAAAGCATGGCCATGCATGACTCGGTTAAGTGTTAACCGAGGTGACCGACTAAGAGTTAGTCGGATGAATCACTTATCTCGGATCGAGAAAGAGAGTCGAACTATTTAAGGGATGACGATTATTCGCCTATAGTTCGACAAGGTATATTGTGAGGCAAAAGGGACTCAGACGAAAGTCGCATTGGAAGGTATCTCGTCATGACTCTTTGGTACTTGGGAGTTGGCACGTTCTGCTAGGAGCCGCTACCAACTGATCGGTCACGAGTGAGACTCGGATCGTGTACGGGTCACCATGAGCCTGTTGGGTCACACACTTAAGAGCGGGAGCATATTTGGGTTGGACCCAAAAAGGAAACGAACAGAGTCAGTGAGTTGGACTCGCAGTGACTAATATAGGACTTTTAGTGAATGGGCCACAAGTGAGTGGAGCCCACTTTCACTCCCTATATAAGTTGGGGCGCATGTGCTTAGAGCATACGGTTAGGTCACTCCATGTGTTGGAAACCCTAGCTCTAGTCCAGTCTAGTCATTTTGCCGCCGTACCGGACCTAGCAGTCCATCGCCGGTGCTCCTCCTCGTACGTGTGGATACTGGCGGAGGTGCTGTACGTTCAGCACTTCGACGATCGTGAGGATCGGAACGAATCGTGAGGACTTCACTGCATCAAGCGACATGCTTCATCGATTCCGCAACCGCGCGTCTAGTGGTAATTCTCGTGGCCTACTACCTCGGCTAGATCTTGGGTTCACCGCGTAGGGAAAAAGTTTTGTTTTTCTCTACGTCGCCCAACAGATGTATCGGCCTCTGTCGACCTCCCGCATTCCAAGCAGTTAGCACCTCGAAAAACTCAGGGGGATCATCGCATGGAGCTTGTCTTCCACTAACTTATCCACTGTTTTATCGTCCACTGCCTTCTCCTCTAGTGTCTTCACCTTCATCTTCAGCTCTTGAACAGTGGCTTTATCCTTAGCCGCCGACTGGTTCTTCCTCTCCCTTCTTTTCTTGGCATCCTCTTTGTAGTACTCCTTGAACTTCATGCTCGTATCGAAGCCGGACACATGGCCCTATTGAAAACCGTGTCCCACGGATCCATTGAATCTTGGGACGACTCTTCGGCAGGAGCGTTCAGTTCATCCTCCTACAGAGACAAGGAAAGGTGAACCCATTTAGATTATTGGCTTCATTATTTTAATTAGAACGCAATAGACTTGAGATCGGCGATAAATTCCTTACCAGCTTCTTCTCGAATTCCTTCACCTCCAGATCGTCGGTTATGAACTCCCATGATTCCTTGTCCAGGTAGTAGCGGGCCCGGACAAAGTGCCTAAGCTGCAAGTCTGTGATTTTAAGCCAAGGGTTGTCTTTACCCAGGCGTTCAAGCTCGGCGTCCTCCTTGTCCCAAATGGCCTGTTTCCCTCTGTAACCGCCGCTTCCAAGGTGGTGGTTACCTATGTTCTCTTCCCGCATACTCCTGCCCCATTTAGTCCATTTTATAGCGTCTTCGGTAGCTATATCCGCCTTGAATATCTTAAACTCCTCTTCGTCGAGTATCGGATTTTTCTTACTAATAACCTCCCAGCTTCCACCTTTGTCAATGCTATTCTTTACCCGGGTTTTCTAGCTGCTCAAGGCGTTGCTCATCTTCGTGAGGGCTAGTTTGTTCACCGGGTTCGTTCTCTCTAGGTTTTTAAACTGCTCTGGGAATCTGTATCGCTTGTGAAGCTTCTTAAGGAGGTTATCGACCAAAGCTGCATTGTCAGCATGTCTGATGTACTTCGTGTTGATTGACATGCTTTCCCTGAACGATGCACCCGAGTTGCAGGACGTAACCTTTGGCAAACGCCTCTGGCGCAATGGGTAGGCCACTTTCTGTGACTTCAGTGAACTCATCGCAGATGGTGGCGAGCACTAGCACCTTCTGATCCTTCATTTCCTTCTTCTTCTTCTGAGAAGCGGTCGGGTTGCCGCTACCGCCATCCATGCGCTCGCCGCCATCGGTGCGGGCGCCGCCATCGGTGGTGTCATCCTATTCGCCGCCACCTTCACTAGTTTCATCGTAGTCGTCTTTGTCCCCCTCGTAATCAGCATCTCCTCCCTCATTGCCCCCAGCAGCTCTAGCGGCAGTCGCCTCCTCCTCCGGTGGTGGTGTCATCCTCATCTCCTCCTCCTGCTGTTGGGACCCCCGCTAGAATGACTCGTTGGCCTGTCTAGCTTGTTCTTCGATGCTCTACTTAGAAGGGCCGGCCTTGTTGTTGCCCGACATGTTTGCACTCTATTAAAAAGAGGCAAAAAGTTAGCACAAATCTCGGCCGAAAAATTCGGCATGACCTTTGTTAATTTTTTGACCTATGAGTGCCCATTTCTCAACTGAAACAGATGTGAATCAACACTTCGAGAGAAACGGACAACTCTATTGAAAAAATATATCCCTACAAGACAAAACACCCCATCCCCATATTGATAGCCCCATGCATTGACCCCAGCATCCATCATCCATGCAGCCAGTATAACAGATACATGTGTAAGAAGAACTTAAAAAACTTAAAAAGGTATAAGCAGTATACATCAGACATGTGCTTCTACTGAATGAAAACTGAGTAGCAGTTATAGTACATAGAGACACACAGACTCTCTTCTTCTTGCACACACAGAGGCTATCAAGTTATAGTACACACACCTCACCTTGCACAGTTCAGTAAAGGAGAATTTTTTTAAAACTTCATTGGCATAACGAGGAAGGTTGGGGCCCAAGAGAGGATGGTTTATACAAACACATCACTTGCACTTGCACTTTCTCGTGCGTTGTAATAACAGCGTAACATTTTCACTTCTCTGCACTCCTGCACTGCACCATTCGAATATCTTACACTTACATATGTGGCACAGTCGCTCTCTATGTTCTCCAAGCATGATCAATCTCGATGTCAGTCATAGGCAGTGCTGAAGAAGACTTTGAGGTGAGCAAAAGTATGTTGGACACTTGGGCTGCAGCAGTTTCTCACCACCTGCGCCATTCCACGTAGCACATACCTCTACCACTTTTTTGACACTGTTTTACTGTAATTTCCATGTTTCCATGCTAACCTAAAACTGAAACAACAGTTTCTACGATCTTCTCTACTTGTCCTAACCTATTTTTAGAAACTTAATGATTCCGAGGGTCTACCATATATATAGCAAGGCCGGCTAAAATTTGGAAAAAATAGTACAACATCGATTACGTGTATGTGCTCATATTTCTCAGCAGATGATGGTTTGTGCTTCGTTCTGTACATCAATAGTTCCATTTTACATTCAGTATTATCAATGGAAATAAATCGCATTAGTGTTCTTCCAGTATTCAGTAAGATCTGATCAACTTGTCATCATGTGTAATTAAGCCAATATCATCAGCATTTGCTGTTATCGATCAACTAACTGAACTACATAGGTACATCTGAACTAACTGAACTACATCTGACTGAACTACAGCAAGGGGAAGAATCGGTGTACCTGTTGCTGCGGTGGTCGTCGACGATGAGGGTGGCGGCAGTGCTCCTGCTGCGGGCGATGCATGTCTCCTCCTCCTAGGTCGTAGGCGGGGCGGGGCGGGCCTCCTCCTCCACGGGCACCGGCGCGGCAGTGGCGGCGCGGTGCTCCCTCCTCCTTTCTGAATCTTGGCAGCGGTGCTGCCTCCTCCTCCTCCTAGGTCGCGGGCGGGTGCAAGCGGCGGACGGTTTGTCGGGCGGCGCTAGGGTTTCGGCGCGGCGGTGGCGGGCCTCCTCCTCCACGACGGCTCTTCTCCTCCACGGGCTCTCCGACATGGTGGCTCCGGCGATGAGGGCGACTAGGGTTGCACGCGGGTGAGAGAAAGGGGATTAAGGGGAGGCCGAACCGGTTATTTTTGGGTAAGTGTGAAAGTTTTATGGCGCATTCCTACAAAATGTGTCACGGAATTTACAATTTCTGTGGCACATTACTATGATATGCGTCACAGAACTTTTGGACATAGTCCAAAAACACGCGGCGTCGTAGTTTTGACAAGATCACATACATGTCCTAGTGGTCTTGCTCGCTAGCTCTCAACTTGGGGCAGCCAGGTTTAAATCCTGGTTGTCTTAGATTTTTTTTTCTTTTGTTACATATGTTTAAAGCAAGAATATATACACACATATGCATATTTATTCAAAAAAGCAAGAACTATATGTTTGTGTTTGTTACACACAAATGTGAATTTCTATACCCACACAAATATCACATTATATGTTTTAGTCTCTAACTAATATATATTTGCGAGCACACACGTGAACTAATACACAAAAAAGTCACACAATTGCTAGCGTCTCTTCACAATCTTCTTGCCCTTTTTGTCGCGGTTGAATACTTTAGCCCGTGCACTTTGAGATTTTTTCTTGTGAATGGACAATCTTTAGTAGGTAGTGTGGTCTTCCTTCTACTTTAGTAGTAGTAGGCATGTCGAAGTACTTGTCGAATTCCTCTTCGATCTTTGGATCGTCGTTCTTGTTGAAGTTTTGCTCGTTGGCGGCTCCTTCCATTCCGATGATGCTCCTCTTGCCCCTCCTAACTACAACATAGTTGGGTTTTGACGGGTCGGTAATAAAAAAGCATTGATCAACTTGGCTAGCGAGTACCCAAGGCTCATTTTTTGCGGAGGCGTTCTTCATCGATTTGGCATATGGTATAACCATTATGGTGAAATATCGGCCTTCTTTTTCCACGTTCTTGGCCCATCTAACACGTAACATCGATACGATATCCCCACAGTAGTCGAGCTCTCATATGTCCTCGATCCTTTAGTAGAATCTTTTCATGACAGTAGTCTCGGCATCGGCAAAGGATAACATAGTTACTCCTGATTTTTGATATTCGCTATTCCTATCCTTTTCCTCGGTGTAGAATCTGTAACCGTTTATACCGTATGACTGATAGGTCCTTCGGTTGTGCCCTGGGCCCTGCGACAAGGAGAATATGAGTTTTTGATCTTCCGTAGAAGCGTCTGTGGGAGATTGTCCAGTTGCCTTTTCTCGAACCAACCCATGAAGCTGGAGTTGTGCTCTCTGGTTACGTCTCCCTTCTTCCTCGGCCGGCCCTGGTCGACGTACTCCTTCTTGATTAAGCTTATGTGCTCTTACACCCAAGGGCCGACCAATAACTACATATATGAAAGTTAAGCGTTTCAGCGATCCATTAGAGAGCCAAATCAGTGTTTGGTACTGGAGATACACATCTACAGTAACCAACATCTACAGTGCAACCTTTTTTTCTCAGCCAATTTATTTGCTGCCTCATATGACGAATCCACCCATCTCTCTCCCCGGTCAACCGCCCCCGAACTCCTCCACCGCTTTCTCCCCGTCCACCATAGCCCCAGAACTCCTCCGCCACCGCCCCAACCCCTCCAGCACTGCCTCCCACCTAGGCTTGCGCCAACCTCCTCCTCCTCAAACGCTTCCCCTACTCCCCCTCTACAGATGCCCCATCGGCGAT
The DNA here is from genome assembly GCA_910589775.1 of Avena eriantha. Lineage (NCBI taxonomy): Eukaryota > Viridiplantae > Streptophyta > Magnoliopsida > Poales > Poaceae > Avena > Avena eriantha. The sequence continues at coordinate 243,374,422 of OU342742.1, read as the reverse complement.
CGATCCGCTGCCGCCGTCGTAGCGGCAGAAGAGCCGAGGATGCATGTGCGTCGGCGCGTCCTCCCTCCCCCCTCTCTAGCGGGAGGCCACCGTTGGTGCTCCCCCGTAAGACAAGCGGCTGCCTCCAGTCCGACCTCCTTCCTCGCTGACGCCAAACAACGTGTTGTAGGGCCCCTCCTGCCGCGTTCCTTTCTATGTAGGCTTTTCCCCCGGCTGTGCTAGGCTGAGGACGGGAAGCGGGAAGGCAAGAGAGACGGCGGTGTGGATGCCGGCAGAGCCGGCGGCGGGGAGGAGCGCTGATGTGCCGAGGGACGCTGGATCTACCCATCCTCTCTCTCACCTGCACCGATGGTCGCACGACACCGCTGCAGATCTTTCCCCTTTCGGTGATTGGCGGGATCCCCTCTCTCCGGGCCACCGTGGCTGCCTCTCTTCCTGAGCTCTTCCCAGTCGTCGTCGTCGTCTCCACGGTGGTACCGCCAAGCTGTGGTGTCGGGCCTTTAATCCTCGCCAGTGTTGCATCGCTTCAACCGTGTGGGTGGATCATTTAGCTGGACTCTGGTAAGATGATCCATCTCTGATCTCTCCAATTCTTAGTCCTTTTTAGGGTTGTTTCTATCCATTTTTAGTCTTTTTAGTGTTTTCTTTCGCTCGTAACGGCGGTGCTCCCAATCTGTCCATCTTGCAGTTCTGCAGTGCCGGCGGAGCCTAGATGGTGTGCCTACGTCTCCTCTGTATTCCATGGCTGAACCAGGCGGTGGCTCCCTTATCTTGCTATACGTGCTTTTGCCTGTAAGATAATTTGTGAAGTTGCAGCAATTTAGTTATATTTTTGTAAGAAGTAAATATTTCGCAAACGTGAAAGAGAAGAGTTCATATTCAAGGTAATGATATATTTAGGAAGTCATTCATACTGTCCTTGGTAAAGTGTACATTTTGTTTTATGATGGAGACGTGTTAACTCAAAAGACTATCCGTGTCAGTGTTTTATATGCGCTACCCATGATGTATCCTACATGGGTTGAGCAATCATATAACTTCCACAACCTATTCAGTCATACATGATTTCAAGTAGTGCATCTAATGTATATTCATTTAATTTTCTTTTGATCCTATCATATATGTATAAGCTATTCTGACTTGTGAGTTTTTCTCTGGCACATATACAGTAGTAGATGTGTTCAATTGAGAAAAACATACATCTTCACATATGAAGAAATGCTCGCATGGGCCAATCTCCTTTTAGATGAAAACCTGCTGGGTCGTAATAACCTCTGTCTGCTATGGTGTTCTTGGAGATATAAGTTTGAGATCCAAGATTGGAAAACTGGGTATACAATATATTGACATGCTTTGCCAATAGCAAGTGCTGTTTACAGGAGGCCGATAGCAAGTGTTGTTTACAGGAGGTTGCGAGAAAGACTGAAAGAGAATGGCAGATCTTTGTAAGCTCCATCATACCAGTCTGGTATGTCATTTTACAGTTCTCAGAAAATGCCTAATCTAGATTATTTCTTAAATCTCCTGTTGTTTCATATTTAACTGATGACCCATGTTTTGTTAAAGGTGCACTTGACTGGCTACTCAGCAAGCAAGGACGACAGCTGCAACTCTCGAAATTAACTAGGCCATGGCACCATGAGCAGCAAGGTTGACACATTCTTTTAGAGTGAAGTTTATCTTTCTCAGCATTCAGGCAATTGGCAAAGGTGTGGGAAGTGGAGAAAATCACTTTGCGGTCTGAATTTCTAGCCACTCTACACCATAGGCTGGCTGCAGAAAAGTAGGACGAGCAAGGTTTCTCATACTGGATCTAGATTGTAAGTAAAAAAAAATAACTTGCTCCGATGACCGTATATAGTCGTAGGAAACTATAAAGTCATGTCTCAATTTCCAAGAGTTGTTTTTTGGTACCTCCAAGTGAATAATAGCCTTTTATTTTCGTCCATCCAATGGTCTACAACAATTCATATTTATGCCAAATAGATGACAAGTATTATTCATACTTCTCTCAAATTTCCGCACTGTACCACGAACAGGCTGTAGACGGGCCCCGGCCCAAGAAGGAAGACCAAGTTGAGTGCAATCTGCTATCGATCGAAAAAAACAAGGCAAATTGGAACAACTGGTTCATCGGGCAACTCCGGAGCCCCGCCGCCTCGCCCTCGCCACCGTCTTCCTCGCCGCCTCCCTCGCTCCAGGCCCCGAACTAGGAGCCGACGGCGCCGCCCTCTGCTCCCTCCGGCTCGGCTCCGATCCAGGATCCGACTGCGCCGCCCTCGTCCCCGGCAAAGATCGAGGAGCCCACGGCGCGGACCTACACGGCCGCGGCGCCCTCCACCTCGGCCCCGATGCAAGACCCTACGGCGCCACCCTACTCTGTCGCGGCGCCCTCCGCCCCGTCCCCGTTGCAGACCTGACGAACGCCGCCCTACTCGCCCGCGACGCACGTCGTGCAGGACCTGACGGTGTCGTACTCCTCCGACGTGGCGCCGATCCAGGACCCGACAGTGCCGTCCTACTCGCCCGCGACGCCGGTCGCCCTTGTCCCCGATTTGAGATTCGAGGGTGCCGCTCATGCTCATCGGCTTCATCGTTATCGGCGGGAGGCCATCCTCTAATTTCTTAGTATCATTCTGTCATTTTTGGTTGAATGAACAACTATTTTGATGCATACTACAGACTTCAAGATGATTGCAAGACTTCAAACACGTCTGTAATGCTTTCTTGTAGTATTTTGATGTCATTTTTTGAGTAGTATTTTAGCACGTCAAAGTTACAGACTTCAAGATGATTGCAATGCTTTCTTGTAGATTGTTATGAAAGTTCGAAATGATGAATAATCAGCCCAACTTACCGGCAATGTACACATTAAACCTAAATTAACACTAACCATGAGCCAACCCATGCCACCACAAGTTGTTCCGACTCAGTATTTGGCAGCCTAATCCACAACGGGGTCACTAAACCAGCATAACCGACTGCAGGTATCCAAGGCCTATCAGGGTTTGCAACTAAGCCCATTCATTAAGTTCTAAACTGTACTGCTGAATTAGCTGCATGAGTGATCAGTTGCCCTAAATATGTACTACAAAGCATATGAGCTGAAGAGGGTCAAACAACTAGAGATATGGGTCTGTACGTTTTCCACAAAAGAGAACTCTCTTAGCAAGATTTTCTTTTGGCGCTTCTCAGTATGGCACATTAATAGCACAACGTGGAGCTGATCAAACAATGCTTATTATTTCTACAAGTTTACAGACTATGTTGGTTCGGGACTTATTTATTTGTTGGAGCCTAGCTGGTGGCTGCATACATAGGTTCTTCGTACGAAAAAGTGAGAAGCCAATACTTTTGAATAGCTTTCCTGGGAGGTTTCTTCAAAACTAGTGCAGTGATTATAGTTTTTGTGCTGATTTTCCTGCTATGTTTTGTTCCAACCCACTGCTGGAGCAGTGTCGTCACAGGCATAGATCTAGTCTACTCGAGTAGATGTCAATCCAGTGATCGAATATTCGGGCTATCATGTACATAGTGGCAGGACAGAAACTAGAGAACAATCTCTAGCAGCAACAGCAAGAGAAGTAATATGATGCTGCATGAAATTGTTGGCTTCACAAAAGAATATGAACAGCATTCGAAGAACTAAATTTCGAAAAATAAGCTGATTTTTTGACTGCCCTGAGTGTAAAGTTTTCGGATGAGATATGAAAAACATAATAAGGCCCCGTTCGTTTAATCCCTTGGTGGCTTGGATTGCTGTGGATTGTGGCCCGATCCAGCCTTTTCCGACCCAGCTATGTAAAAATTTCAGGCCATAAAATTAAGCTCTTCGTTTGACCCCAACCATCCAGGCCATGGATTTCAGCCCAAGCCTTCCAGGCCATTTTCTTATGGATTGAGCTGGAAAAAAAAACATCCCCACTTGACCCATGGATTGTTTCCAGGACTACGCATCGAGCGAACTCAGCAGCTATGAACGGCATAGACGAACGGTCTTGAAAAAAGTAGAAAATCAATCCATGCGTGGAAATTATCTAGGTTTGGATTGGGTGTAGCATGGGGTGTCACCAGATCCAATGCTGGTTCAAATCCAGATCGAGATTCAATCCCTTGCAAACGAACAAGGCCTAAGGGTGAAGTTCAAAAGGAAAAGGTAGTTGTTTTTTTGTAAAGTTACAGTAAAGCAAGCGGTCGCATAGCATATACAGTAGTATGTTGTTTCAGCATGTGCATTCACAAATTCAAAAACATAGGCACACATTCAGAAACTCGTAACTAACATATTCATGAAATCACATATAACGGGAAAATCCTTACGCATCATCCATAGGGGCATCATCCATAGGGACAGTAAATTGTACTGCTTATTACAATAATCCAATATCCATCAAAGTTTCAATAATTTTAAAAATAAACGACTAGATCTCCGAACTGACGTCTTCATGCTTTTTTGGTCCTTTCTTGTCCTCATTGTGAAGTGACTTTATCGGTGTGACCGCCAACTTGAGTCAAAATTGGTTGACATAGAACTGCCATGTAGAAAGTTAATTGTGTTGCACATAAGTTTTACATAAATTTTTAACAAAACCTACAATCACCTGGTCAAATTGTTCATTGAGCCATCTTCCATTCCAGTTGAGGATGTTCATGACTAAGTAAAGTCCACATGAGTTGCTGAAAAAACAAATTGAGTGATTAATACCATCATAATAAAATCGTAAGATCATAAGTAATTTATGTGGTGCAGTCGCGCACCTATCTCTTTGTTGAGGTACCAATTTAATCACTTCAATGGGCCACGAAGTAACATGGAATTTTCTTTCTGGGTGCTCCTCCCATGTGCACTAAAGTAATTCATTGTCTACAAAAATAACTTCTAAATAGACTTCACAATCATCACTCCAATCAAATTCTAGTTTGTGATCATTTATTAGGAGCACTAGCTAATGGTCCTACAAGCAAGCAGAACTGTTTATCATATACTTGCGGTGTCTATGTACACATCATACAAGTGGCATATTAGGTTTCCTCGTATTAGGTCTCCTGGGATAGTACGGTTGTTTTGGGTACACCTTGAGATGGAAGTCTATGTGAACCAAATGCAAAGCAATGTACTAAACTTCTGCTCATAAACCCATGCTTTAACAGGGCTGATCATTTCTACAAAGGACATTTTACTCGTTTTAACAGTACATATGATCATTTTAACAGGGATGGTCATATGATCAACTAAATACTTAATTTGCAAAGGACATATCATTTTTACAAGAAGTTCAACTTCATCATATCTACTCAACCAACTATCATAGCAACATGTAGGTTATCAAGTTTGGGTTTTCGCTGCATGTTTTGGGACATATACAGATTATTCAGTTGTCACCAATGGCAATCAATACTGCATTTCTTCCATGTACAATTAACTAGTACAATCAAATCCTCCATGAACAAGAACAAACACACAGACTAATAACCAAAAGGTGAAAATCATACCACAAAATCCATGGAGTTCCTATGAAAGAGAAGGAGAGAGAGCTGGGATGATGGAAGGGAACACGTATGTATTGTCTCTGCCGCAGATTGGGGCGGAGATGTTCAGTGGGTCGACGCGATCTCCGCGTCCGAGGTAGAGGCGGCGATTGCGGCGGCGTCGAGGTGATGGCCGTGTGCCAGGTGCAAGAGGTGGTCGCAGGTCAAGTGGAGGCAGGGTGGCGACGAGCAGGTCGCGGTGACGGCGGCATGGAGGCCGGGGAGGCGTGCGCCAGGAGGAGGCGGTGGCCGTGAGTGTGCTGGAGGCGGCGGAATCCGATGCGCATCCCGACCGGATCAGGCTGGCTCAACCTCTTTTTTCTATGTTTTTCTACTGGCCTAAAACTTATGGAACCACGGGCCTGTTGGGCCTAATCTGAGCCGGTTGATCTCAGCCGTGTGTACAAACCATACTTATGCCCCCAGTGTCACCTGTAAAAGTACTGTAAAACAAGCCATTTCCAAAGGATATTTTAGATGCACTTTGATTGTTCATGCCACATAGTTAACCTACAGTTTAATCATACATGACTCACAACTACATGGGCTATGAGTATGGAGCCAAAATTATAAACCTGTGGGAATAAATAGAAAATCATTTTGAAAACTTCTACAGAAGTGACCTGGCCGGTGTTCATAACATTTAATTTCTACAGTTTGTTTACTCTTCCGTCTTCATAATAAGAAATCAATATTTACAGACATGTTATCGTCCAGGTAATAAACCACCGGGTACATGGTTTATAAGTTCTAAATATAGTTGTCTGTACAAATATACCCTTTTTTGATTAATCTGATGTTCGTTCGGTAGAAGGATAACAGGTTCCAATAGAAAGCTACCAGTGTTTTGTTTAATCTTTATCGGCTTATGTACGTCTTGCAGGTTTCTACAATAATTCTCTTGGTTTTCCATATGGTCTGCCTTTTGTTGATGGCCATGAACTTTTGCCAACCAGGGTTCATTATATGGATCTTTTTAAGGAAGCTTGCCAAGCACGTGATTAGTTGGTGATGACTAGGAGAGGTTTCACTTATTTGATGAGGCAATTCAGCGGGCTTCTTCTCTCCAGCTCAGACACATGTTTATGACAATATTATTATTTTGTTTATTTACATCACGGGTGCGGCAAACACCAATTTTCCTAGTTCAATGTGATGTAGTTTGACTCGGTGTGCCCTGTCGAAGTCGGTGCGTCGACCATCAATGCCGACATGCAGTGAGCGGTAGCCCTCGCGGTGACCATATCCAGCGAGTCTGCCGAGGTGCTTCTTGGTGGGTATTCCAACACCATCATTCTTGGTGGTTAGATAATTTTGGCAGAAGGAGATGCACTCGTAGATCAGAAAGCCCTTGGCTATGCTTCTATCTGGACGGGACCTGTTGCAAATGAATTTTTTGATGACACCATTTAGCCTTTCAAACGACATCATGTTGTGCATGAATGTCGGCCCGAGCTAGATGATGTCATCCACGACATGTACAAGCAGATGCATCATGATGTCGAAGAATGCGGGCGGGAAGTAAATCTCGAGCTCGCACAGTATCAACACAATCTCTTCCTTAGCCTGTCGAGCTGCTTCACACCGATTGACTTCCTAGATATGACGTCAAAAAAGTTGCAGAGGCCAAACAGTGTCTCACGGACATGCTCGTCCATTATCCCACGGATTGCAACAGGGAGTATCTACGTCATCAACACGTGACAGTCGTGAGACTTCATACCGTTGAACCTCTTCTTCGTCACGTCCAGATATCTGCTTATCTTCCACGAGTAACCGTGAGGAACTTTCACTCCTAAGAGTGATGACCCACAAGTACAGGGGGTGTATCGCAGTATTTTCGATAAGAGTGTCGAACCCAACGAGGAGCAGAAGGTGCTGGCTAGTGGTATGGATCAGCAATTCTCTGTAAATACTTAGCAATCAGATTTTTAGGGTTTTTTGATAATGCAAGTAAATAAAGTACGAGTAAATAAAAGACAATAAGAATAAGTGCAGCAAGTGGCCCAATCCTTTATGCAGCAAAGGACAAGCCGGTTGTATTACTTAAGATGACCAAACGTTCTCGAAGACACACGGTAATTCTGTCAAGTGCTTCTGCTTCATATAGTTGATTAATCTTATTTAGCTTGCTAAGTGTTGTGTGGGTGAACCTGCGCTAATATACCGACCTTCCTAGGACTAATACATACTTATGATTATACCCCTTGCAAACTTCCGTAAGTACAAGAAAGTAATTAAGGTAGAAACCTAACCACAGCTTTAAAATCTAAGACCCTTACGTCCCTTGTGCAATGGTTTCCTAACGGGGGTTCAGGTTTCTGTCAGTCTGGCAACCCTACGATTAGTAGCCAAATACACAATGCATTCCCCAAGGCCCATATAGGTGAAGTGTCATGTAGTCGACGTTCACATGACACCACTAGAAGAAGTACACCACAACTTAAATATCAAACTATTGAACCTTTCTCAACACAATTCCACTACTAACAACATGACTTCTCCCATGTCCTCAAGAAAAAAACGAACTACTCACAAGACATCATATGGATTATGATCAGAGATGGAATAATGATGTATAACAATCTGAACATAAACAATAATTCAACGGTTCCACTCAATAGAATCAACTACAAAGAGTAATCAACACCGGGAAAGTTTCCCCTAAGAACTATGCAAGATTCAACCCAATTGTTAAAGCGGTATGGAGATGGTGATGTTGGTGGTGGTGATGATGATGGTGGTAATGATGATGATGATGATCCCGATAAAGTCCAGCTTGATGGTGGTGTTGATGGCGATGATCTCCCCTCTCTGGGAAGGAATTTCCCCGGCAGAATTCTGTCTGCCGGAGAGATCTTTCTCTCTCGGTGCTTTCCGCCCCGCAGAGGCAGTGGAATCTTTCTGTGGTTGCTCCCTAAGTATTAGGGTTTTGGGAGGATTATATATGCCAGAGGAGAGAGCTGGAGGTGGAACAGGGCGGCCACACCACCTGGTGGCGCCGCCTAGGCTGGCCCGCACCAGGGGGTGGTGTGGGCCCCCTGTGGCCCATCTCCACTCCTCCTTCTGGCTTCCTTCGTCTTCTGGAAAAATAGGATTTTTCGTATATTTTCCCGGATTTTCTGATCTTCACGAATTTTGCCTCTAAACAGCACCTTTTCCATCAGAATCCTGACTGCAGCGGTCCATGCTCCAAAAGTCATCAACCATGCAAAAACAGATGAAATTACATAAGTATCATCTCTTAATATGAATTAAATCAATGAATAACAGTAAATTATGATATAGAATAGTGATGCAAATGGACGTATCAACTCCCCCAGGCTTAGACTTCGCCTGTCCCCAAGCGAAACTGAGCTCAATAAACATGACCTTAGGTTTATGGAGTGAAGAGTCGATAAAACAATACGGACAGGAAGCATCACATTCATCAATATATAGATCATAATAGAAGACAACTCACTATTATATAACTTAACTTGCAATAAGTAAAGGAAACACACTAAAGATACATAAAGTAAATCATAATTGGTATTGGCAAACTTAGCTCTTGGTCGAAGAATAGTTGACAATTTGCTGGAGTTCACAAATAACAGGTTTTCAATGATAGCTTTCAAAGTAGTAAACACCTAGATAAGAGCAATGTGCAAAACAAGGAACATAAGAAACATGATTGAATAAATCACCATATGAATGAATGAAACAAAACAACTCAAAATACTTGATGAGATAGAAAGGAATAGGTTTACTGACTCAACTAAAAAGTAAAAGAAATGCCCTTCGTGGAGGGAAGCAGGGATTTCAAGTTTCATAAAGAGCTCCCAAAAATTAGGATACTTATTAGCTTTCAGCTCTCATTGCCCCTATCATAGGCATCTTTAGGTGGTTAAGGTTAAAGTGATAAAATACGAGGATATGCTTGACAAGTTGTAAATTGAGAATCTCATGTCCCTTGAATACGAGGGCCTCTCCTCATGCTACTCAAGTTTAGTCACAGGTAAGTTCTTGCCATAGTAAGCACATGTGTATCATAGAGAACCGCCAATGGGGTACCCCTTGCCCGATGATACGGAAGAACCCCCATATCAAAATGACAAGGCAAGCAGACAACAAGCATCTCAGCAATCTTCTTATTTACCATGGGAATATGGTGCTTTTTTCTCTCTTTCCTCTTTTCTCATCTCTTTTTTCTTTTTCTCTTTTTCTCAATCTCAAATCTCTTTTTTTATAAGAAGAATGCTTCATAAATGCTCATTATGGTTACGCTGCAGGTTTCCACCATGACACCATGTATTAGACTGGTGGCCCAGGCGTTTCTCTAACACACATGCATAATTCCATGGACTTACAAGCTCCCCTTTCATTTCACACCGACGACATCCATAGACGAAAGAACATGATATCAACTAGGTACAAAGTACCAGTGCAATGTTGAAAGCGTTCCCCATGACAACATGGTTCTGCTAATTCTCATCTTACAAAGCGCAAGCATATACGCAACATAGATGGGCACAATGGTTCAAGTTTATTAAATGCAAGAAAGTAAAGTGTGCCATCAAGTTCGTGAGAGCTTTAATCACTAATTTTCACATAACAAGTTTAATTTGGAAGGTAGATAAAAACATGAATTTACTTGGAATAGAAATAGTGCTAATAGGTAGGTATGGTGGACACAAATGGCATAGGTTTTGGTTTAAGGAGTGGATGCACGAGAAGAATTCCCTCTCAGTACAGGTTTTTGGCTAGCAAGGCTGGGTAGCAAGTATAAGAATTGAAGGAAACAAACAAACATACAAGTGATAAAAACAAACATGCAATCTTCCTTGGAATCACAAAATATCTTAACCAGAGAATACTAAACTTATGAGCAAATCAAGAAAGAAAGATGATGAAATTATTTTTTTCTTTAGAGTACTTTTATCTTTTTCATTCAACTCTCAAAATAGTGTTGCTACTAACCAAGCCAGGTTTGCCAAAACCAACTAAATTAACTCAATGATCCCAAAGTGATACCAATACTAACAACAAGATCAATCATATAACCACGAATTGAAAACTAATATAAGATATGCAAAAGAGTAAATGATAGAACTTCTCATTAATATTCCATAGCGGCAACGCTCACCAAGGGATACATATCTAACGAGAGAGGGGACACTTCCATAATGCAAACCATCCTACATGATAACTTCTCTATTCATGATATGACTCTACTAAAAAGGTAAAAAGACAGAAGATAGTGATGTGATACCGCGGCACTCCCCCAAGCTTGGAACAAACCAAGGGGATGCCAAACCTGATGACGAATTACTCCTTCGGTGGTGGTGGTATTCTCTCGATGAGCTTTTTGATTAGTTTCCCCAAGTCCTCAATCTCAAAGGTGAGAGTATGAATCAACTCCGAGTTGTGCTCGATGCGGTGCATGATCATGTCAGATTGTGGATCCTAGCTCTTGCGATTCTTTTCCCACTCTTCCTCCTTGAAGTCTTCTTTCCCTACATGGCTAGAACGAGGCAAATCCCAATTGGAGGGTAATTTATCCTTGGGCATATTCTGGTGTTGATGCTTATGGATAAGGGTATGGAAATGATTCTTGGTGCGTGGAGGAAGTGACTGTGGAGCCAAACAGTGACACGGAGTTTTCCATCAAGTTGACATCCGTGCAGTCCTCCTGACCCTGACAGATCTCGCCAACACTCCAATTCTTGCAATGGTAGTGCCCGTGTGAGGATGTCGGCCTTGCTTTGTATCCTCTTCACCTTCACTCTTGATCTCCTTCTCCTGCCCGGGGTCTTGGAGATCTTACTCCATAGGCTCCTTCCCCTTATCCTCAGTGAACACCATTGTGCTTCTAAACTTTCAAGAATAGTTCATGGTAGAAACAGATCGAAAAAAACATGACGAGAACACGATATACGAATCTCGAGGGATCTGATGGCTCAATGCACGGCGCCCAGAGAAGTGCTGGTGCATGGTTGATGTAGAGCTCGTTGGGAACCCTAAGAGGAAGGTATGATGAGTAGAGCAGCAAGTTTCCCTCAGTTATGAAACCAAGGTTTAATCGAACCAGTAGGAGCAATGAAACACCCCAAAGGTGTTGCTAGCTGAGCCTTGGCAGGGCGCACTACCGGTGCTAGTAGCAACGTGGAGACCTACACAACACAACCACAGAAGTTTGTCCCCAACTTGCGATGAGGTTGTCAATCTCACCGTGTTTTGCAGAAAACAAAGGATTAAATGTATCGAATGGAAGGAAGTAAAAGTTTGCAGAAAGTAAACACAAAGCAGTAAACAGTTTGTAGATTGTATGTAAAGAAAAGGACTGGGGTCCATAGTTCACTAGAGGTGGCTCTCCTTAAGATAGATAACATGCTGGGTGAACAAATTACAGCTGGGCAATTGACAAACATCGAGAAAGCAATACATGCATATACTAATCATCTTGACTCCTTTGAGATTCGATTGGGCATTACAACATTATACATAGACCGCCATCCAACTGCATCTATGACTAATAATCCACCTTCATGTTATCATCCGAACCCCCTCCAGTATTAAGTTGCAAGCAACAGATTATTGCTTTACGAATTGTGTGTAAAGTAAACAATACGATTGTTCTATGAACAAAAGATTGTTGTTTTCTCCCTAGTAGCAACAGCACATCTAGTACCTTAGAGATTTTTATCACTTTCCCAGATTACCAGAGGCATGAACCCACTATCGAGCATAAATACTAACTCTTGGAGTTGCTAGCATCTAGTTGGCCAAGATAGCTACTAACAACGGAAAGCATGCAAGATCACAAATAACAAAGACATGATAGAATCAATAATCAATCTGAAATAGCATCTCAATATCCATCGGATCCCCGCAAACACAACATGCAAAATTACAAATAGATGATCTTGATCATGAACGGAGCTCACAAGATCTAGACATGAAAGCACAAAGGAGGAGAACCAGACATCTAGCTACTACATGGATTTGTAGTCCAAGGATGAACTACTCACGTATCACACCGAAGGCTTGCATGGTGATGAAGAAGGCCTCCAGGGTGAATTCCCCTCTCCGACAGGGTGCCGAGAAGAGCTTCAGATCCCTCCCGATCTAGGGATGGAGATGACGGCGACTACAGACTCTTTCGTGGATTTTTTGATCGGGCCCTTAGGGTTTACGTCCCGAGGGCATCTTATAGTCGGAAGGGGAGGCCGAGGGGGTGTCAGGGGCCACCACACCACCCCCTGGCGCGGGCCCAGCCTGGCCGCGCGGCCAGGTGGTGTGGCCGGCCTCTGGCCCCTCTTTGTCTCATATTCTGGCATCTGATGACTTCTGGAAAAATATTCACTTTGGCTTTTGTCCCGTCCAATTCCGAGAATATTCATTTTCTGACTTTCCTGGAACCAAAAACAGCAGAAAACAGGCAGCTGGCACTGTGGCTCTTGTTAATAGGTTAGTCCAAGAAATCATATGAAAAGTACTCCAAAGTTGGAACAAAACACAAGAAAGTGGATAAAACCAAGCATGGAACATCAAAAATTATAGATACATTTGCAATGTATCAACATTTCCAAGCTTAACTCCTTCTCGTCCTCGAGTAGGTAAGTGATAAAAGGAAAGAATAATTTTTGAGGTGACATGCACCATGAAAGACTTGATCAAGGTATTTGTAAAACATTCAAAGCTAGGATCATAGTACTTCAATCATAACATGAAAGACAAAGTTCTAGCAATAAGCAAAGAAACTATGATGCAACATGAAAATGCACAAAGAAAAGATTCATGAATAACAATGCTTTGCAAGACGTTTGTTTGTTTCACATAAAGAAAACATAGCATAATGGCATTCAGCTTGTCCCTCATAGAGTAGCAAATATAAATGAATAGGACACCTTCAAAGTTTATAAGAGTGACTAGATACAAATAGTTTAAAACAAGCAATATCAAGGTATGCATCAATCAACTAGTCTTGGGACAATGCACATAGAACTAAGAATGGCCACTATGCTCTCAAAGAAGGTGCATAAAGGTAGAAGGTGGAGACTCAATATAATGGTGGTAGAAAGGCCTTCATAGAAGGAAGTAGGGATTCAAGTCTCATAAAGAACTTCCAAAAATTATGGTACTTATAGCTTTCAGCTCTCATTACCCCTATCATAAGCATCTTCAAGTGATTAAGGTTAAAGTGAACAAACTATGGTGTACATGGTTGACGAAGTATAAGTCAGAAATCTCATGTCCCTTATATACGAGGGCCGCTCCTCATGCTACTAAAGTTTAGTCACCGGTAAGTTCTTGTCATTGTAAGTATATGTGTATCATAGAGAACCGCCAACGGGGTACCCCTTGCCCGATGATACGGAAGAATCCCCATATCAAAATGATAACGCAAGCAGACAACGAGCATCTCAGCAATCTTCTTATTTACCATGGGAATATGGTGTTTTTTTCTCTCTTTCCTCTTTTCATAGTATCTCTTTTTTTCTCTTTTCTTTTCTCTTTTCTCTTTTTTCTCAATATAGGACTCTTTTTTATAAGAATAATGCTTCATAGACAACTCATTATGGTTACGCTGCAGGTTTCCACCATGTCAGCATGGATTAGACCAGTGGCCCAGGCGTTTCTCTAACACATATACATAACTCCATGGACTTACAAGCTCCCCTTTCATTTCACACCGACGACATCCATATACAAAAGAGCATGATATCAACTAGGTACAAGTACCAAGTGCAATGTTGAAAGGGTTCCCCATGAAAGCATGGTTCTGCTAATCCCCAACAAATAAGTGCAAGCATATACAACATAGAAGACACAATGGTTCAAGTTTATTAAGGGCATGAAAAGTAAAGTGTGCCATCAAGTTCGTGAGAGCTTTAATCACTAGTTTTCTCATAACAAGTTTAATTTGGAAGGTAAACAAAAGCATGAATATACTTGGAATAGCATAAGCTAGTAGGTAGGTATGGTGGACTCTTTGGAATAACTTGGTTTAGGGAGTTGGATGCATGAGTGGAACTCATACTTTGTTGTGGAGGCTAGCAAAAGACTGGGAGCGACAAACTAAGAGAGCAACAATGGCCATAATCATGTAGAGCGACCAAACATCATTGATCAAAGCATAAAGTGATACTACAAGTTGAAAACTAAAGGATCATAAAGTCTATGGTGACTTGAGATAGTCATAACATGGTGTGAGCATGCGCCAAGTCAACCCAAATAAAGCATCAAAGGAGAATACCACTATACTATGCTTTAATATGCTAAAACAACGCATGATTCATCCAAGGAACATTAAGCAATCTCAATTGTTTATAACAAGTCATGCTACAGCAAAGAATACTAAGCATAAAGCCAAAACTATATCAAGCATGGCATGACAAAGCATAGGTCACAGTCAAAAACAAACTCATTTTACCACATAAGCATGAACTTTTCCTACTCTTTTCCAAACCAAACCAAACTATTTGCAAACCAATGTATGAAAGAGGGGGTCCAACCAATTTATTCAGAAAACTAAGCAAACAAAAGCAAACGAAAATCAAAACGAAAAAAAAGAAGACGCTCCAAGAACAACACAACTGTGCATGAAACAATAAAAATGAAGTGTTTGGAAGAAACCTGGGATTTTTATTGATGAAGAAGGGGAATGCCTTGGGCATCCCCAAGCTTTGACGCTTGTACTTCTTGGATATTTCTTGGGGTGACACGTGTGGCATCCCCAAGCTTGAGCTTTAGTCCATCCTTCATCTCATTACGCATTCCTTCCATACACCTGAAAATTTTCCTTCATACAAAACTTCACACAATCTTTATTAGCAACATTAGTGCACTTAAGATAAATAAGTTTTAAAGTTCAGTTATAACACCAAATAAACTTCCATTAGAATACTAGATACTGTAGCACTTACCTCAAAAAGATCAGTTCCCCAAAAGAACTCAAGAAGGAACCAACAAGAAGCAAATGTAGAAAATAGCAGAAATCTGTCAAAACAGACCAGCAGGTGAAAACGAATTTTTTGGAAGACCTTATGTTGCTCAAATCAAAAAGTGTTGAACTAACGAAAGTTATACAACAACCTGGGGCAGAAGCACAAAAATTCATGCCTCAAAAAGACATTCAGAGATTTTACACGAATTTTTACCGTGAAGCACAGAAATCTGTTTCGGGACAGCAACTTTCCCAATCATTACTTCTCTCTCATTAGAGGTTACTCTTGGCACAAAAAGCAAATAAAAAGGATAAGGAGAGGTTATTACAGAGATAATAACTTCCAAGACTCATCTAAAACTTTTGGGTTATCTCCCAATAAGTACTTTTCTTTAACGCCTTTAAGTTAGGCATAAGAAGCAAAGAAAGAATCAAGTGTTCTCAAATAAAGAAGCATTAAAACCAAATTTTGTTTTCATAGGAGAAGCAAAAGAAATCTTTTCTCTCTTTTTAGGGAAGTGTTCTATACCTTTTTTGAGTGGAAGTTGATATTTAATGGTGCCTTTTTTCATATCAATAATGGCATCAACAGTTCTAAGAAAAGGTCTTACCAAAGTAATAGGACAAGAAGCATTGTATTCAACATCCAAAACATAGAAATCAACGGGGACATAAGCATTGTTAACCATAATAAGAACATCATTAAGACTCCTCATGAGTTTCTTTTTAGCATTATCATCATGTGGGACATTCAAATAACAATCTTCAAGTGGAGGCAAATCAAGCATATCATAAATCCTTCTAGGCATAATAGAGACACTACTATCAAGATCACATAAAGCTTTGAAGTCAAAGTCATTCACTTTCATATTAATGATGGGTTCCCAACCATCTTCTTGTTTTATAGGAATAGAAGCTTTATGTTTCATCTTTTCTTCTTTAATCTTTATGAGAGCATCAGTAATGTGTTTTGTAAAGGCCATGTTCATAGCACTAGCATTAGGACTTTTAGCAAGCTTTTGTAGGAACTTAATAACTTTAGAGATATTGCAACCATCAAGATCAAAATACAAATTTATCATCTAAAGTAGTAGAACTATTACTAGCCTCAACACTAGTGGTGGTAATAGTAGAAACACTAATGTTTCTAGCAATTTCATCTTCTCTTTCCCACTTAGCATGTAATTCAGCTAATAGTCTAACATTTTCATCAATTCTTACTTGTATAGCATTAGTAGCTGCAAAGGGATTATCATTAGTTTCAGGTTTAGCAGCCATTTTATTCAAAGAAGATTAAGCTTCAGCCAAAGATGCTATATTTCTTTCAGTGTTAGAGAGTTTTTCCTCAATAGTTTTATTAAAAGCAGTTTGCTTACTAATAAAGTCTTTAAGCATAACTTCAAGTTCAGAGGGAGCACTCCTATTATTGTTGTAAGAATTTCCATAAACATTACCATTGTTGGGAGGATATGGCTTATAATTGTTGTTACCAAAATTACTCCTATAGGCATTGTTGCCAAAGTTATTATTTCTTATGAAGTTCACATCAACTTGCTCTTCTTGAGCAACCAAAGAGGCTAAAGGAACATTATTTGGATCAATATGGGCTTTCCCATTCACAAGCATAGACATAATAATATCAATCTTATCACTCAAGGAGGAGGTTTCCTCAATAGAATTTACCTTCTTACCTTGTCGAGCTCTCTCAGTATGCCATTCAGAATAATTAACCATCATATTGTCTAGAAGTTTTGTTGCAGCACCCAAGGTGATGGTCATAAAGGTACCTCCAGCAGCAGAATCCAATAGGTTCTTTGAAGAATAGTTCAATCCTGCATAAAAAGTTTGGATGATCATCCAAGCAGTCAGTCCATGAGTGGGACAATTCTTAACCAAAGATTTCATTCTTTCCCAAGTTTGAGCAACATGCTCATTATCAAGTTGTTTAAACTTCATTATTTCACTTCTCATAGATATAATCTTAATAGGAGGATAGTATTTTCCAATGAAAGCATCTTTGCATTTAGTCCAAGAATCAATACTATTCTTAGTTAAGGAATTCAACGATTCTTTAGCTTTTCCTCTCAAAGAGAAAGGAAACAATTTTAGCTTAATAGTATCACCATCTACATCCCTATGCTTTTGCATCTCACAAAGTTCAACAAAGTTATTTAGATGGGAAGCAACATCTTCATTACCAATACCATAAAATTGTTCTCTCATAACAAGATTGAGTAAAGCTGGTTTTATCTCAAAGAAAGTATCCTCGGACACAGGTGGAGCAATAGGTGTGCTCATAAAATCATTGTTGTTGGTGCTAGTGAAGTCACAAAACTTAGTGTTTTCAAGGGTAGTCATTTTTTCTGTTTTCAAATAAGAAAGCAAACTAGTAAAACTAATTTTTTGTGTGTTTTTGATAAAGAAACAAGCAAACAAAGCAAAAGAAACTAAGCAAAACAAAAACAACAAAGTAAAGAGATTGGTTATGAAGGACTCCCCTTGTGAAGATGTCCTTGACTCCCCAGCAACGGCGCCAGAAAAATGCTTGATGGCTCAATGCACGGCGCCTAGAAAAGTGTTGGTGCTTGGTTGATATCGAGCTCGTTGGGAACCCCCAAGAGGAAGGTATGATGAGCACAGCATCATGCGAACTCCCTCCAGTATTAAGTTGCAAGCAATAGATTATTGCTTTACGAATTCCGTGTAAAGTAAACAATACGATTGTTCTATGAACAAAGGATTGTTGTTTTCTCCCTAGTAGCAACAGCACATCTAGTACCTTAGAGATTTCTGTCACTTCCCCAGATTACCAGAGGCATGAACCCACTATCGAGCATAAATACTAACTCTTGGAGTTGCTAGCATCTAATTGGCCAAGATAGCTACTAACAACGGAAAGCATGCAAGATCACAAATAACAAAGACATGATAGAATCAATAATCAATCTGAAATAGCATCTCAATATCCATTGGATCCCCGCAAACACAACATGCAGAATTACAAATAGATGATCTTGATCATGAACGGAGCTCACAAGATCTAGACATGAAAGCACAAAGGAGGAGAACCAGCCATCTAGCTACTACATGGATCCGTAGTCCAAGGATGAACTACTCACGCATCACACCGGAGGCTTGCGTGGTGATGAAGATGGCCTCCAGGGTGAATTCCCCTCTCCGGCAGGGTGCCGTGAAGAGCTTCAGATCCCTCCCGATCTAGGGATGGAGATGACGGCGGCTACAGACTCTTTCGTGGATTTTTTGATCGAGCCCTTAGGGTTTATGTCCCGAGGGCATCTTATAGTCGGATGGGGATGCCGAGGGGGTGCCAGGGGCCACCACACCACCCCCTGGCATGGGCCCAGCCTGGCCGCGCGGCCAGGTGGTGTGGCCGGCCTCTGGCCCCTCTCTGTCTTGTATTCTAGCATCTGATGACTTCTAGAAAAATAGGCACTTTGGCTTTTTTTCCGGTCCAATTCCGATAATATTCATTTTCTGACTTTCCTGGAACCAAAAACAGCAGAAAACAGGCAGATGGCACTGTGGCTCTTGTTAATAGGTTAGTCCAAGAAATCATATGAAAAGTACTCCAAAGTTGGAACAAAACACAAGAAAGTGGAGAAAACCAAGCATGGAACATCAAAAATTATAGATACATTTGCAATGTATCAGGATCCAGGGGATTATATATTACGAAGTTTCACACCAAAAGGAAGGTACTATAAGAAAACGGGTCAGAGACGGAGACCGAGGTGGCCTCACCACCTGGTGGCGCGGCCAGGGGTGGGCCCGCGCCACAGGGTGGTGTGAGCCACCCAGGCTCTATTTTCGTCCCTCTTTCATTTCGTAGCTTTCCTTGTTGGATAAAAACTGCAAAAATATAACTGGATTGAATTTTCACGGAACTTTTCTTACCAGAACTGTTACCTATTCGAAAACAGACTCTACAGGTCTCTAAATTTGATCTTTGATGAATTTTTCCGGAGTTATAACTTGAAAAGCATCAACATCTTCATTGTAAGAATCTCCAGCAATATAGTGCTTGAGTCGCTGCCCATTCACCACTTGTGTAGTGTTATCTTTTAAAGAAGAAATTTTTATTGCTCCTGAACGGTACACTTCCTCAATGACAAAAGGTCCTTCCCATTTTGACAGTAGTTTTCCTACAAAAAATCTGAGACGAGACATATACAATAGAACTTTCTCACCAACATGGAATTCTCTCTTCAGTATTCGCTTGTCATGCCATCTTTTAACTTTTTCCTTAAAGAGCCTAGCATTCTCATATGCTTCACTCCTCCATTCATCTAAAGAACTTAAGTTAATCTTTTTTCACCAGCAAGCTTACAATCTCTATTGAGATCTTTAACTGCCCAGTAAGCTTTGTGTTTTAATTCTAAAGGTAGGTGACAAGCTTTCCCATAAACCATTTTATAAGGAGACATCCCCATAGGGTTTTTGTAGGCAGTCCTATAAGCCCATAAAGCATCATTCAACTTTTTAGCCCTATTTTTTCTAGATCTATTAACAGTCTTTTGCAAGATGGATTTAATTTCTCTATTTGACAACTCTACTTGCCCACTAGTTTGGGGGTGATAAGCTGAAGCAATTCTATGATTAACATCATATTTAGCAAGGGTCTTTCTAAAACCCCCATGAATGAAGTGAGAACCTCCATCAGTCATGAGATACCTAGGCACTCCAAACCTAGGAAAGATAACATCATTAAGCATTTTTAGAGAGGTCTCCCCGTCAACACTCTTCGTAGGGATGGCTTCTACCCACTTAGTAACATAATCAATAACAACAAGAATATGAGTATAACCTTTCGAGGGAGGAAAAGGACCCATAAAGTCAAATCCCCAGCAATCAAAGGGTTCAATAACTAGAGAGTAGTTTATAGGCATTTCATTGCGTCTAGAAATATTACCCACACGCTGACATTCATCACAAGATAAAACAAATTTCCTTGCATCTTTAAAAAGGTTAGGCCAGTAGAAACCTGATTGTAGCACCTTTTGCACAGTTCTGTCTCCTACATGATGTCCTCCATAAGCACTACCATGACATTTACACAATATCTCCTTTTGTTCAAATTCTGGAACACATCTTTGCATAATACCATCCACTCCTTCTTTATATAAGTGTCGGTCATCCCAAAAATAATGCCTCAAATCGTAAAAGAACTTCCTTCTTTGCTGAGCTGTGAAAGTTGGAGGCAAATACTTGGAGACAATAAAGTTAGCATACCAAGGGCTCCCTCGCGAGCTCACCCCTACTGCAGCCAACTATTCATTTGGGAAACTATCATTAATAGGCATAGGATCAAAAGAGATGTTTTCCAATCGAGATAAATTATTAGCTATAGGATTTTCAGCACCTTTCCTATCTACAATATGCAGATCAAACTCTTGTAAAAGCAGCACCCATCTAATAGGCCTAGGCTTAGCATCCTTCTTCATCATAAGGTACTTAATAGCAGCATGATCAGTATGAATGGTAACTCTAGAGTCTACAATATAAGGTCTAAACTTATCACAAGCAAAAAACGACAGCTAGGAATTCTTTTTCAGTAGTAGCATAATTCCTTTGAGCAGCGTCAAGAGTCTTACTAGCATAATGGATAACATTTAACTTTTTATCAATTCGTTGCCCAAGGACAGCACCTACAACAAAATCACTGGCATCACACATTATTTCAAAGGGTAAACTCCAATCAGGTGGTTGAACGATAGGAGCTGTAGTTAAAGCCTTCTTAAGAGTTTCAAAAGCTTCCTTACAATCATCATCAAAAACAAAGGGTACATCTTTTTGAAGAAGATTAGTGAGAGGTTTTGATATCTTAGAGAAATCTTTAATAAATCTTCTATAGAAACCAGCATGACCAAGGATACTACGAATACCTTTAATGTCCCTTGGACAGGGCATTTTCTCAATTGCCTCAACTTTAGCTCTATCCACTTCTATGCCTCTTTCGGAGACCTTATGCCCAAGGACAATCCCTTCATTAACCATGAAGTGGTATTTCTCCCAATTAAGAACAAGATTAGTTTCTTCACACCTCTGCAAAACTTTATCAAGGTTGTGCAGACAATTATCAAAAGAAGTTCCATAGATGGAGAAGTCATCCATGAACACTTCCACTATTTCCTCACAAAAACCATGAAAGATAGCAGACATGCATCTTTGAAAGGTAGCAGGAGCATTACACAAACCAAAACGCACACGTCTATAAGCATAGGTTCCATAAGGGCAAGTTGTTGGAGATATGCCCAAGAGGCAATAATAAAAGTGATTATTATTATATCTTTGTGTTTATGATGAATGTTTACATCCCATGCTATAATTGTATTATTAGGAAACACTAATACATGTGTGTTTTGTAAACATGTAAGAGTCCCTAGTAAGCCTCTTGTTGAACTAGCTTGTTGATTGATTGATGATCATGGTTTCCTGATCATGGACATAATTATGTGATTAATAACAAGGTTATATCATTAGGAGAATGATGTGATGGACACACACCCATAGTAAGCGTAGCATAAGATCAAGTCATTAAGTTCGTATTGTTGTAAGCTTTTAAATGCATAGTAACCTAATCCTTCGACCATGAGGTTGTGTTAATCACCATCACCGGATGGGTACTTTGATGACATCAAACACCGCTTCGTAACTGGGTGGTCATAAAGGTGTCATTGGGTATTCTGAAAGTATGTGTTGAAGCGCATAGACCAAGATTGGGATTTGTCCATCCATATGACGGATAGATATGCTCTGGGCCCTCTCGGTGGAATGTCATCTAGTTAGCTTGCAAGCATGTGACTGGGTCACAAAGGATGACATATCACGGAACGAGTAAAGAGTACTTATCAGTAACGAGGTAGAACTAGGTATGGAGATGCTGACGATCAAGCCTCGGATAAGTATAATATCACGAGACAAAGGGAATTGGTTTCGTATGTAAATGGTTCAATCGATCACGAAGTCATCGTTGAGTATGTGGGAGCCATTATGGATCTCCAGGTCCCGCTGATGGTTATTGATAGGAGATGTGTCTCTGTCATGTCTACATATTCACGAACCGTAGGGTGACACACTTAAGGTTCGAAGTTGTTTTAAGTAGATATGGAATGTGCGTTGGAGACCGAATGTTGTTCGGAGTCTCGGATTGGATTCGGGACATCACGAGGAGATCCGGAATTGTCCGGAGAATAAGATTCATATATAGGGGATCATTTTATGAGTTAGGAAATGTTCCGGAGTATTTGTATGAGGGTTCTAGAAGGTTTCGGAATGTTCCGGAAGGTTCTGGAAGGTTTCTTGGAGTTTGCTTGAAAACCAAGGAAGGGATCAAGGAGTCCTGGTGGGTCAAGACTAGGAGTCGTGGGGGAGGAGGACTCCTCCCCCCCTCCCCAATCCGCCGGCCTAGGAGGTGGGGAGTCCTACTAGGACTCCCCCTCCCCAAGGCGCCCTCCCCCCTTTAAATAGAGGGGCAGGGGCGCCACCTCCTGGCCCTGCTCCATAACTCCCAATCTCCGCCGCCTCTCTCCTCCTTTCTTCTGCACAGGCATAGGCGAAGCCCTGCAGAATTCTCTACTCCACCACCACCACCACGCCGTCGTGCTGCTGGGATTCCGTGGAGAAGATCTACTACCTCCGCTGCTCGCTGGAACAAGGATAGGAAGGTCTGCTTCGACTCCGCACGTGTGACCGACTGCGGAAGCGCTGCCGAAACGCGGCACCGGAAGGATCGTCCACTTGACCGACTACGGAAGCGCTGCCGGAACGCGACGCCGGAAGGATCATCCACACGGTCTTGAGATCGGCAAGTGATCGACTACATCAACCACGAGATCTAATCTCGTTAACGCTTTCGGATCTACGAGGGTTAGTTCCTATCTATCTCGTTGCTCATGTCTAATAGATTAGATCTTGGCTTTTATCTAGATTAGATCTGGGTTTTGTTCGTTCTTGCGGTAGAATTTTTTTGTTTTCCATGCTACGAACCCATCAGTGGTATTAGATCCGTATCTATGTGTAGATCTGTTGCACGAGTAGAACACAATGTTTTTGTGGGCATTGATGCTTTTGTTGTCGGTGTCTTAGCGTGTACTTTGCATCTTGCGGCATGGTGGGATGAAGCGGCTCGGGCTAACATTACATGTCATCGCACATGAGACTTGCTCCACGCTTGATGTGTAACTTGCTTTGCACAAGTGGCTTTGCGGGTGTCTATCTCTCCCACCATAGTTAAGATTCAATTTACAATGAGCATCTGACAACACTTGTATCAACGTTGTGGTTCTTGTTCGTAGGTAAGATCGGTCTTATGCGAAAGCCCCAAACCACGTAAAACATGCAAAGAAAATTAGAGGCGTCTAACTTGTTTTTGCAGGGGTTTTGTGATGTGATATGGCCATCATGTGATTGTGATTGTATTTGATGTATGCAATGATCCTTGTTGTAATATGGCAACCGGCAGGAGCCTAATGGTTGTCTTTAATTCTGTTAAGACCTGCGTGTCTATTCATCTTGTAATAGCTTTATTCCAAGTAGTTGTAATAGTTGCTAGTGATGATGGACAACCATGAAGCGGCGCCACTGACCTTGACGCAATGCTGGTGATGATGGAGATCATGTTCGTGCTTTGGAGATGGAGATCAAAGGCGCAAGAAGAAAAGGCCATATCATATCACACTAATTATGAATTGCCTGTGATGTTAATCCTTTATGCATCTTGTATTGCTTAGATCGCGATGGTAGCATTATAAGATGATCCCTCTCACTAAATATCAAGTAATAAAGTGTTCACCCTTAGTTGGCACCATTGCTACGACTTGTCGTTCCGAAGCATCTCGTGATGATGGGATGTGATAGATTCTACGTGTGCATACAACGGGTGCAAGCCAGATTTGCACATGCGGAAACTAAGGTTATCTTGACGAGCCTAGCATGTACAGACATGGTCTCAGAACACGGAATACCGAAAGGTAGAGCATGAGTCATATAAATGATATGATGAACATGAAGATTGTTCGCCGATGAAACTACATCTTCTCTCCTGAAGATCGGACTTGGTTCGTGTAATCACTAAGACAATGTGAGGGATGTTGTTTTGAGTGGGAGTTCACCTAGTTAGTTTAAGAATTAAATTTGAACTCAATTTGTCATAAACTTAGTCTAAACTACTTGCAAATTGTTGTAGATTATGGCGACCCCCTCCATCAATTTCAATGCGTTCCTAGAGAAAGAAAAACTTAAGAACAATGGAAGCAATTTCACGGACTGGTTCCGTGGACTGAAGATCGTCCTCAGGGCTGGTCAGTTGACCTATGTGCTCGAAGCACCGCTAGGTGACCCACCTGCAGATAATGCCACCGATGACGAAAAGAATGTTTTCGCCACTCGGAAAAATCATTACTCCACAGTTCAGTGTGCCATCCTGTATGGTTTAGAAGCGGAGCTCCAGAAGCATTTTGAGCACCACGACCCGTTCAAGATCATTAAGGAGCTCAGGCTAATTTTTCAGACTCGCACGGCAATGGAGAGCTATGAGGCCTCCGAAAAGTTCTTTAACTGTAAGATGGAAGAGGGAAGCTCCGTTAGCGAGCACGGGCTCACCATGTCTGGGTACGCTAAGAAGCTCCAAGAGTTGGGAATATCGATTCCTAATGCATTGGGGATTCACCGTCTCCTTCAATCACTGCCACCAAGTTACAAGAACTTTGTGATGAACTACAACATGCACTGCATGAACAAGACGTTGCCTGAACTGTCGTCCATGCTGAAAACTGCTGAAGTGGAGATCAAGAAGGAGCACCAAGTATTGATGGTCAATAAGACCACCAATTTCAAGAGACGGGGCAAGCCTAAGAACAAGGGCAACTTCAAGAAGGACGGCAAGAAAGCTACCGCACCTGCTAAGAAGCCCAAGGCTGGTCCTAAGCCTGAAACTGAGTGCTTCTACTACAAGGGTGCTGGTCACTAGAAGCATAACTGCCCCAAGTACCTGGCGGATCTGAAGAATGGCAACATCAAGAAGAAAGGTATATTTGATATATGTGTTATAGATGTGTATCTTACTAGTAATCGTAGTAATGCCTGGGTATTTGATACTGGTTCGGTTGCTCATATTTGTAACTCGAAACAGGAGCTGCGGAATAAACGAAGACTGGCAAGAGACGAGGTGATGATGCGCGTTGGAAATGGCTCCAAGGTTGATGTGATCGCCGTCGGCACGCTCCCTCTACATCTACCTTCGGGATTAGTTTTAAATTTGAATAATTGTTATTTGGTGCCTGCGTTAAGCATGAACATTATATCTGGATCCTGTTTATTGTGAGACGGTTACTCTTTTAAGTCCGAGAATAAAGGTTGTTCGATTTATATGAGTAATATCTTTTATGGTAATGCACCTGAGATGAATGGTTTATTCTTACTGAATCTCGATAGTAGTGATACACATGTTCACAACATAGATGCTAAACGAATAAAATTGAATGATAATTCTACATACATGTGGCACTGTCGTCTTGGTCACATTGGAGTGAAGCGTATGAAGAAACTCCATTCTGATGGACTTCTTGAATCACTTGATTTTGAATCACTTGAAAGATGCGAAGCATGTCTAATGGGAAAAATGACTAAGACTCCATTCTCTAGAATAATGGAGCGAGCTACAGACTTATTGGAAATAATACATACCGATGTGTGCGGTCCAATGAGTGTAGCATCGCGTGGTGGATATTGTTATGTTCTCACTTTCACGGATGACTTGAGTAGATATGGGTATGTCTACTTTATGAAACATAAATCCGAAACTTTCGAGAAGTTTAAGGAATTTCAAAGTGAAGTGGAAAATCATCGTAACAAGAAGATTAAGTTTCTGCGTTCTGACGCGGAGGTGAATATCTGAGTTATGAGTTTGGCATGCATTTAAAGAAATGTGGAATACTTTCGCAGTTGACACCACCGGGAACACCACAGCGTAATGGTGTGTCCAAACGTCGTAATCGAACTCTCTTAGATATGGTTCGGTCTATGATGTCTCTTACAGATTTACCGTTATCATTTTGGGGCTATGCATTAGAGACAGACGCATTCACTTTAAATAGGGCACCATCTAAATCTGTTGAAACGACACCGTACGAATTATGGTTTGGAAAGAAACCTAAGTTGTCGTTCCTTAAAGTTTGGGGTTGCGAAGCATATGTAAAGAAGTTACAACCTGATAAGCTAGATCCCAAAGCGGAGAAATGCGTCTTCATAGGATACCCTAAAGAAACAATTGGGTATACCTTCTATCATAGATCCGAAGGCAAAGTTTTCGTTGCCAAGAATGGATCCTTTCTTGAGAAGGAGTTTCTCTCGAAGGAGGTGACTGGAAGGAAAGTACAACTCGATGAGGTTATTGAACCTTCTCTCGGATTTGAGAGTAGCGCAGCACCGGAAGATGTTTTTGTGCCGCCTGCACCAATTGGAGAGGAAGCTAGTGATAATGATCATGAAACTTCAAATGAAGTTACTGCTGAACCTCGCAGGTCAACGAGGGTTTGTACCACTCCTGATTGGTATGACTCTTCCTTGAACGTCATGTTGGTGGACAACGCTGATGACCCTGCGACATATGAAGAAGCTATGGTGAGCCCAAATTCCGACAAATGGCTAGAAGCCATGAAATCCGAAATGGGATCCATGTATGAAAACCAAGTGTGGACTTTGGTGGACTTACCGGATGGCCGTAAGGCTGTCGAGAACAAATGGATTTTCAAGAGAAAAACAGATGCTGATGGTAACGTTACCGTCTATAAAGCTCGACTTGTCGCGAATGGGTTCCGACAAATTCAAGGAGTTGACTATGATGAGACTTTCTCACCAGTAGCGAAGCTAAAGTCTGTGAGGATTTTGTTAGCAATTGCTGCACATTTCGATTATGAGATTTGGCAGATGGATGTCAAAACGGCGTTCCTTAATGGTGACATTGAGGAAGAGTTGTGTATGGTACAACCCAAGGGTTTTGTCGATCCTAAAGATGCTGACAAGGTATGCAAGCTTCAGCGCTCCATTTATGGACTGAAGCAAGCATCCCGGAGTTGGAATCAACGTTTTGATAAAGTAATCAAAAACTTTGGATTTATACAAACTTATGGAGAAGCTTGTATTTACAAGAAAGTGAGTGGGAGCTCTGTAGCATTCCTAATACTGTATGTAGATGACATATTGTTGATTGGGAATGATATAGAACTTCTTAATAGCGTCAAAGCCTATTTGAATAATAGTTTTCGATGAAGGATCTTGGCGAAGCGGCATACATTCTAGGCATCAAGATTTATAGAGATAGATCAAGACGCCTAATAGCGCTTTCACAAAGTACATACTTGGACAAAGTTCTAAAGAAGTTTAGAATGGAAGATAGCAAGAAAGGGTTCGTGCCCATGTTGTCAGGTAAGACCTTGAGTAAAACTCAAAGTCCAGCTACGGCAGAAGATAGAGTGAAAATGAATAATATTCCCTATGCCTCAGCCATAGGTTCTATCATGTATGCCATGCTGTGTACAAGACCGGATATAGCACATGCTGTTAGTTTGACTAGCAGATATCAAAGTGATCCTGGAATGGAACACTGGACAGCGGTCAAGAATATCCTAAAGTACCTAAATAGGACTAAGGATATGGTTCTTTCTTATGGAGGTGATGAACAGCTTGTTGTAAACGGTTACACCGATGCTAGTTGGAACACCGATCCGGATGACTCGAAGTCACAGTCGGGATACGTATTTATTTTGAATGGTGCTGCAGTGAGCTGGAGGAGTGCGAAGCAAAGCATTGTGGCGAAATCTTCAACTGAATCGGAATACATAGCTGCTTCGGAGGCTGCACAAGAAGCCGTTTGGATGAAGGAATTCATTACTGAAGTTGGCGTGGTTCCCAGTGTGTTGGACCCGATGGCCATCTACTGTGACAACACAGGTGCCATAGCTAATGCACATGAGCCAAGGTCACATAGCAAGCTGAAGCACATCAAGCTACGTTTCCACGCTATTCGCGAGTATGTCCGAGATGGTGACATAAAGATTTGCAAAGTACACACTAATCTGAATGTGGCAGATCCGTTGACTAAACCTCTCCCTAGGGCAAAGCATGACCAACACCAGAACGCCATGGGTGTTCGGTATATTACCATGTAATCTGGATTATTGACTCTAGTGCAAGTGGGAGACTGTTGGAGATATGCCCAAGAGGCAATAATAAAAGTGATTATTATTATATCTTTGTGTTTATGATGAATGTTTACATCCCATGCTATAATTGTATTATTAGGAAACACTAATACATGTGTGTTTTGTAAACATGTAAGAGTCCCTAGTAAGCCTCTTGTTGAACTAGCTTGTTGATTGATTGATGATCATGGTTTCCTGATCATGGACATAAGGATGTGATTAATAACAAGGTTATATCATTAGGAGAATGATGTGATGGACACACACCCATAGTAAGCGTAGCATAAGATCAAGTCATTAAGTTCGTATTGCTATAAGCTTTTAAATGCATAGTAACCTAATCCTTCGACCATGAGGTTGTGTTAATCACCATCACCGGATGGGTACTTTGATGACATCAAACACCGCTTCGTAACTGGGTGGTCATAAAGGTGTCATTGGGTATTCTGAAAGTATGTGTTGAAGCGCATAGACCAAGATTGGGATTTGTCCATCCATATGACGGATAGATATGCTCTGGGCCCTCTCGGTGGAATGTCATCTAGTTAGCTTGCAAGCATGTGACTGGGTCACAAAGGATGACATATCACGGAACGAGTAAAGAGTACTTATCAGTAACGAGGTAGAACTAGGTATGGAGATGCTGACGATCAAGCCTCGGATAAGTATAATATCGCGAGACAAAGGGAATTGGTTTCGTATGTAAATGGTTCAATCGATCACGAAGTCATCGTTGAGTATGTGGGAGCCATTATGGATCTCCAGGTCCCGCTGATGGTTATTGATAGGAGATGTGTCTCTGTCATGTCTACATATTCACGAACCATAGGGTGACACACTTAAGGTTCGAAGTTGTTTTAAGTAGATATGGAATGTGCGTTGGAGACCGAATGTGGTTTGGAGTCTCGGATTGGATTCGGGACATCACGAGGAGATCCGGAATTGTCCGGAGAATAAGATTCACATATAGGGGATCATTTTCTGAGTTAGGAAATGTTCCGAAGTATTTGTATGAGGGTTCTAGAAGGTTTCGGAATGTTCCGGAAGGTTCTGGAAGGTTTCTTGGAGTTTGCTTGAAAACCAAGGAAGGGATCAAGGAGTCCTGGTGGGTCAAGACTAGGAGTCGTGGGGGAGGAGGACTCCTCCCCCCCTCCCCAATCCGCCGGCCTAGGAGGTGGGGAGTCCTACTAGGACTCCCCCTCCCCAAGGCGCCCTCCCCCCTTTAAATAGAGGGGCAGGGGCGCCACCTCCTGGCCCTGCTCCATAACTCCCAATCTCTGCCGCCTCTCTCCTCCTTTCTTCTGCACAGGCATAGGCGAAGCCCTGCAGAATTCTCTACTCCACCACCACCACCACGCCGTCGTGCTGCTGGGATTCCGTGGAGAAGATCTACTACCTCCGCTGCTCGCTGGAACAAGGATAGGAAGGTCTGCTTCGACTCCGCACGTGTGACCGACTGCGGAAGCGCTGCCGAAACGCGACACCGGAAGGATCGTCCACTTGACCGACTACGGAAGCGCTGCCGGAACGCGACGCCGGAAGGATCATCCACACGGTCTTGAGATCGGCAAGTGATCGACTACATCAACCACGAGATCTAATCTCGTTAACGCTTTCGGATCTACGAGGGTTAGTTCCTATCTATCTCGTTGCTCATGTCTAATAGATTAGATCTTGGCTTTTATCTAGATTAGATCTGGGTTTTGTTCGTTCTTGCGGTAGAATTTTTTTGTTTTCCATGCTACGAACCCATCAGTGGTATTAGATCCGTATCTAAACTTAATAGCAGCATGATCAGTATGAATGGTGACTTTTGAGTCTACAATATAGGGTCTAAACTTATCACAAGCGAAGACTACAACTAGAAATTCTTTTTCAGTAGTAGCATAATTCCTTTGAGCAGCGTCTAGAGTCTTACTAGCATAATGAATAACGTTTAGTTTTTTATCAATTCGTTGCCCAAGGACAACACCTACAGCAAAATCACTAGCATCACACATTATTTCAAAGGGTAAACTCCAATCAGGTGGTTGAACAATAGGAGCTATAGTTAAAGCCTTCTTAAGAGTTTCAAAAGCTTCCTTACAATCATTATCAAAAACAAAGGGTACATCTTTTTGAAGAAGATTAGTGAGGGGTTTTGATATCCTAGAAACATCTTTAATAAACCTTCTATAGAAACCAGCATGACCAAGGATACTACAAATACCTTTGATGTCTCTTGGACATAGCATTTTCTCAATTGCCTCAACCTTAGCTCTATCAACTTCTATGCCTCTTTCAGAAACCTTATGCCCGAGGACAATACCTTCATTAACCATGAAGTGGCATTTCTCCCAATTAAGAACAAGATTAGTTTCTTCACATATCTACAAAACTTTATCAAGGTTGTGCAGACAATTATCAAAAGAAGTTCCATAGACAGAAAAGTCATCCATGAACACTTCCACAATTTCCTCACAAAAACCATGAAAGATAGCAGACATGCATCTTTGAAAAGTAGCAGGAGCATTACATAAACCAAAAGGCATACGTCTATAAGCATAAGTTCCGTAAGGGCAAGTAAAAGTAGTTTTTTCTTGATCTTGTTGTTTAACAGCAATTTGAGAGAAACCAGAATAACCATCAAGACCATCAAGACAACAAAAATGGGTCTTTTTAGACAACCTTTCCAACATTTGATCAATAAAAGGAAGCGGGTAATGATCTTTCTTAGTAACTTTGTTGACTTTCCTCAAATCAATGCACATCCTATAGCCTACTACTATTCTTTGGGGAATAAGCTCATCATTATCATTAGGAACAACGGTAATTCCTCCTTTTTTAGGAACACAATGAACAGGACTAACCCATTCACTATCAACAATAGGGTAAATAATACCAGCATCAAGGAGTTTCAATACCTCATTTCTTACCACTTCCTTCATCTTAGGATTTAAACGTCGTTGATGCTCTACTACTGGCTTTGCATCTGGTTCTATATTGATAGAATGCTGACATATAGTAGGTGAAATCCCTTTTAAATCATCCAGAGTATAGCCCATAGCTCCTCGGTGTTTCTTCAGAACCTCCAATAACCTTTCTTCTTCCTTCCCTGAAAGTTTAGAGCTAATAATAACAGGATATATCTTTTTATCATCAATATAAGCATATTTAAGATCATCAGGGAGAGGTTTTAGATCGAAGACCGGATCCTTTTTAGGTGGCAACGTGGTACCCCAAGTCTTCTACATGCAAGTTATGCTTAAGCATCTTGGGTTGACGACGGAGAATCTTGTCAATCTCATTCCTTTCTTCCATGAAGATCTCACTTTCGTGATCTTCCATAAATTGCTGCAAGTTGTTCAACTCTAAAATCCTCATTATGGGTTTCCTCTTCACAAGGTTCTTTAGTAAATTTCGAGAAATTAAACTCATAAGATTCCCCATCAAACTTAGTCAAGATTTTCTCCCTTTTGCGATCTATAATAGCACCGCAAGTACTCAAGAAAGGTCTACCAAAAATAATAGGATAAGTTTTACTAGCAGCTGAACCAAGTACTAGAAAATCAGCAGGATACTTAATCTTACCACAAAGAACTTCCACATCTCGTACAATACCAATTGGAGAGATGGTCTCTCTATTAGCAAGGTGAATAACCACATCAATCTCTTCCAATTCGTAGGGACTGATTTCATGCATAATTTCTCTGTAAAGCTCATAAGGAATAACACTGGAACTTGCACCAATATCACATAAACCATAATAGCAATGATCACCAATTCTAACGGAAAGCACAGGGACACTAGCTCTTTTAGTTCTATTAGGATGTGAAACAATGTTAGAAGCATCCTCACAAAAGACTATGTGTCCATCCTCTACGCTTTTAGTGACAAGGTCTTTCACAATTGCTACCACAGGTTCAACGCTTATTTGTTCATTAGGTTTTACAATTCTCTTTTCACTTTTAGTGATTACACTAGTTATCATAGGATGATCCATTACCTTATCTCGGAAGGGAATCTTCTCGATATAAGGTTCAGGTAAGATGTGATCAATAGTGCAATACTTAGTACTCCCAACAGGAACACAGTCAACAATATCTTTATAAGGTGCATGGTAATTGTTCCATCCCCTTTTTGGAATTTCAATATAAGAGGCAAAAGCCTTAAAACAATTTGTAATAACTTATAAATAAATACCATAAGCATTACTAATGTTTTGAAAGTCATTAGTTCCCATAAAAGATTCAATGCATTCATAATCATAATTTATACCTGACTTTCTTCCTTTGTCATTCTCCCATGCTTCAACATTATCTTGAATACGGTCCAGAAGATCCCATTTAACTTCTTCTTCCATGCGAGTGAATGATCGAGCACAAGAAGCATCCAATAAATCCTTATCATGAAGAGAAAGCCTTGCATAAAAGTTATTGATAATAATATTGTTGGGCAGCTCATGAATGGGACATTTGAGCATTAGTAACTTCAATCTCCCCCAAGCTTGAGCTGTACTCTCTCCATCAAGAGGCCAAAAGTTGTATATTTGATTCCGATCTTTATGAATCTCACTAGGAGGATAAAACTTTGAATAAAAGAGAGGTACTATTTCCTCCCATTCTAGAGCTTGACCATTCTTCAGCAGCTTATACCATTCCTCAGCTCTTCCTTTTCGTGATAATGAGAATAACTTCTTAACTTGATCTGTAGTAATACCTGCACACTTGAAGAACCCGCATAATTCATGTATAAAGAGCAAATGATCACCGAGATGAACAATTCCATCTCCAACATAATAGTTATCCATAACACGATCAATAATTCATGTAGGTATTTTAAAAGCACCATTCTCAACAGGTGGTGGTTCATCTACTACCTTAGCAGTGGTAGTAGCATTACGAAATAAGAAACTCGGCGAATTATCCATAACGAAAATAAAGCAACTAACAGAAGTAAACAATACTCACAGTAGAAGTTTCCTTTACCAGTTCCACTCTCCAATAGCGCTTCACTCCCCGGCAATGGCGCCAGAAAATAGTCTTGATGACCCACAAGTATAGGGGGTGTATCGCAATATTTTCGATAAGTAAGAGTGTCGAACCCAACGAGGAGCGGAAGGTGCTGGCTAGTGGTATGGATCAGGAATTCTCTGCAAATACTTAGCAAACAGATTTTTAGGGGTTTTTTATAATGCAAGTAAATAAAGTACAAGTAAATAAAAGACAATAAGAATAAGTGCAGCAAGTGGCCCAATCCTTTATGCAGCAAAGGACAAGCCGGTTGTATTACTTAAGATGACCAAACGTTCTCGAGGACACACGGGAATTCTGTCAAGTGCTTTCGCTTCATATAGTTGATTAATCTTCTTTAGCTTGCTAAGTGTTGTGTGGGTGAACCTGCACTAATGTACCGACCTTCCTAGGACTAATACATACTTGTGATTATACCCCTTGCAAACATCCATAAGTAGAAGAAAGTAATTAAGGTAGAAACCTAACCACAGCTTTAAACTCTAAGACCCTTACGTCCCTTGTGCAATGGTTTCCTAAGAGGGGTTCATGTTTCTGTCACTCCGGCAACCCCTATGATTAGTAGCTAAGTACACAATGCATTCCCCTAGGCCCATATAGGTGAAGTGTCATGTAGTCGACGTTCACATGACACCACTAGAAGAAGTACACCACAACTTAAATATCAAACTATTGAATCTTTCTCAACACAATTCCACTACTAACAACATGACTTCTCCCATGTCCTCAAGAACAAAACGAACTACTCACAAGACATCATATGGATCATGATCAGAGATGGAATAATGATGTATACCAATCTGAACATAAACAATAATTCAATGGTTCCACTCAATAGCATCAACTACAAAGAGTAATCAACACTGGGAAAGTTTCCCCTAAGAACTATGCAAGATTCAACCCAATTGTTAAAGCGGTATGGAGATGGTGATGATGGTGGTGATGATGATGATGGTGGTGATGATGATGATGATGATCCCGATGAAGTCCAGCTTGATGGTGGTGTTGATGGCAACGATCTCCCCTCTTTGGGAGGAATTTCCCCGGTAGAATTCTGTCTGCCGGAGAGATCTTTCTCTCTCGGTGTTTTCCGCCCCGTAGAGGCGGTGGAATATTTCTGTGGTCGTTCCTCGAGTATTAGGGTTTTGGCAGGATTATATACGCCAGAGGGGAGAGCCAGAGGTGGACCAGGGCGGCCAAACCACCTGGTGGCGCGGCCTAGGCTGGCCCGCGCTAGGAGGTGGTGTGGGCCCCGTGTGGCCCATCTCCACTCCTCCTTCTAGCTTCCTTCGTCTTTTGGAAAAATAGGATTTTCCGTATATTTTCCTGGATTTTCTGTTCTTCGCGAATTTTTCCTCCAAACAGCACCTTTTCCATCAGAATCCTGACTGCAGCGGTCCATGCTCCAAAAGTCATCAACCATGCAAAAAACAGATGAAATTACATAAGTATCATCTCATAATATGAAATAAATCAATGAATAACAGTGAATTATGATATAGAAAAGTGATGCAAAATGAACGTATCAACTCACCCAAGCTTAGACTTCGCTTGTCCCCAAGCGAAACTGAGCTCAATAAACATGGCCTCAGGTTTATGGAGTGAAGAGTCGATAAAAGAATACAGACAAGAAGCATCACATTCATCAATACATAGATCATAATAGAAGACAACTCACGATTATATAACTTAACTTGTAATAAGTAAAGGAAACACAATAAAGATACATAAAGTGAATCATAATTGGTAATGGCAAACTTAGGTCTTGGTCGAAGAGTAGTTGATAATTTGCTGGAGTTCACAAATAACTGGTTTTCAATGAAAGCTTTCAAGGTAGTAATCACCAAGATAAGAGAAATGTGCAAAACAAGGAACATAAGAAACATAATTGAATAAATCATCCTAAGAACGAATGAAACACAACAACTCAAAATACTTGCTGAGAAAGAAGGGAATAGGTTTACTGACTCAACTAAAAATTAAAAGAAAGGCCCTTCGCAAAGGGAAGCAGGGATTTCAGGTTTCATAAAGAGCTCCCAAAAATTATGATACTTACTAGCTTTCAGGTCTCATTGCCCCTATCATGGGCATCTTTAGGTGATTAAGGTTAAAGTGATCAAATATGAGGATATGCTTGACAATTTGTAAATTGAGAATCTCATGTCCCTTGAATACGAGGGCCACTCCTCATGCTACTCAAGTTTAGTCACCGGTAAGTTCTTGTCATCGTAAGCACATGTGTATCATAGAGAACCGCCAACGGGGTACCCCTTGCCCGATGATACGGAAGAATCCCCATATCAAAATGACAAGGCAAGCAGACAACAAGCATCTCAGCAATCTTCTTATTTACCATGGGAATATGGTGCTTTTTTCTCTCTCTTTCCTCTTTTCATAATCTCTTTTTTCTCAATATCGTACTCTTTTTATAAGAAGAATGCTTCATACATTCTCGTTATGGTTACGCTGCAGGTTTCCACCATGTCAGCATGGATTAGACCAGCGGCCGAGACGTTTCTCTAACAGACATGCATAACTCCATGGACTTACAAGCTCCCCTTTCATTTCACACCGACGACATCCATAAACAAAAGAACATGATATCAACTAGGTACAAAGTACCAGTGCAATGTTGAAAGCGTTCCCCATGACAGCATGGTTATGCTAATTCACAACTTACAAAGTGCAAGCATATACGAAACATAGATGAGCACAATGGTTCAAGTTTATTAAGTGCAAGAAAGTAAAGTGTGCCATCAAGTTCGTGAGAGCTTTAATCACTAATTTTCACATAACAAGTTTAATTTGGAAGGTAGATAAAAACAAGAATTTACTTGGAATAGCAATAGTGCTAATAGGTAGGTAGGGTGGACACAAATGGCATGGGTTTGGTTTAAAGGAGATGGATGCACGAGAAGAATTCCCTCTCAGTACAGGTTTTTGGCTAGCAAGGCTGGGTAGCAAGTATAAGAGTTGAAGGAAACAAACAAACATATAAGTGACAAAGACTAACATGCAATCTTCCTTGGAAGCACAAAAGATCTTAACTAGAGAATACTAAACTTATGAGGAAATCAAGAAAGAAAGATGATGAAATTATTTTTTTCTTTAGAGTACTTTTATCTTTTCATTCAACTCTCAAAAATAGTGTTGCTACTGACCGAGCCAGGTTTGCCAAAACCAACTAAATTAACTCAATGATCCCAAAGTGATACCAATACTAACAACAAGATCAATCATATAACCACGAATTGAAAACTAATATAAAATATGCAAAAGAGTAAATGATAGAACTTCTCATTAATATTCCATAACGACAACTCACACCAAGGGATACATATCTAACGAAAGAGGGGACACTTCCATAATGCAAACCATCCTACATGATAACTTCTCTATTCATGATATGACTCTACTAAAAAGGTAAAAAGACAGAAGATAGTGATGTGATACCGCGGCACTCCCCCAAGCTTGGAACAAACCAAGAGGATGCCAAACCTGATGACGAATTACTCCTTGGGTGGTGGTGGTATCCTCTTGATGAGCTCTTTGATCAGTTTCCCCAAATCCTTGATCTCAAAGGTGATATTGCGAATAAGCTGCGAGTTTTGCTCAATGCGGCTCATGATCATGTCGGGTTGCGAATTCTAGCTCTTGTGATCCTTTCCCCTCTCTTCCTCCTTGAAGTCTTCTTTTCCTGCATGGCTAGAACGAGGCAAATCCCAATTGGAGGGTAATTTATCCTTGGGCATATTTTGGTATTGATGCTCATGGATAAGGGTATGGAAAGGATTCTTGGCGCGTGGGGGAAGTGACCAGGGATCTGAACGGTGATGAGGAGGCTTCCCTCCAATTGACATAGTCCTAGCAGGGTTTGCCACCACTCCAATGCTTGCAATGGTTGTGCCGGTGTGCTTTGCCTCCTCTTCATCTTCACTCTTGATCTCCCTCTCCTGCCCGGGGTCTTGGAGATCTTCCTCCATAGGCTCCTTTCCTTTATCCTTGGCGGGCACCATTGTGCTTCTAAGCTTTCAAAGATAGTTCCTGGCAGAAACATATCGAAACAAAAACACGAAGAAAACACGATATACGAACCTCGGGAGATCCGGGGGATTATATATTACGAAGTTTCACAACAAAAGGAAGGTATTGGGAGAAAACGAGTCGGAGGAGGAGTCCAGAGTGGACACACCACCTGGTGGCGCGACCAGGGTGGGCTCGCTCCATAGGGTGGTGTGAGCCACCCTGGCTTCGCTTCCGTCCCTCTTTCGCTTCATAACTTTCCTTATAGACTAAAAACTGCAAAAATATAGTTGGATAGTATTTTCTGGAACTTTTCTTACCAGAACTGTTACCTATTTTAAAACAGACTCTGCATGTGTCTGAATTTGGTATTTAGTGGGTTCTTCCGGAGTCACCACTTGAATAACATCAATATCTTAATCTTCATACACTTATTACCCGAGTCAAGAAACCCTTCACTTCCTTATTACACCATTATCTCCACTACCTAGAAATTTCTTTCACACA
Source organism: Avena eriantha (assembly GCA_910589775.1). Classification (NCBI taxonomy): domain Eukaryota; kingdom Viridiplantae; phylum Streptophyta; class Magnoliopsida; order Poales; family Poaceae; genus Avena; species Avena eriantha. Next base: position 243,336,203 of record OU342742.1, on the reverse strand, counting down.
AAACTTCACACAATTCTCATTAGCAACATTAGTATAAGTGAAGTGATAAAACCTTTTGAGTTCAACTTCAACTGAAAACCATCAAAACATGAGCTACTGTAGCAACTCCTTACGAAAATCCAAAAAGAATTCAAAAGGAAATCGAATAACGAAGCAAATGCAAGAATGGCAAAAATCTGTCAAAACAGACCAGCAGGTAAAGATCAATTTTTTCGAACATCTTCTGTTGCTCAAATCAAAACGTTCAAAACTAACTAAAGTTAAATAACATCCTGGGGAAAAAGCACAAAACATTTCAGCTCAATCCGACATACAGAGATCTCTTACAAATTTTTACGGTGAAGCACAAAAATCTATTTCGGGACAGCAACTTCCCCAAATCTTACTTCTCTCTCATTAGAGGTTGATCTTGACACAAAAACCAAACAAAAAGGATAAAGAGAGGTTATTACCGAAGTAATAAATTCCAAGACTCAAAGAAACAAAAATAAACTGAAAGCCAAAAATAAATTGGGTTGTCTCCCAAAAAGCTCTTTCTTTATAGCCATTAAGATGGGCATGATAATTTTGAATATGCTCACATAGGAATATGAATTGAAGTGAAAGAGAGCATTAAGAAGCAAAAATACACACATTTAAGTCTAACCCACTTCCTATGCAAGGGAATTTTCTAAACAAACAGGTTGTTGAAACCAGAGGCTACTAGCATAGGAAGGAAAAAGAAGTGCAACATAAAAACTTTCAGCATAAAATGAGGAAACTTGATATTATTGAGATGCATAAGAACAATTTTCCCTCTCTCATAGTAACTTTCAGTATCATGCATAAACTTAACGATATAGCTATCACAAGAACCATCGTAACAATGATCACTTATTCTAACAGAAAACACAGGAATACTAGCTCTCATAACATGAAACAATATTAGAGGTATCCTTACAAAGGATAGTGTGTCCCTCTTGTACATATTTAGTGACAAAGTCTTTCACATTTGCTATTATAGGTTCATCATCCATTTCTTTATCAGGTTCAATAGCATTACTTGTACTTTCATTAACCATACTAGCTATCATAGAATGTTCCTTTATCTTAACTGGGAAAGGGATTTTCTCAATGTAAGGTTTAGGTAAGACATGATTAGCAGTATAAACTTCAGTATTTCTCGCAGGAACACTCTTAGCAATACCTTTATAAGGTTCATGATACTTATTCCACTTCTTTTTAGGCACTTCAATGTAGGAAGCAAAATCCTTAAAGCAAGAAGCAATAGCTTGAGAGTCTAGACCATAAGCATTTTTAATATTTTGAAAGTCATCAGTTCCCATAAAAGATTCAATGCATTCATAATCATAATTTATACCTGACTTTCTATCTTTGTCATTCTCCCAAGCTTCAGCATTATCTTGAATACGGTCCAAAATATCCCATTTAGCTTCTTCTTCCATGCGGGTGAATGATCCAGCACAAGAAGCATCCAATAAATCCTTATCGTGTAGAGGGAGCCTTGCATAAAAGTTATTGATAATAATATTGTTGGGGAGCTCATGAATGGGACATTTGAGCATTAGTAACTTCAATCTCCCCCAAGCTTGAACTGTACTCTCTCCATCAAGAGGCCAAAAGTTGTAAATTTGATTCCGATCTTTATGAATCTCACTAGGAGGATAAAACTTTGAATAAAAGAGAGGCACTATTTCCTCCCATTAAAGAGCTTGACCATTCTTCAGCAGCTTATACCATTCCTCAGCTCTTCCTTTCAGTGACAATGAGAATAACTTCTTCTTGACTTGATCTGTAGTAATACCTGCACACTTGAACAACCCACATAATTCGTGTATAAAGAGTAAATGATCACCGAGATGGTCAGTTCCATCCCCAACATAGTAGTTATCCATAACACGATCAATAATTCTTGTAGGTATTTTAAAAGCTTCATTCTCAGTAGGTGGTGGTTCATCTACTACCTTAGCAGTGGTAGTAGCATTACCAAATAAGAAACTCCGCGAATTATCCATAACAAAAATAAAGCAACTAACAGAAGTAAACAATACTCACAGTAGAAGTTTCCTTTACCAGTTCCACTCTCCAATAGCGCTTCACTCCCCGGCAATGGCGCCAGAAAATAGTCTTGATGACCCACAAGTATAGGGGGTGTATCACAATATTTTCGATAAGTAAGAGTGTCGAACCCAACGAGGAGCGGAAGGTGCTGGCTAGTGGTATGGATCAGGAATTCTCTGCAAATACTTAGCAAACAGATTTTTAGGGGTTTTTTATAATGCAAGTAAATAAAGTACAAGTAAATAAAAGACAATAAGAATAAGTGCAGCAAGTGGCCCAATCCTTTATGCAGCAAAGGACAAGCCGGTTGTATTACTTAAGATGACCAAACGTTCTCGAGGACACACGGGAATTCTGTCAAGTGCTTTCGCTTCATATAGTTGATTAATCTTCTTTAGCTTGCTAAGTGTTGTGTGGGTGAACCTGTGCTAATGTACCAACCTTCCTAGGAGTAATACATACTTGTGATTATACCCCTTGCAAACATCCATAAGTACAAGAAAGTAATTAAGGTAGAAACCTAACCACAACTTTAAACTCTAAGACCCTTACGTCCCTTGTGCAATGGTTTCCTAACAGGGGTCTAGGTTTCTGTCACTCTGGCAACCCCTACTATTAGTAGCCAAATACACAATGCATTCCCCTAGGCCCATATAGGTGAAGTGTCATTGTTGGGGATATACTTTCCGGGTATCCTCACAGTTCCTCACTGACCAGGGTGTCCCACTTCTGGTTAGAGCTTTGCTTCACGGGCGGCCCAGTCAGGGAGAAAGACGGAGTCCAATCCGGCTACGGAAAGGCCTAGAAGACTTACCGACTTAGGCCCATAATGTTACTTGTAGTTCAAGATGTACTCTGTAACCAACTCTTAGTCCTAGCCGGATTGATCTCTCGTGTAAACCCTAGGCCGGATATCTATATAAGCCGTCCTAGGGAGAGCCTTTAGGGCACACCACAATAGTCTACAATCTCAACTCGCACAGGCGATACCCTTGTAACCCATATTCCGGCTCTGCTGTATTACTGGATTGCTAGCAGGAGTAGGATCCGTCCAAAGCCGGCGGATTTGAATCTGGGTAAACTTGTGTGCTCACCGTCTCGGAACACCGTACGTCGCACACCCCTCTCTTACGCACGCCTCGAGGACCCCCTCATGGCGTACTTGTCCTCAATCCGACGACAGTTGGCGCCCACCGTGGGGCAAGTGAGCTTCGGATCTGCATTCCGAGCGGAATCTGCAAGAATCAGAATCGGCGAGACTATCACCGTTGGTCGCATCCTCTACGCCAGCGACGTCCCTCTCATCGTTCTCGATGAGACTTGGATTCCGGCTAGGGAGGCCGTGACTGCGTACACAATCATGTCTTTTGGCGAGATCGATGTTTACATCGGTTTCGCTAAACCTGCCCAACCCACCCCAGCGGTGATGATAGAGGCAGAAGAATCTTCTAGGTCCCCTTTGTCCACGGAGGTGGCAGAGTTCTGGATCTCAGAAAACCCTTATCCCACCCAGCCTGCACCAGTTGCGGAGATAGTGGAGAAATCTAAGCCTGATGAAGACCTCACGGTCCAAGTTGAATCTGGAGTGGATCTCCCTAGAGAAGCCGGATCCCATATCAACCCACCCGTGGAAGTCGAAATCCAGGAGGAGCATATCAACGACACTGATTCTGGCTCTGACGATGCCGGGACAGACAGGCCTTTCCTAAGGTACACACTACGACGTATGATACTGCAGGGCGAAAGCGTAGATGCAATCCTCGAGACCATTAAAAGTTTTGACATGGCTGATCGCGAAAGCCACAGGTACCTCAGGAAGCACGCGACGCACTTCTTCGGATACGTAGGATTGGGATCCGGCTCTGCCGATGCTCGAGAAAACACCGACTCTGTGCTGGAGGTAATTGGAACAAACGCCGACGTACCCGCATCCTCGGATGAATCGATGACGTCAGCAGATTTCCGAAAGTTCTCCACAGAATATGAAGAGGAGTACAACTCCAAAGCTGCAGAGGAAGGAGAAGCCATGGATGAAGGATCCGGGGAACACTCTCCCAAAGCGCAGGATGACATGGACGTCGGAGACAACCCCGAAGTCCAGATGTCCGAAAGTACCAATCAGAGCTTGACCCCAGGAAACGGACCCAAAGCCGTCTTTGCTACCGGCACTGCCAAGAAGGCAAAGAAGAAGAACAAGAAAAACAAGACCCCGGCAAAAGACCCCCTTACAGAGGAGGTGATCGCCGAGGAATACGAGGAAGACTCGGATGGAGCACTTATCCCAGAAGAGCCAAAAAAATAAACATCGGTGGATGGACACGTGATCACCGAAGGTGCGCGTAAACTCATCGATGCTGCATTAACCACACCTATCCCTACAGCTGCTGAACTTACTGCGGATGAGCTGGACGAAACGGCGCAAGCCCTAGAAGCGCGTCGTCAACAACTCCTCGATGAAGCCAAAAACATCGAGGTGGAGAAGAAACGCATGTCAACCAAGGACTACATGTCTCGGTTACATCAGAAGACACGGAAGCGTCACATGGATGACAACCAATTCCCACGTATCCGTGCCGTCCTTTTTGGAGATGAGATGGGGAAGCCACGGAAAGATAGCAATGGAGATTGGGTATACCCAACACCAGTACAGAATACCGTGGCGGCCCGAGAAATTCTATCGGCTAACCTAGTACCAGAGGAGATCCGCTTAGGTATCAAGCTACTCAACAAGGGACTGGAGCAGCAAAAGGTCGCCCTGTCCGGAAGTCAAAAACTGGTCTCGGATTCTGACTAATGTCGTACAGATCCGGCATGGGTTGACGTAAGATCCCATTACGTTCGGGTGCAGTATCATCACCCCGAACACAGGGAAGACAATTATTCAAGAACCGGATCGTCAGGACAGCATCGCAGAACTACGCATAACTGGAGCAATGTCGCTCTAGCGGCCGAGAAAGACGCCATTGCTGCCCTGAATTCGACAAACCCTCCCCGACGAGAATCTAAGGATCGAAGGGGAGAAGATAAAGAAAAACGACGAGAGGAGGATCGTAAAAAAATGCCACCCCCTAAACACACAAGTCGTCCGGCTGAGCCTCACCATGGTGGGAACGACGGACAAAGAAACAAGAAAACCATGCTGGTACAAGCCGGCAGGGGGCTCGTCATAGTCAAGATCCTCCCAGGAACAGGAATAATGATGTTCCGGACAGAGGCCGGCGATCAGCCAGAAACTATCCAGCCGCGCCACCCTCTCCACCACACAGTTATCACAATGGCCCCCAAGGAGGGCAAGGAGGACGACATGGCGGAGGAGGTGGTGGCAGAAGCCGAAGTCCGGCTCCAAGGCACCGCAGCCACAGCCGACATTCGAGATGATCTCTATCCCCGAACGACGCAAGGCATAGGATTAACTCCAACATAGAGGCGCAGTGCTATGAAAACGATGATATGTACGTGAGCCCAAAGTGCTTCGGACCACGCATCAGAGCTACAAGATTCCCGGAAGGATTTGCTATCTCAAGACACATCCAAGCCTACGACAACATTGCTCGGCCAGACACTTGACTACAGGATTTTTTCCAAGCTTGCTGCATCGCCAAAGGCGGAAACAGCCTGGTCGCAACCCGATATCTCCCACTTATGCTGCGGAAGACGGCGCGATCATGGCTCAATGAACTTCCGGAGAACACCATCCATAACTGGTATGATATGCAAAGTGCGTTCTTTCGGAATTACGAAGGCACATATCGTTGGCCCTGTTCGGTCGGAGACCTACAGCGCTGCACCTAGAAAGCCGGAGAAACTTGCCGAGATTATCTCGGATGATGGATCGACACCAAGAACTCATGTGAAGGAGTAAACGATCAAACCGCGATTGAAGCTTTCATCGCAGGGCTCCCAATTGGTCTACTACGTCATCGCTTGAAGTGCGACAAGGTCACTGATTTGGGAGAGATGATAGAAACAGCGAGCAAATATGCAGATGCTGACGACGATGCAGAAGGATTACTCAACGTCCTGGCTGTACCTCAGTCAGCAAAGACAAAGCAACAAGCTCAGAAGCGCAAAAATACCTCGGAAGAAAAACCCAACGCGGAGACAGCGGTGGTTACTACTGTTTCCGGGTCTAGAGGACGAGGAGGACATGGCGGAGGCCGCGGGCGTGGCCGTGGGACTTTAAGGGTCCAAGGTAGAGGAGAACAGCAACCAGGCAAAACCTACACTTGGGCCGACATTGCCAATAACCCATGTGTGCATCACCTAGACGCCAATGCTGGCTCGCCCCACACCAACGCTGAATGTCGTTTTAATGATGACATCAAGAGAGATGATACCGCGGGCTACAAAGCTAAGCGGAAGAAGGGAAAGAAAAATCTCGAAAAATACAAAGAGACCAAGGAAGATTCCGACATGGAGGAAGCTGATGCTTCAAATCCCAAGTCGGAAGGGAAAAATACTTTTCCCACCAAGAAGGACACTTACGTCACCTTCCTCGGATCTCAACCGGCAAAGGTCAAGAAAGTAGTTCTCCACGAGCTCTATGCAACAGTTCCGGCTGTCCCCCAATATCTGGACTGGTCGGAAGTGGCAATCACGTTTGACCGCGTTGACCATCCGCCTAAGTTGCACAGGCGAGGAAAATACGCCTTAATCGTCAACCCACTTATTGACGGTTATGGTTGCTCTAAGACCCTCATGGACGGTGGTAGAAGCATCAATATTCTCTATGTCGAAACGCTACGCCGGATGAAGATCTCGGAAACACAGCTGAACCATAGCTCTGTGATCTTTCACGGAGTTGTCCCAGGAAGACAAGCTAATTCCCTAGGAGAGATTACTTTGGATGTTACCTTTGGAACTCCAAAGAACTACCGGACGAAGGCACTTTCCTTCGAAGTGGTCCCATTCAAGAGCGCATACCACGCTATATTCGGACGTCCGGCTTACTAGACCTTTATGGCTCGTCCATGTTACATTTACAACATGATGAAAATTCCAGGTCCCAACAGCGTGATCACCATCAGGGGAGACCCAAAGAAGGCGCGAGAGTGCGAGGATGGAAATGCCGCCTTTGCTGAGGCCGTGCTGCACGCCTAGGAGTACCAGGAGATCAAGAAGAGCATAGATCCGTCCGAGATGCCCGCAACAAAGAAGGAGGTGACAAAGCCAAATCCGGAGTTTAAGGCATCAGAAGAGACGAAGAAGGCGCCGCTGAAGGATGATGACCCCTCCAAGGTGACCCAGATAGGCGCAGGCCTAAGTAGCGCATAGGAAAGCGCGCTCATCAAGTTCCTCCAAGCAAATCAAGATATCTTCGCATGGCAGCCATCTGACATGACCGGAGTACCTAGGGAACTTGCCGCACACTCTCTAAATGTAAACCCAAATGCTAAACCCGTCAAACAGTCCTTACAACGGTTTGGCGATGAAAAGCGTAAGGCAATAGCTAAGGAACTAGCACGGCTCGAGTTAGCCGGATTCATAGAAGAGGTCATCCACACTGAGTGGTCGGCCAATCCTGTAATGGTCCCTAAAAAGGACACCATTGATTTAAGGATGTGTGTTGATTATACTGCCTTGAACAAGGCTTGTCCAAAAGATCCGTTCGCTCTGCCTATAATTGATCAAGTCATCGATTCTACGGCAGGCTCGGAACTCCTTTGTTTTCTCGACGCATATTCCGGTTATCACCAAATCCGGATGAAGGAATCTGACAAAGTCAAAACTTCATTCATAACCCCCTTCGGAACCTTCTGTTTTGTTACGATGCCCTTTGGGCTGAAGAACGCAGGAGCTACGTACCAGCGCACGATGCAGCGTTGCCTCCATGACCAACTCGGATGCAATGTACATGCATACGTGGATGATATCGCGGTATTGTCCAAAAATAAGGAAACGCTGATTTCCGACTTGGAGGAGACGTTCGCCAATCTACGAAAATACAACATCATGCTTAACCCGAAGAAATGCTTCTTTGGAATACCAGCCGGAAAATTGTTAGGTTTCATTGTGTCTCAAATAGGCATAGAGGTGAACCGAGACAAAATCAAGGCTATACTCAATATTTCCAGGCCAACTCGCATGAAGGACGTACAAAGACTAACTGGTTGCATTCCTGCGGTCAGTCGATTTGTAAGCTGGCTTGGTGAAAGAGCCGCACCATTGTATAAACTTCTGAAAAAGACCAAGGATTTTGTCTAGACTGACGAAGTTGAAGCTGCACTACAAGACCTAAAGAAAGTACTCTCATCTACTCCTGTCCTTGCAGCGCCGGAACCTCAGGAACCGATGTTGCTCTACATTGCTGCGACAAATAAGGTTGTCAATATCGTCATGGTGGTGGAGAGACCAGAGGAAAATCAGGAACACCTGGTGCAGTGTCCAACTTACTTTGTCAGCGAGGTCCTGACAGAGTCCAAACAGCGGTATCCGCATTATCAAAAGTTGGCTTACGGTGTGTTTCTAGCATCTCGTAAGCTACGACACTATTTTCAGGAGCATCCAATTACCGTGGTGAGCAAAGCTCCCATGAGAGATATAATCAACAACAGTGACGCCACAGGACGCGTCGCCAAATGGGGCATAGAGCTTGCAGCTTTCGATATTGAGTATAAACCCCGGACAGCAATCAAATCCCAGATCCTTGCTGACTTTGTCGCTGATTGGACAAAGACGAAGGAGAACATGGTCCTCCCTGAGTCAGAATATTGGACCCTCTTTTTTGATGGGTCTAAGGCTCGAGGGGTCTCGGGGGCTGGCGTGGTGCTCAAATCACTCCAAGGAGATAAACTTTTATACGTGTTGCAGATCCACTTCACAGCGACAAACAACATTGCCGAGTATGAAGTACTGCTGCATGGAATCCGGATTGCTAAGGATATTGGCATCCGACGCTTGATGTGTTACGGAGATTCGGATCTTATTGCTTAGCAAGTCTCGGATATTTGTAATGCAAATAAACACATGGCAGCATACAAAGCTATCGTAGATGATCTATCTAAATCGTTCGAAGGGTTTGAAGTTCAACACATCCCTCGAGCAGAAAATGAGGAAGCAGACGCACTATCTCGGATAGGCTCTGCACGGAAAGAGGTCCCGGATGGCGCTTTTTTAGAGCACCTCAAAGTTCCCTCAATAAAGGGACTAGATGAGGAATATCCGACCAAATCCGACTCACCTTTGATAGCAGTTCTGGCTGTAATTCCTAGCTGGACTCAACCCTACCTCGATTGTTTGGTAGATGGCAAATTACCCGAAGACGAGGTGCTGAGCCGACAGATTATCCGACGAGCAAAAGCCTATACTATTGTTAAAGGTGAGCTCCATAAACGGAGTGTTTCTGGGGGTTTTCAGCGCTGTGTATCTCCGGAAGAAGGAGTGGAAATCTTAAGGGAAATCCACGAAGGCGAGTGTGGTCATCACTCTACAGCCAAATCTTTAGTGGCAAAAGCTTTTAGACACGGATTTTTCTGGCTTATAGCTCAGGCAGATGTCGAACGATTAGTCAAGACGTGCAAAGGTTGCCAAAAGTATGCCAAGCAAGCTCATGTTCCGGCTGATCAGTTGCGAACAATACCTATAACATGGCCCTTTGCGGTCTGGGGGCTTGATATGGTAAGCCCTTTTAAACGAGCTCCAAGTGGATTCCCTCACCTCTTAGTGATGGTGGATAAATTCACAAAATGGATTGAGGCTAAACCCGTCACTAGTTGTGATGGAGCACAGCCAAAAGATTTGTAGAGAATGTTATAATCCGTTATGGTTATCCGCATAGCATTATCACGGACAACGGGAGTAACTTTTCTATGGGAGAACTGGCTGAATTCTGCAATGAGCAAAATATCCGGCTTGACATTGCGTCAGTCGCACATCCACAGGCTAACGGACAAGTCGAAAGGGAAAATGGTTTAATCTTACAAGGCCTGAAACCAAGACTCGAAGCACCACTACGACGTACTGCGGGGGCTTGGGCAGAGGAATTACCTTCTGTAATTTAGAGTTTACGAACAACTCCAAACAGGTCAACAGGATACACACCTTTTTTCTTGGTCTATGGCGCAGAAGCAGTTCTTCCTAGTGATTTGATTCATACTTCTCCTAGAGTGGCCGCGTATATCGAAGAGGATGCCAAGATTTCTCGACAAAACGATCTCGACTTAGTCGAAGAAGTTCGCGTCGTTGCTGAAATGAGATCTACAGCCTATCAGCAGAAGTTATGCAAGTATCATAGCCAGAGAGTCCAAACTAGATCTTTCAATAAAGGTGATTTGGTTCTCCGGCTTGTGCAACAAAGAAAGCATAAACTTTCCCCAGTATGGGAAGGGCCCTTTTTAGTTAGTCGAGTATTGCACAATGGATCGTACTACTTAACTGACATCAGGCCAATCAAAAAAAGACCTGCTACTAAGAAGAGAAAGAGAGCTGGAGGCAGTACAAATCCAGATGAGTTAGACAGACCATGGAATATTGCTCAACTACATCCCTTTTATTCTTAGTTTATCCTTCTTTGTAATCATATATATGTACATGTTCTGTGAGAAATAAAAGTTTTGGTTTCCTCAAGTTTTTCTGAGAAGTTTTTACCATCTTATTTCCAAATGACCATGTCATAGTCGAAAGTACCAGAATGCTTGAAAGTACTTTATGCTCATGTTCGTTCTGGTTTAGATTTCCGATTCTAAAATTGCTACCTTCGGGTATAACTCCAAAATTTCTAGTCTTTACTTTGGTTATTTGTCTGATTGCTAGATGCGGGTATTTTCCGAGTAGTGAATTGTTGGTACTGGAAGGCGGCTTTGTTTCCGAGTTTAAACTGGTTTAGCAATTGAGCTCCGTTGCTCGGCAAAGTTTCTGGCGGAAGGTTTTGCTGGCTCGCGAAAGGACGAAGCAGAAAGCCAGATAAACGATAAGTGAAAACAAAAAAATACAAGTGCTTATGTAAACATTTTAGGCACACAAAAAAAATTAAAGCCAAAAGTGCTGAATAGATCAAAAGCTTAACACTAGCAAAATAAATAGTACTTAACATTTACAAACACATCATGTTCTTTTTGGAATAATACATAAGTTTCTGGTCTATGATGCAGGAGGAGATGAAGGTGCTGTCGGCTCGCTGGTTACTCTGCCATGATATCGTTCCGAGATGTCTGGATCTGAGGTGGTCCGTTCATCGTCAGAAACTTCTTCAGTTTCTTCTGGAGGAGGAGGCAGAGTGGCTACGCGGGTGAAGAAGGGGATCTCGTAGCTGGTCAGATCAGCCATGTGACACCCATATCCGGCGCAGGAATGCATGATGGCTTGAAGGTCTTGCTCCTGGCCGTCTTCGTCTACCTTGCAGTACCCTCTAGTCACTTGCCATATCTCCATGTTTCCATGGTGGCTCATGACCATGGTGAGAGCGTTCTGCGCAGCAGTCCGTGCGTAGGACATGTTCCAGTCCCGAACAAGCTGCGGCATCTCCTTGGCCTTGTCTCGCACCTGAAATTCCGACATGCCTGGCATGTCCGGAATCCTTAGAGCTTCGCCGATGTCCTCAAGGGACTGGCGGAAGTCGTGAAGAAGGTCACCGACTTGGGTAAGCCGGTGGGTGCGAGGCTCGGAGGAGGAAGAGTCCGTCAAGTTCAGAGGACCTATACACAAAACAAGTTAAGAAAAATCCGACATTGATAGAAGTCTAAGAAAAAGATAAGTCAGATAGATGGAACGTACCGAGAATGACGTCGTCAATCTTGGTCTTCTCCTCCCGGAGACTCTAGAGTTCAGCCCGGAGCGCCTGGGAGATGTCCTTCTCTCTGCCAAGCTCATTCTTGAGGTCCAAGATTATTTTATCTTGAGTAGTGATCTTGTGATCACGCTCATCAGTGGCCATGGAGGAGGATTCAATGACTTGAGCTATGCTCCTTTCATGATCTGCCTTGAACTTATCCAGCTCTTGGCGAAGTCCCTTGTTCTCCACCACCAGGGTCTTGAGGTTCTCGGCCTCTTCAATCATGGAGACGGATTGTTTCACCAGCGCTATAAGTCAAAAAAGAACAACAGTTCAGAAAAAATTCAACATTGAAAAATAACAAAGACAAGGTTTGAGTCTCGGAATGTTTACGTTCGGCCTCATCCTTGGCGACTTTAAGTTCAGCATTTTTAAGTCGGAGAGCTTTGACCTCTCTCCGCTTATCACAAACATTCTTCAATAATTCCTGGTTATAGGAACATACTTTCTGTAAGTCAGAATACCCAAGTCAGAAAGCTACTTAAGACTTGGGCTAATATTTTTGCTAAATATCAGCACGAGCCTTGGGGGCTACACTAGTTCGTTCTTTGGCATCCTAATGAAGCATAAACCTAGATTGTATATCCTACTTCATGCTTGGGGGCTAGAGGATATGATATAACATAATGGAAAAATAAGAGTTGGAATTCCGACTTACATATTGTTCACGGGTGAGCTTATCCAAACCCGCGTTCACTTCAGCGGCCACCTTCTCGGCAAGAGTAAGAGGGATCACTAGGGCTGTTGGAAGCTCGCCAGTCCTAATCCTCTCGTCGCGAAGGCGGACTTGAGCAAGAAGATCAGAGAACTTGATGTCCTCTGCTTCTTGCGCTTCTTCTTTGGGAGATAAATGGCTTTTCTCTAGGACTTGCCTGGCTAGCTGCTGAATCTCCTCTGCAGATTTCCGGGACAGGCCAAACTTGGCAAGTCCCGGATTGCTGATGAGGTTTTCGGCGAAGGTTTCTGCCGAGGGATCATTACCCGAAGAGGGATCACCCTTATCTTGACCTGACGCACTCACGGTGACGTCAGTTTGCGACCCAAGGATCGCAGGCTCTGTTGGAGGAGCCGGATCTTCTACAACCACCAGAGAAGGAATGATTGCCGGAGTTGCAGAAGGTTGAGGGGCAGGAGTCGGAGGGGCCACGGCAGGAGAAGCTATGGTGAGCTTCGTCTGTTGCAGGGGCTTCGAAGGAATCCCCTTCCCCTTGCCCTTGATGATTGATTTTGCTCTGGGAATGTAGTAAAGTCGGAAACATTACATCTCGGAAAGAAATTTGAGTAAAGTACAAAGGCGGAAAGTTGTGACTGAAAGTTACCTCTTCACGACGGGCACCTCCTTTGTGCGGATAGCCACTATCGGAGCTTTGCGCTCAAGGAGCGCAAGGTCCGGCAATGGGACCACTTCTGTCTCCTGAGAAAACTCAGGAGGATATCCTTCAAGCGGAGCAAGTTCCAACTCGGGGAGGTCAGCAAGCTGAAAACAAGAAAACATATCAATATTGCAGTTTAACTCAAAGATTGAAACACATAAAATGTGTGCTGATGGAAACTTACCGGCACTACGGGGTTTTCTGCCGTGTGCATGTCCAGAGAAACCTCCGGAATTCTCCTCTCGATCCGCTCCTTGATCAGCCACTTGATTTGGCTTATGTAGCCTTGAGTGATGTATGATTTGGGGCTGATGCGGAGGGAGTCGATTTTGGCAGACGTGATGGAGTGCATCAGTCTATCCCCGGGGTACTAAAGTGGCTGGATCCGATGTGAGACCCAGCACTGGACCAAGTCGGATCCCTTCAGACCCTTGTGCTTGATCAAATATTTGATCTGCCTCTTAGCGAGGATCAGATCATCGGTGAGAGCCGGAGCAGCCTCGTCCCGGGAAGGCTAGGCCGTGGCGGCTCCATCGACAAAAGCCGACAAAGCAGTAGCTTTGCCGGGAGCCGGAATATCCCTATGATAGAAAAATGTGGTTGGCCATTGTTTGACCGAGTCACTGGCTGAAATTTTGGGATAAGCCCGGTCGCGTCTAAGTGAAAAGTTAATAGTGCCAGTGATGTAAGGAACATCGGCAGTGATGGAATTTCTCCGGACATGAAAGTAGTACCGGAAGAGAAGCAAACTCGGCCTAATGCCGAGAAAGCCCTCGCAAAGCGAAGCATACGCACTCATCTCTAAGAGAGAGTTGGGAGGAAGATTGTGGAGTTGAACTCCGTAATGATCTATCACCTCGGAGAAGAACTCCGAGGGAGGAAAAGACAGACCTCGGTCAAGATGGGTGCCGAAGTGAACCCGCTCGCCGTCGCCCGGGTTGGGGACGGTTTCACCGGAGCCGCTCCGCCAGTCGCCGGTGACGAGAAGCCCCTCCTTCTCCACGTTCTTGAGGCCCTCCTCGTTGAGGGCGCAGGGGATCCAGATTCCCCGGATGCTCTCTTTCTCCGCTGCTGCTTCCGCCGACGCTGCTGCCGCCAAACCGGAGGAAGAGGATGAAGCCATTTCTTCGGTGAGAAGATGACCTAAAAGAGGCAGCGCTGGGAGTTCTGTGGGGGGAAGGACGAAGAGGCTCTGTGCGCACAGGAGGATTGGGAGGAAAGGAAATGACAAAGGACTGGTGGAAAGGAGAAGGAGAAATCCAAACCCCTTATATCCACCTAACTGTGCCAAGATTCGTGCAAATGCTGCAGTGTAACCGCCACGCGTCGTGGAAGGAACTGGGAAGGACCCACGCGATGATTGCGTCACCTCGATCTCCACGCATGCATTGAAACGGCACCTCGGTTCTGCGAACCGTGGACCCACCAACGGTCGTGCTGACGGAACGCCTGTCAGATGACGTGACTTGACCATGCTTGTGTCAGGTGGCGTTAGAGACCAAGTTCCGGCTTAGTTTGAAATCAAGCTGGAAAATCCAAGTAACCTGTTGATAGGTCCGACTTATTTTTAAGACCCGGATCGTATTTGTTGTTGTGAAGTTTCAGGAACCCTTCAAGATTCTGCAAGCCGAAGATCTAGCTAGACGAAGATAAAATCCGACTTTGGATCTTGGATGCCTCCAGGGGCTGCTGTTGGGGATATACTTTCCGGGTATCCTCACAGTTCCTCACTGACCAGGGTGGCCCACTTTGGGTTAGAGCTTTGCTTCACGGGCGGCCCAGTCAGGGAGAAAGACGGAGTCCAATCCGGCTTCGGGAAGGCCCAGAAGACTTACCGACTTAGGCCCATAATGTTACTTGTAGTTCAAGATGTACTCTGTAACCAACTCTTAGTCGTAGCCGGATTGATGTCTCCTGTAAACCCTAGGCCGGATATCTATATAAGCCGTCCTAGGGAGAGCCTTTAGGGCACACCACAATAGTCTACAATCTCAACTCGCACAGGCGATACCCTTGTAACCCATATTCCGGCTCTGCCGTATTACTGGATTGCTAGCAGGAGTAGGATCCGTCCAAAGCCGGCAGATTCGAACCTGGGTAAACTTATGTGCTCACTGTCCTGGAACACCGTACGTCTCACACCCCTCTCTTCCGCACGCCTCGAGGACCCCCTCATGGCGTACTTGTCCTCAATCCGACGTCAGTCATGTAGCCGACGTTCACATGACACCACTAGAAGAAGTACACCACAACTTAAATATCAAACCATTGAATCTTCCTCAACACAACTCCACTACTAACAACATGACTTCTCTCATGTCCTCAAGAACAAAATGAACTACTCAAAAGACATCATATGGATCATGATCAGAGATGGAATAATGATGTATAACAATCTGAACATAAACAATAATTCAATGGTTCACTTAATAGCATCAACTACAAAGAGTAGTCAACACCGGGAAAGTTTCCCCTAAGAACTATGCAAGATTCAACCCAAGTGTTACAGCAATATGGATATGGTGATGAGGGTGCTGATGGTGATGATGGTGGTGATGATGATGATGGTCCCGATGAAGTCCAGCTTGATGGTGGTGTTGATGGCGACGATCTCCCCTCTCCAGGAAGGAATTCCCCCGGCAGAAATCTGTCTGCCGGAGAGATCTTTCTCTCTCAGTGTTTTCCGCCCCGTGGAGGCGGCGGAATCTTTCTGTGGTCGCTCCCCAAGTCTTAGGGTTTCGGGAGGAATATATACGCCAGAGGGGAGAGCCTGGAGTGGGCTAGGGCAGCCACACCACCTACTGGCGCGGCCTAGGGCTACCCGTGCCAGGGAGTGGTGTGGGCCCCCTGTGGCCCATCTCCACTCCTCCTTCTGGCTTCCTTCATCTTCTGGAAAAATAGGATTTTCCGTATATTTTCCCGCATTTTCTGATATTCGTGAATTTTGCCTCGAAACAACACCTTTTCCATTAGAATCTTAACTGCAGCGGTCCATGCTCCAAAAGTTATCAACCATGCAAAAACAGATGAAATTACATAAGTATCATCTCTTAATATGAAATATATCAATGAATAACAGTGAATTATGATATAGAATAGTGATGGAAAATGGATGTATCAACCGCCCCCAGACGGCAGAAGGCAGAAAGGAGCTTCAACCCGACTGGATCCTCCAGCCAGCCCGAACCTCGGGGACTACACCCTGTGGGTGTGCTCGCCTTCCCCCACACAAAGACTTGCAAACGACAACAACACAAAGGAGCTTCGACCCGGCTGGATGCTCCAGCCGACCCGAACCTCGGGGACTACACCCTGTGGGTGCGCTCGCGTGCCCCCACATAGAAGCAAGCATGCAACAAACACAAGCTAATCAAACAGAAATTGCAAACAAAAGAGCACAAGGCAAATATTATAAAGAAGAGACGAAGCTCCCACCAGAGTTTAACACAGAACAAGAACAAATTGTTCACAACCACAGACAAAAGGACAATTTTGCAACTAGTACAAATACTCCTGGCATTCTAGGGATCAGGCTTGGGGTTCAACTAAAGGGTCGGAGGCATCCGTCGGAGCTTGGCTGCTGGAGGCGACATCGGCCGGGTCGGAGGCTGGCATAGCCAGGGCTTCAGTCGGTGCTGCAGCCGGAAGCGGGTCGTAGGAGAATGGCTCTATGCCAGCCGGATCGCTGAAGTCCCGGTCCAGCTAGACGAAGCTCCCGATCTTGGCACCGCAAGAGCGGTCAGGAACCTTGGGGCGAAGCTGGTCATAGATAGTCCCCTGCCAGAACCCTTGGGAAAGACTCCGAAGATCCACGTCAGGATACTAGGACTTCAATAGCGCAAGCACCATCTCCATGCCACCGCGCGCAGCCCACTCCTGCGTCGTGTCCATAAGATCGGGAGCATCGGCAAGCTTGATTTCTAGGGTGCATTGTAGCGGGAGGGGCGGTGTCAGGTCAGACATAGGCAAAGACGTCCAGGGCAGCATTGCGCAGCTGGTTAGCCTCCTCGCTAACAACCACCACTAGCTCCTCCGGATGAAGGTCACGCCCAACATCTGCCTTGGGCACGCGGGCCAGAGCTTGGTCAGTCGCCTCAGAGTACTGAGCTGCACCCGGCCAAACATCAAATGTCAAAAACAACTGTAGAGGATGAAAAACGAGTTCGGCAGTTGAAGAGTAACTTACTAACGACAATCTCGGTGATCTGACACAGCTCCGCCAGCGCAGCCTTCTCTCGCAACTTGGCTTCCTTCAGGGCATCCTCCTATTTCTTGTACAGGCCCTCAAGCTGCTTGAGGTTTTCGGCGTGGATGTCGGTGGTCTTCTTGGACTATTCGGCTTTGACCTCCATCCATTTCTGGTGATCTACCAGCTCGCCAATCTGAGCTTGGCGAGCTTTTTTGGATTCCTCCAGCCGGTGTACCTCTACCTTTAGCCTCTCCACCTCCCAATTCCTGTCCGCTAACAGAGCTACAGGAGGGTACCTGTCGGGGATGACCCCCAGGTACCCCAGTCGAACAAGAACCAAGCAGTCGGATCGTGTCCGGCTGACTTGGAGGGTACCTGTCGCCAGTCGTTTGATCTCCTTCTCTTGGTCCTTGGTATGGGCCTCGAGAAGGGTGAAGGCTTCGGTCTGGCTGGCAAGCGAGGCGTCGCACTCCTTGATGGTGGCCTCTAGACCGTCTACCCTCGCATGCCAATACTTATTCTGCAGCCGCAGAGTAGAATTGGACTTGCTCAGCCGGTCGTTCGCTTTCTTCAAGCGATCGATCTTGTGTTGAGCGCACACGAGGATGGCTGCAACAAAACCGGCTATCAGTAAAAAGAAGCAAGCCGGGTGAAGCGAACTTACTCTGGGAAGTCCCGTTGGCGGCAGCAAGCTTCTACTCCAACGACCGGTTCCCGCCGGCTGTGGCCTCTAGCAGCCGGATCTCCTTCACTGCCAGCTCGAGCGTAGCTGCAAGGTCCGACAGCGAGGCGGCGGAGGAGGCGTCGTCGTCCACGGTGTTGACAGTCAGGGACTCCTTCGCAGCAACTACCGCCGTTCTCCACTCCTCCCCCGGCTCCTCGTCGGAGTTGTCGTCACCAACAACGACGAGCTCCTTGCCGGCAGCCTCCCACGCGCTCGCAGAAGAGCCCTCCGTCTGGGAGGACTCCATCCCCGGCTGGGGACCTTCCGGCTGGGCGGAGGCGGCCGGTTCAGCCCGAGAGGGAGGCGGAGGCGGCACCATAGAAGAAGGAGGGGCACTGGCTGGCACAGTCAGGGCACAGGGCGGCGACCCGGTCGGCATTCGTGCCGGGCTCGCGGCTCCGAAAGAGACCAATGTGCTAAGAAGAAGGAGGAGAAGGCAAAGGCAAATAAACCAAAGTCAGGAAAAGAAGAAAAAAGGAAAGCAGACACAAAACACCGAAAGAAAAAGGGGGAGAAGGAACGTACCCCGACACAACTGGGGGCGGCCCCTTCTTCCGGCCAAGACGGCTTGGCGGCAGGGTGCTAGACTGGCTCCTCTTGGGAGCCGGCTCCTCCGTTACGGGCCGGCGAGAGCCGGAACGACTGGAGCCGCTCCCGCCTGCCTCGCCGTCCGTCGCGGAGCGCGTCGATGGGTCCACGGTCGGCACGGCCTCCTCCTCCTCGTGAACCTCCGCGTGTGGGTCGGCAGCCAGCTCGTCATTCCGGCTGGGAAAGGCATCGCCATCCCTGTCCGACTCCTCGCCGGACCGCCGGGCGCGCGGCTCGGGCAAGTCGGGCGTGAACTCCTCACGAGGAGCCTCACCCTCCTCGCGTAGGATGCAAGCGAAGATCTATAGAATAAAAGAAGTCAGTCGGACAGAACAAAAAATGCAGGAAGAGCAAATGAAGTTTCCGGCTATAAAATTTACCCGGGGCGCACGGTTCTCCCGGCTGTAGGGCGCCAGACTGAACTTCTAGTTCTCCGGCAGCCGCTCCTTTGTGATCGTCCACACCCACTCCTTCAAGTTGTGGTAGCGGGGATCACAGCGCGATAGCCGGGTCGGGTCCAGCCGGCCGGAGTAGTAGCACATCTTGTGCGCTCGCTACTGCAGCGACATCATCAGCCGGGACATCCAGCTGAGGGTGATGTCCAGGCCGGTTAACCGGCAGGTGACGAGGGAGCGCATGCGTGCCAGCATCGCGTCCGTCTCCGCCTTGTCGCCATGAAACTTCAGCTCCCAGTTCTGCCGGCTGGACTCGACGTCCTGGAAAGCCAGAAGATTGATCCGATCAATGTTGGTGACGTTCTTGACGTAGAAGTACGACTGCTGCCACAGCCGTACCGTGTCCTGAAGCAAGAACTTGGGGTAGCCGGATTGGGAGTGGGAGTAGATGGAGGCGCCACCGCAGACGACTAGCGGCCCCTTCGTGTACTGCACCTGCGGCCAGACGCGGAAGAGCCGGCAGAAGAGCCCGAGATCCGGCTGGATCCTGAGGTAGCTCTCGCAGAACGCCATGAAATGCGCCAACGTTCCGATTGCGTTGGCGCCAAGGTGGTGGAGACGAAGGTCGAAGAAGGCAAGGAAGGTCAAGAAGAACGGGTGCACCGGAAGGGCGAACCCGTGCGCCAGATGGGAGAGGAAGATGATGCGCTCCCCCTCCGCCAGGTGCGGTGACACCTCCCCCGATGGCGCCAACCGCACCGCCACCTCTTCCGATGGCGGAAGAACACGGGTGGCGCGGTACTTCGCGATGTGGTCCTCGGTGACGGAGGAGCCGCACTAGGCCCCGCGGTCGGCGGCCATCTCCGGCTGACAGGGAGGAGCGGCGATGGAAGATTGGCGGTGGCCCGTAGCGACGACGACGACGAACGAGCAGCGCAGCAAGCTACGGTGCAGAAGGCAAGTGCACAGAAGCAGGAGCACGCGAGGGAAGAAGAGGCTGCAGCGGGGGAAGCGAAGGAAAGGAACTGCCTCCCCTGCGGTGTCCCTTTAAAGGGCCGGAAGGGCCACCGTCAGCGGAGCCACGGGGCGCGCATCCGGACGGCCCTCACCCAACCGCCGCCCACATCCCGTGTGCCGAAGCAAGATGCGCAGAAGATCCCGAAGGAGGAACCGAAGCGCCGGACAACGGTTCCTAGAGGCGACGTGTGACGGGACGTTACGCTGCCCGCCGCAGAGCAATGATGGCGCGTGTGCGCGTGGCCGGCATCAGCACTGACGTCACGAGTAGCGCAACCGCCAAGCGCAGCCGGACACGGATTCAAAAACAAGAAGGAGCGCGTGCACATTTCGCCTAAGGGCGGAATCCACACGCGCTCGGGGGGCTAGTGTCAGGGGGATGACCCCCAGGTACCCCAACCGGACAAGAACCAAGAAGTCGGATCGCGTCTGGCTGACCAAGCACAGCCGGACAGGGCAGGACATGCCGGCTACCGCGCGGTAGCCGGAGCAACAAGAAGTAGCTGGCTACAACGATGTAGCCGGACCCAATCAGTGAGACAGGACGACGTGCGTATCAGTGCACGGTACGCCCTGTACGATGACAAGTCTGGCAACTACCCGGCCATACCGAAGACTTTGCGGGGATGACGCGGGAACAGTGACCCGATGCTGACGACAGGCTCGCATGGCGTCCACTGTGCCCACGAAAGCCATACCGCTCACACTCCGACGTGACATACCATACGGGATACTGTAGATGACCAGCCGGCTGGGACCCGCCTGTGGGGCCCGCCAGTCGGATTGGCCAGTGAGACCACTGCCCCTCTGCCTATATAAGGAGAGGTAGGGCCTCAGTAGAAAGGGTTGGTCACTTAGCATTTAAGGCAGTAGCTAGCAAACACAGCTCGAGGAGCACTTGTGGTTCGCATATCTCACCTAGTCAGATCAGGCAGGAGTAGGAGTTTTACCTCACCACGAGGGCTCCAAAGCTGGGTACTTCCTGCGTCCAGCTATGCTCGCTTGTATCCAATCCCGCCTGCGGATGCCGTCAATAGCTTCCTTGCTGGTCCCCACACCTCTATCTAACCTCTTCAGGTACTGCAGTTCCCAATACAATGACAGTACCCGATGGTCAACAAAAAATGCGAAAATTCGCGCAATTGGGAGGACATGGCAGAGCAAGAAATCTTATGCCCCAGGTCCTGCGTAGTCTTGGCGGCTTTAGCAAAAGCTTTCGACGGAAAAGAAGGAGTGAAAAAGAGAATAGGGAAACCGGCTAAAGAGGAAAACAACAAAAACAGTACGGGGATATTTACCTCCAGTGAAGCACCCAGCGCCTTCGCCTGTCCGAGCCCTGCTCCATCACCTCAACCAGGTGGCGTGCCTGGCCAAAAGCGATGGGCGCCGACTCGGAGAGCTGCGCTAGCACATTGTCTGGTGTCGGCATGACCCGGGCCGACCGCCAGCCGGTCACATGGAGGTCATCGTCACTACCGACAGCCACGCAGGACGCCTCCCCTAGGCCCTGGCACCCTCGCCGCCTAAGCCGGGAGCCGTCTCTCGCCTACTGTCTCCCGCAGCTGGCTGCACGGAGGCTTCCGGTGCAACCTCCATGGGCTCCTCCACCTGGTAAGCGGCGGAGCCTAGCTAAGCCTCGCTCAGTGATACATTGCAAATGTATCTATAGATTTTGATGTTCCATGCTTGGTTTTATCCACTTTCTTGTGTTTTGTCCACACTTTGGAGTACTTTTCATATGATTTCTTGGACTAACCTATTAACAAGAGCCACAGTGCCAGCTACCTGTTTTCTGCTATTTTTGGTTCCAGGAAAGTCAGAAAATGAATATTCTCGAAATTGGACGGGACAAAAGCCAAAGTGCCTATTTTTTCGGAAGTCATGAGATGCCAAAGTACGAGGCGGAGAGGGGCCAGAGGGCGGCCACACCACCTGGCCGCACGGCCAGGCTTGGCCCGCGCCAGGGGGTGGTGTGGCCAGCCTAGGCACCCCCTCGGCCTCCCCTTCCGCCTATAAGATGCCCTCGGGACGAAAACCCTAAGGGCCTGATCAAAAATCCACGAAAGAGTCTGTAGCCGCCGTCATCTCCATCCCTAGATCGGAAGGGATCTGAAGCTCTTCCCGGCACCCTGCCGGAGAGCGGAATTCACCATGGAGGCCTTCTTCATCACCATGCAAGCCTCCGGTGTGATGCGTGAGTAGTTCATCCTTGGACTACGGATCCATGTAGTAGCTAGATGGCTGGTTCTCCTCCTTTGTGCTTTCATGTCTAGATCTTGTGAGCTCCGTTCATGATCAAGATCATCTATTTGTAATTCTGCATGTTGTGTTTGCGGGGATCCGATGGATATTGAGATGCTATTTCAGATTGATTATTGATTCTATCATGTCTTTGTTATTTGTGATCTTGCATGCTTTCCGTTGTTAGTAGCTATCTTGGCCAAGTAGATGCTAGCAACTCCAAGAGTTAGTATTTATGCCTGATAGTGGGTTCATGCCTCTGGTAATCTGGGGAAGTGACAGAAATCTCTAAGGTACTAGATGTGATGTTGCTACTAGGGAGAAAACAACAATCCTTTGTTCATAGAACAATCGTATTGTTTACTTTACACGCAATTCGTAAAGCAATAATCTATTGCTTGCAACGTAATACTGGAGGGGGTTCGGATGATAACCTGAAGGTGGATTATTAGTCATAGATGCAGTTGGATGGCGGTCTATGTATAATGTTGTAATGCCCAATCGAATCTCAAAGGAGTCAAGATGATTATTATATGCATGTATTGATTTCTCGATGTTTGTCAATTGCCCCGCTGTAATTTGTTCACCCAGCATGTTATCGATCTTAAGGAGAGCCACCTCTAGTGAACTATGGATCCCGGTCCTTTTCTTTACATACAATCTACAAACTGTTTACTGCTTTGTGTTTACTTTCTACAAACTTTTACTTCTTTCATTCGATACGTTTAATCCTTTGTTTCCGCAAAACATGGTGAGATTGACAACCTCATCGTAAGTTGGGGACAAAGTTCTGTGGTTGTGTTGTGCAGGTCTCCACGTTGCTACTAGCACCGGTAGTGTGCCCTGCCAAGGCTCAGCTAGCAACACCTTTGGGGTGTTTCCTTGCTCCTACTGGTTCGATTAAACCTTGGTTTCATAACTGAGGGAAACTTGCTGCTGTGCTCATCATACCTTCCTCTTGGCGTTCCCAACGAGCTCTACATCAACATCGCACCAGCATTTTCTGGCACCGACACTGAGCCATCAAGCATTTTTTTGGCGCAGTTGCCGGGGAGTCAAGGACATCTTCACAAGGGGAGTCCCTCATAATCAATCTCTTTACTTTGTTATTTTTGTTTTGCTTTGTTTGCTTGTTTCTTTATCAAAAACACACACAAAATTAGTTTTACTAGTTTGCTTTCTTATTTGAAAACAGAAAAAATGACTACCCTTGAAAACACTAAGTTGTGTGACTTCACTAGCACCAACAACAATGATTTTATGAGCACACCTATTGCTCCACCTGTGTCCGAGGATACTTTCTTTGAGATAAAACCAGCTTTACTCAATCTTGTTATGAGAGAACAATTTTATGGTATTGGTAATGAAGATGTTGCTTCCCATCTAAATAACTTTGTTGAACTTTGTGAGATGCAAAAGCATAGGGATGTAGATGGTGATACTATTAAGCTGAAATTGTTTCCTTTCTCTTTGAGAGGAAAAGCTAAAGAATCGTTGAATTCCTTAACTAAGAATAGTATTGATTCTTGGACTAAATGCAAAGATGCTTTCATTGGAAAATACTATCCTCCTATTAAGATTATATCTATGAGAAGTGAAATAATGAAGTTTAAACAACTTGATAATGAGCATGTTGCTCAAACTTGGGAAAGAATGAAATCTTTGGTTAAGAATTGTCCCACTCATGGACTGACTGCTTGGATGATCATCCAAACTTTTTATGCAGGATTGAACTATTCTTCAAAGAACCTATTGGATTCTGCTGCTGGAGGTACCTTTATGACCATCACCTTGGGTGCTGCAACAAAACTTCTAGACAATATGATGGTTAATTATTCTGAATGGCATACTGAGAGAGCTCGACAAGGTAAGAAGGTAAATTCTATTGAGGAAACCTCCTCCTTGAGTGATAAGATTGATATTATTATGTCTATGCTTGTGAATGGGAAAGCCCATATTGATCCAAATAATGTTCCTTTAGCCTCTTTGGTTGCTCAAGAAGAGCAAGTTGATGTGAACTTCATAAGAAATAATAACTTTGGCAACAATGCCTATAGGAGTAATTTTGGTAACAACAATTATAAGCCATATCCTCCCAACAATGGTAATGCTTATGGAAATTCTTACAACAATAATAGGAGTGCTCCCTCTGAACTTGAAGTTATGCTTAAAGACTTTATTAGTAAGCAAACTGCTTTTAATAAAACTATTGAGGAAAAACTCTCTAACACTGAAAGAAATATAGCATCTTTGGCTGAAGCTCAATCTTCTTTGAATAAAAAGGCTGCTAAACCTGAAACTAATGATAATCCCTTTGCAGCTACCAATGCTATACAAGTAAGAATTGATGAAAATGTTAGACTATTAGCTGAATTACATGCTAAGTGGGAAAGAGAAGATGAAATTGCTAGAAACATTAGTGTTTCTACTATTACCACCACTAGTGTTGAGGCTAGTAATAGTTCTACTACTTTAAATGATAATTATAATTTTGATCTTGATGGTTGCAATATCTCTAAAGTTATTAAGTTCCTACAAAAGCTTGCTAAAAGTCCTAATGCTAGTGCTATGAACATGGCCTTTACAAAACACATTACTGATGCTCTCATAAAGATTAAAGAAGAAAAGATGAAACATAAAGCTTCTATTACAATAAAACAAGAAGATGGTTGGGAACCCATCATTAATATGAAAGTGAATGACTTTGATTTCAAAGGTTTATGTGATCTTGATAGTAGTGTTTCTATTATGCCTACAAAGATTTATGATATGCTTGATTTGCCTCCACTTGAAGATTGTTATTTGAATGTCCCACTTGATGATAATGCTAAAAATAAACTCATGGGGAGTCTTAATGATGTTCTTATTATGGTTAACAATGCCTATGTCCCCGTTGATTTCTATGTTTTGGATGTTGAATGCAATGCTTCTTGTCCTATTACTTTGGGAAGACTTTTTCTTAAAACTGTTGGTGCCATCATTGATATGAAAGAAGGCACCAGTAAATATCAACTCCCACTCAAGAAAGGTATAGAACACTTCCCTAAGAAGATAGAGAATATTTCTTTTTCTTCTCCTATGAAAACAAAATTTGGTCTTAATGCTTATTCATTTGAGAACACTTGGTTCTTTCTTTGCTTTTTATGCCTAACTTAAAGGCGTTAAAGAAAAGTACTTATTGGAAGATAACCCAAAAGTTTTAGATGAGTCTTGGAAGTTATTACCTCTTTAATAACTGCTCCTTATCCTTTTTATTTGCTTTTTGTGCCAAGAGTAACCTCTAATGAGAGAAGTAATGATTGGGAAAGTTGCTGTCTCGAAACAGATTTCTGTGCTTCACCGTAAATATCTGTGTAAAATCTATGTATGTCTTTTTGAGACGTTAATTTTTGTGCTTATGCCCCAGGTTGTTATCTAACTTTCGTTAGTTCAACACTTTTTGATTTGAGCTACAGAAGGTCTTCGAAAAAATTCGTCTTTACCTGCTGGTCTGTTTTGACAGATTTCTGCCATTTTCTACATTTGCTTCTTGTTGGTTCCTTTTTGAGTTCTTTTGCGGAATTGAGATTTTTGAGGGAAGTGCTACAGTAGATAGTGTTCTAATGGAAGTTTATTTGGTATTAGAACTGAACCTTAAGACTTACTTATCTTGAGTGCACTAATGTTGCTAATAAAGATTGTGTGAAGTTTTGTATGAAGGAAAAAATTCAGGTGTATGGAAGGAATGAGTAATGAGATGAAGGATGGACTAAATCTCAAGCTTGGGGATGCCATGCGTGTCACCCCAAGAAATATCCAAGAAGTACAAGCGTCAAAGCTTGGGGATGCCCAAGGCATCCCCTTCTTCATCAATAAAAATCCCAGGTTTCTTCCAAACGCTTCATTTTTATTGTTTCATGCACAGTTGTGTTATTCTTGGAGCGTCTTCTTTTTTGTTTTCGTTTTTCGTTTTTCGTTTGCATGGTTTTCTTAGTTTTCTGAATAAATTGGTTGGACCCCCTCTTTCATACATTGGTTTCCAAATAGTTTGGTTTGGTTTGGAAAAGAGTAGGAAAGTTCATGCTTATGTGGTAAAAAGAGCTCGTTTTTGACTATGGCCTATGCTTTGTCATGCCACGCTTGATATTGTTTTGGTTTTATGCTTAGTATTCTTTGCTGTAGCATGACTTTTTATAAACAATTGAGATTGCTTAATGTGCCTTGGATGAATCATGCGTTGTTTTAGCATATTAAAGCATAGTATAGTGGTATTCTCCTTTGATGCTTTATTTGGGTTGACTTGGCGCATGCTCACACCATGTTATGACTATCTCAAGTCACCATAGCCTTTATGATCCTTTAGTTTTCAACTTGTAGTATCACTTTATGCTTTGATCAATGATGTTTTGTCGCTCTGCATGATTATGGCCATTATTGCTCTCTTAGTTTGTCGCTCCCAGTCTTTTGCTAGCCTCCGTAACCAAGTATGAGTTCCACTCATGCATCCAACTCCCTAAACCAAGTTATTCCAAAGAGTCCACCATACCTACCTATTAGCTTATGCTATTCCAAGTATATTCATGCTTTCGTTTACCTTCCAAATTAAACTTGTTATGAGAAAACTAGTAATTAAAGCTCTCACGAACTTGATGGCACACCTTACTTTTTTGCATCTAATAAACTTGAACCATTGGGCCTTTCTTTGTTGCGTATATGCTTGCGCTTTATAAGTTGAAATTAGCAGAACCATGTTTCATGGGGAACGCTTTCAACATTGCACTTGTATTTTGTACCCCGTTGATATCATGTTCTTTTGCTTACGGATCCCGGCGGTGTGAAATAAAAGTGGAACTTGTAAGATCATGGAGTTTGTATGTGTGTTAGAGAAACGCCTAGGCTACTAGCCTAAGCCATTCCTAATCATGGTGGAAACTTGCAGCACTACCATAATGAGCACTCTATGAAGCATCCTCAATAAAAACCTATACAAATATCAAATAAAAAGATCGCTGAGATGCTCATTGTGTGCTTGCCTTGTCATTTTGATTATGGGATAGCTCCTGTATCATGTGCAAGGGGTACCTCGTTGGCGGTTCTTAATGATACATATGTACTTACAATGACAAGAGCTTACTTGTTACTAAAGTTGATTAGCATGAGGTTTAGTCTTCGTAAGTAAGGGGCATGAGATTTTGGTTTATAACTTGTCAAGCATATCCTCTTAGTTGTGAGCTCCATTCATGATCAAGATCATCTATTTGTAACTCCAAGAGTTAGTATTTATGCTCGATAGTGGGTTCATGCCTCTGGTAATCTGGGAGTGACCGAAATCTCTAAGGTACTAGATGTGTTGTTGCTACTAGGGAGAAAACAACAATCCTTTGTTCATAGAACAATCGTATTGTTTACTTTACACGCAATTTGTAAAGCAATAATATGTTGCTTGCAACTTAATACTGGAGGGGGTTCGGATGATAACCTGAAGGTGGATTATTAGTCATAGATGCAGTTGGATGACGGTCTATGTATAATGTTGTAATGCCCAATCGAATCTCAGAGGAGTCAAGATGATTAGTATATGCATGTATTGCTTTCTCGATGTTTGTTAATTGCCTCGCTGTAATTTGTTCACCCAGCATGTTATCTATCTTAAGTAGAGCCACCTCTAGTGAACTATGGATCCCGGTCCTTTTCTTTACATACAATCTACAAACGGTTTACTGCTTTGTGTTTACTTTCTACAAACTTTTACTTCTTTCCATTCGATACGTTTAATCCTTTGTTTTCCACAAAACACGATGAGATTGACAACCTCATCGCAAGTTGGAGACAAAGTTCTATGGTTGTGTTGTGCAGGTCTCCATGTTGCTACTAGCACCGGTAGTGCGCCCTGCCAAGGCTCAGCTAGCAACACCTTTGGGGTGTTTCCTTGCTCCTACTGGTTCGATTAAACCTTTGGTTTCATAACTGAGGGAAACTTGCTGCTGTTCTCATCATACCTTCCTCTTGGGGTTCCCAACGATCTCTACATCAACATCACACCAGCATTTTCTGGCGCCGACACTGAGCCATCACTCAGCACCGGGTCCATGCCTTCCGTCAGCCGTAGTGGAGGAGCAGCCGCGACGCCACACCTGGCCAAGAGAACCTCGCCGAGCTTGGAGGCGGCGGAGGCAGGATGTAGGGTCACGGGCATAGCCGGCGGTGACGGCTCCGCCATTCCCACATTAGCTTCAGCCGGTGTGGCTATAGAGGGCTCATCCGGCCCGATAGGCCCCTCATCCCCAGCTGGAGGAGGGGCTGACACGGTGGTGATGGTAGCGGAGCTACCCAACGACATCGCCTCACTGCATGAAGAAAACTAAAACACGCTAAGAAAAATGAAAGATCAATGGTCACACACAAGAAAAAGAGCAAGGGCACATACCCGGTGACGCTCGGCACGACGGCCGCGGCCCTCAGCCGACGAGCCCTCTTCGTGCCGCCACCAGCTGGAGAGGCACTGGCCAAGGCGGCCCGCTTCCCCCTTGCCCTCCCCGAGGCGGCCGGGTCAAGAGTGACATCCTCACCGTGCGTGGCTACACCAGTACAGACAAAGTCGTCAAAAATCCGGCTGAAGAAGCCAGCAAGGAAAAGGATACAAGGCAAGCACACTCACCTACCGGGTCCTCGCAACCCTCGCCAGCCCGGGTGGGGAAGCGCTCCGGCTTCGTCGGTGGGTACTTCTGCGGTTTGAAGTCTGGCGAGAAGATGGGAATCTCATGGTCACCCATGCCATCCTCCGCAAGCTATGTCGTAAAGAGCTACTCAAAAGGGGCAGATAAGGAGCAAGAAGAAGCTCTTCGGGAAAATTCACCATGAAAGGAAAAGAAAAACCAACCTTTAGCGACAGCCGGCCCCGATGGAACGGCGCAAAGTAGAAGCTCCAGGTCCTCCTTCGAGATGGTGGCTAGCCATTATTAGAGGAGCCCGTATGACACCTCTAGCCAGGAAACCCGCGTAGGGTCATCGGAGCCAGAGAGGACTGACACATCTTGTGCGACCGCGCAGAAGCACACGACGTGTCATCCAGGACAATGAAATGTCCCGGGCGGTGAGCCGCTCCCTCTCCACCAAAGCCTCCAACCGGGTTGCCATCTGGTCCATGTCCTCCTGGGCTCCCAAACCCTTGACGGACTGGGCCTTCCGGGTCGACAGGACATTGGCGAAGGGCAGCACCCGGATCTAGTCCATGTTGGTAGCATTGTGCACGTAGAAGTAAGAGCGCGGCCACAACTTCACCGTGTCGGGGATGCTCAGCCGCGGCATCAACGATGACGGTCATGTGTAGATGGCGCAGCAACCCGTCTCCATTGGCAACTCGTCCTTCCACACCACCTAGACCTTGAAGTTGAAAAATATAAGGAAGTTCGCCATATCTGGGCAAATTCCCAAGTAGGCCTCGCAGCAGGCCGCGTGATGCGACAGCTGCGCCACCGCATTCACCCCTAGATGATGGAGCTGGAGGTCGAACACACGAAGAGCTCGAGGACGAACTTGCTCACCTGTAAGCCGAACCCGCGGGCGAAGTACGCGAGGAAGACCATGGCCTCGCCGGGCTAGGGGTTGGGACCTGTTCCCCCTCCACCATGAGGCGATGCTTCACCACCCGCTCTGACGGGATGAACTTCCCCCGCCGGTACTCGAGGATGAGGTCCTCCGTGACATACGAGCCACACCAACCTCCACCTTGCTCCGGCAACATCTCATCAGGTGCGGCGGCTGTGGTGGAGAAAAGGGGCCCCGTCATCGCAAGGAGATGTGGTGGCATCAGCGACCAAGAATCAAAGGCACAGAAGCAGAAAGGAGGCAGAGCGTAAGGGGCAGGAGCAGTAAGGCGTAGGAGAGAATATGAAGTCGGGAAGACCCCCTCCCTTACAACCCTATTTATCGAAGCAGAGTAAGCACGTCCGCTGTGCTCCCCTCCGCCACGTGGCCAGCAACCGCCCCACTACCCCACGACGCTTTGGTTATGGATTGTGTGCACCAACATAACTCCCGCAGAAGATCCTGCATGCGTTAATGCGGGAGGCGAGATGTGCGCTTGACCCCCAAGAAACCACAATGATGAAGACGTGCGCGCGGTTACCAAAAACTATCACAGCAGACCTAGCGGTCAAACTAACGCGACGCGTGCTAGAAGTGGCAGTTGTGGCCGACGTAAGCACTGACGTCAGCGACCAAGCGATTCATCTCCCCCACTGGATGCGGCAGCCGGTCACAATCGCCGCTCACACCCTATAGGAGGGCCACCAGTTCCATAGCCGGTAAACAACAAGGATCTCGATCCGGAAAATGACAAACACTACAATACAAGTCTGCAAACTAGCTTTTCATCCCCAATCATTTCAGTTCAGTCAATGAGCATGCAAGAACTTCCCTACAAGGCGAAGTCCCAATGCGCTCGGGGACTAGTGTCTAGGGATGACCCCCGGGTAGGCCAAGCCAGGCTCAACTGGCCGGCTCCAGGGATGCCTGGCCGGATGGCTGCAATACGAAGAACCACAATCGGATGGACAACTCCATCCGGTCTGGCCTCAAGATTCCCCAGCTGGCCCGTCTAGCTGGGTGACTAGAAGAGTCGGCTGGGTGGCCATCTCTACTCGGCTACCTCGCATCCGTTGGGCAAGGTACATAGGGGGCGACGCTCCTCGCTGAGCGTACCCTTGAATGGACAGGCTGGCACGCTGCCCCATCGGCGCTAGAAGATACCCGCGCCAAAGCGCCAAGGCTAGAAGCTGAGGAGAGCGTGTCGGCTGACCGCTAGAGCACTAACTGACGAGTAAAGCACCGGCTAACGAGTAAAGCGCCGGGTGACGCCCAGAGCAAAGGCATTGGGACACTTTAGCACTGTCCCCCCTGTACTGGAGGCTTGACCGGGTCCTGGGCCCGTCCAGCCGACCCGCTTTGTAAACTCGAAGCCCAAACAGTAAACCCTAGAGCCCACATTATAACCTACCTTTCCCAACCAGTATATAAGGGAGGGTAGTGCTAGGGTTCTAGGTAAGTTCTCTAGATTCAACAAGTTTATTAGTTCATCTTCTTCCTCTAGCTCTCCATAGCAGCTAGGGAAACAGCTCAAGGAGCACTTGTACTGGGCATTCACCCCCGAGATAGTAGATCCTTGCAGGAGTAGGAGTGTTACCTCGACAAGAGGGCTCTGAACCTGGGTAGATCACTGTGTTTGCAGTATCTATGACAAACCCGTTGCGAGTAGCCACCGATATCATCCTGATTGTCCCCTCTCATGCCATCCCCGATGGCACTGCTGTGTTCCACACCACGACAGGCGGTGGGTGTCGCCATCTCTCCATGATAGGTAGACTAGTCAGGCAACTCGTTGGCATACAGCTACTCTTCCTCCTCCTCGGCATGCTCTTGTGGTAGCATGGCCGTGAAATAGGCACAATGACAGAGGTCATTCTCCTCTTTGAAATAGTCGTCCCACATCAGCGAGTCCTCGACGTAGGTCGGGTTGTGCCATGGTATTGCCGACGAGTACGCCATAAGGGTGTCCTTAGAAATAGTTTATAGTACCGCGGGTGTAAGACATGAAACGTCCAACACGATGTGGCAAAGCTTATCTAGGTTCAGATCTCACGACGGTGGTTAGATCCTGCTCCTGCTATAAATCACTATAATGTCAATACGCCGGGTTAGAGAGATCGTAAGCTTCATTGTGCGCGGGTTGTGTCTTGCCCTAAAGGCTTCCCTAGGCCTTCTTATAAAGGCGGCAGAACATAGGTTACAGGTCGAGTCCTAACCAGACAGGTTATAAAGTCCTATAATAACACTACTTATCTTTGTGTCATGGACTCCAAGGCTCCGGCTTCCGTAATAAAGGTGCACAATAGCCTTCCTTCTTGGATTCCTCTAACTGGGTTGCCTGGTACACCATAGGCCTTGCCACCATCTATAGCCCAACTGGGTTAGCCAGAATAAGACCATGCTATGGTGTTACCCATATTCCATATCCTCAACAGGCCATGTTGCAGATCTGGCGGGAGGAATGCACGATGCCGGAGTGTCTGCCGAAGGTGTGCCTCTTCATCGGTAGGCACATGCGACACCGGAATGTGGTTCCTCTTGAGGTGCAACCCTTCAAGAGATGCACATCATTCCACGATAGTGGCTGGCCCATTTGATAGAACATATGTGTGACCTCGACCGATGGCGCGGCCCCGCACGCCATGGCTTCGACTAGAGGACAGCCCAACCTCATGCTTGCGGCGGTCCTTCCACTAGCCCTCTGTCATCTGCGATGACGAGGAGTAGGCTTAATTGGCAGTGGGAGTAGGGGTGGGAACGAGCATTCCTCATTAAAAGGGACTAGGCGAGAGAGGTGAGGGGCGTTGGGTCGCTGACGTGTGGGCTTAGGACGAACACGGGAGGACACACTATCAGTCCACCGATTGTCCATGTTGACACATTTCTAGCCCAAATTTGGGATGGAAATGGGGCCTAACAGATGCATCTGGAGCCCTGGTTGGTTTGTGGTGCCCCATTGGGCCATGCTCTCTGTCCGAGCGGACATAACTAACCTACTCGGTATGTTTGGGACACGCTGTTGTAGTTGCTCTTAGGAGCGTCGATGTTCTCTTCACATGTCCAGGCATTTTGCGCGCATCAAGTCGATGAAAAGTGTTGATTGTTTTATACTATTGCTATATTGCAGGTGAGAACCACTGTCGATTGAATGGCTACACATGCGAAAGCAGGGGAGGGTTTTGCTTATGATGTTTGCTTCCCGAGAGGTTGTTTGGTTAGGCTTATTTTTGACTTTAGATTTTAGCTTATAAGTCACAAAAGTCTTTAAATAGGTGCTTTTAGCTTTTGATTGAAAGTTGTTGCATGATGGTATAAGCCAAAATATAAAATATAAAAGCAACCATTTAGGTATTTTCTAGCTCATAAGTCCAAAACTATGAGCCAAAATTAAGCCTAACCAAACAACTCGTGAGTGGACTTGTTTTTTTGGATAAAGGTTAGTAGACTTGGTACTGTGCCACTCCAAATTTACGATGCCCCATCTTTTATTCTTGATTGCTAATTTGAATAGAAAACAAGTCATGCAACCAAAAATATGTCATGGAATCTGAAATAAGATCCCATTGATAAGAGCATCTCCACCGATGATCCCAATAGCAGCACCAATATCCCTATTGGGGTGTCGTCCACAATTTAGGCTTCCACCGGCCCCTAGTACGGTGTCGACCATTTCCCTAGCCCAATAGAACAACCGAAAAACCCTAGACGACCCTGACCGACAGGGACCAATGCGGGGGCACTAGCATCTCGTGCCACGTCATATTTTGCCTGCGGGGCCCTGTTGGCAGACACACAAATCCAAACCCTATTCCTTTTATCAATTTCCCACCACTTTCCCTCTCCCTCAATTCCCGCCTGCCGCTGCTACTGTTCATGCCCGAAGACAACGCCCTCACCTCGCCACCTCTGCATCATGATGCCTATCTACAGGAAGCCACTACGCAAGAAGAGGGTCATCGAGAAGTCGGACGGGATGTCAGACATCGCTTCTATGGAGGAGTTCGCCGGCCGCAAGTACGTGACCGCTGACCAGCAGTCATGTGCAAAGTTAGAGCCGCACTGTGGTGAGGAAGGCGACATTAACGACAGTGGAGTTAGCCGCTAGCCAATTCGTAGGAGGTGGATGTGTCTCCAGGTATGAACGGACAAGCATCGACGGGACTGGAGGAACTCAAGGGAGTACCACCGCCAGCTCTCAAAGAGCACCTCCTCCTTGTCACCGGCTTTCTTCAACAAGATCTACAAGGCGATGACACGCTCGCAGTCATGGTTCTCCCCTGAGATCGGCGAGAGTGATGCCCCCACCAACCTCAACGCCATATTCTCCCCATCACGGCCGGCATGCAAGGTGACAACAACATCGGCCTCGACCTCACACCTCCATATGTGCCAACTTGCCTCTCTTGCAGCGAGTACCACTCAGTTTCAGCGATGTGGATGTTCACCATGTGATTGACGGTATCCTAGGCAGACTACACATGCCGCCTGGCCACTTGATGTTCGGTCGCAATGACACTAATGGCACCAGATTCACCAGGATACCAGTTTGTTGGGATATGGGTAGAGCATTATCCGATATGATATGTTTACATCCCTACCACAAAATAACTAAACGATCGAGGAGAAATTAAAAGGGGCCAACTCCAACACATCTAGAGCCCAATCCACTACCCCAGTCCCTATGAAACAAAACAAATCGATGTGTTGTCTCCCTATCGTCCATCACACTCACTCACGCAAATCTCCCTAACACTTCTCTCTCGACTAGACGACTCCCTCATAAACCCTAGCCATCAGCTCCCTCCTTCACTGCTCATGGTGCGGTAGTTTCTTGACCGAAGAGGCGAGGACAACACCCCCTCACTTTTTGTTCATGGTTGTTATATCTGTTGTACCTCTGAAGTGTTTGTTCTCCTTTAATCTAATACTCCCTTTGTTCCATATTAACCGCTGTAGTTTTGGTTCAACTCTATGAAACTAAGGTAGTAGCAGGAAAAGTTTCCAAAAAGAAAAAGATCCAGAGTGTTCTAGAAGTTTGAGAAGGAGGATTTCAAAGCTCACGATAGCGACCCAGACCATTAACACGACAGTTGGTCCTTGACAGGTCAACGGGAGTGGTGCTAGGTGGCATGTCCAGCTAACCACTGGATGGATGGTCCGACCCATTACCACATCTGATGATGATCTGCTGGTACGTGTTTCTTCTTTTTTTTTCAGTTTTTTCAAATCCGGATGAATTCTAATTTTGGATCTAAAAAGAATTTGCATTTTAAAAATAAGAAATTTAAAAAACATGAACATTTAAAAAAATCATGAACAATATTCAAAATATCATGAACCAATTTAAAAAATCATGAACATTTTTTCAAAAAACATGAACCAATTTCAAATAATCATGAACCAATTTCAAAAATTCATGAACATTTTTTTAAAAGTGAAAAATATTCAAAAAATCATGAACCAAATTTCGAGTATCATGATGAACCAATTTCAAAAATCATGAACAATTTTTCAAAAATAATGAACAATTTTTTAAAAATCATGAACAATTTTTAAAAAACCTGAATATTTTTCAAAAATCATGAACAGGTTATCAAATTCTAAACTTAGAAAACGAAAAAAGAAAACAGAAAACAGAAAAAGAAAGCAGGAAAAGAAAATAGAAAAAGAAAAAACAGAACGCATAAAAACCACTGAAAGCTAAACTGGAAGCTGAACTGGGCCAGCCCATTGTGGGGAAGCGCCTGTGCGGCGCCACCCGCCCGCGCCGCAGCGGGCGGCATTTAGCATTTGGCAGTCAACAGGCTTTACCCGATCCGTTGGAGTCTACTACTTCTCCCGCCTCGTTCTGGGCCCACGGCCCACCCACAAGGTCTTGGAGGAGAAGAAAGAGGAGATCGGACGGCTGCGGTAGGCGAATCGCGTCCGCTCCAGAATCGCAGGGTTTTGACGAAGGTGCCTGTTCGGTTTTGTTTCCTGCGGCTGCGGCGACAGGTCAAGCGACTCGGAGCTTCCCCGCCTCCCGATCCACCGGGTGACCATCTCTCCGCCGAGCCATGGGGGAGCACGCCGCCCCGGAGCTCCCGAAGAGGTGCTATCACTGCGCAGGGCCCCTCTCCAAGGACATGGTACGCCCACCCTCCCCACATCGTCTCCTCTTTCCTCCATCTCCTCGGACGGGCCTGAGTGTGCCACCGCCACCGCTTTTGTCTTGCGTTGCGTTTGTTTGCTGAGCTGCTGCCAATATCCGTACGGTGTTTGGACCCTGCGTCGTCGTGGGGTTTCGCCCTGCTTTCCGTGTTCCCGAGTTTGGGTCGCGGTGGACGTGTTTGTGGTTGGATTGTGAATGGATCGTGGGGGATGTTGAGTTCTTACTAGTTTTTACCCCCTTTGGCTATTTGGCATGAATTATGATATGATTCTTACCGTATGATGGCTCAAATTTAGCTAGCTCTTGCTCTTTACTTGTGCAACTGTGCTTCCTGAAGCAAACTATGCTGTTATACATTATTTTGGACAAATGTACTTGCTGCGATGTTGTGATTTCCCTAAATTATTTTGCATTGTTGCGATTTTGTGCTGTCATAACCTATTTTTAACGCAAATACGCGATTATATTACTGATGCATGTTTTGGGATTGTTTGAAGGAAACAAGTAGCTGGACGGTGACTCCATTGGTTCGAGATAGCTTCTCTATGGTTTGTTTTGCTGCCTTTTACTGCTCTCAACTGCAAGTTATTCCTTTTTAGTCCAAAATTTTATAAACACTGTCTCATGTTCTGGCATACGTATCAATTTGAAACAGATTGGTTCCGCTGTTGGGGGTACTGCAGGCGCGTTTTATGCTTTTAATCATGGTATGTCGCTACCTTTTTATTCCCAGTGACTGATTGAGGCTTTCAGTACAAGCTGTGACAATTTATATACTCCCTCCCATCCAAATTAATGGACTCAAATTTGTCTAGGTTCGGATGTATCTAGACATGTTTTAGTGCTAGATACATCCGAATCTAGACAAATCTAAGTCCATTAATTTGGATCAGAGGGAGTATTATTATGTTGTCAGGAATAGTTATGTTTCCTTCACCATTTTTCTAATGAATTATTATTTAGTTAGTTGGGATTTATTCCGTATGCAGCATCCATGACATCTGGTTTGTTTGATTGTGACTTGTGAGAGATGTTGCTAGTTGGCATGGTAGTGCTTATCGTCCATCATATAGCGATCTTGAATAGCATTTCAAATCTCGGAGTATATCCAGACATGCATGTAGTTTTTTTGCTGTGGTTGTAAAGGCTAGCTTATGTTGCTCTAAAGCCCCTCCTTGAGCATGACCTGCGTGCACTGAAGTTTCATTTTTCCACTTTCATTGCGATGATGTTTGCTCACCAGCATTAACATCCAGTAGATTTTCCTGCTAGGTAATTTTGTTACAAATGTATCTAGAATGAAACCCGTTAGACATTTATGCCATGATCTCTTTATGCTATTATACAGTTAATAATAATAATTATTGCCAATATCTTTCCATTAACACATTTTTTAATGTAGCTATGCCTGTTGTTCGGCGTTACATAAAAGGGCCGATGTGGATACATTTTCTTGTTGGTGTAAGTACATTGTCCCTTGGTTTTCAATTTTCGGTACTATCATATCGTCCATCTCCTTAGCATGAATTATTTTGAGTGATGCAGCTTTAAGATGTTTTGTCCCTTGATATATATGCTCTAATAGTCATTCACCAGCCGAAAAATTCTCGGTGCTAACATTAGAACCTGAAACTGAAAAAGATGATTTTATTTTGTTTTTTTACTTTTCATCAAGCTTTAGTTTCCTTGTAAATTGCTTTTAGCACACATCAATCATTTAGTTTAGTCTCTAGACCACCAAGTATTCTTTGTGCCTGTGTGCTCATTTTCATACCATTCAGTACAGCAAATAAGTTTCATAATCATCCCAAGAGAAGTCTGGGACAGACGTTCTACAAGATGAGAATGCTCTTCTTTTCTTTTGACAATTTTAAAAAATGTTCTCTTGTATTTGGCGCAAAGGTTGCTAGGGTGCTATTTTTAGTTCAACCTATGGGTCTGTTAGTCTTATCTGCTGTTTTTTTGTGCAGGCCCCTCCAGTTATTGTATTTTCTTCTGCATGTGCTGGATTAGCAGGTCAAGTAACATTCTTCTGTACTTTAAACTGTTTATTCTGTTGTCTAATTGTATTCTCATTATTTTGTTAATGTGTCTTCCTGGTATAATTTTTCCATTTTATATATCTCCCTGGTATAACGAAGTGTATTTGAAACAGTTTCGTTCTTTGCTCCATAATTAGTTTATATTTCATTTAGCTTGTCTATAAAGCAGACTTACGGCTTCTAGGGATTCTTAAGCAAGTGTATTTGATGAGGTTTGTTGTTTAATAAGGTTTGCACACTGAGTAGAACAAAGCAATGATTAGGAACCAATAGGAGGGCAGCGCAATGCACAGGTAGTAGCATGGGAGATTTACTTCTGGTTTTTACTGGCAGACATTGCTGGTTTAATGATCGATTCCCTTGGTGCACAACTTACATGCTGATTCTCTAGGAACACCTGTTTTCATGTACAGTAGCATGCAGCCTCTTGGCGATCTCTTAGTTATGATATCATAAACTCATGTTTAGAGTTAGTTCACATGTGCTCATCCACTACATGATTGTTTGCTTTGTAGTCTTCTCTGCTGTATGTTTTGTAATCTGCTCTGCTGTTGTGGATGAAAGAAAACCAACTTGAATAGTCTTAACCAATTTTCTGTCATGCTATCATAGTATGTTTTTTGTCTAACCTTTCTCGCTGAGCACCTCTAGGGATACTTCTCCCTTGTACCTTTCAATGCACCACTGCTCTCTTCCTGCACATGCCCAACATTGTCAATATTAAGAGTCTGGGTTCCAATTTTTTTTATCTCCACTCCGGCAACTACTCCCAAATGGTGTAACTCTTCGAGTTTACCCCCAGCAAGTTCGGCATTACATCTCACATCAATGGCGATAATCCTAGCGCGATGATGTGGTCTAACCCCAGTTTGACCTCACCATCAGGTGTTGGCTTTGTGTAAGATATTTTTGACATGGCCATGGATTTAGTGAGCATTGTCTGCACCATCTGGATGCTATCGGGTGCTTTCTTTTCAAGGACATGGTCATAGGTATCCTAGGTAGATTGCAGGTTTGTTCTCTTTTGAGAAATAAGCCTTTAAGCAACATCGGTGCTCACCAGATCCATGACCATATCGAGGATTTCTTTAGAGATCGTCGCACAAAGACAACACATGACAGTGAGGTCAACCTGGTTTCAGTCTCAGTGCTACGGTAACAGCCACTGATTTGAGAGATAATCTATGACCATGGTCAAGCTGGTTCCAGTCTCAGTTGTACCGAGTTCAAGCTTACTGAGGCTAATCTTGAAGAGTCAATGCCATTTTGAGTAGTTGTTGTAGGGGAGATAAATAACGTTTGAAACCATACTC
Organism: Avena eriantha; assembly: GCA_910589775.1. NCBI lineage: Eukaryota > Viridiplantae > Streptophyta > Magnoliopsida > Poales > Poaceae > Avena > Avena eriantha. Next base: position 243,296,774 of record OU342742.1, on the reverse strand, counting down.
TTGATTTTGATACCATGCTAGAAAATTGACTTGGGTGATTCAAGCTGGGTTGCATTCATTTACATCAATACAAAGTACACACATGTGATAGTGGGTGATTAAGTGTGAACAAACTATACACCCCCTGCAAAACAAAAACAACCTGATATGAACGTTGGCTGAAGGCCATGTTCGGCCATGTAGTTGTGCACCTGGACAGTGTCATCAGATGCCAGTGTAGCATAACACATGCAAATAAGGGTGTTAATTTTACCATGTGCACAACACATTGTGTGATTTTGTGGTAGAGGTATTGTGTAATATGGTGGTATCGTTGAGTAAATAAACATAAGTTGAAATGGGAATATGTGTGGTGTACTATATTTATATTATTTTGGAGTAATTATGAAGTCAAAACACATGCAAGCTAGGATATTTCATGTATGGTGGTAATTGTTCTTGACATTTTGACAATACCAAGTGAGGAGGGCCTGGTCAGTCTGCACCATCTTTTTATACATTAGAGTTCTGTTAAAACTAGATGAGATCGATGATCTTTTCATCTGTGTTCTAAACGTTCGTATGTTCCCTATTCGGTTGTTTGGTTTTATTTTATTTCGGAACATTTGCAATTGACCTGCTATTTTAATGAGAGGACTAATTAGTACTGTGTCAGTAATTACTCTAGTTCCAAGACAATGGAGTCATAACAGTGGTTATGTCCATGTACATAAGATCCAACTTAGCAGGCGGCATCGGTAGCAGCTATTCTTTAGTGATAAGAAATTTCTGGATTAGTTGTCTTGGACACAGATTGCTTAACAGTGTGTTGTCAGATTCGGTTTCATCTTTAGATTAGGTTACCAATGATATTCTGAAATTCAAGTTAAGCAAACTGAGTCTTCTGCACTCACATGTATATATTATTACTCGTAGAATATTACGTCATGTATATGAATGATTTGTGCCATGTCAAAGTTATCGGTCATTAAGCTAAAGTTTAAATTTTATCTATAGGTGGTACAATACCGGCTCTTGCACAGCTGGTTTCATCGTCCTGTCATGCCGCCATGTCGTCGCCCTCATTTGCCCGCTCTGCTTCTCGTGAGGACATGCACAAGAGCAGAGGCTCCTCGCCGTTGTAACTTGCACATCAGACCCACCACTGAGTTGTAGGACTCTACAAAATTCTGTGGTACCACTAATAGACGGTCGCTTTTTGTAAATGCTAAGATTTTGTGTGTGGAATGATGCTGAAGCTTGTATCTGCCCTATTCACATTTTTGGTATCTATCTCTGTGTATAGGTTGTGTGGTCTATGATATTGGGTTAACTTTTGTTCACAATAAGTCCTGGAGTGATTGTGACCAACTTAACGCACCTGAGGATATTTTCTTCTTTCCAAAATGTTCACATGCTTTTGCTTGTTTTACTCGTGAAATCATGCTGCTCTCGTCCTTGGGTTGTAGATATTGCTGTACAAACAGCAGATGCTGGATATCTTACACGGTGACTGTATAGCTTGTGTTGGATTTACCATGGTCCTAATATAGTGGAACTTCATTATGTGCTAACTTGGGTTTTGTCAATGGGTTGGTAAAATCAGGAGAATCTGTCATGAGCGTTGAGGCTTTTGCCAATTCTGTGGTACTTGCTTGTTCAGACACCAATTTTCGCTTAGTTTCTTTGTGGTACAAGTCCTGGAGTGTTGTATCAACTTGAACAAATGCAACATATTTGTGCTCTGTGCTTATTCTTACTTGGATTTACATTTGATACTGCAGAATCCTGTAAATCCTGTTGTTTGTCCTTGGTGATTACTCCCTCCGTTTTAAAATATAAGATGTTTTAACTTTGTGAAGCAAATGTATCTAGACCCCTTTTAGTATGTAGGTACGGAGGGGTTCGGAGTGAACATACGGACTAAAAGTGGTCTAGATTCATTAGCTTCATAAAGCTAAAACATCTTATATTTTGAAACGGAGGGAGTAGACAGCTTCCATAACATGGTATAACTGCCTGACGTGTTTACCTAAAATTGGAAGCACTGCAGTTTTTTTGGTTATTGAAACAATCCAAAGCTGGATATCTTTGCCGACTCTGTGGTACTGGCTGTTGGGACGCCACGAGTCACCCTATGTGCGATAGTATTGCTGAGGATCTTTGCCGATCCTGTGGTACTGGCTCGTTCATACTCCACGGGTGATCTTGGCCAAATCCCGGCAAGTACACTGCATGCAGCTACGTATCATGTATCGTGCATTGGATCGTCGCGCTCCGTTTTGGATGGCATGTCAGGTGGAACTCATCATTTGTGTGGAAACCACACTCTATCAGTTCGATGATCATGCATTGCACTTGGCGATGATCATGGGATGCATCTGGCTAGCCACCAACGCCAGGAACTATTATTCAAGGCCGATTTCTCCTGCAATCCAGCTGCAGGTCCCTGCAGGATTTTACCCTGGAGCATGTGTGAAAATGCCCTGCATTTCAGATAAGGCGCATCTGTGACTGCGTTACCTCCCAGAGAATAGGAAGAACCTTGCAAGTAGGAATTAGGCAGATCATAGGATGATGAGAAGGGGGATTGCTCGAAAACGAAACGACCCACAGTCCCGGTGCCCACGCCACACTTCGCACAGTCCCGGTGCCCATGCCACACTCGTTGGCCGCTGGCGCACAGCAGCAGCTCTTGTCTCCTCCCGGCTCACATGCCGTCGCACTCCGCTGCCGCGCCCGCGCAACGCGAGCCACACACATTTTTAAACCGACGAAGAGTGTGAGACCTCGCGCGACACGGACGCTTACACCTCCCCCGCAGGCGTAGCTAGCGTCCCGATACGAACCGATCGTGATGGATCGGCGGCCTCTCCCCGTCCAACAGCCTGTCGCGCCTTGGCTCTGCCCGCGCGATCGCTCCTACAAATTCTCCTCCCAACCATTCCTCCCTCCCCAACTCGCTCGCACACGCTTAACGAGTGACACACAGACACCAGCGTGGCGTCTTATCTATCCTGCATACATGGACCGGTACAGACTGGCGCCGTCCCGGCCAGTCTTCCTCTCCGGCGCCAGCCACCGCCTGCAGCCCGCGGTTGGGCGGCGATCGGGCGCCGCCGAGATGGAGCTCGACATCTTCACGGCCGAGCGCTACTTCAACGCGGCAGACGCCGTCAAGTATAGTGCTGCCGCGGTCCATGCGGCGGACGCGCCGACGAACCAGACAACCGCGGCGTCGTCGGAGGCGAGCTGGAACAGCCGCTCCGGCCTGCTTGCTAGCAACCAGTCCTCGTCGGCGGCGACCACGACGGCTAGGCAGCACGACAAGATTGGATACGGTGGTGGCGAAGGCGGCATCGACCTCGGCCTCGGCATCGTCGTCCAGGTCACGAGGGACGATCGGCATCACCGCGGCGGCAAGAAGCCCGGGCAGCGGTGGGGCCTCTTCAGCCGGGACTGCCCCTGCGCCGGCAGGAAGGACGTCACCGTCGACGTCTCCTCCGAGCCTCCGAGCCCGACGACGCCGAGGGTCCAGCACGCGAGGCTCGACGTCCTGGAGGACCGCGCGGTCTTCAAGGCCAACGGGCTGCCTCCCCCGTCTCCAAACGACGAGCCGGGCGTGATGAAGATCATGAGTACGACAGGGAGCTGCGCGTTCCCGCTTCGCGCCAACAGCAACAGCATCCTCGTGCCTGCGCCAAATAAGGGCGGTGGCAGCGCTTCTTCGTTCCCTGCGTTCCCGCCGGACGTTGGCCGCCGCGTAGTGAGCTCCGGCAGCGGATTCACGTTCCCGGTGATCGGCCCCGCCATCGTTGACGAGCCGCCGCGCGAGTCGCTGGAGGTGTTCCGCCCCATCGACGAGGACTCTGTGGTGCTCGTGGACCCGCCGCCCCCTCTCGGCGCGGCCGGCTTTCTGCGCGCGCCGGCGGTCGTGGCCGATGATGACGACGCGAGGAGCGACGCCAGCTCTGACCTGTTCGACCTCGAGAGCTTCGCGGCGTCCTCGTCTTACCCGACCACGTACCGCGGGCGCAGCAGCCGGCGCAACTCGGGGGACGACGACCACCTGGCGGTCGCGGAGCCGGCGCTGAGCGAGTGCATGTACGCGCCGAGCGAGGCGAGCGTGGTGTGGAGCGTCGCCACGGCCGAGGGCGTCGCCTACGACGCGGGCAGCGTGGCCAACTTCTCCAGCGCGGCGTCCGCGTGCTGTGTCGACGACTTCCGCTTCGTCCCGCCGGAGTCTGCGACCGGCCACGACGGCTTCACCGCCGCCATGTCCCGAAGCGCCGGCCGCAAGAAGGGCAGTGGCGGAGGGTTCTTGAACAGCTGCCGGTGCGAGAAGGCCGTCAGCGTCGGGCCGACCCCGGTTCGTGTGGCCCGGCCGCCCGCGGTCCCGGCCAAGACGGCCAGCCGCGCGATGGGGCTCGAAAGCAGTGGCGTCGCGCGGTACCACAACCGCCGCGTCCACATGCCGGTCCGGACGTGATGGCTCTCCGTCCGGCGCCAATACGCACAAGGTGTCGTTGGCACGCACACTTTGCCACGCGTGCGTGCGGGCATGACGTTGCCACCTGCTGTAATTAAATGTTTGTGAAGAAAAACGTGCTCCCGCGATTCTGTACCAAACTCAAAAGTCTATTGTGCCGATCTTAGTACGTAGTACTGTGGTTATGTCATCGATCACTTCCGTTCCTTGACAATTTTAGACAGATTGCACACGCTCAACAACTTGCAGCAAATCCCAGACGAATCGGGGTGATCCGTGATGGGATGCCTGGATGAGTGGATGCTCATGTTGAGTGCGGAGGCGAGTTTCCTGTAGTGCCAGCCTGATGCTGCTGCAAGTAATTGGAACATTTGGGCCCGACCTTTTCCAATCCATGCCCATGTCCATTGTCCAGTTCCATCACACTACTATATTATGTGCGTGTCTAACTGGAATGTGAGACGTTGTGCGAGTGCGACTGGACGACGATGGAAGGCCGCTTTTGGGCTGTAATTGCGGCTCAAGCTAGGTTAGGTTAGGTTAGGGACGGGGCCAATGGACCAACTTGCGCCATTGCGTATCCGACCAAGGGGCTGTTTGGTTCAGAGGATGCCGTTTAGGGGACGAGAATATCCCCAACGAGCTGGTTAGGGTAGCCATTTTTTCTGTTTGGTAAAAGTGGGATAAAAGGTGGTTAGGGATAGCCAGTCAAAAAGTGGAAGGGTGAACGAATAAGAAAATATTTCGGAGAAGCTATCTAAAAGTGGTTGAGCTCATCCAACTCTTTTGTGGAATATGCTCAACCACCATTTTCAGCCAAAAGTGATTATCCATATCCTCTCCACCCTCTAAACCAAACACTGGATAACCACAAAAAAATAGATATCTGCACCAAACCACCCCCAAATGGGTGATGAAACATTATGGAATGTGGATTAATGTCTGGGGCTAGTTTTTTTCTCCACGAAACACGGTGACTGCAACTGGGAGATTGCGAGAGAACACATAGAGCATCACAACTTAGTGAGAAAAGAGAAAAAAAAGGAGAGGTGTGTCCGTTCTTGACATGATGTCTTCAAGCTGATGATAAGAGGCTCGACTATAATAGAAAAATTGTTAACGTCGTCTTTACATGCGATGATAGTAATACCGTAGTAAAAATGGAACGTTGTCTACCAAGAATGGCTCCGAAATAAGAATTTTCTGGGAAAGGCAACGTTAAAGGAGCAATATCTAGGTTGTTTTTGATCGAGCTCCTATGGAATAGACCTATAGATGTGAAGGTTTTGGAGGTAACCCCTCCAAACGACTACGATAAGGGGAGACTGCATATTCCAACTTATAATCACCTTGTAGTATGTCAAACATGTTTACCTATTGGATATTGCATATTACTAGGGATTCATTTCGCATATCATGGTGGTCGACGACGGCCCTATGCTGGTTTCAGAGTGTTTTCAATCATGTTGGGCTGACTTATGACTAGGCAAGGAAGGCCTGCTACGGGTGAATGACTTCGCAGGCGCGTTCGATTCTTAGCTAAAATCAGAAGAGAGTCAGGGAGCAACCTGACTATAGTGGCGGCGCCTGAAATTGGATAACGGGTATTCATTTTACAAAAAAATTGGTCTCAATGTACAATATGAACTATGAAAATTTATAACATTAGCATAAAATAGTATATCATTGGCCACCATTCATAAATCATAAGGGATAAGACGATAATTTCATAAGAACAACAAAGTGCCAATCTACTACAATAGTACAAAATATTTTTGCATTGAGGCATTACCTCTTGATTGAAGTCAAATTACAATACAACTCTGTGATCACCTTGTTGGAAGAGATTGATGACATCCTCATCTTTTACTTCATTGAGAACTCTCTCTCAACAAATGTAACCAATCAGTTGTTTGAATAGTCATCACCCATTTTGTTCCTTAGCTTATTCTTCATATAGTTCATTGAGGAAAAAAACTCTTTCAACACTTGCAGTAGCTACTGGTAGAATCAATACCAACTTAAGAAGCTTGTAAACAATAAAATAGTGTTCATGCTTGTTTGTCTCGACAAGCATAACTGAAAGTTGACATAGATTCTTCAGGTTTTTGAACCTTTCATCTCTACGCACATGAGTAATATCCATGTCTAATTGACATGGAAGTCTTGCCAGTTTATCACTTGTGAAACCATTAGCATAAAACTTTGTAGCAAGCTTAACCAACTTCTTTTGATCATAAGCAACAAAAGAACAAAGTGGACTAAATGCTGCCATGCAAGAAAATAGATCCGTGTTTACCTCATCAAATCTGTCATTAAGCTCAGAAATTTTCCTATCAATGACACCCACATACATATCAACATGGAAGCGATGGAAATTCATTCACCATTAAAGAAACCCCTTCTGGGTCGCCCAAGAGGAAAGTAAGGACCCTCCATATCAACAACTTTGATCTTATGTTTGGTACAGAAAGATGTGACCTTTATAAGAAAATCTTGCCATCCAGGATCAGCCCTCAAGCACTCCAAGTGATACTTTGTGACATCAAGTACCTCAATAGCATGAACAATATCTTACTCTTTCGCTTGCAAAGCTCTGCTCAAGTCATTTGTGTATCCAAATATTTATTGCATCGAGTGTGCCATGAAAACAAACTTGAGCCTCCGCATCATGGTACTCTTTTCCAATCTTCACGAGCACTCGTCGTATTGTAGCATACATAGATATGACACGGCTCACAATTCTAAAGTGAGAGCCGCAACGTGTATCACATGGCCTTGCCAAACCCATTTTCTGATTAAGTCCACTCCCCATTTATACTTTTTCCAATTCCAATGCATCAATAAGTTCCTCGGCCTGAGCTATCCGAAGCATTCTCATTTTTTTACAAGACATACTAAGAGCATTTAATAAGTATCTAAGCTATTGAAAGAACCAAGTACAATCACCACTCTCCTTAGCAACAACAACTAGAGTTAACTGTAGTTGATGGGCAAACCAATGAACATAATAGGCAGAAGGAGACTCATCCATAATAAGTTTTTTAGCCCATTAGCATTACCCTTCATGTTACTAGCTCCATCATATCCTTGCCCACGAACCATCGCAAAGGTCAGATTGTACTTCATTAGCATTTGTTGAATTGCAGATTTAAGTGTCAAAGAGGTAGTATCTTCAACATGAGCAAGACCAAGAAATCTTACAACCGTCCTTCCTTTCTTATCAACATAACGCAAGCAAACAACCAACACCTCATTCTGATACACATCACTAGACTCATCTGCAAGTATTGTAAAATGGCCACCATCAAGTTCTTCCATGATTAATTTTTGAGTCAACTATGCACAAAATTTTATGAGCTCATGTTGTACATCATGTTGAGTCATCTTGCAGTTCTATGTAGCATCGTTGAGAACCACCCTATTAACCTCTGCAAAATTTCCTGCTAGCCAATTTAAAAGCTCAAGGAAATTTCCTTTATTTAGTGAGTCTTCACTTTTATCATGTCCTCTAAATGCCAAGCCTTGACGCAATAGAAACCTCAGACACTTGAGTGTCCATGTCAAACGTTGCATATAAAAAGCCTTGTATCGTGAGGTGTTTGAAGCAATAGACTCCTGAAGTGGTGTTGATGGTGTAGTGGACATACTATATTTCTCTTGAGCTTCAGCATGAGCACTACTAACACTACCTTCATGTTTCTTCAATCTTCATTTCATGTTCCAGTTCCTAAACCCATTCTTCACAAATGAATCTCCATCAGGACATTTTGTTCTATCCTTGAACAAGTAACAAACAAAGTAGAAAACAACATTTTTTCTACACTATACTCAATCCATGGATATTCTTTAAACCAAGCACGACCAAAGTGACACTCAAGTCCACTTTTATTTGTAGACTCAAACTTACAATTCTTTGGTTGACATGGCCCCATCTCAATGTATCTGCTTCTTACTCTATCCTGGTCATTGACAACATACCTTGAGATAGAAATCCTCTTTCTAGGATCATGTTCGAGCGCCTCCAAATCTTCTTGTGTTGATTCATCCTCTTCAACAATTGCTTCATCATCTTCTACAGTTGGGGATGGCGTTGTGCCTCTGTTGTCCGGTGTAGGTCCTTCTTCCGGTGCTTGCACTAATGCCAATTATAGATTGCTCTCAGGCTGAACACTAGATGTACTTGCTACAACATTTGTTTGATTCGGTGTGGATGTTTCATCAGTCTTTTTTGCTTTTGTAGATTTTTCCCACAATTCAAATATGGTACCACTAGCAACACTCTTTTTATTCATTTAGCAATGGGGAAATTCAATTAAAAAGCTTTAAATCTAGTAGTAATGGCATATTGACATTTAGAAAATTAGATCTGCTAAGTGCTAATCTTCTAGATTGATGCTAAAATCCATGGCTTGAGTACTCTCCTAAACAGCTAATCTGCTACACTGCTAGACTACTGTGAAGTCTGAAGAAACTGAGAGAATTAAGACTGCTAAACAGCTGAAGACCACCTGGCCTCACCGCCGTCTGCTCGTAGCACTGCACTGGGCGGACCTCGCTCTTGCGCCGGCCTCACCGCTCGCCTGATTTGATGTTGCTGCCATGGCGCGCCGCCGCGTAGGGTTGCCGCACCGCCGTCTGACTTGCTGCCGTGCCGCGCCGCCGCATAGGGTTGCCTCAACACCGTAGAGTTGCGTCCTGGGAAGAGAGACTGGTCTTCGAGATACATGAGGAGATAAATGGACGCGCGCGATGTGTGCCCTGCGTGCTGCATGGCTGTGTCCTGAGGCCGTGAGACGTGAATTCGAGCGAGTCTCGTTGGGCCGTATGTGCTATGCCGCTATGCACCACTAGATTACCGGTACTAATAATTTTTTTGCACAAAATCATGGGTATTCAATTGAATACACGTAATGTCGTTGGTGCCTGACTAAAGCAAGAAAGGAGACAAAAGGATCCAAAAGCTGTTTAAGAGAGTCCAATGGGAGCCAGGATGCTCTAAAGGCCAAAAGCTGAATCGATTCACTTTACTATTTTATGCAAGAAACAAAGGAATGATCCATCATGGATTACTATCAGGAAGGTCTAGGTCGCACTAAATGATGCCCACAACCCTAGGATTTGGCTGGCTGAAGCACAAAGGCAAAGGAAAATTCTACCTCAACATGAAAGGATCAAAGATGACTCTTCACAAATGCTTGGTTCCGGATCCGGTACGAATCCGGATGGAAGTGCATGTGTGCCCCATTTGTGGTTTTGGATTAATGACAATCTCTATGGTCTAATGTTTTTATTGAGTTATACTTGTAGGAATTTTCCATTGGTATCATTTGAACCATTTGGTTGCTTCAAGGTTGAAGGAATAAGAAAGTGAAGGAGAATAAGCAATGAACAAATAGATATTCAAGGTGTGACCCAAAGAATGGTCATAGAGAAGGAGTACGAGTTTGATCAAGACAAAGTGCAAAGAGAGGTTTCAAGTGGATCACCACTTAAGAAGAAATGAAGAAGTTCAAGTTGAAGATGATCCATCTCGTGAATATCATATGCTTGAAGCTTTCCATCTTCGGTGGTCATGGATATGTGAATATATACCCAAAGAAGAGGCTCTTCCGTTGGAGTATGGGGAGCAATTCGTAAGTCTTCATCAAGCAAGTGCGAGCAAGAGCAATAAAGAAATGTGTTCCATTTTAAGAAGGACAAGATCATCTTCATCAAGCTTAAGTGGAATGCTCAAGGAAAATGTATGATCTTGATAAGCTTTCTTTCTTACCAGTCTCGTGTTGTTAGTTGGGAGACCGGGTTATAAGATAGCTTGTGATACTATCAAGATGGGTTCTCGAGTGAGAAACTTGATCGTATCTCCTAGAGAGAGCTCAAACCTTTGCATTATTGACACCATCTTTCTTGGTGTTATTTCGATCTTATCCTTGTGAGGCTCTAGAGCTTGTGGTTATTTTCATAACAAGCTCTAGTTCATCAGAAACGGATTTCAAGGTGAATATTTTATTGCATTTTTTTATCCTGGAGGTTTTACCAGATCTTTACCTTGGGAGGTGTCTCACTTCTTTCCTCTTGGTATTTCTGTCTTGGTGATACTCAATATTTCCAACAAAATTGGTTTCATATCATTTGGAGTTGGGATGCTCGAGTTTTTGTAGTTTTCGTGTCAGCAGATTTCCAGGACCAGTAGTACCACCCGACCATCAGTAGTACCTCTAGGACATCTTTGTCGCCGGTAGTACCTGTAGAAGTTTTGGGAGAGTACCGCTTGGCCTGTGTCACAATGAAGTGATCTTTCTAGATACCGGTTCGTGTTTATCGTTACTTAGCTAGAAGTGGACCGGTAGTACCGGTGGGAAGTTTTGCCCTTGGTCGGGCTATACTTTCAGTACATACTACTAACTCAAATCCGCGGTTGTAGAGTCATTGGGTCTGTGCAGAAGTACTACCGCCCAACGTCCGGTAGTACCGGCCAGGCACAGGAATGGCTCAAACAGTTAGTTTTTGGAGAGCCCTTTAAAGGGAACTCTTCTTCCCCATTGTTGGGTCATCTGTTCTAATCGCTCTCCTCTTCCATGGTTAACTTTCAAGAGCTTGCCCTTCCTCTCTATCTCTCCATTATTTCTTGTATCATTTTGAGGGTTTTGAAATAAGACATCTAGATCTACAATCCTACCCAACCAAATATTTTCTTTGTGAAGGAAATCTTGGGATCTAAATCTTGGAGTTATTTGTGGATTTCCTTTCCTCTTCCTCTATTACTCTGCTACTAGATTTTGTACCTTTGGTGGAATTTGGGAGTGAAGGACTTGTCATTGCATTGGGTGCATCAGTTTGAGTTCTCTACAAAGAATAGGTTGGTGAAAGAATTTGATCTTGTTACTCTTGGGTTCTTGGAACCCAAAGCTTGTGACTCCCGGGGAGCTTGTCCCTCTCTGGTTCTTGGATCTCTAGAAAGTGTTGTGGCCTTGGTGATGTTTCTTGGGAGCCTCCAATTGAGTTGTGGACATTGTCGTAATCTTGTACGAGTTTGGTGAGCGCCCTCAAGTGTTGCATAGTGGATCGTGTGCCCGTATTAGTGGTGCGCATACAAGATAATAAGGTGAGACTTTGTGGAATTGGTGAGTGCTGTGCCTCAACATCTTGGGATGAATACTTGTGTGGTGTTTGGTGTGCATCGATCCACCTCACCTCAATGTGAGCCTCTTGTAGCATTCAGGGAGAATTACACTGCCTCACCTGCTTTCCAACAGAGATTAGCTTCCTTGGAAGCAAACTTCGGGATAAAATCATCTTCTTTGCGTGCCTCGGTTATTTCTATACCTGAGCTATTTACTTATGCACTTTACAATGTGATAGACTTCATGCTTGAATTAATATATCTTGCTATCATCTTGTTGCTTGTATTACTTAGCATAAGTTGTTGGTGTACTTAGTTGAACCTTATATTTTTAGGTTTTTTGCTTGATAAATTAAATGCTAGTTCTATTTCGCATTTACTGGAGACAAAACAATAATTGGTTTAACTCGCCTATTCACACCCTCTAGGTGACATCAGTGTATTTTCAATGGACATAGGGGTTACCTAGTTTAGAGCTAGAGTTAGGTTTAGACTTTGACTGTAAACATCGAAGAAAAAGTCCTTTACTTGTACAGGAAGACCATCCACCTCATATATATATGAGAGGTGTCTGACGATTGAAATCAAGCAAATACTCAGACAATCACCAATACATCTACGTTTTTATTTCCCTCAACCATTGTCTCTACTTCTGTTTCCTTGGTGACTTCATGTATTTCTCTCATAGAATCTACGACCAAGTTTAGGACGGCCAAACTGACTTAACTCAACCCCTCATAGTCATTGGAACCTGATAGGGTACCTCTCAAGGAACCGGGGCTTCAAATCTTAAAGTGTTGGCTAGATTGTATTGCGTATCGCGCTTCTAGACGATGTCCTTTGATGTGAGTTGAAGAGCATCTCCCTCGGTGTTTGGTACACTCTAACATGTCCAGTCTACAGCAGCAACTATTTTTGGCGAAACAAAGAGAAAAAAGTTTTGTCCATGCAGGTTATACACACAATCATATACAAGTTTGATCCGACATGGTCATTGCTTACCTGCCCATGACATAAGAAGATCTTAACAGTGGCATTGTAGCGATCTCTCGCTAAGGAGAGGTTCTTCCCTTATGGAAAATAGTTCAATCTCCATACTTGTCCTCCAACATTGTTTTATTTTTATTGAACCATGTCACCTTATATTTTTGGGTTTTCTATTTTCGTGTCCTCGGTTTATTAGTTGTACTTAGTTTTCCCCAGCCGCTTAGTTTTTCCTCACCTTTCCCCTCCATCTATTCTGAAATCCTCACATGCGCTTGGATAGGGGATGCCGTCAGGTCAAAGGCTTGACCGTTACATGCTGACCGGTGGGACCATGTTAGGAAGGGTCATGCGTTGAGCGTTACGTTATGTCGCCTCGACCGTTACATGCTGACAGGTGGGGCCATGATACACAGCAGACCAGCCATCCATCTCTCGCTGATTATGGGGGACGTGGTGTGGGACCATGTAGGGCACGTTTGGTGGTTACACACGCCCTGTCGCCTAAATTGGAAGTTTTATTTTTTGTTATTTTTACGATTGGCCTTTTTAAGAGCACCTTTTCCGCTATCTCTCGCTAACAGTTGTGGTTTTTTGCCCAAAAAGGTAGCGAATCTAGAGCAGCTTCTCTCTTCATTCATTGTTCCTTTTGCCCCTCATTTTTCCCCAATCGGGTAGCAAATTTAGAGCAGCAAATCTAACCAGCACCATAAATAAATTCAGTAAACATAGCAGATGTAGATAAAGCAGCTAATATAGGTTATATAGTACAGTACTTAACGAGATTTGACAATTAGGCTGCTCAGCAGCAGCAGCGGACAAGTTCAACATAGACAAGACAAAAGAAGCTGCTTTACAGCAGCAACAACACAAGACCAGTGGCCCCTCATGGCCTCCACCTCCTCCCTCTGGCGCCTCCTCCACTTCTTGCTGCCCAGTCCCTTGACCTTGGGCGCCTTGGGCTTGATCGGGGGCATGCGACCCTCCTCGATAGCCACCTTCTAGAGGTTGCGGAGGTGAAGGCCGAGCGCCTAGTGCTTGGCTCTGAAGCCATGGACGTTTACGGACTCGCCGTAGGTTCTCACGTCCTCGGCATGCTTCACGAGGGAGTTTAAGTCCATGGCGTGGAGCCTCCTGGTGGGCAGAAGGGGCACTTGTAGACGTCGTCAGCGAAGAAGTTGTTGTACTGGCCGAACTTCAGCCTCCTCATCACATGACGAGTCTTGGTGTCCTTGGACTCGTCGCTGCTGCAGACTTCGCTGCTATCCTCCTATTGGAAAAAACAGTAGAGTACAATAAGGACATGATTGAGATACTTTGATTATCGGTATTGATTATTTGCATAAATTAACTGATTGAGATCTCCTGATTATTCCCCAAATCTCAAACCAAATCGAATACTGATTCCAACTACAAACAAGGGTACAAATACAAACAGGGGGATTCATCCAAATATGAGATCTAACACAAGAGGATTAGCTACTATAAAAATATGAACAACTGAACCCTAATAACATATGATCTAGCAACCAACAATGGGAACGGGGGAAGAACAATGGAAGGGGAGAAAACCCTTGTTACCTCTAACCATGGGTCGGTGATGCTGGTGTCGTAGGGTTTCTCTGGCCTTATGTAATCAACCTTCCCATAGGGGTCCCAACCGAGCGGGATCTGCCCGAGACCGGCAGGGGCCTCCTCGCCGGCGGCTATGATGGATGCGGGGACGGGGACGGTGGCTGCCTTTGATGCTTGGACGGGGGCCTGTACGGGGACGGGGCCTCCTCGTCGGCGGCCTTGGAGGCGCCGATGGCCACCGCACCGTTCTTCTCCATCGCCGGCATGGTTTGGGTGTTCTTGGGGGTTTGTAGAAGGTGATGGGACAATGGAGACAGTTGAGTGAGCGAGTGAGTGATGAGTTAGAGTGAGGAGACCTCTATTAAAGGAGAAGGGAAGCGATGTTTCGTTGCACCACCGTGCACCATGTAACCGCATACGCTACTGCATCGTGCACGGCCACACGTGTCCTCTACCACCCCGGGCATCGCACATGTGTCCGCTACCGCCCCGTGCACTGCATACGCGTACCGTGAGTCACATTTTCCCCTCGTGTCTAACCTTGGTGACTTAGTTGTGCTCAGTTTTGCCCTCGAGTGTAACACTGGCAGTTTGGTTGTACTCAGTTTTGCCCTCCAGTACTAACATTGCCGTGTGCAATATGCTCAGTTTTACCCTCCGATGTCTGGTCAACAGAGAGTCAACGCATAGATTTTAGCTAGCTAATTGAGTCATTTTATGCACAACAAATTCAAAAAGAGCAAAACATAGTGGCATCTATCTAGGGAGTCTTAATATGTGACCCGGCACCATAAGAAATTCATATAAATCAAGTTTTAACCTAAATCGCCACTTCTCAAATCACCTACTATCTATGAAGGTTCATGGCTTTCTACTCAAGCCTCTTCCCTAAACATCCCTCCCCAAAATATAGTTTGTCTGAATAAGGCAATAATTGTCAAACTGATGTATATTTGAATTGCAAATAGTTTGATGTATGCAAAGATGTATTTTATTGTATAAAATACACATTTTCCATTTTTTAAATCTTTTTCTATTTTATATTTGAATCCCTTTGTCAGTCTTCCCCTTAGTTTTTAAGTTCTACTCAGTTTTTCCGTTGGTTCTTAAGTTCTACTTAGTTTGCCCCTCTCTTAGTATCAATCTCTCGCACCTGTGCTCATCTTCACTGCTACGCTCTGATTGGTTGAGGCAGTTACCACGCGATCATGCCCACCAACCGTTAATCCTTTGTGATCTAGCGAACAGGATAACCCCTATATCTGTCGGGGGGCACCCCTCTATCCATGCAAAATAATGAGTTTGCCAGTGGTACTTTAACTCCATAAACAAATGAACTTGAATATAATTTGAAGGAAATGTGTTCAAAGGTGTATAATTTGTGCATTACATTACACTCTATGAAAATGATAATCTCTCAAGATTTTCTTCGCACAATATTATCATGTATTAAGTGCGATTTCAACGAGTTCAAATGTATATAATTTTCGTATATGCAAGTTTATACATTACATTCCACTCTATGAAAATGGGGGGAGAAAATGATAATCTCTCAAAATTTTGCTAGCACATCATTATCTCGTTATCAAGTGTGATTTCACACTATTCAAAAGTTTTAATTTTTCGTATACGCAAGTTTATGCATTATATTTCACTCCATGGAAATGATAAATGATCAGAATTTTATTAGCACAGCATTATCATGACCTAAGTGCGATTTCAAAGAGTCCAAAGGTGTATAATTTTCGTATATGCCATTTTATGCATTACATTCCACTATATGAAAATGATAATCTCCCAAAATTTTCTTAGCACAACATTATCACATATTAAGTGCGATTTCAAAGAGTTCAAAGGTGTATAATTTTCGTATATGCAAATTTATGCATTACATTCCACTCTATGAAAATAATAATCTCTCAAGATTTTCTTAGAACAACATTATCACGTATTGAGTGTGATTTCAAAGAGTTCAAAGGTGTATAAACTTCGTATATGCATTACATTCCACTCTATGAAAATGGGGGAGAAAATAATAATCTATCAAAATTTTGTTAGCACATCATTATCATGTATTAAGTGTGATTTAAAAGTGTTCAAAGGTTTATAATTTTCGCATATGCAAGTTTGTGCATTACATTCTACTCTATGAAAATGATAATCCCTCAAGATTTTCTTAGCACGACATTATCACGTATTAAGTGCGATTTCAAAGAGTTCAAAGGTGTATAAACTTCGTATACGCAAGTTTATGCATTATATTTCACTCCATGGAAATGATAAATGATCAGGATTTTATTAGCACAACATTATCATGTCCTAAGTGCAATTTAAAAGAGTTCAAAGGTGTATAATTTTTGTATATGCATTACATTTCACTATATGAAAATGAAGCTAGACAAAGGGTTCGGGCGCGGGGCTGGCTCGGGGTCCCATCTTGCAATGCCAACCTGGGTAAGCTGTGGGCCCGACACTCACATGGATAAGCTTGGGTCTAGTGCTCACGTGGATAAACTATGGGTACGATGCTGATCTGGATAAGTTGAGAGAGGTTTCCACTATGGGAACCGACTGAACGCGTCCCCACTTGTCAGCATGTAATAATAAGGGTACACTACAGGACCTGACAGAACACGACCCTACTCGTCAGCACGTAATAGCGAGGGTCCACTACGGGACCCGACTGAACATGGTCCCGCTTGTCAGCACGTAACAGCAAGACTGACATGCGGAGAGTTTTAGACCATGTGAGAGTTTCGTACAAGGAGATGGGCAAAAGTGAGGAAAAACTAAGAGGCTGGGGAAAACTGAGTACAACTAACGAACCGAGGGTACAAAAATAAAAATCCCTATATTTTTTGTGTAAAAATTGGTTGCGACCAAAAGTGGTCACATGTGACATGAATATATCACCGTGTACCCCCGATGCTAGGGATGATGCACCACAACTTACATCGAAGGAGATCCATCCGAAAGCGCGATCCATAAGACATCTCGTAGGATCTTTTTAGGACCCAAAGCCCCACTTTCTCAGGAGGGACCCGTTAGTGCTCGCGATGACCATGGGAAACTTTAGGTCATCCTGACAACCCCTAGAGCCTCGTGGTTTGGCACCACCATGGGAAAACTACGAAAGAACGAGGAGCATAGGTACAATGGTCAAGGGATAATTGAACACAAAAAGGTGTGATAGATTGCTAGATATTGGTGTTTTTAATCGTCCATCATGTCTCACATATATATGAGGCTGCCATTCTTCTTGTACAAGTAAAATGCTCCTTTACCCTTTCCTTACAAGAAAAGAACTGGAATTCACATCCAAAATAGCTTAGTGATAGTCTAACTTTGATATAGTTTGGATTCGACTATGCTTCTGTCATGTATCTTACTATGAATGTCGCATACAAACTCAGAAGGAGATGCTGAAAATAGCAAACTTATTTTCCTCAAAAATAGGAACAACTCTTATGTTGATCACTTTTCCATCTAAAGACGTATCGATGCATCCACGGGTCCATCTTGAGCTTCAGGTCAGAGTTAGTAAGGCGGTGAACTGGGTTAGTCGTCCATTTACATGGCTCTAGGTTGCATCTAACCCGAATGAATATGATTCTAAAAGCAAAAAGTTGTACACCTAAGTGACACGCATAACTTATGTGTTGGGAATATTTCCATATGAAATCATCCGGAGGTTCCAACTTAGGTCTTCATACACTCTCTGAGTCACACTTGGTTGCCAACAGAATCAACTAAGTAGCCAGATCATGGCACAACCTGACATTTGACATGTAGGGCGGTTTCTTATCGAGTAATATCATGCGAAGTAGAGGTATTGGGATACGCACTATGCAAAATAAAAATTTCTAGCGTGCATAATCATTACCAATTATGCGAGAGGGAGAGGTAAGGATCATACCCTCGTAGATCGATCTAGTGGAAGTTTGTCAATGACAAGATTGATGAAGACGCAAGTCGATCCCCGCAAAAAGACTTGCCAAATCACGAGGGGATGTATTATCCCAGAACGGCTCCCATGAACTAGTGTCGCACGCGTGATACCTCCATGGTATCCACACATAGAATATCAGCAACCTCGCATCGAGGTGTGATCAAGAACATGGCAAAGTGAGAACATGTCGATGAATATCTGGCAGTGCTTCCATAATCACGGCTAGATTAGATCTAACCGATGGTATAATTTGGCAGCGCTTCCATCGTGATGATGAAGTAGTCCTTCATGAGATGACAACAAGGGCAACATGAGGAGGAGGAGAAGTAGGACGTCAGCTTGGGCGGTACTGGCAGGTGGTGCTAGCTTGGGGTGCATGGGGGCAAGGGTTTGTGTTGGCTCTTGTTGCCCCTCATTACATATGGATGGCCTTCTAACCACCCCCAACCACCTCAAGAGGGGAGGGGGGGTGATTCCATGTAGGAACCTTCCCCCCAAACCACCATATAGGAGGGATTAGGGTCCAACATGAACCCCTTTCCAATCCAAGTTGGGGGAGTCCCCCCCCCCCACCACCACCGTGTGGCAGCACCAGGGAATATACCATCGCAAACCTTTCAACACTTTGCATTTTGCCTATATTTAGTAAAACAAGACTATCAATGATACATTAAGTAGTGTTAGAGGTGGGATTAGGGATATCTTATATGGTCTTTATAATTCCACAAAGTATTAGGGTTTCCTATAAATACTCATTATCTGAAACTAATACAATTGTAGCATAGATCAATAAACTTAATTATGAAACAAAAGTATAAATAATACTATTTTATTATTTCCTCTAGGGCATATTTCCAACAATCTCCTAGTTTCACTAGATTCAATAATCTAGTTTGCATTTCACAATCTAACACCTATGGCTTACCGGTGTTGTACATTATTTGCAAGCGTCATAGACTTTAACAACGGATCTGCCACATTCAGGTCTGTATGATTTTTTCACATCTTGATTTTACCATCACTCAAGAACTATCTTACGAGATGATATTGATGGTGTACATGCGTGTTCTTCTAATGATACCTTGGTTCCTTGGTTTGAGTTATGGCACCATTGTTTTCACAATGGACCTCCATTGTCTCCAACACACTTGGAACCACACCAAGTTCTGTGTTGATGTCATTCATCCAAACTCCCTCCTTCGCAGCTTCATATTCTGCTATGTATTCTGCCTCTGTTGTAGAATCCATAACTATATCTTGCTTAGAAATTTTCCATATCACCTCTCCTTTCTTGTATCACTTTGGTATTTTCTCATAATACGTAGAGCAGAAGACACATCTGGTCGTGTACATATCATGGCATACATGATTGACCCAATAGCTGAAGCATATAAGACTTTACTCATATATTCTAGCTCATCATCTATCGTAGGACAATGCTTCTTGCTAAGTGGTTTGCCACTGACCATTGGAAAAATACCCTTCTTGGAATTTTCCCTTTTTAACCTTTTCAAAACTTTGTCTAGATGTGTACCTTGGAAAAGCCCTATTAGGCATTGGGATCTATCTCTGGATGTTTATTCCTAATATGTATGCTATTTCTCCCAAGTCTTCAATGATTTATTTATAGTATAAAGAATCATAAAAACTATTCAGATCCCACTCTATTTATTTTAAACAGAAGCTTCTCCTCCAATCTTTATGAAACCAAACCCTTTAACTACTTCATCAAAATGAAGATCCCAACTCCGTGATGCTTACTTTAGTCCATAAATGGAACGCTGAAGTTTGCACACTTTTCTAGCATTCTTTGGATCATCAAAACCCTTTGTGTCATCCCCATAGAATCAGGGGTATGCACTAGTCCTATCGATGCAGCCTATAGACCTTCAGGCAACCTCGACCCAGGGCATTGTCGGCCGTGCTTGGAGCTATGGAGAACTCCTTTGGAGGATCAAGGCACGAATCTTCTTCAGGACCCACTGAAAATATGGATCAGCCGGGTGGAAGATAGATTCACCAAGAACAAAGAGTCCTTCCAGAGGCAACCTCCATACCTTTTGCGCCACCTATCAAGTGAGTGCTGACCGTTCCCATGGGAAAATAAGGCGTGATAGAACAACTCTTGTCACCTCGTCCATGAAGCTGAGGCGGTTGGCACTTTGCCTAGACACATGTTGCTCATGGCTGAGCTTTGCTCAGGCTATGAGCACCATGATCCCACAATGCGTTGCCCCATATCTTTGGAAGTTAGTGACTAGCACATGTGGCTAACCCTTGATGATATAAAAGGAGGCCTAGGTTAAAGAGTAAGGGGGGTTTCTAGAAGAAAGATAGTTGAGAAAGAAAGAGAGAGAGATAGGTTCATCCTTCCCCCGGAAGGACATCTGTAACATATACACAACCACTTTATAATCCTGTTGCCATCCATTTTGGGCCGTATTAGGACCAAGATGGGAAAGGAATATTTCTGGTTTGGGCCAGCTTATGACCAAAAAATGGGATCCTAGCATGACAGATGGCCTGAGGAAGGCACACCTAGGATGAGGCAAAGAACATGGGAAAGCTAGTAGGACACTGATAGAGGCACTCAGGAGCAAGGCACAAAAAGTAAAATCAAATTCGATTCTCCTAGGGCATCATGTTGCTAGGATCAGCTTAATTGCTGCCATAACCTAGTTGGTAAGTTACCAACACTGCCCGAGTTGCCATCTATCAGGGAGATGCCACTCTACATGGTGCACCATCATATCCTAGTTGGAAATCTAGCTCACAATCACTATGAGACAACACACAACTGTATTCCAGCTAGTATGATGTCATGTTCTATCATCATAGAAGCCATTATATGCCACAATTTGGCTTGCTAGCAGATTAGACCGCTTAAAGATGACCCAGAAGACAATACAATTGGGAGATACCACCACAACCGGCTCAATGGCTACCAACACCCAATTGGCAGTTTACTAATGTGATTTAGTGCCAACTTGGCCTAAGTCATACCATAATCCGGTTTACTAGCCGACTATTTTGGTATTGACATTGACGACTTACAAAGACTTGAGCTGCACGCCACCAAGATGATCTCATATGGAATATGCCCAATGTGGTAGTTGTTTGTATCATCAAGTCATACAACTTCTCTTTTAGGTTCATCTTGGTCCGAGTTAGTATGCAATCTCTAGAGCCATAACAAGGGTTGGCTTACCTAGCAAGTTGTCCGACGGAATCTGATCTGAAGACAAAGATGAGCCTCTAGATGCATCATGATCTCTTCAGATGGAGAAGTGTTCAATGCAATAGTTGTTCATTTCTTCGAGATACACAAGTTTTATATTTTGAGCATTGATAGCCTGTAAGAGCATAGGTTTTTTAGAGCATGTTTTCATGGAAGTATTAATTCCAATTTTTATATTGATCCCAACAAGGAGCTTAGGGAAGTGTCTATCTGTGGCGTTTCTGTCGCACCCAAGGTGTCATGTTGTCTTGAGTGAATTGACTACAAGTGTCAAGAGTGGAAATGGATGAGTGAGATAGATAATAGATTTAAGTGATGAATGATAATGAAAATAATTAACATAAAATTAAAAGTAGGGGAGTTGTTCAGGATTCCTAGAGGTGAGAAGTTAGGCACGAAGAGAAATGGTTCATGGTAATAGTGAATGTGCCAAGTGGATGAAAAATGAGATAAGTGATTATGATATTTCTTATTCATATGTGAGTAGGAAAACAACCCATATACTGATCATGAGTCCTCTTGGTAGATTCTTCCCAATCCCAATGATTCATCTATCTGTTACCACATCAATGGTCAGCACATCAATTAACGTCATTTGACCAGATCAAGGCTTTAAACTTGATGGTTCCTTGTTATTCTCGAGTTATACTAGCTCCTCTTTGATATCGGCCATGGGTGTCGCCGATTCACTAGTAAACAAGTTCATACCTATGAAATCTCAAGTTCATGTTATCCGGGGCCCTTAAATTGGATAACAAGCATTAGGAAAACATAGATAGTCATTCTCACAATATAATAATCACGACAACAATCACAAATAGATGGAAATATATGAGGCACAACACATCTCACCAATCCCCTACATCTCCCACGCATATGGGAATTTACTCAGACAAGAGAGAAAGACAGATAAAAGGCATAATCATATTGCAAATGGATATCATCTCAACTTTACTATAGCAAGCCACAATACCGTTGAAGATCAAATCAAGTACAAGCCAAAGTGGAATAGAGGTTCAAACCCTAATCTTATAAGTATGGATCTCTCTCAGTACAAGTGGAAATGATGGTGGAGTTGATGATGGAGAGGTTGGGGATAGTCAAAGGATGAGATGGTATTCTTCTCCTTCTTTAGATCTGATCTCCTCTCCTCTCAGACTATTTGCAGGGGTTGGGTTTGTATTTTGTCACTCTTCCTTTCACGAAAGTTGCTTGTATTGATATAGCAGAGGCAAAGGAAGGTCGTAAGGGCGGGTGATGTCTACGCACTTCTATTCTTGTAGACAGTTGTTGGGCCTCCAAGTGCAGAGGTTTGTAGAACAGCAGCACGTTTCCCTTAAGTGGATCACCCAAGGTTTATCGAACTCAGGGAGGAAGTGGTCAAAGGTATCCCTCTCAAGCAACCCTGCAATCAAGATACAAGAAGCCTCTTGTCTCCCCAACACACCCAATACACTTGTCAAGTGTATAGGTGCACTAGTTCGGCGAAGAGATAGTGAAAAACAAGTGGTATGGATAATTATAAGTGGTAACGGTGCCAGAAAAGAGCTTGATGGCGTGGAAGAGACTAAAGGCAAACTGAAATAAAGATGGCAGCAAGAAAACATGTAACAGATCTAGTTGCAAACGGTGTTTCAATGCTTAGAAACAAGGCATAGGGATCATACTTTCACTAGTGAACACTCTCATATAAATATCTTCTCTTTATGATACTACTCTGAACTACTCTCCGGTTGGACACTCTAATCCATGGTAGGGCTATAACAGCACACTTCAAAGTTTGCTTTCCGCATCTAGATAACCCAACACTGTCACCTTGAGCACTAGATGGTTCCATAAACACCACACTTTCATACAGACATCCAACTCCAAATATAACTCATAACAAGTATTTGTAATCTCTAGCCTAAGTGCCACCATGGTGTGCACACTGTCAACTTCACACACGTGGGGAGAGCAGAGATCTATTAAAGCACTTGAGTAGCAAGGTAGATCAACTTGATTACAAAGCTCATTATCACAATATGATAATGCATAGAGAGAGATGAACACATAGCTACCGGTAGAACCCTTAGACTCGAGGAAGAACTACTCCCTCATCATCATGGGAATCAACAACGGTGATGGAGATGGTGGTGGAGATTGATGGAGATGGATCTGGGGGCACTTCCCCGTCCTGGCAGGGTGCCGGAACAGAGAATTTCTGTCCCCCGAATCTCCCCTTCGGTGGCGGCGGCGCTGCGGAACTTTTCGTGGCTGGAGGCTTGACGATTTAGGGTTTCTGCATTGGGAGGTGATGTCTACGCACTTATATTCTTATAGACAGTTGTTGGGCCTCCAAGTTCAGAGGTTTGTAGAACAGCAGCAAATTTTCACTTAAGTGGATCACCCAAGGTTTATCGAACTCAGGGAGGAAGTGGTCAAAGGTATTCCCTCTCAAGAAACCCTGCAATCAAGATACAAGAAGTCTCTTGTGTCCCCAACACACCCAATACACTTGTCAGGTGTATAGGTGCACTAGTTCGGCAAAGAGATAGTGAAATACAAGTGGTATGGATAATTATAAGTGGTAACGGTGATAGAAAATAGCTTGATGGCGTGGAAGAGACTAAAAGCAAACTGAAATAAAGATGGAAGCAAGCAAACATGTAACAGATCTAGTAGCAAGCGGTGTATCAATGCTTAGAAACAAGGCCTAGGGATCATACTTTCACTAGTGAACACTCTCATATAAATATCTTCTCTTTATGATACTACTCTTAACTAATCTCCGGTTGGACACTCTAATCCATGGTAGGGCTATAACATCACACCTCAAAGTAAGCCTTTCCCATCTAGATAACCCCACACCGTCACCTTGAGTACTAGATGAGTCCAACAAACACCAC
Source organism: Avena eriantha (assembly GCA_910589775.1). Lineage (NCBI taxonomy): Eukaryota > Viridiplantae > Streptophyta > Magnoliopsida > Poales > Poaceae > Avena > Avena eriantha. Next base: position 243,272,549 of record OU342742.1, on the reverse strand, counting down.
AATTTCATAAAGATATCCAACTCCAAATATAACTCATAACAAGTATTTGTAATCGCTTGCCTAAGTGCCACCATGGTGAGCACCCTGTCACTTTCACACACATGGGGAGAGCAGAGATCTAATAAAGCACTTGAGTAGCAAGGTAGATCTATAGATTACAAGCTCATGATCTCAATAAGATCATGCATAGAGATAGAGATGAACACATAGCTACCGGTAGAACCCTTAGCCTCGAGAGAGAACTACTCCTTCATCATCGTGGGAATCAGCAACGGTGATGGAGATGGTGGTGGAGATCGATGGAGATGGCTCCGGGGGCACTTCCCCGTCCCAGCAGGGTGCCGGAACAGAGACTTTCTGTCCCCCGAATCTCCCCTTCGGTGGCGGTGGCGCTGCAGAACTTTTCGTGGCTAGAGGCTTGATTATTTAGGGTTTATGCATCGGGAGGCTTCTTATAGGCGAAGAGGCAAGGTCGGTGGGCGGCCAGGGGGCCCACACCATGCCCTGGCGCGGCCTGGGAGGACCCGCACCATGGGGTGGTGTGGCCACCCTGTGGCCCCTCTCCGACTCTCCTTCTGGCTCTATGAGTCTTCCGGGAAAATATCAACTTTGGCTTTTGCCCGGTCCAATTCCGAGAATATTGATTTTTTGACTTTCTGGAACCAAAAAGAGTAGAAAACAGGCAACTGGCACTGTGGCATCTTGTTAATAGGTTAGTCCAAGAAATCATATGAAAAGTACTCCAAAGTGTGGAAAAACATAAGAAAGTAGATATAAACCAAGCATGGAACATCAAAAATTATAGATACATTTGAAATGTATCAGGAGGCTTCTTATAGGCGAAGAGGCGAGGTCGATGGGTGGACTAGGGGCCCACACCACCTAGTGGCACGACCAGGGCTAGCTCGCGCCACCACATGGTGTGGCCAGCCCCTGGCCCCTCTCCGTCTCGTCTTCTGGCTCCACGAGTCTTCCGATAAAATATCGACTTTGGCTTTTGTCCGGTCTAATTCTGAGAATATTCATTTTCTGGCTTTTCTGGAACCAAAAATAGAAGAAAACAGGCAACTAGCACTATGGCATCTTGTTAATAGGTTAGTTCCATAAAATGTGTAAAAGTACTCCAAAGTGTGGACAAAACATAAGAAAGTAGATATAAAACAAGCATGGAACATCAAAAATTATAGATACGTTAGCAATGTATCAACATCCCCAAGCTTAATTCCTGCTCATCCTTGAGTGGGTAAGTGATAAAAAAGAATAATTTTTGAGCTGACATGCACCATCACAATCTTGATCAAGGCATTTGTAAAACATTGATAGCTGGGATCATAGTACTCTAACCTAGCATGAAAGATATAGTTCTAACAATAAGACATAACAACTATGTTGTAACATGAAAAGATACAGACAAAAGATTCATGAATAACAATGCTTTGCAAGACGTTTGTTTGTTTCACATATATAAAACATAGCATAGTGGCATTCAGCTTGTCCCTCATAGTGTAGCAAAACATAAATGCATAGGAAACCTTCAAAGTTCATAAGGTTGACTAGATACAAATAGTTTAAGAACAAGCAATATCAAAGTTATGCATCAATCAACAAGTCTTGGGACAATGCACATTAAAATAAGAATGGCCACTATTCTCTCTTAATAGGTGCATAAAGATAGAAGATAGAGACTCAACATAAAAGTAAAAGAAATGCCTTCATAGAAAGAAGCAGGGATTCAAGTCTCATAAAGAGCTTTCAAAAATTATGGTACGTATCAGCTTTCAGCTCTCATTGCCCCTATCATAAGCATCTTGAAGTGATTAAGGTTAAAGTGAACAAACTATGAAGTATATGCTTGACAAAGTATAAGTTGGAAATCTCATGTCCCTTGAATACGAGGGATGCTCCTCATGCTACTCAAGTTTAGTTACCGGTAAGTTCTTGTCATAGTAAGTACATGTGTATCATAGAGAACTGCCAATGGGGTACCCCTTGCCCGATGATACGGAAGAATCCCCATATCAAAATGACAAGGCAAGCAGACAACGAGCATCTCCGCAATCTTCTTATTTACCATGGGAAAATGGTGTTTTTCTCTCTTTCCTGTTTTCTCATCTTTTTTTTTTATTTTTCTCTTTTTCTCAATCTCTATCTCTTTTTATATAAGAAGAATGCTTCATAGATTTCTCATTATGGTTACGCTGCAGGTTTCCACCATGATTAGGCATGGACTAGACCAGCGACCCAGGTGTTTCTCTAACACACATACATAACTCCATGGACTTACAAGCTCCCCTTTCATTTCACACCGATGACATCCATAGACAAAAGAGCATGATATCAAATAGGTACAATGTACAAGTGCAATGTTGAAAGCGTTCCCCATGACATCATGGTTCCGCTAATCCCCAACATATAAGTGAAAGCATATACAACATAGATGACCCAATGGTTCAAGTTTATTAAGTGCAAGAAAAGTAAAGTGTGACATCAAGTTCGTGAGAGCTTTAATCACTAGTTTTCTCATAACAAGTTTAATTCAGAAGGTAGATAAAAACATGAATATACGTGGAATAGCAAATGCTAATAGGTAGGTATGGTGGACTCTTTGGAATAACTTGGTTTTATTTGGAGTTGGATGCATGAGTGGAACTCATACTTGGTATGGAGGCTAGCAAAAGACTAGGAGCGGCCAACTAAGAGAGCAATAATGGCCATAATCATGCAAAGCGAAAAAACATCATTAATTAAAGCATAAAGTGATATTACAAGTCAAAAACTAAAGGATCATAAAGGCTAGGTGACTTGGGATAGTCATAACATGGTGTGAGCATGCGCCAGGTCAACCCAAATAAAGCATCAAAGGAGAATACCACAATACTATGCTTTAATGTGCTAAAACAACGCATGATTCTTTCAAGGCACATTAAGTAACCTCAATTGTTTATAACATGTCATGCTACAGAAAACGTTACTAAGCATAAATCCAAAACAATATGAAGCATGACATGAAAAAGCATAGGCCACCGTAAAAAACGAGCTCCTTTTACCACTTAAGCATGAACTTTTCCTACTCTTTTCCAATCCAAACCACACTTATTTGAAAACTAATGTATGAAAGAGGGGGTCCAACAAATTTATTCAAGCAAACTAAGAAAACCAAGCAAATGAAAATGAAAAAGAAGACGCTCCAAGAACAACAAAACTGTGCATGAAACAATAAAAATGAAGTGTTTGGAAGAAACCTCGGATTTTTATTGATGAAGAGGGGGATGCCTTGGGCATCTCCAAGCTTTGACGCTTGTAATTCTTGGATATTTCTTGGGGTGACACACGTGGCATCCCCAATCTTGAGCTTTAGTCCATTCTTCATCTCATTACATCACTCTTTCCATACACCTGAAAATTTTCCTTCATACAAAACTTCACACAATCTTTATTAGCAATATTAGTGCACTCAAGATAATAAGTCTTTGGGTTCAGTTCCAAAACCAATAAATCTTACATTAAAACACAAGCTACCGTAGCACTTCCCTCAAAAAGCTCAATTCTCCAAAAAGGAACCAACAAGAAGCAAATGCAAATGCAAATAGTGGCAGAAATCTGTCAAAACAGACCAGCAGGTAAAAACAATTGTTTCGAAGACCTTCTGTTGCTCAAATCGAAAAGTCTTGAACTAACGAAAGTTAGATAACAACCTGGGTCATAAGCATAAAAAATCATAGCTTAAACCAACGTACAGAGATTTGACACGAATTTTTACAGTTAAGCACAAAATTCTGTTTCGGGACAACAACTTTTTCAAGCATTACTTCTCTCTCATTAGAGGTTACTATTGGCACAAAAAGCAACTAAAAAGCATAAGGAGCAGTTATTCCAGAGGTAATAACTTCTAAGGCTCATCTAAAACTTTTGGGTTATCTCCCAATAAGTACTTTCTTTAACACCTTTAAGTTAGGCATGATAGTTTGAGAAGATGCTCACATAGGAAATATGAATTGAAGTAAAAGAGAGCATCAAGAAGCAAATTCAAAGAACATTTAAGTCTAACCCACTTCCTATGCATAGGAATATTGTAAAGAAACAAGTCATGAAAGCACAAAGCACTAAGCATAGTAAAGCAAAACAAGTGCAACTTAAAAATTTCAACATAATGAGGGGAAACTTAATATTGTTGAGATACATGAAACCATGTTTCCCTCTCTCATAATAACTTTCAGTAGCATCATGAATAAAATTAACAATATAACTTTCACATAAAACATTCTTATCATGAGCCACATGCATAAAAGAATTAATACTCTCCACATAAGCATAGTCATTCTTATTAATTGTAGTGGGAGCAAATTCAACAAAATAGCTATCATTATTATTCTCATCACCATAATCATAAAATATAGGAGGCATATTGTAATCATGATTAATTTTCTCCTCAATAGTAGGTGGGCTGAAAATATCATACTCATCATTGTAATCATCATATATTGGAGGTTTTGTATCATCATAAGCAATAGAATAGCTATCTTCCAAAGCCGGGGAACTAAAAAGATCATTTTCATAAAAACTAGCTTCCCCAAGCTTAGACTTTTCCATAACATTAGCAATAATGGTGTCCAAAGAATTCATACTAACAACATTATTATTAGCATGCAAATAAAGTTCCATAGGTTTTTTAATTTTCTCTTCAAACACTTCATGTCCTAACTCAAGATAAATACTATAAAGCTCTCTAATTTTGTTGTTGTTTTCCATTAAGCCTAACTAGTGAAAATAAAAATAAGAAACAAAAAGATATAATTGTAGAATCTAAAGGAAATAACTTCGAGCACTCACACACCAGCAACAGTGCTAGAAGATAGCTTAGTAGCCAGAGGATGTCAGTACCTTTTACCTTACCTCCCCGGCAACGGCGCCAGAAAATAGCTTGATGTCTGTGCACTTCTATTCTTGTAGACAGTTGTTGGGTCTCCAAGTGCAGAGGTTTGTAGAACAGCAGCAAGTTTCCCTTAAGTGGATCGCCCAAGGTTTATCGAACTTAGGAAGGAAGTGGTCAAAGGTATCCCTCTCAAGCAACCCTGCAATCAAGATACAAGAAGCCTCTTGTGTCCCCAACACACCCAATACACTTGTCAGGTGTATAGGTGCACTAGTTCGGCGAAGAGATAGTGAAATACAAGTGGTATGGATAATTATAAGTGGTAACTGTGCCAGAAAAGAGCTTGATGGTGTGGAAGAGACTAAAGGCAAACTGAAATAAAGATGGCAGCAAGCAAACATGTAACATATCTAGTTGCAAACGGTATTTCAATGCTTAGAAACAAGGCATAGCAATCATACTTTCACTAGTGAACACTCTCATATAAATATCTTCTCTTTATGATACTACTCTTAACTAATCTCCGGTTGGACACTCTAATCCATGGTAGGGCTATAACAACACACCTCAAAGTTTTCTTTCCGCATCTAGATAACCCCACACTGTCACCTTGAGCACTAGATGGTTCCAACAAACACCACAATTTCATTGAGACATCCAAATCCAAATATAACTCATAACAAGTATTTGTAATCTCTAGCCTAAGTGCCACCATGGTGTGCACACTGTTAACTTCACACACGTGGGGAGAGTAGAGATCTATTAAAGAACTTGAGTAGCAAGGTAGATCTACTTGATTACAAAGCTCATGATCACAATATGATCATGCATAGAGAGAGATATGAAAACATAGCTACCGGTAGAACCCTTAGCCTCGAGGAAGAACTACTCCCTCATCATCATGGGAATCAGCAACGGTGATGGAGATTGTGGTGGAGATCGATGTAGATGGATCCGGGGGCACTTCCCCGTCCCGGCAGGGTGTCGAAACAGAGACTTTCTATCCCCCGAATCTCCCCTTCGGTGGCGGCGGTGCTGCGGAACTTTTCGTGGCTAGAGGCTTGATGATTTAGGGTTTCTGCATCGGGAGGCTTCTTATAGGCGAAGAGGCAAGGTCAATGGGTGGACTAGGGGCCCACACCACCTGGTGGCGCGACCAGGGCCTGCCCGCGCCACCACATGGTGTGGCCAGACCCTGGCCCCTCTCCGTCTTGTCTTCTGGCTCCATGAGTCTTCCAGTAAAATATCGACTTTGGCTTTTGTCCGGTCCAATTCCGAAAATATTCATTTTTTGGCTTTTCTGGAACCAAAAATAGAGAAAACATGCAACTGGCACTGTGGCATCTTGTTAATAGGTTAGTTCCAAAAAATGTGTAAAAGTACTCCAAAGTGTGGATAAAACATAAGAAATTAGATATAAAACAAGCATGGAACATCAAAAATTATAGATATGTTAACAACGTATCAGCGGGTCGTACGGGCGGCCTCTGACCTTACCAATGGTTGTTACGAGCTCTAGACGCCTCAATTGGGGATTTTCTCATTTAGATGTAATTAGCCCATAAATGCTCAATACATGAAAACCAATACAATAAAACAAGGTTTCGCTAACTTGCGATGTTATTATTAATCAAAAGGTCAAAACCAACAAAACCCGACGAAAACCAATGGAAAATCCTTTATAAAAGTGTTAAAATTTAGATCTATCAACTTCCCCAAGCTTAGTTGTTACTCGCCCTCGAAGCTATAAAGAATAATAGCGAGAAATGCATTCAGGCGAGGAAGCTCACAAGTTCAAGGTTGTATCATATTCCTTCGTCACAAATCCTGCAATCTTAAACATGAGCATAATATATCTGAACAATTGCACTTAATTTTACTTCCTAGCCACATATAACTTGCTAGCTAATAATTCTTAAACTCAAAAGAGATTGTCAAAAATTTGGTTAGGCTTGCGCATCAGTTTTTTAAATGCCTCTCTTTATGAGAGTTAAATTGTTTAAAGCAAAGATGCTTTAGTCAAATTAGGGGTGCACTAGTAAATGTCAAAAGAAGGATAAACTTAGAGATTTTCATTTAACACCCACTTCTAAATTCGCGGCTTTCCAACACCCCATCCTTTCCTTGTTTTTCAAGAACTTTAATCATTTAAGTGGTGAGGTGATGCCAAGACTTTCATAAGAATCAAACAATTTCTGCTCATATCTTGATGATAGTTTGTTTTGCTCAAGTACTTGGTCTCATGGAATTAAAATTTTGCACACCGTAGCAACGCTAGAAATGTCTACCCAACTCGTAGCCGAAATCTAAGTTGAACTCAAGATCATTCGTAGGCCATAGGAGTGGTTAGTTCCATGAAGCTTGGGTACTCTTGTAATTCTCTTCAATGAAAATATATCTTTCAACCAAGCAAGACAAGTTTGGCATCTCCCTCAACCACCGCAAAATATCCATTCCTTCAAATAATTCCTTTTAAAAAGGTGTTTTCAAGTCAAACCAGGAATACTATTGTCATAGATCACGGGATTACTGCTAGACGCGCAGTTGCGGAACTCGATAAAGCACGTTGAGTGTAGATGTCACACGAGCAACTCCCCTTTGCACGGCTCATCCAAGTTCTACAGCTGCAGCACCTCCGAGGTATCCACACGTCCGGAGTGGAAGCCATCACACGCCAGACTGCTAGGTCTGCGCGTGCAACACAGGCGGAAGAGGAGTGGCGGCTGGGTGGAATGCTCAACCCTCTTCAGCTCGCCTCACCCTCTCTTATATAGGCATCCCTGGTGGGCTTCTACATTAGCATCCCATTAGCAGCCTAAGCCTGGTCTAATTCGGATCCAATCCTCATTAGGCTTCCAGCACCTAAAGTGTGTGACCCTATAGGTTCATACACGTATAGACATGACACAAGTACACTTACTCTGTCAATAGTTGGTAGAAGCCTCTAGCAAGACGTGCCAACTCCTAAACGCATATAAAGATCATTCGGACGAACCATCACAAGGTTGAGTATATGTCTTTCCCTTTGCCCTACGATATTTGGTCTAGCTCCCAAGCTGACCTCTCTTTCTCGATACTGTGATTCAGAATCCCTTTACTAGGTTAACTCTTAACCATATGTAGCACGACCATGCATTTCTGGATCCAATCACTCGAGGGGCCCAGAGATATCTCTCTCAAATAGAGAGGGGCAAATCCCATCTTGATTGACTGATGCCTTGCAGCATGTATCAGGACAAACCCGAAAGCTACCTTTATAACTACCTAGTTATGGAGTAGTGTTTGATAGCACCAAAGTAGGTCGATCCACATCTCAAGTACATGCGACAATCTCAGGTCTAAGGATAAAATGTACACGATGTGTAGAGAGAGCTGCAAGTATTATTGCCAGTCTCAAGTTGGGTCAGTCCAACCCCATGTTCATAACATGTGTCCACATCATTGGTTTGACATCTCCATGTCTATGACTTGCGAAACATAGTCATCAACCAATCGATGTGCTAGTCTAATATCCACGTGTGTCCTCACATGAACTCTAACTAGGGACAACTATTAGATAACCATACAAGTAAATAGTTTCACAAACAATTCACATAATTGCCAATCAATACAAGTTGCCTGATATATGGATATTCAAGGAACATTATAAAACTCATGGATACATATGAAATACAATCATATCTATGATTGCCTCTAGGGCATATTTCCTTCAGTTGGGTACTACTAAGATTAAGCCCTTAAGACAAAAACATGTCACCAAAGCTATCAAGAAGACACTTTCTCTTGTTCTCAAAAGTTTGGAATTTAATCTAGCACGGTTGTTTTTCTAACTGAGCACAATTGTCATAAGTCGAAGCCAAAGTAGTGACATTAGTCTTGAGACTAAGTCTTAAAAGATAACGAGCTAAGTGTGGAGTGGATTGCAAGTGAAACCGAACAAACATAGGATGTTCATGAATAAACTTATAGAAGGAGGGAAAACAAGAATGTGGTACCTCCTATTGCTTGATCATCTCCCACTTGAATTTACTCCTCATGTTATTATCCATGGCTAAGTCACTTGAAGTGAATAATCTACAAGAAATCAAAAAGAGAAATGAGAGAGCTTCACACACAAGATAAAAGCTAATTCTACTTTTTTGTGTTTTCTTTTACCAATGCAAAACTGGAAGTAAACATGCAACTAGAGAAAAACAAATAAAACAAAATAAGAAATAAAAATATGAATGCAAAAGGTGGGGAGGAGTTCAACCTCCCTAAGCTTAGACTCTTGGTCTATCTTTAATCAATTATTGCCGCCTTCATTGGGCGACAGCTGTTGGTATGGCTGGTACGGGTAATGGTTTGGAAACTCAGACATGAAGTCAGTGTAGTCCCGGGTGAGAGTGACAATGTTGGTGTTCGCATCATGCAACGTGTTCTCCACATTGATGATGCGATGCACCACCTGGTCAAATTCACTCCTAGGGACATAGTCAAATCTCGGCTGAGGTGGAGGCATGTTTTGCTGCTGGTGGTGGTACTGGGAAAATGGTTGTTGATGATGATGTTGCTGACTATAATCGTCCCAGTCCCTAGTGTTCCAGTCTTCCTCATCCTTATCATGCTGCTGCTAGCTTCCTCCCGCACTATCCCAAGCGGGGTTCCCTCTCGGGGGTGTAATCCTCCCTAAGGTAATCATTGCTTGATGGAATTTCTCTTCACTGAGGACCCAATTTTGTTTTCCTGGCAAACCAAAAGCTTGAAAAAATGGAAGGAAAGTTTGGTGGGCATCATCGTTACGTTCAAAATAAAATTGATAGGCACGAAGAGAGCCTTGAGGCCTATAGACCCCCATGAATTTGGTGCTTGTCATGTGAGAATCATCCAGAAACTTGCTACCAACCACAACTCTCTCACAAGGCATCACAAACTCGCTTGCGTAGGCGATCTGAGTGAACAAACCTCCACAACATATGTCACTCAAGTGAGCCGACCTTTGGCGGCAAAAGTGCTGGATGAGCAAAGCACCCAAGTTTACCTTATTCTCCATCTCTGGATGGAAAGCCATATAAATTACACTTATCTCGGGGTTTGCCATTGCCTCGGTATCTCCCTTTCCAAAAATAGAATTCAACAAGAAGGTGGCGAAGTATCAAATAGTGGGATTCTGTATAGTGGCGCTCTTCTTCCGCAAATAATCAGTATTCCTAAAAATAGAAATCTACTCCCAAGCATACATTGCCTCTATGAGGAATTCTATACTGATATCGAGCTCTCCCTCATGGGAGAACCCGAAGAAATCACAAAATTGGTAAAATGTGAGGTCGTGTGGTTGCCCATCGAGCATCAAACTTACAGTGCAATAACATTGTCAAAGCTCAAGGTCATCGTGGAAAGTCGAAAGGAATTGATGCATGGCGCGCTCGTAGGTGTTGGCGGAGAGAAGGGCAAAGGGCACCATGCCGGCATTCTCGGTCATCGTGTCAAAGTCCTCCTTCAGACAATTGTGAGAGAGGAAGTCATGGCATGCCCACTTGGTAGGCAGCACCTTGCGTTCACTCACCCTCTTATAGTCCTTGTCTAGGGCGTCCTTCAAAGAATCCCCCTCTGTCGGGGCCCTGGTACCCGGGCTACCATGTCCTGACGGCTAGTGGCCCCTGCTTCTCGAGGTTCCGAGCTCGTGAGGACTTGCACAGCCTCTTGAGGCGGAGCGACCCTCACAAAGTTCTCCCCTCAAGAGGAATGGCGCCCTAGGGGAAGGCGTCTTTTGAACCTCACAAGGTTCTACAAAGCGCCCCCTAGACCCTCCTGTAGGACTGCTAAACGGTCAGCAGGCGAGCTAGGCCACGACAAAGGGCGCGGCCACCGCATCCTCACCATCATCCTCGGTAAAGAAAGATCCGGTCCACCCACCTTTCCATTGAAGCAGGGAGAGTGACAACTACCGCGTAGTGGGTGTGCCAATTGCCATCTGGGTGAGAAGGGGACAACGAGTAGGTGTGGATGAGGTCAAAGGGAAAAAGGGAGGCCACTTTACCGGCTGGCGGAGGCGTGGCTAGGCGGAAGGACCTAGTCCACCCAAAGTATCCTTGTAGATCGATGCCCAAGGGGCGGCACTGTGGTGACCCCCTCCTATTCATGAACCAGGGGGAGAGGCTCGACGTCGCCCTATATAAGAAGTCCTTCTCCTACCTTGCAAGGGGACGGATCCTAGAGATCTAAAACCCTAGGCTTTCATCCACCATTGTAACCTTGCGAGGCAAGCGAGCAATACAACCAAGCAGGAGTAGGGGCTTTACCTCCTCACGAGGGTCCCTAACCTGCATAAAAAACCCGGTGTCAACTCTCTGTCGTGCAGCCGTTTCACCGCCATAGCCGTTGCCAAGATCCTTCGGAATCACGTGTTCAACCCCTCACGAACCAAGGGATCGTTGGACCCTAGTTCCTTCGCGGGACAAATCTCTGACATTTGACGTGCCAGGTAGGGGGCTGAGGCACGTTTTCAAGACCTTCGACGACCTCGACAGCATGTCGGCTGGCAATGAGACGTGCGCCGAACCGGACCTCCATCGTGTGGCAGGTAGGGCCTAGACGGAGTCGACCCAGCAGCGCACTGGCTCCGAGCAAGTCCTGTGGACGGAGGACGAGGGGGCTCCTCCTACCACCCGTCGCAGGAGCCAGCCCCCTAATCGCACGGTGTCACGTCGCTCTCCCACACCGCGTCTTCTCATGGCCACCTCGAGCGGCTCACCCCGAAAACCGCCAAGCGCATGGTGTGCGAGGTCCTGAACCACCCGCCGGCTGAGCGGGGCCAGGAGAAGTGGCGCGTCCAGATCACCAAGCTCCTCAACGCCACCACCCTCTCCTCGGTAGGCCCGGGGGCTCAGGGCACCGACGGAGAGCTAGGGCCTAGGGGCCCGCACCCGCTCTGTCGACACGGGGGTGCGGCCAAACGGGTGCCTTGCCGCCACCCGCGAACAGCTGCCAGATCATCTCGCCTCCCGTCGCCGTAGCGTCCCCACGCGAGCGTGAGGACCACCTCACCGAGGAAATCACCACCACGGGGCAGTAGAACCGATTACCCCTCGACATCCGAAGGGCGTTCCAAGCCAACAACTGCCTCACCTTCAGTAAGAACCTCCGCCGCGTGGTCTGGCCACACAAGTTCCACCCAGAAACGCTGGCACGCTACGTTTGCATCACGAACCTGTGCGAATTCCTCTAGTATTACACCATGGGCATCTAAGCGGCGGGAGGAGACGACCGCATCATGGCGAACTTGTTTCCCATGTGCCTGAAGGAAGCGGCCAACACCTGGCTGATGAACCTCCTCGAGGAGTCAATCGACTCATGGGCAGAGCTTAGCTCCCTCTTCATCTCCAACTTCAAGGGGACCTATGAGCGCCCGCTTACCTACTACGACCTCCGCCAGATACGCCAGCACCCTGGGGAGACCCTCTTCAAGTTCCTTTAGAGGTTCAGTCGAGTCCGCAACAAGATCCCCAAGATCTCAGACTCCAACATCATCACTGCCTTCTCCGAGGGCGTGAAGGACGTCAAGATGAGGGAGAAGATCGGGATTCGGGGCAAGAGCCTCACCACAGCCGTCGAGCTCTTCTTCATGGTTGATGTTCGGCCTCGAGGAGGCAGAAGTCACTCCCAAGGCTTCCAGTTCATCCAAGGGTAAAGACAAGGATGAAGCGCAAGACCGCCAGCGTCCTGGCGGCCGAGCCAGATCGGAAGAGTCCTCGCGAGGGGGCCAGCAAGCAGGAGCGGGACGACAACTAGTACTGCAACTTCCACAAGAAGCCAGGCCACCCCACCGACGACTGCTATGAGCTCAAGAAACTCTGTGGCCTGCACAATAGCTAGAGAAAGGGAAGACCGGGAGGCGAGCGAGGTGGCCAAGGACGGGGAAACCATGGAGGAAACCGCTGGAACAACTCCGGTGGGCGTGATGCCCCACCGGCAGGTCACCAAGCCAACGTCGCGCAACAACATCTGCACCCACAGGAGCAAGCATGCGCCGAGGACCCTAGGGGATACCAGGTGCCGCAAGGTGCCATAGGGTGCATCTTTCGCGGCTCCCAGGCCCCAATGTCCAACCAACACTTCAAGCTGCTCACTCACGAGGTCGCAGCCGCTAGACCAGGAATCCCCTCACCGAAGATCAAGTGGTCCCAGTGTGCCATCACCTTCGACGCTAGCGACCACCCCGTCTCCACTAGGCCTATGGGCATGCTCCCCTGATCTGCACCCCCACCATCAACAACATAGCCATTGCGAAGACCCTCATCGACGGAGGCGCGGGCCTGAACATGATCTCCACCGAGACTTTCGCCCAACTGCAAGTGCCTTATGATAGACTGATGCCCACCATGCCGTTCTCTGGGGTGACAAGCGGGTCCACCACACCCATCTGGCAGGTGCACCTCTCCATCACGTTCGGAACACACGACAACTACGCACTAAGCTTGTCGACTTCGATGTGGCGCACATCAAACTTCCATACAATGTCATCCTCGGCTACCCTGCACTGGCCAAGTTCATGGCCGCCACTCACCATGCCTACAAAATGCTCAAGATGCTCGGCGACAACGGCGGGGTCATCACGGCCTGTTGTGACGAAGTGGAAGCCTTACGCTCCTTGGAGCACACCTACAAGAACGTTGCCACCACCTATCCCAAGGATGTGGACACCCTGGACTACGTCGGAGGCTCCACCAGGAGGAAGCAAATGATGGCCCAAGAGAATGCCATGACAAAAAGGGCAGCAGCTGCACTGTTCCCACCTCGTGAGGGGGTGGGCATGACCGGTACCCATGACCTCATGAGGGGTTCGGGTGCACCCCTATCTATCCTCGTGAGGAAGGAGGTGTCTCCCGAGGACGGTGATGACGTGGGGGCTCCCGACTTCCCCATGGACTGTACTTAGCACGTACACATCACCTGCTGTCCCCACAACGGCAACGAAGTGGCCGAGAGGGCTGGCGGACCGGGCTGCTGGAAGGTGGACAAACCTCTCCAAGCGGCGCGCCTAGATCTGTGACTTTTTTGAAGGTGAGCCTCGAAAAACCGTCACCCCTTATGGTTTTACCTCTTGTCAGATCCCGTGTAGACCACGGTGGTATTTGTAATAAGCCTGTACTACCGGTGCTCCCTTGGATCTTGTGCCGTGCGCATGTTGGCTATTTATTTTTCCCTCACACACTCCACGCGAGCGAGGGCTAGGGACCCTTGTCACATAGTTTCTGGTGCCTAAGATCCTCACACGACTCATGTATGGGTCTCTGACAATGGTTTTTACCCTACGACCCTCTCCTGGTATGGTCTATGGGGCATCTCGTCAGGGCCTAAAGTGTCGAGCTCTAAACTCTACGGCCCATCCCACGGCCGTGAGTTAGCTCGCCCACGGTCCCGGACCTCGTTTTTATCCTCGTGATGGCTCATGAGGCCCTGTCCTCCACAACCCGAGCTCGTTAGGACCTAAAGTGTCGAGCTATGAACTCCACGGCCCGTCCCTTGGCCGTTAGTTACCTCACACATGGTTCCTGACCTTGTTTTTATCCTCGCGACGGCTCGTGAGGCCCTATCCTCCACAACTCGAGATCTTCAGGACCCAAAGTGTTGAGCTCTGAACTCTACGACCCGTCCCTCGACCGTGAGTTACCTCACCCATGGTTCCTGACCTCGTTTTTTATCCTCGCAATGGCTCATGAGGCCCTGCTCCTCTGCAGCCCGAACTCGTCAGGGCCTAAAGTGTCGTGCTCTGAACTCCATAGCCTGTCCCTCGGCCGTGACTTACCTCACCCACGGTTCCCGACCTCGTTTTTTATCCTCGCGACGACTCACGAGGCCCTGCTCCTCCATAGTCTGAGCGCAACCGGACCAAAAGTGTCGAGATCTGGACTCCACGGCCTGTCCCTTGGCCGAGAGTTACCTCACCCATGGTTCCTGACCTCATTTTTATCCTTGCGACGACTCACGATGCCCTGCTCCTCCGCAGCCCGAGCGCAAACGGACCTAAAGTGTCGAGCTTTGAACTCTACGGCCCATCCCGCGGTTGTGAGTCATCTCACCCATGGTCCTCGACATTTGTGAAAAACTCATGCCAAACTCACAAAACCCTTGGCCAGGGGCTTGAAGGAAAAACACCTAACCTACGTCTCTTCCTCGAGAGGCTTACAGGGCGACCCTGGAGCCCCCCTCCTTTAGCGGCTAAACTTGGCAGGGCTAAAAGCGTGGGCTCTAAAACTTGCCACCCTAGATGGGGGTCAGTTACCTCAAATACAGTTTGCCTCCACAAGAGGCGCCTAGGAAGGGCACACGGACCTCATGAGGGCGAGCTCCAGAGGTTAACCCGGGGCCCCTCCTTGAGGGTACACGCCGGGGCCTCCCCTCGGGAGAACCTCCCAGACCCGCTGCAAGCGACGAGCCATGGTAGGCTGCCTGGGACCGATAACCTGAGCTATCCTCTGCAAGGACATGGTCCTACCCTCGCAAGGTGCTAGAAGCCACATGGACCATGGGGAATCACCCTCTTGAGGTGCTAAGAGCCACACATACCCAATCGAGCGCAACCCACCCTGCGGCGGTCCGGCCCAGTGGCTGAGGGGACCTCTGCAGGCAGCACCCCCAAAGGACGTCTCTAGAGATCACTTCCCCAAGTACTATGCCCTTAACCACGCCTGCGAGGGTTTTGCCCCTGAATGCTAAACCCATTAATGGACGCGATCAATGTCCCTAAAGGGTCATCCCTGCGAAAGGAAAGGATGAGCCTGTCAACACCCGTATTTTTAATCCCAGATGTCTATTATGCCATACATCGCAATCCCAGGATTACCATTTTTGCGAGACATAACAAATTGGATATCACAGTACATCATCCATTACAAACCATCATAAGGTCTTACACGAATAAAGGATCTCATGATCTAGTCTTAATACAACAAGCAGCGGAATAAATAATAAGCGTAGCGGTGGGGTCCATCTTCAGTGTCACAGGCAATGCTGACGATGGGAGATGATCCTAGTTGTCGTAGCCATCCTGCTGTCCTTCTTCCGGATAGTCCTCCTCATAGTTTGGCCACGGGAATAGCTAGGGACAAAGCCATGAGTACTCTTTAAGTACTCGCAAACTATCACTAACAAGTAAGATAGTTCTAGTAGGAACGCTAACTCTAAGTTCATTTGTAAAGTTAAGTTTGAAACCTAAGCTCAGAAACAAAGAAAGATAAAATAAAGTTTGAAATCACCTAAGTGGGAACTTAATTTTCATAGTCACAACTCTGTTGTGGTCAAGTCATGTCACAATTCATTTGATAAGTTGTTTTGAAAACATCTGACAACGGAACAGTATCGCCACTCCAACTGTCCATAACCGCAGACGCGGCTATTCGAATAGTTTGACACTCTTCAGAGGTGGTACACTTTCACCACATGATTCGATACATGTATCAAGGATAACCCTGAATCATCATACTTAGTATGCAGATAATCAAACATAACCCTTCCTTTACACACCCTAGTATAGGCACCTCTCCTATGAGTATGGCCTCCCAACCATGACCATCTGTCGTCTTGGGCACTGCATAGGTGGACAACATTGAGAGGTAGCCTCAGCTCAAACCTCTCCCGCGAGGGAACTAACTAATGCATATAAACTTCCGGCTAAGCCTTACCCAATTCAGGTATTGTGGTTATACGGTAAAATTGGAATGGTATCGCATCTGAACCCAACCATCAGTTTTGTAAAAGGGCTAAGGCTCATGCCTCAACATTTTCATCATCATAAACCATTTGTGTTTCTCAACACATGTCAAAACATCTCAATAGAATGACTCATCATTCCAAGGTTTTTATAATTCATTTTCACCAAGTATTCCCATCTAAAGTGAATCAAGTTTTGGGTTTAGCTCTAAACTACTAAGTTAAGAGTGTTCACTAATGTGGGATGCTAATCTCAATCTCATGCCATAGAATGACATCTAAATCTAACTACATAGGTCAAGTTTTATACTTTTTATGCTACCTTTAAACAAGTAAAGGACTTTGGTAAAGTAAAGAAAGTAAAGCTTGGAAATAAAACTTGGGGTAGATAATAATCAAAGTGGTATAACCAAAGCATGCCTAATGCATCTTGCTTAGGTTATCTAGCTTAATTCTAGCTTGCTAACAATAGCTTGCTCAGTTTACTTGAAGTGCTAGGCTTGCAAGTAAAACTTGCAAGGGTTAACTTGTATAGTGCTAGCTTGCCTTGGGTAGTGCAGTGGTTGAAGTTTTCTTCCTCCTCCTCTTGGTAGAACTCCTCCTCCTCGAAAGCTTGGTCGTTACTATCGTCTATAAATACATACGGGATACACAATCACCAAACAATACTTAACTAGTCTACTTAGCATACTAGGGCACACATATGATGATCTATTATCATCACAAGCATCACAAGGTTTAATTAACTAGCTTCATTCCTTTTATTTGAGAAAAGTAATTTCTACTCAATGAAAATAACTAAGATTTAATATTCTCCAATTAAAATATGGGATCATGTGGACACATGTCATCACCACATATTCTAATATATGGGAATGTGATTTAAAGTTTGGATCACATTTTAATAAGTTTAAGTTTAATAATTAATGATTTAAAGTGACTAGAAATGCCTATATAGCATTATTTTGGTACTAGTCGAAAGTCACTGCATGCAAACCTTAATATTATTACATATTCAGATAGGTATGGTTAAATGTGATTTTTGAGAGTTGGAATCAACTCAAAAGCTATTATGGTTGATTTTATAAAAATGTTTGAATGTGCAAAAGCTTCTGTATTGTTATTTTTACTAGGCGAGATCTCTAAGTCTAAATGATTTAAATCCAACCGGTTTAGATAGAGATTTTCATTACCTTTCCAAAAAAATTGGAATCACTCAATTTGGATTTGTATAACTCTCTTAATTGATTTTTGAACTAAGGGACATAATTGATTTTAAGTCTAAATAGAAAAATCCTAATTTGAATTACTGGGTCAGCGGGGGAAACTAATTGGGCCGGCCCAGTGACGCTCAGCGGCGTAGAAGGCAACTGACAAGGGGGTCCACATGTTAGTGGCACTTAAAACCCGAAGCGGTACGGGGAGATCAGGACCACACGATTAGAACAAGATCTACGGTCCACGGTCGTCGTCGACTACAGACTCGTCGCCGGCGAGACTGAACCCTAAGCGATCGGTGGGGGTCTACTGGGGACGTACTAGGTCTCCAGCTAGTGCGGCGAGGCGGGCAAACGAACTAGTGGACGACGGCGAGCTTAGGCGAAGTCGCGGCAGGGGCTGAGGTGGGCGAAATCGACGATCGCGTCTCCTCCTCTACAGCGGATACCTCCGGCGGAATTCCGGCGATGGGCTGCTCGAGCGGCTCCGGTGAGAGAGGGGAAACGATCAGTGGATAGAGGGGAGTGGAATGGTGTGGCGATTGGGGCTGGGGGTGGCCTCCTTATATAGGCTCGACAAGGGGACTGACGGGTGTGGGCGGAGCTCGTCGGTGACGGCGATACATGCAGCTACCAGCGTGGGCGAGGTAGGCGGACGGTGGGCGGTCTGATGGCGGTCGTCTAGAGCTTAATGGCGTGGCTAGGGGCGGTGCCTAATGGTCGGGAGCTTACCGCGCTCTGGAAGACAGAGGTGGTGCTCGACGGTGCTCCTGGCGACTGTGGGTCACGCGACGGTGCACGGCCGTGTCTGGCGGGTTGAGGGGGTCAAGGCGGAGTGGTGTGCACGGTCTGGTGTCGAGGTGCGGTCTGCTGGCGGCGAGGGCGCTTTGGCGTGTGCTGCGCATGGCGCAGAGAGAAAGGGCGGCGCGATTCTAGGGTGGTCTAGTGGCTATCTGTGGCCGTGGGGTGGACCGTGGGCGGCGGTGAGGTCACGCCTCACTCCCTAGAGCGGCGGACAGGGTTGGGTGGTCTGCTGTGGCTCGGGCATGATCGGCCGGCGACCATGGCTTCGGGGCGGCGTGGTACTAGCGCCAGGGGCTAGGGAAAGGTGTGGTTTTGGTCTGGTTGGGCCTGGGGGAGACCAAGGTGATCATTATGCATCAAATGGCTCGACAAGATTTGCTCCAAAACAGTGTTAGTTAGGCCATAATGATTCTGCTCACAAGGTGCTCGATCAAATGGCCGCATGAACAAAATATTTGAATTTTGAGCTGATTTTTGGTGGAATTGTTTATCTTATACTTAAGCTTCTAGGTGTGCTTGGGATTTTAAAATGGACTCCATTTGGTTGGTTTTTGAAATAGTGTGATCTTGATACATACACTAGATTCAATTTTCAAATGTCATTTAAAATTAGACTTTGAATGTTTTTGGGAGATCATAAAGTGGGCCTTCGCACATCACTACTTGTACTAGCAAGGGGTGCAAAGAACCACAATTTCTTTATTGGGAATTGAGTGCTAGGAATAGCCAAAGTAGGCTAGGTGATTAAAATGGCAAAAATGACCATTTGCCTTATTTATTGTTTTTGGTTTCTTTTTCTTTGGGATTTGCTTGGGGATGATCTAGATGATGTGTAATTCACTTTAGAGTCATTTTACAATCAATAGATCACTCAAACATGGCAATTCAAAACAACTCCTATTTTAAATGCACACACATATGAATGCTTAAAGATTTTTAAATGGAAAAGTTTTTGTTAACCCTAAATTGGGTAGATTTGATGTTGATCACTTGGATTAAAGTTTTGGGATGTTACGGAGCCGCCCTCGCGGGCCATAGCAAGAGGTCGCCATGCCATTAACGTGCCGATGGAGAAAATAACCACCGTAAAAAATCCGCTTACAAACATAAAAAGCAAGTCTTTCTTGCAAATCCCACATGGGAATAGAGTACTAGACAGTGTAACCCCTACACTAGCAAAATGCTCGCGGCTCCGGAGCCAGGACAGCGGGCGTTGTACAGGCCTAGCCCCAGCTCCTAAAGTAAGGTGAGCGGGGTAGTCCACCCAGCACAACAGGGTATCGAACATGGAGACAGAGAATTCCCATTCCTCGACGAAGCGAAACCATAGCACGGAACCACGCAGAATGCGGTGGTCAGTGAGGAACTAGCCCTAGCCGTCGCAGAGGTACACCTCGTCGGGCAGGAGAGTCTTCACATGCACCCGCCACCTTTGGTCTCCGCATGAGTGTCTCGGGTCCACCTCCCCCGTGAGGTCCACCATGACCCCCAAGGAGAAACGGGTGGGGATCCTCACCTTGAGAAACCAACCAGGGTTCCCAAGGATGACGATGAAATCAATGACCCTTCCGGGCTTGGGGTCATCCTCAATATTGACAACCACGGGATCCTCCAAAGTAGGGGCCTCAGCTGTGGTGCGAGTGTCTGAACCTAATTCAGCTCCGGGCCTACCGCCTTGCCCTCCGTGGCGACCCCTGCCGCTCCCACGAGGACGACGACGCCCGCCCCCATGGGAGCAAGCACGGAGAGAGACATATCGTGGTCGCCATACCTCCCTCGACCGCTCACGCATGGCCACCCACGGCCGCGCTTCACTAGCGATGTCTCCACCGCCTCGATCTTCATGGCCTTGCCCTTCCCCTCAGCCGAGAAACGCTTGGGCGCCATGGAAAGGGAGGGAAGAAGTCTTTCACTTGGGAGCGTGTGGAAGGGAGAAAGAAGTTGTGAGGAAGCGGGAGGATTCTTCCCCCACTTTTAATCGTGCCAGCTGAAGTGACATATGGCTGCGGCGCGTGCGGGCTATTAACTGCTAGACCCCATGTACCGTCGCATTGTGGGAGCAACCCCTGGAATGAGGTAGCATGTGCGAGCCTAACGGCTAATGGCCCGTGGGCGCCTTGATCCCGTGGCCGAATCGATTGCGAGGCAAGGTCATGATTGTCGTCAGATTGATGAAAAGTATGCCATGAGGGGGTCCTCGAGGCGTGTGGAAGAGAGGGGTGTGAGACGTACGGTATTCTAGGACGGTGAGCACACAAGTTTACCCAGGTTCAAATCTGCCGGCTTTGGACGGATCCTACTCCTGCTAGAAATCCAGTAATACGGTAGAGCCAGAATATGGGTTACAAGGGTTTCGCCTGTGCGAGTTGAGATTGTAGACTATTGTATGTGTTGCCCTAAAGGCTCTCCCTAGGATGGCTTATATAGATATCCGGCCTAGGGTTTACAAGAGAGATCTATCCGGCTACGACTAAGAGTCGGTTACATAGTACATCTTGAGCTACAAGTAACACTGTGGGCCACCCGTGAAGCAAAGCTCTAACCCGAAGTGGGCCACCCTGGTCACTGAGGCACAATGAGGATACCTAGAAAGTATATCCCCAACAGAAGCCCCCGGAAGCCTCCAAGATCCATAGTCGGATTCATCATCGTCTAGCTTGATCTTCGGCTTGTAGAATCTTGAAGGGTTCCTGAAACTTCAAAAGAAAAGATACGATCCAGGTCTCAAAAAATGAGTCGGACCTTATGAATACGTTATTTTGGTTTCTAGCTCAAATTTCAAACTAAGCCGGAACTTGGTCTCTGACGGAACCTAACACCAGTCATGGTCAAGTCACGTCACTAACAGACATTCCTGTTAGCACGACCGTTGGTGGGTCCGCGTTTCGCGGAACCGAGGCGTCATTTTAATGCGTACGCGGAGATCGAGGTGGTGTAATCATCGCGTGGGGGTTACCCAGATCCTTCCGCAACTCTTGGCGCTTTCACTATTGCATTTACACGAATCTTGACACGATCGGTGGATATATGTGGTGAGGATCCTTTTCCACATCTTCTTCACCAACACTTGCGCCGTTTCCTTCTCCCCAACGTCTCCCATGAGCACAGAGCTTCTCTGCCTCCTTCCAATCTTCCAGCACCGCCCATCCTAGGTCACCGGCCTACAAAAAATGGCTTCATCATCATCCTCCGATAGAGCAGTGGTGGGGGCGATGGCAGTGGCGGCGGAGAAGGAGAGCACCCACGTGGTTTGGATCATGTGCGTCCTTGACGATGCCAAGCTCCGCATCATGGAGAACAAGGGGCTACTCCGTGCCGGCGACTGGCGGAGCGGCTACGGCCAAACCGTGCCCACTCCTCACGACGGGGAACGAGTGCACTTCAGCACTCACCTCGACAGAGGTTTGAGTTTCCCCCCCTCAGCTTTCTTTACTGAGGTCATAGATCACTACGGAGTTCAACTCCATCATCTCCCCCCGAACTCCATCCTAGAGATGATTTCTTATGCCTCTTTGTGCGAGGAGTATCTCGGTATTAGGCCGAGTTTAGATCTTTTCTGGTTTTATTTTCATGTCCGGAGAAATTCCATCACTGCCGGTAATCCCTATATTACCAGTACTATTAGTTTTTCTACTAGAAGAGAGCGCGTATATCCTCGGATTAGGGCTAGTGAGTCGGTCAAAAGGTGGCCGTCCACTTTCTTTTATCATAAGGATATTCCCGCTCCCGGCAAAGCTACTGCTTTGCTGGCTTTCATCGACGGTGCCGCCACGCCCCAAGAATCCTAGGACGAGGTTGCACCAGCTCTTAGTGAAGATCTGCTTCTCGCCGAGAGGCGGATCGAATACTTGATTAAGCATAAGGATTTGAAAGGATCCGACTTAGTCCATTGCTGGCTGACATGCCGGATCTAGCCCCTCCAGCATCATGGTGACAGGCTCATGCATTCCATCACCAAGAGCAAGACGGATTCCCTCCGGTTCTACCCCAATGCTTATTTGGTTAAGGACTACGAGTCCCAAATCAAATGGATGATCAAGGAGCGGGTCGAGAGGAAAATTGCGGAGCTTTCTTTGGACATGCATAAGGCCGATGATCCTGTGGTACCAGTAAGTATCCAACAGTAGCCCGAATTATGCGTTCACCTTTATCATCTTTTTCCATAATACTGAGATTTTTCTTTTCTTAAGCTTGCTGAGCTCCCCGAGTTGGAGCTTGCTCCTATCGAGGGATATCCTCCTGAGTTTTCTCAGGATGAGGGAGAGTTGGTCCCACTGCCGGACATTGTTCATCGGAAGCGTAAAGCTCCGACAATGGCTATTGGCACAAAGGAGGTGCCCGTTGTGAAGAGGTAACTTTCCTCACAAATTCCTCCTTTGTACTTTGTTCATAATTCTTTCTGAGATGTAATGTTCTTTGTTCTATTACCTTCTCAGAGCTAAACAGCTCACCAAGGGCAAGGGGAAGGGAGTTACCTCGAAGCCCCTACGCCAGTCGAAGCTGAACTTGGCTTCTCCTGCCATAGCTCCTCCGACTCCTGCCCCTCAACCTTCTGCAGCGCCGGAGATTACTCCATCTGTGAACGTTGTAGAAGATCCAACTCAATCAGCAGAGCCAGTGATCCTTGGATCACAGACTGACGTCACCATGGGTGACTCAGGTTTTGATAAGGGTGAACCCTCTTCGGGTAATGATCCCTCGGTAGAGGTCTTTGCTAACAATCTCCTCAACAATCCGGGTCTTGCCAAATTTGGTCTTTCTCGGAAATCTGCGGAGGAGATCCAACGGCTGGCCCGGCAATGCCTAGAAAGTCGGACTATTTCTGCCGAAGAAGAAGCACAAGAAGCAGAGGATGTCAAGTACTTTGAACTTCTTGAACAAGTCCGTCTTTGCAACGAGAGGCTGAGCACTGGCGAGCTTCCGACACCGCCAATGATCCCGCTCACTCTCGCCGAGAAGGTTGCCATAGAAGTGAACATGAGTTTGAGCAAACTCACTCATGAACAACATGTAAGTCAGAATTCCAACTCACATTTTATTTTATTTTATATTATATCTTCTAGGCCCCAAGCATGAAGCTGGATAGACAAATCCGGATTTATGCTTCCTTAGGATGCCAAATAATGAACTAGTGTAGCCCCCAAGGCTCGTGCTGATATTAGTTAAAATATTAGCCCGAGTCTTTAGTAGACTTCTGACTCTGGGTATTCTGACTTACATAAAGTTAGTTCATATAACCAGGAATTGTTGGAGAATATCTGTAACAAGCGGAGAGAAATCAGAGCTCTCCAACTTGAAAATGCTCAACTAAAAGTATCTAGGGATGAGGCTGAAGGTAAACATTCCAGTACTCAAACCTTGTCCTTTATTGCATAGTCGAATTTTTACTCAACTGTTGTTCTTTCGACTATAACACTAGTAAAGCAGTCATGTGCTATGATTGAGGAGGACAAGAATCTGAGAACCCTAGAGGTGGAAAACAAGGACCTCTTCCAAGAGCTAGATAAGCTTAAGGCGGATCATGAGAAGAGCATTGCTCAAGTTCTCGAATCCCCCTCCATGGCCACCGAAGAGCGTGATCGTAAGATTGTGCTCCCGGATAAGAAAATCTCGAATATTAGCAATGAATTATTCAGAGAGAAGGATATCACCAAAGCACTCCGGGCTAAACTCTAGAGTCTTCAGGAGAAGAAGACCAAAGTCGACGATGTCATCTTCGGTATGTTTCCATCTTTCTGACTTTTCTGCATCTTTCGACTCTTTTGATGTCGGATTTCTTTTATTAACCATTTTGCATTACATGCGTAGGTCCTCTGAACTTACTGGACTCAGCCTCTGCCGAATCTCGCACTAGCCGGCTTACACAAGTCGGTGATCTGCTTCATGACTTCCACCAATCCATTGAAGATATTGGCGATGTTCTCAAGGTTCCGGGTATGCATAACATGTCCGGATTTGAGGTGCGAGACAAGGCCAAGGAGATGTCGCAGCTTGTCCAGGACTAGAACATGTCCTATGCGCGAACCGCAGCGCAGAACGCTCTCACCATGGTTATGAGCCACCATGGAAACATGGAAATCTGCTAAATAACCAGAGGGTACTGCAAAGTGGATGAAGATGACATGAGCAAGACATCAAGGCTATCATGGATTCCTGTGCCGGATATGGGTGCCATGTTGCTGATCTCACCAGCTACGAGACTCCCTGCTTCATACGTGTGGCCACGCCTCCTCTACCTGCCGAAGAAACAACAGCAGTTTCCGACGACGATCAAACCGTATCGGATTTGAATGTCTCGGAACGATATCAAGGCTAGGATGATTTGTCTAGTGAACAGGCATCTCCTACCTCTCCCCCTACATCATAGAGTATCAGAAAAAACAATGTGTTATTCCGAAAACAACTTGGGCCTGTAAATAAGTAGTATAATACTTTTGCTAGTGCTAAGCTATGCTATTTCTATTTAGCACTTTCAACATTTAATTTTATGTGCCTGAAATGTTTACATAAGCACTTATGCTTTTTTGTCTATACTTACTGTTTATCTGGCTTTCTGCCTCATCCCTTTCATGAGCCGACCAACCTTTAGCACGGAACTTTGCCGAGCAACAGAGCTCAATTGCTAAACCAGTTTAAACTCAGAAACAAAGCCAGCTTCTAGTACCAACAATTCACTACTCGGAAAATGCCCGCATCCGGCAATCAGATAAATAACCAAAGTACAGACTATAAAATTTAGATTTATACCCGAAGGTATCAATTTTAGAATCGGAAATCTAAACCAGAACAAACACGAGCATAACTTTCAAGTATTCTGGGATTTTCGATTGTGACATGATCATTTGGAAATAAGATGGTAAAAAACTTCTTAGAAAAAATTGAGGCAACCAATACTTTATTTCTTATTGAACATGTACACATATATGATTACAAAGAAGGATAAACTAAGAAAAAAAGGGACGTAACTAAGTAATATTCCATGGTCTGTCTAATTCTTCCAGATTTGTACTGCCTCCATCTCTCTTTCTCTTCTTAGTAGCATGCCTTTCTTTGTCTATCCACATATCAGTTAGGTAGTAAGAACCATTGTGTAATACTCGACTAACTAAAAAAGGCCCTTCCCATACTGGGGAAAGTTTGTGCTTTCTTTGTTGTACAAGCCGGAGAACCAAATCGCCCTTATTGAAAGACCGGTTTCTGACTCTCTGGCTATGATACTTGTGTAACTTCTGCTGATAGGCTGTTGATCTCATCTCAGCAACAAAGCAAACTCCTTCAACTAAGTCAAGATTGTTTTGTCGATAAACCTTAGCATCCTCTTCAATATACACGGCAACTCTAGGAGAAGTGTGAATCAAATCACTAGGAAGAAATGCTTCAGCACTATAGACCAAGAAGGAAGGTGTGTATCTAGTTGACCTGTTCGGAGTTGTTCGCAAGCTCCATATTACAGAGGGTAATTCTTCTGCCCAAGCCCCCGCATCACGTCTCAGTGGTGCTTCGAGTCTTCGTTTTAGGCCTTATAGGATTAAACCATTTGCTCTTTCGACTTGTCCATTAGCCTACAGATGTGCGACCGACGCATTGTCAAGCCAGATATTTTGTTCATTGCAGAATTCGGCAAGCTCTCCCATAGAGAAGTTACTCCCGTTGCCCATGATAAGGCTATGCGGATAACCATATCGAATTATAACATCCTCAAAAAATCTTCTGGTTGTTGCTCCATCACAACTAGTGACGGGTTTAGCCTCAATCCATTTGGTGAATTTATCCACCATCACTAAGAGGTGAGTAAATCTACTTGGAGCCCGTTTAAACGGTCCTACCATGTCAAGCCCCCAGACCGCAAAAGGCCATGTTATAGGTATTGTTCGCAGCTAATCAGCCGGAACATGAGCTTGTTTGGTGTATTTTTGGCAGCCCTTGCACGTCTTGACCAGCCATTCGGCATCTGCCTTGGTTGTAAGCCAGAAAAAATCATGTCAGAAAGCTTTTTCCACTAAATATTTGGCTGCAGCGTGGTGACCACACTTGCCTTCGTGGATTTCTCATAAGATTTCCACTCCTTCTTCCGAAGATACACAGCACTGAAAGAGCCTAGACTCACTCCGCTTATAGAGGTCACCACTAATTATAGTATAGGCTTTTGCTCATCAGACGATCTACCGGCTCAGAACTTCGTCTTCGGGTAATTTGTCATCTACTAAGTAGTCGAGGTAGGGTTGAGTCCAGCTGGGTATCACATCCAAAACTGCTACTAAAGGTGAGTCGGATTTGGTTGGATATTCCTCGTACACTCCTTTTATAGAGGGAACTTTGAGGTGCTCCAAAAAAGCGCCATCCGGGACCTTTTTCCGTGCAAAGCCTATTCGAGATAATGTATCTGCTTCCTCATTTTCTGCTCGAGGGATGTGTTGAACCTCAAAACCTTCGAACGATTTAGATAGATCATCCACGACAGCTTTATATGCTGCCATGTGTTTACTTGCATTATAGATATCCGACACTTGCTGAGCAACAAGATCTGAATCTCCATAACACATCAATCGTCGGATGCCAATATCCTTAGCAATCCGGATTCCATGCAGCAGTGATTCATACTCAGCAATGTTGTTTGTCGCTATAAAGTGAATCTGCAACACATAGAAAAGTTTATCTCCTTGGGGTGATCTGAGCACCACACCAGCCCCCGAGCCCCCTCTAGCCTTAGACCCATCAAAATGTAGGGTCCAATATTCCGACTCTAGGAGGATCATATTCTCCATTGTCTCTATCCAATCAGCGACAAAGTCAGTAAGGATTTGGGATTTGTTTGCTGTACGAGATTTATACTCAATGTCGAAATATGAAAGATCTACGCCCCATTTTGCGATGTGTCCTGTAGCCTCGCTGTTGTTGATTATATCTCTCATGGGAACTATTCTCACCATGGTAATTGGGTGTTCCTGAAAATAGTGTCGTAACTTACGGGATGCGAAAAACACACCATAAGCCAGGTTTTGATAGTGCGGATACTGCTGCTTTGATTCAGTTAGGACATCGCCGAGGTAGTAAGTCGGACGCTGCACCAGGTGCTCCTGATTTTCCTCTGGTCTCTCCACTACTATGATGACACTGACGACCATGTTTGTTGCAGCGAGATAGAGCAACATCGGTTCCCTTGGTTCCGGTGCTGCAAGGATAGGAGCAGACGAGAGTACTTCTTTCAGGTCTTGTAGTGCAGCTTCAGCTTCGTCAGTCCAAACGAATTTTTTGGCCTTTTTCAGGAGCTTCTAGAGTGGTGCGGCTCTTTCTCCGAGCCGGCTTACAAACCGACTAACTGCAGCAATGCAACCCGTTAGTCTTTGAACATCCTTCAAGCAAGTCAGCCTGGAAATATTGAGTATAGCCTTGATCTTGTCACGGTTCACCTCTATGCCTCTTTGAGACACAATGAAACCTAACAATTTTTCGGCTGGAATTCCAAAGAAACACTTCGTCGGGTTAAGCATTATGTTGTATTTTCGTAGATTGGCGAATGTTTCCTCCAACTTAGAAATTAATGTTTCCTTCTTTTTGGACATCACCGAAATGTCGTCCACATATGCATGTACGTTGCGTCCGATTTGGTCGTGGAGGCAACACTGCATAGTGCATTGGTACGTAGCTCCTGCGTTTTTAGCCCAAAGGGCATCGTAACAAAACAGAAGGTTCCGAAGGGGTTATGAATGAAGTTTTGATTTTATCCGATTCCTTCATCTGAAATTGGTGATAACCAGAATATGCATCGAGAAAACATAGGAGTTCCGAGCCTGCCGTAGAATCGATAACTTGATCAATTCTAGGCAGAGCGAACGGATCTTTAGGACAAGCCTTGTTCAAGGCAGTATAATCAACACACATCCTTAAATCAATGGTGTCCTTTTTAGGGACCATTACAGGGTTGGCCGACCAATCAGTATGGATGACCTCTTCTATGAATCTAGCTAACTCTAGCCGTGCTAGTTCCTTAGCTATTGCCTTACGCTTTTCATTGCCAAAACGTCATAGGGACTATTTGACGGGTTTAGCTTTCGGGTGTACATTTAGAGAGTGCTCGGCAAGTTCCCTAGGTACTCCGGTCATGTTAGATGGCTGCCATGCGAAGATATCTTGATTTGCTTGGAGGAACTTGACGAGCTCGCTTTCCTATGCACTATCTAGGCCTACGCCTATGTGGGTCACCTTGGAGGGGTCATCATCCTTCAACGGCATCTTCTTCGTCTCTTCTGATGCCTTGATCTCCGGATTCGGCTTTGTCACCTCCTTCTTCGTTGCGAGCATCTCGAACAGATCTATGGTCTTCTGGATCTCCTGGTTCTCCTGGGGGTGTAGCACGGCTTCAGCAAAGGCGGCATTTCTGTCCTCGCACTCTCGCGCCTTCTTTGGGTCTCCCCTGATGGTGATCACGCCGTTGGGACTTGGAATTTTCATCATATTGTAAATGTAACACGGACAAGCCATGAAAGCCCAGTAAGCAGGATGTCTGAATATAGCGTGGTATGCGCTCTTGAACGGGACCACTTCGAAGGAAAGTGCTTCTGTACGATAGTTCTTTGGAGTTCCAAAGGTAATATCCAAAGTGATTTCTCCCACGGAATTTGCTTGTCTTCCTGGAACAACTCCGTGAAAGATCACAGAGCTGTAATTTAGCTGGGTCTCCGAGATTCGCATTTGGCGTAGCGTTTCGACATACAGGATGTTAATGCTGCTGCCGCCGTCCATGAGAGTCTTGGACAAACCATAGCCATCAATAAGTGGATTGACGACTAAGGCGTATTTTCCTCGCATGTGCAACTTAGGCGGATAATCAGCATGGTCAAAGGTGATTGCCACTTCCGACCAGTCCAGGAATTTGGGGACTACCGAAACTGTTGCGTTGAGCTCATGAAGAACTGCTTTCTTGACCTTAGCTGGTTGAGATCCGAGGAAGGTGACGTAAGTGTCTTTCTTTGTTGGGAAGTTTTTCTTCCCTTCCGCCTTGGGATTTGAAGGATCAGCTTCCTCCATGTCGGAATCTTCCTTGGTCTCTTTATCTTTTTGGGGATTTTTCTTTCCCTTCTTCCGCTTAGCCCTATAACCAGCGGTATCGTCTTTCTTGATGTCGTCGTTAAAACGACACTTGGCGTTTGTGTGGGACGAGCCACCATTGGCATCTAAGTGATGCACACACGGGTTATTTGCAATGTCGGCCCAAGAGTAGGTTTTGCCAGGTTGCTAGTCTCCTCTACCCTGGACTCTTGATGTCCCATGACCGCGTCCACGGCCTCCGCAGCGCCCTCCTCGTCCTACAGACCCGAAAGTATCAATAACCACTACCGTTTCTGTTTTGGGTTTTTCTTCCGAGGTGTTCTTGCGCTTCTGACCTTGTTGCTTTGGTTGTTTTGCCGACTGTGGCATAGCCAGGGCGTTCAGTAATCCCTCTGCATCGTCGTCAGCATCTGCATACTTGCTCGTTGTTTCTATCATTTCTCCCAGATCAGTGACCTTGTCATAGTTCATGCGATGACGTAGTAACCCAATTGGGAGTCCTGCAATGAAAGCTTCAATCGCAGTTTGGTCATTTACTCCTTCATAGGAGTTCCTAGTGTCGATCCATCGTCCGAGATAATCTCGGCAAGTTTCTCCGGCTTTCTAGGTGTAACGCTGTAGGTCTCCTACCGTACAGGGCCTCCGATATGTGCCTTCGAAATTCCGAAAGAACGCGCTTTGCATGTCATACCAGTTGTGGATGGTGTTCTCCGGAAGTTCATTGAGCCATGATCATGCCGTCTTCCGCAACATAAGTGGGAGATACCGGGTCGCGACCAGGCTGTTTCCGCCTTTGGCGATGTAGCAAGCCTGGAAAAAATCTTGAAGCCATCTGTCTGGCCGAGCTACACCGTCGTAGAGCTGGATGGGTCTTGAGATAGCAAATCCTTCTGGGAATTTTGTTGCTCTTATACGTGGTCCGAAGCATTTTCGGCCCATGTATATATCATCATTTCCGTTAGAGTTAATCATGTGTCTCGCGTCACTTGGAGACAAATATCACCGTCCTGATTGACGGCTATGGCTGTGGTGCCTTGGAGCCGGACTTCGGCTTCTACCACCACCTCCTCCGCCACGACGCCCTCCTTGGCCTCCTTGAGAGCCGTTGTGATGGCTACCTAGTGGAGAAGGTGGAGCAGCTGGATTGTTTCTGGCTGATCACCGGCCTCCGTCTGGAGCGTCATTATTCCGATTCCGGGGAGGGTCTTCATTATGACGAGCCCCCTGCCGGCTTGTCTCGGCATGGTGTCCATCGTTCATTCGTCCGTCATTCCCACCATGGTGGGGCTCAGCCAGATGGCTTGTAGGTCTAGGAGGTGGCATTCTTTGACGGTCCTCCTCCCAACGTTTCTCTTTTTCTTCTTGCCTGTGATCGTTCGACTCTCGCCGGGGAGGGTTTCTCAGATACAGCACAACAATTGCTTCTTGCTCAATAGCTGGAGCGACGTTGCGCCAGTCACGTGTAGTTTTGTGATGCTGCCCTGAAGATCCGGTTCTTGAGTAGTTGTCTTCCCATCGGTCGGAATGATGATGCTGTTCCAGAACCCGTTGGGGTCTTATGTCATTCTAGGCCGGATCCGTGCGACATTGGTTGGATTGGGAGACCAATTTTCCGCTTCCGGATTTCGCGGCCTTCTGCTGCTCCAGACCCTTGGTGAGTAGCTTAATGCCCAGTCGAACCTGTTCTGGGCCTAGATTATTTGCCAGGATATCTCAAGTTACGGTAGTGTTTTGCACCAACGTTGGGTACACCAGATCTCCCTTGCTATCGAGTCGAGGCATCCCCGGATCTCCTTCAAAGAGGACCTTGTGAACTTCGAGAAATTGATTGTCACACGTGTGACATTTCCGGGTCTTCTGGTGCTGTCGAGAGATGTACTTCTCTGCAGTTGGCATGTGCTGCTTCTCTTCCTGGATGTTGTTGGTTTCATCCAGGAGTACTTGGCGACGCGCTTCTAGGGCCTGAGCCCTTTCTTCCAGTTCTTCAGCAGTAAGTTCTGCAGCTATAGGGATAGGTGTAGTTAATGTAGCATCGATGAGTTTACGCGCACCTGCGGTGACTACGTGTCCATCCACCGACTCTTCTTTGGGCTTGTATGGGATAAGTGCTCCATCCGAGTCTTCCTCATATTCCTCGGAAATCACTTCCTCTGCCGGAAGATCTTTTGCCGGGGTCTTGTTATTCTTGTTCTTCTTCTTTGCCTTCTTGGCAGCGCTGGTAGCAAAGACAGCTTTGGGCCCATTTCTCGGAGTCAAACTCTGATCGGTAATTTCGGCCATTTGGACCACGGGATTTTCTCCGAGATCCATGTCATCCTGCATTTTGGGAGAGTTTTCTCCGGACCCTTCGTCCATGGCTTTTCCTTCTTCTGCAGCTATGGAGTTAATCTCCTCTTCGTATTCTGCGGAGAACTTCCGGAAATCTGCCGACATCATGGAATCATTCGAAGATGCCGGTAAGTCCATGCTTGTTCTGATTGCCTCCAGCACTAAGTCTTCGTTGTCTCCAGCATTGGTAGAGCTGGATCCGGATCCAACATATCCGACAAAGTGCGATGCGTGCCTCCTGAGATAGTTGCGGCTCTCGCAGTCGGCTTCCTCAAAACACCTGATGGTCTCGAGAATCTCATCCACGCTTGCGTCTTGCATCATCATGCGCCTCAACGTGTATCTCGGGAATGGTTTATATCAGTTCCGGTACTATCAGAGCTGGAATTAGAGTTGTTTTCTTGCTCTTCTTGGATCTCAACCTCCGCAGATAGATCGATATGGGATTCGACCTTGCTAGGGAGATCCACTCTAGATTCGACTTGCACTGCAAGATTAGCTTCAGGTTCAGCTTTCTCCACTATCTCCGCAATGGGTGCGGGCTAGGTGGGATTAGGGATTTCTGAGATCCGAAACTCTGCCGCCTCTGCGGACAAAGGGGACCTAGAATTTGCTTCTGCCTCTATCATCACCACTGGGGTGGGTGGGGCAGGTTCAGCGAAATCGATGTAAACATCGATCTCGCCAAAAGACATGATGGTGTAGGTGGTCACGGCTTCCCTAGCCGGAATGCAGGTCTCGTCGAGAATGATGAGAGGGACGTCACTGGCGTAGAGGATGCGACCGATGACGATAGTCTCACCGATTCCGATTCTTGCAGATTCCGCTCGAAACGCAAATCCGAAGCTCACGATCCCCACAGAGGGCGCCAACTGTCGTCGGATTAGTGACAAGTACGCCATGAGGGAGTCCTCAAGGCGTGTGGAAGAGAGGGGTGTGAGACATACGGTATTGCGGGATGGTGAGCACACAAGGTTACCCAGATTCGAGTCCGCCGGTATTGGACGGATCCTACTCTTGCTAGCAATCCAATAATACGGCTGAGCCGAAATATGGGTTAAAAGGGTTTCGCCTGTGCGAGTTGAGATTGTATACTATTGTCTGTGTTACCCTAAGGCTCTCCCTAGGATGGCTTATATACATATCCGGCCTAGGGTTTACAGGAGAGATCTATCTGGCTACGACTAAGAGTCGGTTACAGAGTACATCTTGAACTACAAGTAACACTGTGGGCCTATGTCGATAAGTCTTCTGGGCCTTCTTGTAGCCGGACTAGACTCCGTCTCTTCTCTCTGACTGGGCCACCCGTGAAGCAAAGCTCTAACCCGAAGTGGGCCACCCTTGTCAGTAAGGCACAGTGAGGATACCCGGAAAGTATATCCCCAACAATGATTTCATGGTCAGATGCTAGGGCCCACCGTCCATCTTGGTCCGCTTTTCCTTTAGGGTTTCTCGAGGTTCCAAGCTCAGGATTTCTTGCGCAACCTCTTGAGGCAGAGCGACCCTCGCGAGGGTCTCTCCTCAAGAGGAATGGAACCCTAGGGGAAGGCGCCTTTCGAACCTCACAAGGGTGCTTCAAAGCACCCCCTAGACCCTCCTGTAGGACTGCTAAATGGCCAGCAGGAGAGCCAGGCCACGACAAAGGGCATGGCCACCATTTCCTCACCATCCGCCTCGGTGTGTCTAGGCGGAAGGACCTAGTCCACCCAAAGTAGCCTCGTAGACCGACGCCTAAGGGGCGGCACTGTAGTGTCCCCTCCTGTTCAAGAACCAGGAGGAGAGGCCCGACCCCGCCCTATATAAGGAGTCCTTCTCCTACCTTGCAAGGGGACGGATCCTAGAGATCTGAAACCCTAGACTTTCATCGACCATTGTAACCTCGCGAGGCAAGCGAGCAATACAACCAAGAAGGAGTAGGGTCTTTACCTCCTCATGAGGGTCCCGAACCTGGGTAAAAAAGCCCGATGTCAACTCTCTGTCATGTAGCCGTTTCACCACCATAGCCATCACTGAGCTCCTTCAGAATCACATATTCAGCCCCCTCATGAACCAAGGGATCATTGGACCCTAGTTCCTTTGTGGGACAAATCTCCGACACCCTTCAAACGCCTCTTCTTCGCACCCGGTGCCTGAGGCTCCTATCGTTCCCAAGCCGTTCCTGGTATGAAAAATCTTTCCAATATCAATTGTACTGAATAATTTCAATGAAAAACTATATGCATCAGGTTTCTAGCATATAAACGAATGATTAAAGGTAGAAACTACAAGATCTAACATGAGGAAACAATAATAAACTCAAAATATGGAGAACTCATCTAGATAGCCAATGTGAGAGATTCAACCATGGATTTCAGAAAATAAAGCATGGACCGGGTGAGAAACTTAGCGATGTGAAGATTCCTCCAATCAAACAAACAAAATTAGTGAAGAATCAAGAATTCTAGGAGGTTACGGTTTGAGTTTGAGAGAGAAAGAGAGAGAAAATGAGAGGAAGAAGATGGTTGGCTGGGTTAGCAGCTAGCCACCATCGCTCTTACGGGGCAACACAGTTGGTACGGGCACATGGTACGAGCACATCTTGCCCGTACCGACGGTCGTCGCCGTTGGATTCGACGCTAGGATTTTGAGATCAAACCTGATAGTTGGTAAGGGAGGACGGTAT
Organism: Avena eriantha; assembly: GCA_910589775.1. Lineage (NCBI taxonomy): Eukaryota > Viridiplantae > Streptophyta > Magnoliopsida > Poales > Poaceae > Avena > Avena eriantha. The sequence goes on along the minus strand of OU342742.1, from coordinate 243,237,925 downwards.
GGATGACTCCGGTCGTACCAGTGCTCGTTAAATCCTCATTACTTTAGAAGGAAGACTGCAGATTTTCTTTGATAAATAGTACGGGAGGGTGGTACGGGCAGCTCCGGTCGTACCACCGCTTGTTAAGTGCACTATCTCAAAGAAAAAAAATTCTACCTTTATTTCTCCATTGGTACGGGCGCATGGTATGGGCCTTTATGGTCATACCAGTGCTTGTTAGGGTCTTTATCCCCTTTCTTCTTCTTTAGTTTTCAATACTTCCCTTCAAACTTGAACCTTAGCTTCATATTATCCTGTTTTCTCTACACATAATAACTACAAGAATTTATTAGAACGACTAAACTAAAACAAGAAAATAACTAAACTAAATTATTTAAAAAATGGGTTGACTCCCATAAAACATTTTATTCAAGAAGGTTAGTCTTATCTAACCGACCTCTGAGTTTTTAGCACATACCTTGGGCTTCCCTTCATCGAAGGTACTTACCACTTGAACACGCTTAGGCGGAGGTATATATTTCTCACCTTGTTCTTGTTTCTTATGAAAATAACAAACAATCTGATCATCATATATGTTAAAAACAATTTTCCCGCTAGATCAATCCACATTGGCTCTTGCAGTGCTAATAAAAGGTCTTACAAGGATGATTGAAATATTATCATCTTTAGGAACATCAAGTATAATAAAGTCAGTGGGTATGACATGTTGATCAATTCTAAGTAAAACATCTTCGATCATAGCAATAGGTTGTTTAGGTCTTATCAGCCATCTGTAAGGTAATTGAAGTAGGAGAATCATCTCCAAGGTTTAATTTCTTAAAAAGGGAATAAGGCATGACACTAACACCTACACCTAAGTCACAAAGAGCATTTAGGATGTTAGTCTTCCCAATAGTGCAAGAAATGGTTGGTATACCTGGGTCCCCAAGCTTGGAAGGCATCTTATCCCCAAAGCTTGCCATTACTGCTACAATCTTAGTTACCCTTTTCTTTCTATTAAGAATATATCGTATGAACTTTTTATAAGTAGAAACTTGAATTGCATCATCCAGAGGAAGTTCTAAATGAAGATTACCCGGAGCTTTAGAAAATGAGTCATAAACACTCTTATCCGGTTCATACTGAACACGGTTAGGATAAGGAACTTTCTTTCTCATTGGTGTTACCTTTTCCTTTACCTTGACTGCTGGTTTGGCATCTTTTTTATTCTCCCCCTTTGTTGTAGGCTTTTGCTTCTCATCTTATTTCTCACTTGAGGTGATAACTTGCTCTTGTTGTTCCCATCTAAGTTAAGCTTCTTATATTGGATCAATAGTTTCAGCATCAGAATCATATTGTTTATCTTTGTCTCCTGCGTCTTCCTTTTCATATTTATTTGAAGCTTCCTTTTCTTTCATTTGAGCTTCATAATCAATATCGTCTTGTGGATCAACAAGATCCTCTTCTTCTTGACTCATTTCTTAAGTCTCTCTTACTTTCCTGACATGTTCTTCTTGATTCCAAGGTGGCCCTTTAGGTTCCTATTTCTTTGTACCATGTCTAGTGACAATGTTAGTAGAAACAATATTATGGTTATAGTTACTTTGACTTAAGATCAAAGCTTGAGTCAGGTATCTGATTGCATTGGGTTTTAACCATACTTAAATGTTTATCAAAGTGCCGAGCGGCATGTCCTAGATCATCGGAAATTTTGATTAATTATTTTATATTTTTATTTTAAACCATTAAACGTTTATAATATTTTTCACGGAATTAGCTCTATTGGCATCTAAAATTTTGCATTACAAGATTTGTTTCATCTTCTAGAATGAAAGTTTGTAGAATATCCACTTTATTTTTTAACAAGCTCCGCTGCTATTCCTTTTTCTTCCATGGATTTTTTAACTTCAGGCATAAGTTCTTGAGGTATATGAAACATACCTTTTCTTGGTTTGATGTCCTCAACAGGGTTGTATTGTTCATCACTAAAGGATCTTACCTCGAAAAGCTTAATGCACTCGGGTACATCAGGTTACTAATAGCTCCTCCTTCAGTTAAATCAATCATATGTTTTGAATCATCGGTAAGACCATTATAAAAGTATTGGATAATTAAATTCTCTTTAAAACCATGATTTGGCACTTTCATGATCATCCCATAAAATATTTTCCAAGCTTGATAAAAGTTTTCTTGAAATCTTTGGAAGAAATTTGTAATAGCATGCTTGATTTGCATAATTTTAGTGAACAAGAAATATCTTTCAATAAATTATCGAATGCAATCTTCCCATCCTTTTATAGTGTGATTGGGCAAGGATTGTAACCAAGTAAAAGCTTTATCTTTTAAAGACTAGCGAAAAAGTTTAAGAAGTACAAACTCCTTTGGTAGCCATGCTGGTTTAAGAGTGTCGCAAAGGTCATGAACCTTTGTCAAATGATCACTTGGATCTTCATCTTCTCTTCTTGCAAAAGCAATTTCCTTCATAATATAGATTGGGTTAGGATATATTTTAAATTCCATATTTCAAGATCAAAATAGAGAATAGCCATTTTTCTCAGGTGCCTAGATGGATTCCCATATTCTCCCAGTGATTTCTCCAGTTCTTCAGTCCCTTGGGTGATGGTAAAATCTTCCATCATAGGAATCAAATTGTTCACGTCTACAGAATGTGAGCTAGAAAATCTTTCAGTAAATTCTAGGTGTCTTTCTGTTGGAATACGGTCAATGTAAGGAGGTAAATAAGTTCTACCAGAACATGTAGTACCTTTATCTTCAATAGGGATCATGGAGAATGTCAACACTTACGACTGTAAAGAAACAAACACTTAGCACTTAGTTCCCCTACAACGGCGCCGGAAAATAGCTTTGTAGCCTGCAAGAGCACATGTTTGTCAGAGCATGTTTTCGTGGAGGTATTAATTCCACATTTTATATCGATCCCAACAAGGAGCTTAGGGAAGTGTCTATCTGAGGCATTTATGTCACACCCAAGGTGTCACGTTGTCCTGAGGGAATTGACTACAAGTGTCGAGAGTGTAAATGGATGAGTGAGATAGAGAATATATTTTAGTAATGAACGGTATTGAAAGTAATTAACATAAAAGTAAAAGTAGTGGAGTTGTTCAGGATTCCTGCAGGGGAGAAGTTAGGCGCCAAGTGGAGAAAAATGAGATAAGTGACTGTGATACTTCTTATTCATATGTAAGTAGGCAAGCAACCCTTATACTGATCAGGAGTCCTCTTGGTAGATTCTTACCAATCTCAATGATCTGTCTATCTATTACCACAACAATGGTCAGCACACCAATTAAGGTCTTCCGACAAGATCAAGGCTTTAAACTTGATGGTTCCTTGCTATCCTCGAGTTGTACTTACCCCTCTTTGATATTGGCCACGTCACTCGGGGGTCACCGATTCACTAGTAAACAAGTTCATACCTATGAAATCTCAATATCATGTTATCTGGGCCCTTAAATTAGACAACAAGAATTAGGCAAATATAGATAGTCATTCTCACGATATAATAACCACGACAACAATCACAAATATATGGAAACATAGGAGGCATAACACATCCAACCAACCCCCTACATCTCCCACGCCTATGGGGGTTTACTCAGACATGAGAGAAAGATAGATCAAAGGCATAATCATATTGCAAATGGAAATCATCTCAACTTTACCATAGCAAGCCATAATACCGTTGAAGATCAAATCAAGTACAAGCCAAAGTGGAATATAGGTTCAAACCCTAATCTTACAAGTATGAATCTCTCTCTATCTTAGTACAAGTGGGAATAATGGTGCAGTTGATGATGGAGAGAATCACTCTCAGTACAAGTGGGAATGATGGTGGAGTTGATGGTGGAGAGTTTGGGGACCATCGAACGATGAACTAGTGTTCGTCTCCTTCTTCAGATCTAATCTCCTCTCCTCTCAGACTATTTTCGACGGTTGTGTTCGTATTTTGTCGCTCTCCCTTTCACAAAAGTTGCTTGTATGATATAATAGAGGCAAAGGAAATTCGTATGGATGGGCCGTATGGGCGGCCTCCGACCGTACCAGTGGTCATTATGGGCTCTGGACACCTCGAATGAAAGGCTCTTCAATTGGGAATTTGCTCATTTAGATGTAATTAGCCCATAAATTCTCTCAGATCTTCCATAAGTGCTCAATACCTGAAAACCAATACAACAAAACAAGGTTTCGCTAACTTGCGATGTTATCATTAGTTAAAAGGTCAAAACCAACGAAACCTGGTGAAAACCAATGGAAAATCCTTGATAATAAGTGTTAAAATTTGGAGCTGTCAAGCATATTGATTCAAGTTACAATGCAACCTTCAGAACCAACACAAGATAGAGGATACAACATAGCCGAATCTAGATTGTGTCCATGTTAGGCTAGAACTAGGCTAGTATGGATGTGATTGCAAGTCCTTTTCTTCTACGGAACATGTAAGGGAGTCTCTTTCTTGTACAGAAAGACTAGCTGCCTCATATATGTTAGAGGTGATGGTTGATTGAAAAAACAACACAAAACAACCAATCGAATCTATGAAATTATCACACCCTTGCATGCTTTACCTTTATCTCTACCCTTGTACCTAAGCTTCTCGTTCCTCCGTAGGTTCCGCCATGCCGGCTATTTACGAAGCCGTGAAGCTCTAGTGGCGGTCAGGCCGACCTAGAGCAGACCATAGCCGCTGGTATCCCACACGGGGTCCCTCCCAGGATACTAGCGCTTTGAGTTCTAAAGAGCGTCCACCGAATGTATTGTGTATTGCACTTCTGGATGGATCTCCTTCGACGTGAGTTGAGCCACATCTCCCTCGGTGTTAAGGCACCCATATCTTAGGTGTGGTGGCTCAAATACCTTGGCTACTCCTGAATCTCCCACGATGTTATCTGCGGATCTACTCCCTTAACATTGTGGGTGCACAAGGATGTGTCGGAACCCTTTTAGGCACAACACACATTTTGGCGACTCCACTACGGACAAAGTTTTGAACAATCGCTTAAGATCATACTTACTATGAGGAAATCATCATCAATAAGCCTCCAATCTACGACGGTAATATGGATCATCAATTCTCTTACGTAGATGCAAACGACAACTATGTTAGTGTGGTTGGTCCACCTATATTGGTTAAACCTAGTTATCTTACATATAGCTATGAGAAAAAGTAAAACAGAAGACCAGATTAATGATTACACACGACGAGGATACTCGGATTATCATGCATCGACCACCGTAGATCAAAGGCTGGTGAGAAACATGATGAGTTCCATCAATGTCGATAGACCTTTCTATGGATTCACTATGTTGGCAAACCCTTACGAGCAAAATCCTACTAAGTATTCCATTGAAGAAGATTGGCAATTATATATCCATGACATGCAATATCCAAACTGTCGTGCATCGGCAAACTCCTTCAATATGCCGATGAGCAATATGATGAGTTCAGCGGATCAATATAGGACACCTCATGTGTAAGAGAATGTGTCACATATTTATCCATCGGCATCCGGATCACATTACATGGGATCCAACATGCTGATGGACAGGAGAGTCAGTTCTTCTACCAGTTATCCTAAGCCGTCAAATACCATGCCTCATACAACTACTTGGTATGCACATTATGTGACTAAATATTCACAATTTAGGTCACCTTCATGGTTATGGCCAAATTAGTGGAGATTCCACAAAGGCATGTGGCTCTACTTATAGTACTATGGATGGTACCCCCTTCATACATAGTTGCAAAATTTTAGCAACACGTGGCCAGAAGATTCTTGAGGTCCCGGGGGGCAAGCCGACAATCAGTGGGTTACTAAATCTTATGAGGCATCTAAGAAAAAGCACGAGCAGGAGAAGAAATCTAATGACTTCACTACGCCAACTTTGGAGGAGCTACTAGAATAATATTACCAGATGTATGAAGTAATCAGGAAGAAGCGCCAAGAGGAGGCATTCATGAAGAATCTTGAGATCAAGCCTACTCCTTCATGCAACAAAGAAGACGAAGCTCTACAAGCCAACAAATTGAAGAAGGTTGACTTGGCTAGCATAGTTGATTCGGTTATCAAAGACAAATTAAACAATGCATGTATTGAGTCCAATCAAGAGAGGAAGATCGACATGGCTATTACATCCAGCTCAATCGAAGCCTAATTAAGTGATTCGAGTAAGGCTAAACTAGAAACACACGCCAAGTCTATCAAGCCGTCAGATGAAGGTTTTGTCAAACATTAGCATAACAAATGATGCAAGTCAGATCTTCTTGATTTCTCTAGATGTGAGGGATCTTACGTGCTTCCTTAAGAGTTCCATGCCAAAGAGGTTGATGAGCATCAAGTGGAAGAGGATATGACCGAACCAAGTTTGGTTAGTGATGAACATCAATATCAGGAGCATCTAGCCAAGCAGTTTATCGGCAAAGACCATCAAGATGACAAGGCACGGAAGAAGGTATCGAGGTAGTAGAGAAGTATCTAGAGGTGGAACAAATCATTGTTCTAGTTGCGCATCAAGTGCATCTTCCCAACGTCTTCGAAAAGGTATCTCTAGCAAATAATTTACTTGTCTTTCGATTTGGTCAAAATTATATTGTTAATGCATCCATTAGAAATATATTCATGAACATGGAAATACCAATCGAGATAAGTAATTATTTGTTAGCAACAAGATTGTCACTAAAATAATCGGTCAACATATTGTACCATTCAAGAAAGTCGATTGTGACAAATCTTCAACATCAAATCTTTCCCCATGGTGCCTTCTGAAGGTTATACTCATATGGATAGCTTTGATTCTTTTATGTCTGGCTAACATCTGGTCTCGGATGAGACATATATGTTGTAATTATTTTGGTTGCAGTAGCTTACATGCAGGTATGGAGTCCTCTAAGATAGCTGATTCAAGAGTATTAGAAAAAGAGTCCAAAACACTATGCATATCCGAGCTAGATGACGTTAAGCTAACACTGCTCGGTGGCTCAATTATAAATTCATACATGTGACGATAATGTTAGAATACTCGGATTCCTCTATCCGTACCTATGCCTACGCATAACCTAACTCTGATACCACCATTGGGATTCATGTTAAGCAAAAAAATAGCGTGCATAAGCAATACTAGTTATGTGCATATGAGAGAGAAAGTTAACAGATCATACCCTCGTAGATTGAGCTAGCAAAATTTTTGTCGATGACAAGGTTGATGAAGAAGCAAGTTGATGCCCACAACAGGACATGTCAAGTCGCTAGGAGATGTGTTATCGACGAATGGCTTGAACTAGTGTCGCACACACAACACCTCCATGGTATCCACATGTACGATATTAGCAACTCCATGTCAATGTGTGATCAGGCACACGGTCGAAGAGGGGATATGTTGATGAATATCCGATAGTGCTTTTGTGATCCCGACTAGATTAGATCTAACCGATGGTTTAATACGGTTGTGCTTCATCGGTGTTGATTAAGTAGTCTTCCACACGATGACAACGAGGTCACACGAGGAGGAGGATAAGTAGCACGTCGGCTTGGCGTCTGTGGTGGCAGTGATGTCTTGTGGCGCGTGGGGAAGGTGTAGGGCTTGGGTTGGCTCTTGTTGCCTCTACACCCTCTTTATATATGGGTGGTTTGATAGCCACCCCAACCGCTTCAAGGGGGTCGAGTCTATGTAGGACTCCCCCACAAACCTCCATATAGGAGGGTTTGGGGTACAACACGGGCCCCCTTCTAATCTAAGTTGGGGGTTTCGACCTCCCCACCCAACACGCGGCAACCCTAGGGTGGCCCCATTGGCTCTCTAGGGTCCGGACATTTTGGAACCTTTCGTAAAATATCTAGAACCTTCTAAGATGTTCTAGGTCATTCCGACATTCTCCATTAATGCTCGAAACCATTCTGGATATTCTTGGTATCATTCTAGACACTTCCAAAACAATCCAAGACACTCCGAATAGCTTTTGAAATCACTTCATACATACAAGTCATTCACGCGCACATTCTAAAGTCGATAGCTCTTGAGTGTGTGACCCTATAGGTTCGGATGTATGCGGAAATGTCCGAAACTCCTTCTGCCACAATGATTGATGTCGTGTGCTTAAATAGCCACATCGATCCCTACACATATCACGAAGATCTTTATCATGTAGACCTTTCATATTACTTGTCGGCACATGTAACATTGCTTCTCAATACTTTACATAACCCGAGGTGAAACACTAGGTTATCCTCGTTGCCCAGCACCACACGTGGGGCCCACCTGGATGGCCGGCCGGCCCCTCCTCCCCTTGGCACCTCCTCTCCTCCAATTTTAGTCCCACCCTGAGATTTGGCAAGGTGGGGGTCTCCCATTTTCTAAGGCATTTTCCATAGAGAATTTCCCTTCTCTCTTCTCTCTTACAACTGCGGCCCCGATTTAGGGTTGCACATGCAAAGGAGCTCTTCATTGTGGCATGGCGTTGTGCTGCAGAGATCCCATCCAGAAGATCTACTTCTGCACTCATGGCAGGGATCAGTGAGACGGAGGTCGTTACCGTACCCTGTATGTGTGTGAAACCATAGAGGTGCTACCACTACTAGCACCTTGGCTATCGTGCAAGGACCTATGATGACTTGTGAGGAACTTCATGACCTTGAGGTAGGCTATGAGTTCGACTACTTCATCCATGTTCCCCTCGGAACGTTAAGCGCTTTCGGTCTTCAAGGGTTTGTTACCGAAACCTTTTCCATTAGAGCATTAGTCAAATATTGATCCTAGCAATTGGTGTTGTGCTAGCTAAGAAAAAATGTGTTTTCTACTACTGAACTCCTTCAGTGGTATCAGAGCTGATCTATGCATAGTAATGCTTGTACGGTTAGAACACATGTTGAATGTGTGGGCATTTATCCTCTAGTTGTTACCCTCCCACATGTACTTGTTTATATTGCATCACTGTTTTATGAAGCATCCTAGAACTCCCTTAGGCGAGACTGGTTCCATGCTCAACTACAACTTCAAATGTACAAGTGGCTAGCAGGTGTCTATCTATCTTTCAGTAGTTGATATGACATTTGAAATGGAGGGCCCCGAAAGAGGTGTAGTATAGACAAATGTTGGATCCATGTTGTGGTTTTAAGTTTGTATGTAGAAATGGTTCTGCCACGAAAGCCTAACACCCATGTAAAACTTGCAATAGATAAAGTAGAGGCGTCTAACTTTATTTTGTAGGAGGCAGGTGATGTGATATGGTCTTGGTTGACATTAAGGTAAATTAGTTTACTCTTTGTTGCTAAGTAGTATAGTAATAGTCATCGTTTCGATGAATGACCAACTGATCGCGCTGTGGACTTGGCACCATACAAGAGCGCTTGATGAAGATCACGACGCATGAAGAAGGACCATATCATATCACTATTATTGCATGTGATGTTGATACCTCATACATCTTATAGTGTGCTAATGTTAGATACACTAAGTTAGCATTAAATAATATGATCCCAATTAATACCAATCATAGTGTTCTCCTATTAGAGTGCACCACCAGAAAGTCCATCGTTATGAAGTAGGTCGTGACGATTAGGTGCTAGACATATCGACATTCGCATACGGTGGGTGAAAGCCATGTATGCATTGCTAATACACTAACGTTGAATTGGAGAGCCTAGCATGTACATACATGGCCTCAGAACACAAGAAGATCGAAAAATCGAGCATGAGTCACATGAATGTTGTGATAACCACTGTGTTGACCACCCTTGCAACTATATCAAAGGTCATGACGATCGGGGATGGTATAGTGAACAGGGATCGTGTAATCGCTAAACCATCCTAGGATGATAGTTTTAGTGGGAGTTCAATTGATAATGTGATTGTAAATTTGAACTCATATTATGAACTTAGTCTAAATATTTTTGCACATAACCTTGTAGATCATGGCCTATCCCAATAAGTTTTTAAACTATGTGACTTTCTTGCATGATGTGAAACTTAAACTAGATGGGTCAAACTTCATAGACAGGTTCGAGCGCCTCAGGGACACCCTCGAAATAAATGATCTACTCCACGTGATACAAGAATCACTAGGAGATTATCCTGATGACTCAGCAAATGAGCAAGAAAATAAATATTATCATGCTCGATGTGACACCTCTATTGTTGTTCAATGCATCATGCTTCATTCGATGGAGTCTGAGCCGCGGTTGCATTTCTTCAACACCAACACATTTCAGATGGTTGTTGAGTTGAAGGTCCTCTTCATGCCATAGTTCATGCTTATGAAGTATGACTATTGAGCAAGTTTCTCTCAACCAAAATGAGGGAAGATGGCAACTTGAAATGTCATCTAGTTGTCATGCATGAGCTGCATGAATGCCTTGTGTACAATGTGGATTACTGGATGGCCGACAACTTTGCGATAGATGGAGTGCTACGTTTGCTACGTCCAAGCTACAAAGACATCATCATGAACTACAACATGGGAGATGAAGTTCACTTTTCATGAGTTCATAACTAAGTTAAGAACTCTCGAGGTAGATCCATGCCATATCATATGGATGAACAAGGTATATTTGATATACAAGTTATAAATGTTTCCTAGCAAACACTTTGCAGTTCACCAAGTATACTGATACTTGTTCTGTTTTATGAAAACAGGTCCATCTACTTTGAAGAGATTATTGAAGGGACAAGGAGAAAATTATGTAATAGGAAAACAAGATGGTTGATGGCCGACGACATTCTCCCTCCACATATATCGTTCGGATTAGCATGAATTTGAATAAGAGTTTTTGTAATCATTATGTGTGAACCTTATTAGTGTGTCTTACATCTTGTGAGAAGGTTGTTCATATTAATGAGAAACAAATCAGTTGTTCTATTTCTATAATGATTTCTTTTATGGTCACATTACAATTATGAATGAGTTGTTCTTATCTTTATCTAAAATGATGGTGATTAAAGAATTTATAAAACCATTGGAAATGTTGAAATATATTCAAACTTAATAATGACATCATTTTGAATGACACTAATGCTTAAGTCATAATGGTAGTTTCATTTTGATGAAACACAAAAGTCCTTTAAGATATTTGATACTTTGACTTGGGTAAACCATGTCTCTTATGAGATGACTTAAAGTCCTTGATCTCGTAAAACAGAATATGGATTGAATTATTGAATATCATGCATGATGATTATAATCAGGAGTAAATAATAGCGCTGGATAATTTCACCTCAAACTGCTACCCACGCTGTCCTGATTCTTTTCGATGATGGGATGGACGTTGGAAAGGACATGCGGCAACATCGTAACGGAGCCCAGCTATCCCATGAGACGGGCCCTACTACAGTCTAGGGTGAAATATTACAGACCATGTACGGGTGTAATGTGCGCTGTCTGATACGTCCAAAACGTATCTACTTTCCTGAACACTTTTGCTATTGTTTCTCCTCTAAACTTGTGTGATTTGGGTGCAACTAACATGCACTGATGCTGTTTTCAGCAGAATTACCTTAGTGTCTAGTTTTTATAAAGAAAATCAACTATTAGAAAAAATCCCGGAAAATATGCCAAAAATCCTATTTCACCAGAAGACTCGCGGAGCCAGAAGACAAGATGGAGGAGGACCACGAGGGGCCCACACCACCTGGCCACGCGGGCCAGGCCAGGCCGCGCCTGGGGGTGGTGTGGCCACCTCGGTCACCCGCTTGGCCTCCCTCTTCGCCTATAAGTTGCCTCTTGACCTAAAAACCGGGGGAGTTTGACGTTTTTCCAGAAAGAGTTCCGCTTCGCCGCCACCACCAGATTCCGTGATTCAGAACCAGAAACTCCGTCCTGACACCCTGCCGGGATGGGGAATTGGAGGAGATCATCGCCATCATCGTCACCATCGCTTCTCCATCAACCATCCATGTTTCCCCCACCTATGAGTAAGTAATCCCCCGCTGTAGGCTATGGGGATGGTAGGGATTGGATGAGATCATTCATGTAATGGCATCAGATTGTTAGGGCATGGTGCCTAGTATCTATTATTAGTGCTTTGTTCCAACTTGTTATGCTTAATGCTTGTCACTAGGGCCCGAGTGCCATGATTTCAGATCTGAACATGTTATTGATTCATTATGATAGTATTGTTTATGGTCTTACCTGCAAGTTATATACACATGTTATTGTCCGGAACCAAAGGCCCTGAAGTGACAATAATCGGGATAACCGGAGGGAATGGCTTTGATGTGAGGATCAGATGAATTGACAACTCAGTTGTTAAGGCTTATAAATATTCTTTGGCTCCCCTTGTGTCGAATCAACAAATTGGGTTTCACTTCCCTCAAAAATACTGCGATACAACCCCTATACTTGTGGGTCATCACTGTCGTACCCCGCGACCGACCGGTGGGCTGAGCGAGCGCATTGAGCCCACCATCAGCATATGCAGGCAGTACCATGATGTTTGAGATGCGTTCCAGGGCGACAACACTCCACACCCGTCGGTTGGTGGGACCTGCCTAGAAATGACGTGGTATTGTGGGTCCGTGTCGTCAGCGGTTTCTCTCGGTCATGGGGTCCTCCCTGAGATGACGTGTTACCGTGGAACCTAGGCAACTACGTTTTCTCGCAGACGCGGGGTCGAGGCAGAGCCGGCTTGACTATGGACGGTATGGACGGACGGGGGTTATCGTGGCAATGGGGCCCGTAAGGAGCTAAGTTGGCACCGTAAGCGCCTACCGATTGCGGTTTTTTCGACGACATGGGGCCATGCATAGATGACATGGCATCGTAAGGCTATGCCGGCCACGGTTTATCACGGACACGGGGCCGTCCAGAACCGATGTGGTGACGTAAGGTTGTGGCGTATGCTAGCATAGACTTTAGACGACGCGGGTTTTCACGGTGAGATCATGTTATGTGACCCATTCATTGCCTACCGGATAGCGTTATCTCTAGCCTAGCAGCATAGCCTATAGACAACCACGGGTTATCGCGGTGAGATCGTGCACTGGGTGCGAAAATGATAGGTGGGTCCATTAAGTGCTGGAGATAAGCTTCCATAGATGGTAGCCTTCACGCGCACACAACCTTTACAACTGAACATACGGATCCGCCTCTCTGTAAGTACTATCTCCTATTCCACTCGTTAATGCAGTACATTGCTTCTTCTCTTCTCACTCTCCCTGTTGTTCTTATCTTGCTATGCAGGAGTCTTGATTGACCCAACGTTGGATGTTCTTCGGCCAGTGTTGGGTCGAACTTTACTCTAGCTTAGCGTGCGCTTCACTATCGATGAGCAAGCGCTGCTGTGGTTTTTCTTCTTTAATTTACGATCATTATCACGCTTTAGTGTCTAGTTTCCTGACATGCTACGCTATTTCTTGCTTCTTCACATGTTCTGCTACATTTTAATGTGGCCGTGGACTTCTCTTCTTGATGTATCTTCGTTAATCAATGGTCCCCATGTTCGTCATCTTCTCAATCTTTAGAAACACCTGCAAGGTTCATTTTTTTGTTAACCTTTTGCTATCCTTATTGTATATCTTTACCGTCCTTCACTCTTTCTTATGATTTCGTACCTGTATTCATTGTGCGCTTTTCCCGAACAAGTATATACATGGAACACGTTGGTACATGCTCAGAGGAGGAGAAGAAAACTTCTACCGGTAGGCATTTACGTCTAATGTTCGATGTGTGTGGGCCCCCTGGATTAATCCTCCGAGAATCCCTGTTATGCATAAACCACGATCCCATAATCAGTTAGTCGTGGCACATAACCAACAAGTATCAATGTAAACATCCATTCTTAAGAGGATACATGTCATACCTTATTTTCCATTATGGCTACATTAATCATCATCAGCGGAACTTCATCAAGCGTAGAGCCCGAGCCATGACTTAACCTACAAGCAACTGGCTGGGAGAACGTCCTAGCTCGCATAGTCATTAATATGACCTTCTTCTCCGCATTACTTCTCGAATCTGGCCAAGTTAATAGCCAGGGACAATGCCAGTGAGTACTTTGAATGTACTCGCAAACCACCTTAGGAGAACAATAATAACAAGATGATATGCAGTAGGGATGTGGTAATAGGAGGGCTCCAAGAGAGGTTCTTTTCTAAAATAGTTTCTATTGTAGATATAGCATCTACATATATTTGTTGAAAACTTTTGTAAAACATTTTGGAAATCTTTTTGAAAAGTTTTTGAAAACACTAGGATTGGGTCACCCATTTGTTTCTTCCTTCTGTTCATCTCATGACCAAACCCTTTTCCTTCCTTTCCGACCATCCCATGGTCAAATCATTTCCAAAGAATTTGCTTTATCTAAGTCCTTTTTGAAATCAATACCAGCACCGCTCTACAGCAACCTTCCTAACCGTCCATGACCGCGGACACGGCTATTCAAATAGATTTACACTTTGTAGAGGTTGTACACTTTTCCCACACCATCCGGGTGCTCTGCTCTGATCCTCACTGATTGTGGGTCGGTTAACCGATCAAGACTCTCCGGATGCCACTCTAGTATAGTCCCTACCCTATGACTTGTTCCTCTCAACACCGGGAGGTCTGGGGCAAAGACCAACCAGAGCGCATTCCGACTCCTCCAGAGTGGGCACTTTCAATGAGAGGCTCATAGTATCGCCTGGCTACTCCTGAGGGCAGTTCGCAATTCCTCCAGGTGACTGTCGAACAGTTGACCCTTTCTGTAAAGGAACCCAAGCATTAGAGGGAGATGATCCCTTAGAAGTAGTTGTGAGAATTCCTACACTAGAGTAGCAAACTTCAAGTCTAGCCATGTCCCATTCCAGAGTAATGTGGTTGCACGGGTTAATTGTTCTGGCAAAACTATAAAGAGCCGGGTGCATTTTCGTAAACCTTTCTCCTCCATCTTTCCTTCAACATTTTTTAAATCAAAACCTTTTTCTTTCTCAAACTTATCTTGGTAGGTCAACCCTCACCAAGGTTTTATCATAAAACATTTTGTAAAATTTTCCGAGGCCTTCCCATCCTATAGATTTGCTTCGGCTAAAATAGGGTCTCCAAAGGGGTATGGTGTTATACACCATCTACCATACTAGGGGCAATTAGGTGTCATCAAGGTGGTTGTACTTAGTAGTACCAATGTGTAATGGTTTGGAGGAGCCAAGCTACTATCGGATATAGATCTTCATATAATAAAACAATGCAGTTTTCATAAAACAGAGGATAAAACATGCATAAGTAAAGCAGTAGCACAAGGCTTATGAGCAAGAAGGTGGCTTGCCTATGATCCGCAAACTAGCAATATATGTCCCTGGACTTCTTCTTTAGATAACCAAGAATACCAATACCAATAATAATAGGATCTCTTCTTCTCGGTGTCAATACAAGTGCAACTATCGCCGTCATCGAGTATACATGCAAACAAGCAAGGCCACAAATCAAACAAGGCATACATGCGGACATATATACAGCAAGAAAGTGAACAATACGAGTTTCTAATTCAGTAGGTTTTGAGTAGTTGGATTTAGGCAAGTGGAAATGCTTGAAGAGCAATTGTGGGTTTTCTTTAATGAATTTGGAGGCCAAATCTACTTACTTAAGGGTTTTTAAACCAAGGTCGTGTTCTTTATGATTTCAATATGCAAATATGATATCACTAGATAGGTATTGATCAAATGAAACCAACAAAAGCGGTTTCACTAATTTATCAATTTCCAGTGATTTATACTAAATTTTCTAGTGAGAAAGACTCTAGTTTTAGGAAATAATTCACCAAAAAAGTTTCGTGAGGTCAAATATTATTTCCTTGGATCGTTGTGTATGGTTTGATGTACTGATTCCCTAAGAGTTGGAATCATGTCAAAATATGTATCAGAATGCCCTCAGGAAATTTCCAAAGTCAGTTCTTGAAGGTTATTGTGCTTTTAGCCATAATTAATCTACATGATCTTTTGGGATTATTCCAAGGACACATGTTAGGTACTTTGAATACCTTTCTTTAGAAATTGGAATCAACCTTTTTGGAGTTATAGAACTGCTGAGGTGATTTTATTGGTGAATTAACTATGAACATAACAGATTAACTCACAATAAATCAATAAAGGCTTAGCAAATTAGAGTCTCCTGGGGTTTGATATATGTTGGTATGCATATGTATTGGGAGTTAGAATTAGGTCAATAACAAATTTGTTTTGATCCATAGAAATTCCTAAAGGAAGATTAGGGTTGTTTTTGTTATTTTTGCTATGGGCAAAATAGGAAGCAATTTGCTATGGGGCCAGAGTGACATGTAAGGTCTCACCGATACCTTTCAGAACAATGTGGTTTTGTTTAAATTGGTATTGTAGAACTCACAGAAGGATTTTATTAGTAGAAATGATACATCTGAGTGGGTGATTTACTATAATTGATTTAATCATTATTTTGGTCCACTTGTTGTACTGCATGTTAGGGAAAACGTGTATGCATCTAGGAAAATTTGGATCTAGGAATTTTGTGTTGATTTACATTTTCAAAACGATTTAAACCAACATGCTTTTTAAACAGATCTGGAAACATATGTAAAAAGAAAAGGGGAGGGAGAGCAACATGGGCTGGATCTGGATCAAACTGGGCTGGCCCGAGGAGAATGCGGCCTAACAGAAGGGCAACGTGCGTGGGAGGCGCGGGAGCTCCCCCTTGAACCGGCCCAGAGGTACCCATCTATCAGTGGGGCGGAGGATCAAAGGGGTACGAGAGACGTGAACCGTTAGATTAGAATGGCATCAATGACCCCTTCTTGTCTTCTTCACCGGAGAGGGATGTGAAGCTCACCCTGGGGCTTGCTAGCGACCGGGGCACGACGGCGGAGGAGCGGTGCGTCAGGGGCAGTCCAATGAGGGGCGTGAGAGGATGGTTCAGTTCCAGGTAGGACCTCACGCAGGTGCACCAGCGGGAAAAGCTCTAAGCCTTGATGGGCCATTGCCGGAGAAGCTGCGTGTCACTGGTGAGTGGCTTGGGGAGATGCGGAGGTACATAGGGATGCAGGAGTAGACTTGGCACTGTTGCATGCGCTCGGGGACACGAGGCTCGAGGTGGACGCTCCATTCGTACATGAGCTGCGACATCGGTCTCCGGCATACCTAAGACAAAAATACGAGTACAGATGGTAGGTCAGATCTTGTATCATGAAAGGATGTAAAGAGAGGAGGAGGAGATGCTCTGGTTTGACGACATGCTCGACCTTCCGAGGGAGGCCGAGAAGAGAACGTCTCCTTCTCCATGGCGATGGAGCACTAGGGAGGGAGATTTGGATCCTGGGGATGGACAAGGGGGAGTAGAGGAGAAGAATGAGAGTGGGTGTGAGGGCTACACTGGCCTCTGGACTTATAACCTGAAGAGGATGGGGTTTATGGAGGACTATGTCCATGGGAGAGCTTGGAGGGGATGCTGGCCAGGGATTCGACAGCTTGGGTGGTGCTGGGAGGGGTGTGGGTTCCTAGGATCAAGCAGAGAGGGGCAGGGGAAGGGCTACAGCTGCTGTGAGGTTTACTCCTCAAGATTTTTGTAGGATATGTTCTCTCTCTCTTACTTGCTCCAAGAGCTAAAGGACAAGGAGGTGAAGGTGGTGTACTATAGTGCTACAGTGGGGATGACCAGGAGAGGGGAGGGGTGTTGTGGAGGATTGATTGGCAAGCTTGGATGGGATTTAGATGTGGTTTAGTGTATGATGATGATCATTTTCAAGTTTTGGCCATAGAAGAGATTATGAGGAAAGTTCTCCAAATTGATTTTAGAAAATTGGTTGATGACCCACAAGTATAGGGGGTGTATCGCAGTATTTTCGAGGGAAGTGAAACTCAATTTATTGATTCTACACAAGGGGAGCCAAAGGATATTTATAAGCCTTAACAACTGAGTTGTCGATTCAGCTGCACCTGGAAATAATCTTGCTCACAGCAGTTTATCAGTAGCAACAGTTTTGTAGTAGGAAAAGTAAAGTAACAGCAGTAGTAAAGCAAGGACAGTAGTAACAAAAGCAGTAAACAGTGGGATTCGAGTGCGGTAGGCATAGGGATGGATGGACGGGCATTGCATGGACAAGACAATTCACATAGCAATCAGAACATAGGGCAATTGCAGATAAATAAGATAAAGCACCCAAGTACTAGACAATCATAGGCATGTGTTCCATATATAGTCATACGTGCTCGCAATGAGAACTTGCACAACATCTTTTGTCCCGCCAGCCCGTTTGCAGCAGGGCCTCTAGGGAACTACTGGCAATTAAGGTGCTCCTTTTAATAAAGCACCGGAGCAAAGCATTAACACTCCGTGAACACATGTGATCCTCACATCAAAGCCTTTCCCTTCCGGTTATCCCGATTTCTGTCACTTCAGGGCCATAGGTTCCGGACAACGACGTGTGTATACAACTTGTAGATAAGACCAGAAATAATACTATCATAATGAATCAATAATAAGTTCAGATCTGAAATCATGGCACTCGGGCCCTAGTGACAAGCATTAAGCACAACAAGTTGCAACAAAGTCATAAAGCACTAATAAAAGATACTAGGCACCATGCCCTAACAATCTGATGCCATTACATGAACGATCTCATCCAATCCCTACCATCCCCATAGCCTACATCGGGGGATTACTCACTCATAGATGGGGGAAACATGGATGGTCGATGAAGATGATGGTAGAGATCGATGGAGATGGCTCCGGGGGCACTTCCCCGTCCCGGCAGGGTGCCGGAACAGAGACTTTCTGTCCCCCGAATCTCCCCTTCGGTGGCGGCGGCGCAGCAGAACTTTTCATGGAAAAACGTCGAACCCCCAGAAGTTTTTAGGTCAGAAGGCTTCTTATAGGCGAAGAGAGAGACCGAGGGGGTGCCTGGGGCCACCACATCGTGCCCTGGCGTGGCCAGGCCCAGCCCGCGCCTGGGGGTGGTGTGGCCAGCCCCTGGCCCTCCTCCGTCTCGTATTCTGGCTCCTGGAGTCTTCTAGAAAAATAGGCACTTTGGCTTTTGTCCCGTCCAATTCCGAGAATATTCATTTTATGACTTTCCTGGAACCAAAAAACAGTAGAAAACAGGCAGCTGACACTGTGGCTCTTGTTAATAGGTTAGTCCAAGAAATCATATGAAAAATACTCCAAAGTTGGAACAAAACACAAGAAAGTGGATAAAATCAAGCATGGAGCATCAAAAATTATAGATACATTTGCAATATCAAGTTATGCATCAATCAACTAGTCTTGGGACAATGCACATAGAACTAAGAATGGCCACTATGCTCTCAAAGTAGGTGCATAAATATAGAAGGTGGAGACTCAATATAATGGTGGAAGAAAGGCCTTTTGTAAAAGGAAGTAGGGATTCAAGTCTCATAAAGAGCTTCTCATTGCCCCTATCATAAGCATCTTTAAGGTGATTAAGGTTAAAGTGACACAACTAAGAGGATATGCTTGACAAGTTATAAACCGAAACCTCATGCCCCTTACTTACGAAGACCGATCCTCATGCTACTCAACTTTAGTCACGAGTAAGCTCTTGTCATTGTAAGTATATGTGTATCATTAAGAACCGCCAACGGGGTACCCCTTGCACATGATACGGGAGCTTTCCCATAATCAAAATGACAAGGCAAGCAGACAATGAGCATCTCAGTTATCTTTTTATTTGCTACTTGCATAGGTTTTTATTGAGGATGCTTCATAGAGTGCTTATTATGGTGATGCTGCAAGTTTCCACCATGATTAGGCATGGCTTAGGCTAGCAGCCCAGGCATTTCTCTAACACACATACAAACTCCATGACCTTACAAGTTCCACTTTTATTTCACACCGCCGGGACCCGTAAGCAAAAGAACATGATATCAACGGGGTACAAAGTACAAGTGCAATGTTGAAAGCGTTCCCCATGAAACATGGTTCTGCTAATTTCAACTTATAAAGCGCAAGCATATACGCAACAAAGAAGGACCCAATAATTCAAGTTTATTAGAGGCAATAAAGTAAAGTGTGCCATCAAGTTCGTGAGAGCTTTAATCACTAGTTTTCTCATAACAAGTGGAAGATAAACAAAAGCATGAATATACTTGGAATAGCATAAGCTAGTAGGTAGGTATGGTGGACTCTTTGGAATAACTTGGTTTAGGGAGTTGGATGCATGAGTGGAACTCATACTTTGTTGTGGAGGCTAGCAAAAGACTAGGAGCGACAAACTAAGAGAGCAATAATGGCCATAATCATGCAGAGCGACAAAACATCATTGATCAAAGCATAAAGTGATACTACAAGTTGAAAACTAAAGGATCATAAAGGCTATGGTGACTTGAGATAGTCATAACATGGTGTGAGCATGTGCCAAGTCAACCCAAATAAAGCATCAAAGGAGAATACCACTATACTATGGTTTAATATGCTAAAACAATGCATGATTCATCCAAGGCACATTAAGCAATCTCAATTGTTTATAACAAGTCATGCTACAGCAAAGAATACTAAGCATAATGCCAAAACAATATCAAGCATGGCATGATAGGCATAGGCCACAGTCAAAAACAAGCTCTCTTTACCACTTAAGCATGAGCTTTCCTACTCTTTTCCAAACCAAACCAAACCATTTGAACACCAATGTATGAAAGGGGAGGTCCAACCAATTTATTCAGGAAACTAAGGAAACCACGAAAACCAAAAACCAAAACAAAAACAAAAAAGAAGACGCTCCAAGAACAACACAACTGTGCATGAAACAATAAAAATGAAGTGTTTGAAAGAAACCTGAGATTTTTATTGATGAAGAAGGGGATGCCTTGGGCATCCCCAAGCTTTGACGCTTGTACTTCTTGGATATTTCTTGGGGTGACACGTGTGGCATCCCCAAGCTTGAGCTTTGGTCCATCCTTCATCTCATTACTCATTCTTTCCATACACCTGAAATTTTCCCTTCATACAAAACTTCACACAATCTCATTAGCAACATTAGTGCACTCTAGATAAATAAGTCTTAAGGTTCAGTTCTAACACCAAATAAACTTCCATTAGAACACTAGCTACTGTAGCACTTCCCTAAAAAAACTCAATTCCCCAAAGGAACTCAAGAAGGAACTAACAAGAAGCAAATGCAGAAAATGGCAGAAATCTGTCAAAACAGACCAGCAGGTAAAGACGAATTTTTTCTAAGACCTTCTGTTACTCAAATCAAAACGTGTTGAACTAACGAAAGTTGGATAACAACCTGGGGCAGAAGCACAAAAATTACAGCTCAATCCGACATACAGAGCTCTCTCACGAATGTTTACGGTGAAGCACATAAATCTGTTTCGGGACAGCAACTTTCCCAATCATTACTTCTATCTCATTAGAGGTTACTCTTGGCACAAAAAGCAAATAAAAAGGATAAGGAGCGGTTATTACTGAGGTAATAACTTCCAAGACTCATCTAAAACTTTTGGGTTATCTCCCAATAAGTACTTCTCTTTAATGCCTTTAAGTTAGGCATAAGCAAAAACTAGAATGGACAGAATAGAAGTAAACATAAATAATCATAGTGAAAACATTGTTTTGTTCAATGAAATCCTTTTGTTAACAAGGTTGATCAGGTCTTGTTACCAAAATAATTTCATATGAGACAAAACTTTGTATTCCACTAATGATTATGTTACCTAATCCTTGATAGCAATGGTCCCAATCATAATAGTTTCAAATTTTTCTCTTGGTATGGGACAATATATTTCTCCAACTTGAATGCCCTCAACATGTTCAATTAAATTCAAACTATAAGTCCTTTCAATCTTCTTGAGGAAATAGACAATGTGTTCCTTGTCATTAACATTGAAGGTCACCTTCCCTTGATTACAATTAATAACAGCTCCTGCAGGATTTAAGAAAAGGTCTCCCAAGAATAATAGACATATTATC
Source organism: Avena eriantha (assembly GCA_910589775.1). NCBI lineage: Eukaryota > Viridiplantae > Streptophyta > Magnoliopsida > Poales > Poaceae > Avena > Avena eriantha. The sequence goes on along the minus strand of OU342742.1, from coordinate 243,216,069 downwards.
ATCTTCAGGCATAAAAGTTTGAGAGGATGCTCTCATAAGAAATATGAGTTGAAGTAAAAGAGCGCATCAAGGAGCAAATTCAAAACACATTTAAGTCTAATCCACTTCCTATGCATAGGAATCGTGTATGCAAATAAATTCACAAAGAACAAAGTGACAAGCATAGGAAGATAAAACAAGAGTAATTTCAAAAGTTTCAGCACATAGAGAGGTGTTTCAATACCATGAAAACTTCCACAACCCTATTTTCCTCTCTCATAATAATTTTCAGTAGCCTCATGAAGAAACTTAACAATATAACTATCACATAAAGCATGCTCTTCATGATCTACAAGCACTAGAGCTTTATTATAAACATTTTCAAGAGAAACCTCAGGAACATAACATCCATTCTCCTTTAGTAAGCAAGGGGGACAATCAAATAATGTAAGGGATAAAGAGTTACTCTCATTAGAAGGTAGGCATGGGTAGCTAATCCATTCTTCCTCCTTTTGTTCATCACTCTCCTCCTCTTTTTCATCTAATGAGATTTCAGGTTCATCAATTTCTTCTTTCATAGGTTCCTGCAACGCATTAGTCTCTTCCATTTGTGGAAGGCATCTATTAAAATATTCAAGAATATAGCTATTTTCACCCTTGTAATTATCAAAGCAAAATTTAAGTATACCATACACCTCATATTTGTAAGGTGAATCATCAATATTTTCAAGCAAACTAGCAAGTTCAAAAGCACCCTTCCAAGCAATAAATTCCTCAATTTGTTCCACATCATAAAGGTCATAATTTCCCTTAACATAGGAAGATATGGTAACATTATCATTATACTCACTGTAACTACCTCGGTGAATTACGCTCTTAGTTGCATGCCTGGATGAACGAAAGTGGTTAAAATAGTACGGTGGGGCCTAGGGCCACTCACAGGTAGACCTGTCGGCCATCCTAACCACTTCCAGAACATCAGGACAAGAACGAGCGGCGTAATCGGCAGGCGAAGGGATCAACTACATACACAAGTGAGTATGTATGCAAGCCACCATACAACTGTTCACAGAGCCATTCCATCTAACAGAAATAGAAATATTGCAACGCCATATGGCAAGATCCAAATATCCTAGATAGAGATAATAGTTTAGGATAGCTCCTCATACATCAAACATCAGAGTATCAGGCGGAAGCGGAAAACAAGATCCGAGTACAGATAAGAAGCAAATCGGCATAAGATGCCACATAAATAAACACATCCCGCCCACAGATCTCACGGATCCCCATCCTCGGAATCTCTAGACCGAGTGAACGTTGCCAACATCATCTGTCTCCTCCACCCAGTATCCATCTTGTGAGTACACATGTTCATCTGAATCAAACAATTTATCATGTGAGACCCTAGGGGTACCCAGCAAGTCTTTATGCCTCTAAAGGGGACATATACCTGGGGTGATGCAATTGCAGCAAAAGATAATAACTAACAAGTCTATAGATACTCGCTAACCATCCGCCTAACCAATGATAGACGGATGTCCGTTAATTAGTAACAATAGTTATAACAGTATAATTAACAGATCCATCCTCCTTCTCGCTTACCAACAAGAAAGCGGACGAACAACCCATCTGTTGGCAGTTTTATTAACCATTCCATGAGTATTGCACTATTTACTAGTCAGGTACTTAGTCAAATTAAAAGCGGTACTGTAGTTATATTTGTCAATGATCGAGAAATTGTGCTCCAAGTCGTCCATAACCGCGGACATGGCTTTCAGAAAGATTTACCCTGCAGGGGTGCACCAAATAGCAACACACACTCGATCAACCTTGGAAAAACCAAATCAAAACCCAACGAGGCATTCACGACAAAGCGATCACAGGATTCAGAAATATTTCAGGGGGCCACCCCGATAAGCTACCCGCAACAAACTTGGCCGGCTCCGAGACGGACCCAAGGTTTGCGACAATGGCTGTAAACGACTGGGAACCCGAAAATGTGACTGGTCTTGTCGATACCGCGAAAACATTCCGCATTCTTAAATAGTACAGGTCCTCCTCGCACAATCTTAAATAAAGCAGGAAAGCATGGCATAAGTATAGGATAGTAATAAAGCCCAAACTAATTGTGGCCCCAAGAAATTGAAATGAATCAAGCTCTGGCTTAGGGGGGTCCATAAGGCCTCCCGGATGTGGATAGTGTGAATAGTCGAGGAACAGGAATCAAGTACTCGGGGTCCTATGGGACACAAGTGAGCATGAAAACCCAAATAGCAGATATTTCTCACCGGTGCCTCTTTCATTAGTTATCCCATTACTACCCAAGTTAAGTTGTTTAGGTACCTCGTTGTTCATCAGACACTCACATACCCTACACATGCTGTTGTACGACCCGCATGGCTCAAACAACTCCTGTAGTAATGGCTCATGGGATGGAGGAACAAGCTTCGGTGGGGTTTAAAAGTAAAGGCTATGCAGTACTTGGGATTCAATTTAATGCAATCGCGACTCAATGACACAAGAATAAGATAGAGGCACTAGGTACTATATGTATGCAAGCATGTGGTAGTGCTGCCTGGCAGCTCAGTTGAAGCGAGAGATGGATCTGGGTAGAACTCCTGTGATTCCTGATAATTCTCCTACTGGGCGTCTATTCGAAGAAGAACCAAACAAACAAGGGCCAACATAAATCAAGTGCACAATCATATGAACAAAAATGCGACAAGCAAAAAAGCATGCCATGATGAATGATGCACAATTTACATGGCAATAATGTAGCATGGCATGGTGAGGTGTGGGGTACAAGAATAAAGCATTTTATTATTTATGTGGTCAAGTTTTATTGCCATAAACAGTTCTGATTTTTAATGATGACATGATGCATGCTTCAATTCAAAACAAGGAATTCATAGATAGAACAGGCTCATCGCGCTGATCGATTTAGAGATATTATTTGTTGAATTTGGAGTTATAGATTTAAAGTTATTAATTTATTAAGAAAAGGGCATTTTATTGGTTTTAAACAATTTCGAAAATTTAAAGTGGTCAAACATTATTTTGAATAGCATAATTGAAATCCTCACATTTTTCTGATTCAAAAACATATATTATTTGTGTGGTTTGGAATTATAAATCAAAAGTTATTAAAACAGATTTAAATTTGAATTTAAACATTTCTGAAATCATTTTGTTTAAACAGCTAAACAACCAGACTCTTTCCACCCAGCCAGATATAGCCCTAGCCACAGACAGGTGGGCCAGCGCTGACAGGGCGGGGATGGCGTGCAAAACCTATTCTCACCGGCACAGATGCTAGCCCAGGAGGCCGACAGGTGGGTCCAATGGGACCGCGGGTCCAGTGCACGCGCGGCCAGCCGGTGGGCGACACGTGGCGGATCCGGGGGGACTACGGGTTGGGGTTTTTGGAACCTGGGGTGCTTTTCTGTAAAAAGGATAAAGGGGCTGACTGGTGGGCCTGGAGGGAGCGCGGGTTGAGGGAAAAAGGTTTGTGGGGGGGGGGGGGGTAAGTGCAAAGTACCCAACTAGTACTGTTTGTCTTCCTGAATTCTCTGACGAAATCGACAGAGCACGCGTGGCATGGCGGGGCTCGAACTCGCGACCGCTCGCTCGCGCGCAGAGGGCGGAACCAGTGCGGTGGCTTGGGGTTGTTGTTAGGGCGCGGCTCGACGGCTAGCTAAGGCGTGATGCGGCGCGGAGACGGGCAGACGCCAGCGCTTTCCGCTGCACCGAGTGTGCTCGGCACAACGTCCGGCGAAGCCTGGCCGCGACAGATAGGGAGAGGATGTCAGAGGGGGAGGCCAGCTCACCGCGAGTGCGTCGGTGGGGCTGGTTCGGGTCGGGGAGCGGCGGATCGGCGACGATGAAGACGAACGGAGGCGCTAGGGTTTCGGGCGGCGTCGACGATGTGCAGCACGGCCTGGGGCTCCTCCTCCACGCTGCTATGCACGGGGGCGACGCAGAGGGACGCCTTGGTCTTCCCCGAAACCCAACGCCACGCCCGCCGCTGTGTAACGTCGAGAGGAGGTGGAGGCCGACGGTGGCCGCCGGGGTGGATGTGGAGTAGAAGGGGAGGGAGAGGAGGAAGGGCACGACCCTGGTTGGATCTGGAGGAGGACAGGCAGAGAGGAGGGAGCAGATAGGGACGGGAGAGGAGAGGGGTGCCGTGGGGGATCGGGTGGAGAAAAGGTGGCTTCAGCCACCTTTTTGCTTCTCCTCCCTCACGTGCTAGGCACGGCTAGGGCATGGGAGGGGCGGTCACGGACTGCTAGGTGGGGCCAGGGCGAGGTCAAGGAGAGGCAGGGAGAGAGGCTCGGTGGTGGGGCTGGCTTGGCAGAGAGAGAGAGAGAGAGCTTGGTAGGAGCTAGGGTTGGAGGGAGGGGTAGCTCGGCATAGGGTAGAGAGGGGCTAGGTGGGCCCTTGCTGGCAGAGAGAGGGAGGGGTGCCTCGGCATGGTGAGAGGAGGGTGGTGAGGTGAGGTTAGGGTAAGGGGTTTAGAGAGAGGAATAAAGAGAGGGGGTTTAGGGCAGGGCTTAGCTATGATCACCCTTGATCATGCATGGATGGAGGGTGAAAAGGAGAGGAAGGTGAGGGTTTAAGGTAAAAGCAAAAGAATAGAGCCAACATGAATGGACTCTCAAAGATTCATGCTCCACTTCCAAAAATACAAGAAAAACCAAAAGGAGGGGATGATGGTGGGATTTGCATGGCCCATGCATGAATAGTAGATGCCACATTTAATTTTGTGAGAACAAAATTAAATCCCATGGCATTTATTTCCATGCATTCCCAAATATGGAATAAAGGTCAAGCAAAAGGAATTAAAAGTAGGTCCCATGTGGAGTAGATGGAGATGATCATATTTGAACATAATTTGGGACATGCTAGTGTGTATGTTCCACTAGATGAATAATAGCCTCAAAATATTCCAAACATGAGCAAATATTCCAATACATTCCATATGGAAGCTAGAAAGAGGGGTGCCACTCACATATCATGCAAAGGTGGCTCCACATATCAAAAATGTGAAAACAACATGATGCTTGCATGGAAGCATGTGGAGTGGTAAAAAGGACCCATCCCAACCCATATGAGCTAGAGGTAAAACCCAATAAGGTGCAAAGCTCATATTTAGTTGGATGGTGGAATTATAATGTGGTGTCAAGGAAAAGGTGGTGGAGTTGAATAAAAGATATGCCCCCAACTCAACTTGGGCATCAAGCATTTAATAAGAACCAAATACAATATATCAAGAGCCAAATACAATTACTAATGCATATGAGAGAAGAACCAAATGAAAAGGGTTTTATATGATGCTCAAATCCAAGGTGGCATGATGACATGATCATGATATAATTATGATGCAACAATTATATGTAGGAAGTAGCAACTATATTACTAGACAATGTAGCATTACATATGTTAGACAGATGGGATGCTACAACTCTCCCCCACTAAACAGGAATCTCGCCCCGAGATTCTAGGAAGAAGAAGAAGACACGAAGAGGGTAGGATACTTGGCACAGAGCTCATCCTCGCGTTCCCATGTGACTTCATCAACGGAATGGTGCGACCACTGCACCTTGCAGAACTTGATGGACTTGTTGCGAGTCCTTCTTTCTGCGACTTCTAGAATATTTATGGGGTGTTCTTGATAAGACAAATCTTCTTGGAGATTGATGAGTTCATGGTCCACGGTCCTTCCGGGATCCTTGAAGCACTTCTTGAGTTGAGAGATATGGAAAACATCATGGACCTTGAGTTTTTCAGGGAGCTCAAGAGCATAAGCAACTTCTCCTCTTCTTTCATGAATTTTGAAAGGACCGATGTATCTAGGAGCTAGCTTTCCTTTGATACCAAAGCGGTGCGTGCCTCTCATGGGAGTGACACGAAGGTAAACGAGATCACTAGGGACATACTCCATGTCCGTGTGCTTTCTGTCCTAATTGCTCTTCTGGCGACTTTGAGCAATCTTCTGGTTTTCAAGAATGATGTGAACCTTCTCCTCCGCTTGAGTTACAATGTCGGGGCCAAACAAAGTTCTTTCACCTGCGCCCGACCAACCAATCGGAGTTCTGCATTTGCGACCATAGAGAACCTCAAATGGTGCCATCTTTAGACTTTTTTGGAAGCTGTTGTTGTAAGAGAATTCAGCATAAGGAAGGCATTCTTCCCACTTCATGCTGAAAGAGATAACGCAAGCACAGAGCATATCCTCCAGAATCTGATTGATCCTTTCAACTTGTCCTTGCGACTGAGGATGGTAAGCTGTGCTGAAGTTCAATTTTTTTCCCAAAGCATTTTGGAAAATTCCCCAGAACTTGGAAGTGAAGATGCTTCCACGGTCTGAACTGATTTCAAGAGGAACCCCATACAGAGAGACAATTATGTTGATATAGAGCTCAGCCAACTGAATTGCCGAAATTGTTTCCTTGACGGGAAAGAAGTGAGCCACTTTAGAAAGCCTGTCGATGACAACAAAGATTGCATTGTTGCCCTTCTACGACCTTGGAAAACCAGTTATGAAGTCCATCTCTACTTTCTCCCATTTCCATTCCGGAGGCTTCAATGGCTGTAGAAGACCGGAAGGTTTCTGATGGACAGCTTTAACTCTGTGGCAGACATCACACTCCGAGACATACTTGGCACAATATTGTTTCAACCCAGGCCACGAATATTGTGTTTTCAAGTCCATGTACATCTTAGTGCTGCCAGGGTGGATAGAAAGAACAAAATCATGCGCCTCCTTAAGAACTTTCTCTCTTAAACCCGGGTAGTTCGGAACAAACATCCGGTGTTCAAAGAAAAGAGCGCCTTGGTCGTCAACGTGGAAGGACTCATACTTCGGAAGCTGAATGTTGGAGATGATGTTTTTAGTGTAAGGATCACCAAGTTGAATGGAGCGAACTTTTTCTTCCAAGAGAGGGTTGCCAGAAGATTCAGAAGATACCCTTGATCCACAATTTCAAGGTTGAGCTTGCGGAATTCCTCACACAAGAGAGGCTGTTGTTCTTCCACCATGAGGTTGTTGACATAAGCTTTTCGGTTGAGAACATCGGCCATGACATTAGCTTTGCCCGGAGTGTAGTTGATGGTCAAGTCGAAATCATTAATTGCTTCAATCCACCTTCTCTGACGAAGGTTGAGATCAGGCTGTGTGAAGATATACTTCAGACTCTTGTGATCAGAAAAGATCTCACAACAGTTGCCAAGCAAGTAGTGCCTCCATACTTTCAAGGCAAAGACAACTGCTGCGAGCTCGAGGTCATGTGTAGGATAGTTGATCTCATGCGTCTTCAACTGTCGAGAGGCATAAGCAACAACTTGTTTTTCTTGCATAAGGACCGCACCCAATCCTTGCAAGGAGGCGTCACAGAATATCTGGAAAGGCTTTGATGTATCTGGAGGAATCAAGACTGGTGTGGAAGTGAGCTTCTCTTTGATTGTTTCAAAGCTTGCTTGACATGAAGGAGTCCAAAGGTATTTCTTGCCTTTCTTGAGGAGATCGGTAAGAGGCTTCGCAATCTTCGAGAAGTTCTGCACGAAGTGACGACAGTAACTAGCCAAACCAAGGAAACTCCGGACTTCTTTAACATTTTTGGGTGGAAGCCAGTCAACAATTGTCTTAATAGTTTCTGGGTTGACGGCAATGCCCTTGGCACAGATGACGTGACCAAGATAGGTGACTTGAGGCAGCCAGAACTCACACTTGGAGAACTTTGCATACAGGCGGTTCTCACGAAGCTTGTTTAGGACACACCGAAGGTGTTCTTCATGTTCTTCCTTTGACTTAGAATAAACTAGAATGTCATCCAGATAGACCACAACGAACTTATCAAGATACTCCATGAAAACCGAGTTCATAAGCCTCGAGAAGGTGGCAGGTGCATTGGTGAGACCGAAACACATGACCGTGTACTCGTACATGCCATAGCGAGTGGTGAAAGCTGTTTTGGGAACATCTTCCTTGCGAATCTTGATTTGATGATATCCACTTCTCAAATCGAGCTTAGAGAATACCACAGCTCCAGCTAGCTGATCGAAGAGATCATTAATCCGCGGAAGGGGATATTTATTCTTGATGGTTTTAGCATTGAGAGCCCGATAGTCAACACAAAGTCTATCAGTCTTGTCTCGCTTCTTCACAAAGATGGTTGGGCTACCCCAAGAAGAAGTATTGTGCTGAATGAAACCCAACTTCTCTTGTTCATCAAGCTGGCGTTTGAGTTTAGCCAACTCAGCAGGACCCATTTTATAAGGCCGCTTGGAGATAGGAGCGGTACCAGGTTCAAGTTCAATCACAAACTTGACCTCACGATCCGGAGGCATACCTAGCAACTCTTCAGGAAAAACATCTGGGAACTCACAGACCACCGGAACACTCTGAATAGCTTCCATAGCATCATCATTCAGAGCCGCCAAAGAGAAAAGCTGAATTGTAGGAGTCAGACTTGGAGAATAGACTATATGGCCTTCAGGAATTTTCAGAGAGACCGAATGTTCAGCACAATGAATCACAGCTTTATTTGCAGCTAACCAATCCATGCCTAAAATGACATCGATATCTGAGTTGCCCAGAATAATGAAAGAGGCCGGAAAGAAAGAATCCCCAATTTGAACCTGATTGTCATAACTGATCTTGGAAGTTAACATCCTTGCCCCAGGAGAAAGGACCATCAGCTTTTTAGGTAACGAATCAGAAGACAACCCATTCTCTTGAGCAAACTTAAAGGACACAAATGAATGCGATGCTCCAGAATCAAATAAAACTCGTGCAGGGACTGAGTTAACAGGAAGCGTACCCAACACAACTCCAGGTGCATGCTCAGCTTGAGCGACATTGACACAGTTGGCACGAGCAACCGTAGACCCGGGCTTAGTGTTGATGTTGAGAGCCCGAGGTGGAGGTGCACGAACCATAGAAGAACTTGCTGTAGGTCTTGGAGGTGGTGGAGGAAGAGCTTTGTTGTTCATTGGACAATTCCAGTGCTGATGCCCAGTGTTTCCACAAGTGTAGCAAGCACCAGGTGGACGTGGAGCAGCGTAGCCAGGGACTCTGCCAGACGCTCCAGGGTAGTTGTGGTTGTAGCCCCTAGGAGCCGCGGTGAAGGAGTTTGGTGGCCTTGCCGCGTAGCTTGACGGTCTTGGTGGAGCCAGGAGCGACGGTGGAGTGTTAGGAACCCACACGCGGCGCTTAGAAGGAGCTGTCATAGCTGAAGAGCTTGCTGCATCGTGGTTGTGTTTCTTTGACTCCTCAAACACTTTCCTACTTGCTTCTTCCTGCAGAGCTGTATGTTGGAGTTCCAGAAAAGACCCCGGCCTTGCATGAGTGATTGCATATTTGATTGATGCATTGAGCCCTTGCCTGAACCTCTTTTGCTTCTTCTTGTCATCAAAGATCTCATCGCCGCCATACCGAGAAAGGTTCATGAAGTTTCTGATATAGGTATTGACATTGTCATTGCCCTGCTTGAGGTTGAGAAACACTTCCTTCATCCTTTCCATGACAATTTCTGACAGATATAGCTCTTTGAAATCCGTAGTGAATTGCTCCCAAGTAGGCTGAAATACAGAGTGGTCTGCCTTCAGGTAATTTTCCCACCACAGAGCTGCATCTCCCTTCAGAAGGTGCGTGGCACATTTTATCCATTCTTGCTCAGGAACATCCACAGTCATCAGCAACATTGACATTTCATGCAGCCAATCATCAGCATCAAGTGGCTGATCAGACACCTCAAATTGGCGTGGGTTGAACTTCAGAAAACTCTTGATGTCTCCTCGCTTGGGAGGTGGAGGTAGCGGAACAAACTCATTCCTCCTGACACTTTCTTCGAATCGCTGCTGGTTCTGCTGCATTGTTCCCAAGGCATTAGCAATACTTGCCAATGCAGCCCCTAGTTCAGGTGGTATGTCCTCCTCAGAACGGCGTGGTGGTGCCATCCTGTGATTGATATAAAACACAAGTCAGTACTATAATGGAGAATAATAATAATCCAAAATAGTACCAAAATGGAATTAACCAAGATTAAAGGATACAATTCACCAAGATGATATTAAAATATCAACAAAGTTCAAAGCACCTAGAAGATATTAAGCGTATCGCACACGACTGAACAAGGAGTGTGGTACACAAGCTAACAAAGAAAAAAATTCCGCAAATTTTGGCATTAAAATACCACTATATGCGCAAAACCACTTAACGAATCAAGATTAGTAACTCTACCAATTCAATATACAAGAGCGAATGATAAAAGTAGCGGTATGGTCGCGACTCCATCCCGCACTCAAATCATTACTCCACACATGAATCAGTAAAACACATATCCCAACACCTTCTTTTTAAGATGAACCTAAAGATTAGTAACTACGGAAACGAACACCCCAAACAAGATACGTCGGATAACAAAGAGTAAGACAGATCGCACCGGTATACAACGAATCGGATAGATCGCGTCGGTTTACAAAGGACTGTCGGTATGGAATGTACCAACAGTTGATAACCAAAAGGCAGATAGTGATAACATTTGGATGCAACAGATAGACAAGGAATTCACACACACACACACACACAACCTATGGTACTACGGAACCCAGAACACGTGAATCCTAGTTTGAATTTTTAGAAGAGGATTGAAAACGTTACACTTCCTTACTAGAAAACGGGTGGGTGGGTGGGTAAGAAGAAAAATGGAAGCAGTCCTACTCTCATGTTTTGTTTTTCCCTACTATACATAACTACCAAAAATATTTTCTATACTGACAACGACCATTTGGCTGAGACCCTGAAGGGCGGGATGGCTCTGATACCAATTGTAACTACCTCGGTGAATTACGCTCTTAGTTGCATGCCTGGATGAACGAAAGTGGTTAAAATAGTACAGTGGGGCCTAGGGCCACTCACAGGTAGACCTGTCGGCCATCCTAACCACTTCCAGAACATCGGGACAAGAACGAGCGGCGTAATCGGCAGGCGAAGGGATCAACTACATACACAAGTGAGTATGTATGCAAGCCACCATACAACTGTTCACAGAGCCATTCCATCTAACAGAAATAGAAATATTGCAACGCCATATGGCAAGATCCAAATATCCTAGATAGAGATAATAGTTTAGGATAGCTCCTCATACATCAAACATCAGAGTATCAGGCGGAAGCGGAAAACAAGATCCGAGTACGGATAAGAAGCAAATCGGCATAAGATGCCACATAAATAAACACATCCCGCCCACAGATCTCACGGATCCCCATCCTCGGAATCTCTAGACCGAGTGATCGTTGCTAACACCATCTGTCTCCTCCACCCAGTATCCATCTTGTGAGTACACCTGTTCATCTGAATCAAACAATTTATCATGTGAGACCCTAGGGGTACCCAGCAAGTCTTTATGCCTCTAAAGGGGACATATACCTGGGGTGATGCAATTGCAGCAAAAGATAATAACTAACAAGTCTATAGATACTCGCTAACCATCCGCCTAACCAATGATAGACGGATGTCCGTTAATTAGTAACAATAGTTATAACAGTATAATTAACAGATCCATCCTCCTCGCTTACCAACGAGAAAGCGGACGAACAACCCATCCGTTGGCAGTTTTATTAACCATTCCATGAGTATTGCACTATTTACTAGTCAGGTACTTAGTCAAATGAAAAGCGGTACTTTAGTTATATTTGTCTATGATCGAGAAATTGTGCTCCAAGTCGTCCATAACCGCGGACACGGCTTTCAGAAAGATTTACCCTGCAAGGGTGCACCAAATAGCAACACACACTTGATCAACCTCGGAAAAACCAAATCAAAACCCAACGAGGCATTCACGACAAAGCGATCACAGGATTCAGAAATATTTCAGGGGGCCACCCCGATAAGGTACCCGCAACGAAGTTGGCCGGCTCCGAGACGGACCCAAGGTTTGCGACAATGGCTGTAAACGACTGGGAACCCGAAAATGTGACTGGTCTTGTCGATACCGCGAAAACATTCCGCATTCTTAAATAGTACAGGTCCTCCTCGCACAATCTTAAATAAAGCAGGAAAGCATGGCATAAGTATAGGATAGTAATAAATCCCAAACTAATTGTGGCCCCAAGAAATTGAAATGAATCAAGCTCTGGCTTAGGGGGGGTCCATAAGGCCTCCCGGATGTGGATAGTGCGAATAGTCAAGGAACAGGAATCAAGTACTCGGGGTCCTACGGGACACAAGTGAGCATGAAAACCCAAATAGCAGATATTGCTCAACGGTGCCTCTTTCATTAGTTATCCCATTACTACCCAAGTTAATTTGTTTAGGTACCTCGTTGTCCATCAGACACTCACATACCCTACACATGCTGTTCTACGACCCACATGGCTCAAAAAACTCCTGTAGTAATGGCTCATGGGATGGAGGAACAAGCTTCGGTGGGGTTTAAAAGTAAAGGCTATGCAGTACTTGGGATTCAATTTAATGCAATCGCGACTCAATGATGCAAGAATAAGATAGAGGCACTAGATACTATATGTATGCAAGCATGTGGTAGTGCTTGCCTGGCAGCTCAGTTGAAGCGAGAGATGGATCTGGGTAGAACTCCTGTGATTCATGATAATTCTCCTGCTGGGCGTCTATTCGAAGAAGAACCAAACAAACAAGGGCCAACATAAATCAAGTGCACAATCATATGAACAAAAATGCGACAAGCAAACAAGCATGCCATGATGAATGATGCACAATTTACATGGAAATAATGTAGCATGGCATGGTGAGGTGTGGGGTATAAGAATTAAGCATTTTATTATTTATGTGGTCAAGTTTTATTGCCATAAACAGTTCTGATTTTTAATGATGACATGATGCATGCTTCAATTCAGAACAAGGAATGCATAGATAGAACGGGCTCGTCGCGCTGATCGATTTAGACATATTATTTGTTGAATTTGGAGTTATAGATTTAAAGTTATTAATTTATTAAGAAAAGGGCATTTTATTGGTTTTAAACAATTTAGAAAATTTAAAGTGGTCAAACATTATTTTGAATAGGATAATTGAAATCCTCACATTTTTCTGATTCAAAAACATATATTATTTGTGTGGTTTGGAATTATAAATCAAAAGTTATTAAAACAGATTTAAATTTGAATTTAAACATTTCTGAAATCATTTTGTTTAAACAGCTAAACAGCCAGACTTTTACACCCAGCTAGATATAGCCCCAGCCACAGACAGGTGGGCCAGCGCTGACAGGGCGGGGACGGCGTGCAGAACCTATTCTCACCGGCACAGATGCTAGCCCAGGAGGCCGACAGGTGGGTCCAACGGGACCGCGGGTCCACTGCGCGCGCGGCCAGCCGGTGGGCGACACGTGGCGGATCCGGGGGACTACGGGTTGGGGTTTTTGGAACCTGGGGTGCTTTTCTGTAAAAGGCTGAAGGGGCTGACTGGTGGACCTGGAGGGAGCGCGGGTTGAGGGAAAAAGGTTTGGGGGGTAAGTGCAAAGTACCCAACTGGTACTGTTTGTCTTCCTGAATTCTCTGACGAAATCGACAGAGCACGCGCGACGCAGCGGGGCTCGAACTCGCGACCGCTCTCTCGCGCGCAGAGGGCGGAACCAGTGCGGTGGCTTGGGGTTGTTGTTAGGGCGCGGCTCGGTGGCTAGCTAAGGCGTGATGCGGCGCGGAGACGGGCAGACGCCAGCGCTTGCCACTGCACCGAGTGTGCTCGGCGCAACATCCGGCGAAGCCTGACCGTGACGGAGAGGGAGAGGATGTCAGAGGGGGAGGCCAGCTCACCGCGAGTGCGTCGGTGGGGTTGGTTCGGGTCGAGGAGCGGCGGATCGGCGACGATGCAGACGAACGGCGGAGCTAGGGTTTCGGGCAGCGTCGACGATATGCAGCACGGCCTGGGGCTCCTCCTCCACGCTGCTGTGCACGGGGGCAACGCAGAGGGACGCCTTGGTCTTCCCCGACACCCAACGCCACGCCCGCCGCTGTGTAACGTCGAGAGGAGGTGGAGGCCGACGGTGGCCGCCGGGGTGGATGTGGAGCAGAAGGGGAGGGAGAGGAGGAAGGGCACGGCCCTGGTTGGATCTGGAGGAGGACATGCAGAGAGGAGGGAGTAGATAGGGACGGGAGAGGAGAGGGGTGCCGTGGGGCATCGGGTGGAGAAAAGGTGGCTTCGGCCACCTTTTTGCTTCTCCTCCCTCACGTGCTGGGCACGGCTAGGGCATGGGAGGGGCGGTCAGGGACTGCCAGGTGGGGCCAGGGCGAGGTCAAGGAGAGGCAGGGAGAGAGGCTCGGTGGTGGGGCTGGCTTGGCAGAGAGAGAGAGAGCTCGGTAGGAGCTAGGGTTGGAGGGAGGGGTAGCTCGGCATGGGGTAGAGAGGGGCTAGGTGGGCCCTTGCTGGCAGAGAGAGGGAGGGGTGCCTCGGCATGGTGAGAGGAGGGTGGTGAGGTGAGGTTAGGGTAAGGGGTTTAGAGAGAGGAATAAAGAGAGGGGGTTTAGGGCAGGGCTTAGCTATGATCACCCTTGATCATGCATGGATGGAGGGTGAAAAGGAGAGGAAGGTGAGGGTTTAAGGTAAAAGCAAAAGAATAGAGCCAACATGAATGGACTCTCAAAGATTCATGCTCCACTTCCAAAAATACAAGAAAAACCAAAAGGAGGGGATGATGGTGGGATTTGCATGGCCCATGCATGAATAGTAGATGCCACATTTAATTTTGTGAGAACAAAATTAAATCCCATGGCATTTATTTCCATGCATTCCCAAATATGGAATAAAGGTCAAGCAAAAGGAATTAAAAGTAGGTCCCATGTGGAGTAGATGGAGATGATCATATTTGAACATAATTTGGGACATGCTAGTGTGTATGTTCCACTAGATGAATAATAGCCTCAAAATATTCCAAACATGAGCAAATATTCCAATACATTCCATATGGAAGCTAGAAAGAGGGGTGCCACTCACATAGCATGCAAAGGTGGCTCCACATATCAAAAATGTGAAACAACATGATGCTTGCATGGAAGCATGTGGAGTGGTAAAAAGGATCCATCCCAACCCATATGAGGTAGAGGTAAAACCCAATAAGGTGCAAAGCTCATATTTAGTTGGATGGTGGAATTATAATGTGGTGTCAAGGAAAAGGTGGTGGAGTTGAATAAAAGATATGCCCCCAACTCAACTTGGGCATCAAACATTTAACAAGAACCAAATACAATATATCAAGAGCCAAATACAATTACTAATGCATATGAGAGAAGAACCAAATGAAAAGGGTTTTATATGATGCTCAAATGCAAGGTGGCATGATGACATGAGCATGATATAATTATGATGCAACAATTATATGTAGGAAGTAGCAACTATATTACTAGACAATGTAGCATTACATATGTTAGACAGATGGGATGCTACACTCACATTGAAAAGGGAGGTGTTTGTACCTCCTGCAGCAACAAGATTTATCAAGGCAATAAGTAACATTATAAGTAGAGCACACGTTTCTAGCAATGGTATACAATCTATCAATTTGTTCCCATAAGTGTTTCCCTTTTTGTGACAAGCAGTGTTCCTTATAATAATCTTTTTGATCTTCCGTGAACCCACCTTGCCAATAAGATTCAGTTTCAAAGAAACCAACCATTGACATCAAGCATGATAAAGCAAGACAATAACAGACCAACGAAAACAACAACTAGAGTAGGAACTAATTTTTTTGTATTTTTGATACAGAAACAAGCAAACAAGGAGAAAGATAAACTTAGCTTGAACAATAGTGATTCCAAGTGAACTTGATAAATAAAGCTATGTTCCCCGGCAAAGGCGCCAGAAAATAGTCTTGATGACCCACAAGTATAGGGGGTGTATCGCAGTATTTTCGAGGGAAGTGAAACCCAATTTATTGATTCGACACAAGGGGTGCCAAAGAATATTTATAAGCCTTAACAACTGAGTTGTCAATTCATCTGCACCTGGAAACAATCTTGCTCACAGCAGTTTATCAGTAGCAACAGTTTTGTAGTAGGAAAAGTAAAGTAACAGAAGTAGTAAAGCAAGGACAGTAGTAACAAAAGCAGTAAACAGTGGGATTCGAGTGCGGTAGGCATAGGGATGGATGGACGGGCGTTGCATGGACAAGACAATTCACATAGCAATCAGAACATAGGGCAATTGCAGATAAATAAGATAAAGCACCCAAGTACTAGACAATCCTAGGCATGTGTTCCATATATAGTCATACATGCTCGCAATGAGAACTTGCACAACATCTTTTGTCCTGCCAGCCCGTTTGCAGCAGGGCCTCTAGGGAACTACTGGCAATTAAGGTGCTCCTTTTAATAAAGCACCGGAGCAAAGCATTAACACTCCGTGAACACATGTGATCCTCACATCAAAGCATTTCCCTTCCGGTTATCCCGATTTCTGTCACTTCAGGGCCATAGGTTCCGGACAACGACGTGTGTATACAACTTGTAGATAAGACCAGAAACAATACTATCATAATGAATCAATAATAAGTTCAGATCTGAAATCATGGCACCCGGGCCCTAGTGACAAGCATTAAGCACAACAAGTTGCAACAAAGTCATAAAGCACTAATAAAAATACTAGGCACCATGCCCTAACAATCTGATGCCATTACATGAACGATCTCATCCAATCCCTACCATTCCCATAGCCTACAGCGGGGGATTACTCACTCATAGATGGGGGAAACATGGATGGTCGATGAAGATGATGGTGGAGATCGATGGAGATGGCTCTGGGGGCACTTCCCCGTCCCGGCAGGGTGCCGGAACAGAGACTTTCTGTCCCCCGAATCTCCCCTTCGGTAGCGGCGGCGCAGCGGAACTTTTCGTGGAAAAACGTCGAACCCCCCGAAGTTTGTAGGTCAGAAGGCTTCTTATAGGCGAAGTGGGAGACCGAGGGGGTGCCTGGGGCCACCACACCATGCCCTGGCGCGGCCAGGCCTAGCCCGCGCCTGGGGGTGGTGTGGCCAGCCCCTCGCCCTGCTCCGTCTCGTATTCTGGCTCCTGGAGTCTTCTAGAAAAATAGGCACTTTGGCTTTTGTCCCGTCCAATTCCGAGAATATTCATTTTCTGACTTTCCTGGAACCAAAAACAGCAGAAAACACGCAGCTGGCACTGTGGCTCTTGTTAATAGGTTAGTCCAAGAAATCATATGAAATGTACTCCAAAGTTAGAACAAAACACAAGAAAGTGGATAAAATCAAGCATGGAGCATCAAAAATTATAGATACACTTGCAATGTATCAGTGGTCCAGGGAACTAGTGGATATATCTGGTCAAGGTTCCCTAGTGGGATTTTTTTGGGATTTATGGGGTGATTTTTGATCCTTTTTATAATAATTATTCAATTATTGCTGAATTGAGTTTACTAATTTCGTTTGAATAATTTGAATTGGACAAAATGGTTTTTTGGTTTTATATGGTCCCATATCTAATTTCACATTTTTAAGAATTTTACTTGAATTTATTACTGAAGGAAAGTATTTAAATTCTTTATTTTTTCTATTCCTGCCATTTAAGAGAATATGCAAAAACAATTATTAAAACTCTTCAGAAAAATTTATTTTTGAAGTGAGGATATAGGATATGATGTATAGGCCTCAATTGAGCCTTAAGTTTTAGGGGTGATTTGGATAATTACAAACTTTCCTTGATGGGGAGAATTTTGATATTTTTGTCAAATAAAAGAAATAAATCCTTTTTGGGTTAAAATAATTATAGTTAAAATTTGATAAATGTTTATATACAAGGTTGGTGATGTCCACGTGATATATATAGCATTTTAAACCTTGGGTGATGAGAATCCAACTTGATTTTGGTAGGAAACAAGGAATAAAGGATTGAGGGTGAGTTATTATCATACCATCAAAACCTTATTAGATCTTGGAGCTCAAAACTGCCCTTGGGGCATGGACTATATTGATGGATATACCAAGTTAATTAGATCACCATGGTACAATATGTTGAGCTTGATCATGCTTGAGTGATCCAAGAATTGATTTCAAACTTTGAATAAAATAAGGGTGCCAAAGCAGATTAGCAATTAGCCTTCAAAACCATGTGGGTTTTAGAAGCACAAGGATACAATTGTAACAAGTGAAGTAGGGATTGGTAGACCTTTATTAGTAGAGTACAACCATTCCAAGAGTTAGTCAAAAGGAGATAGTATGGAGGTGTGAGCTTCTGCTGAAGTAGGCATGTGGATAAGATTTGCAGGAATTATTATTTTCTTGCCTACAAAACCATCAAGAACAAGTGGGTTAGAGGATGATCTATCCAGGTAAGGAGTGCTCCTTGGAAGTCCTTATGATGTTCTACAATATGGTTCAAGTGCATTACCAAAAATTCAGAAGGATTGGAAATGAGGGAGACTCAAAGATGGCATATTGTCAATATTTCCATACTTGGTCAAATTTGGCAGATTTGGGGATTTTGACTAGAATACAAGAGTTAAGGTTTTTGATTGATTTCAAGGTTCCAAATCATCATCAAATGGATGATGTTTAAGTTTAGATTGAGTGGGAGGGATCCTTGCATAGGATTGGTCTTCACTGACTTGGAAACTATGAGAGAGGATCAACTTTGGATTGATCTGGTTAAGGGGATTACAGGGTCACTTTAGTGACTAGAGATTAGATCAGGCTTGAGTAAATTGCTTTGGGTTAGCAAATCTTAATTTATCTTGATCCTAGAGGATGAGCTCCTAGGTTAGCTCATACTACTTCCTAAGCAAACAAGTTAAACAGCAGATCAAGGTAATTCATCAAATAGCAGATCAAGGCAATTCATCTTATCAAGCATATCAATCTAGTACTAGGGTTATCATCAAGCCTGGCTTGAGATAAGTATGGGTATTTTGAAGAGGTTCGAGTTTTTGAACAAGGTAAGGTTCCTTGGTACTTATACCAAGAATAGAATTGAAAAGCTTTATAAAAGGTTTTGGAAAAACTAGAGGTAAGAGTAGTTGGAAGTTCTGTCTTGAAAAGATAAGGAGATTATATCATATAGATCTCACATGATTTTGCCAATAGAAGCTACTAAAATAGTTTGGTTTGCAAATGCATCTTGGCTTAGGTTTTGAAATACCAGATCATTTGAGAATGTGTAAAATGAGCCAAGACACTTTTGTTAAATAGCTTTTGTCAACTGATGGTGAGGTAATGAGTATATCGTATGGTATACATTTAGATGCACAAGCAAACAACAAGAAAACACTACAAACACTAAACAAGAAAAAGTTTTTGTTCCCCCTGATTTTTGCATTCTAGACAGCTAATCAGGGTTGCTAAAATTTGGATGTTAGAATGTGGATGAAGACATTGTGGTCCTTGGAGGCTTCACCGTGCACTACGGTGTTGCTTCATGATGAAAGATACAAAAGCCTCAGCATGTGAAGCCACTCGCGTCCACTATGTCTTCTTACGTCACATGCCACATGTCTTGCTCTACTGTTATGTCAGAACCATGATCGCCATCACGACATGCGGAAGACGAGGAATGCGGCCTTGAAGACCTAGGATTTTGGGTTGCCCTCTTGAAAACTCTACGATTAGGTTGCTGACGTGTAGTCATTTTGTTACATTTATGAGCATATTTTAAACATGGAGACATAAAAACATGTCGAATAAAATGGGTCGAGCAGTAACGATTGTGTCTTACATTTTCGTTGTGTACATTTTTTGTGTATTTCATGCGTCTCTCTTGAGTGGTTTAGTATTCTTTGCTAGGCTTGACCGTTTATTTTTCGAGTCGCTCTATTCACTTGGGTGATCGACGTGACGTTTAAGCACTGGCAGTCTCTCATTTTTTGTGCGACTTTTGCATGCCACATTGCCCTATCAGTAGCGTTGTCCACCTGGTGTGCTTAAGCCTGCATGTTTGTTGCGTAATTATTGCTCTGCCCTGTCTGTAGGTTCTGACACTCAGCGTCAAGTCATTTCAACGTTTGCTCTGAGGTGGTGCTCATCCTAATAAGTATCTCTACCAGCATCGGTCACCTCTATCTCTTCCCCCACCTTGCTTCTCCATAGCATTTTTAGAGTGCTTTGAGTTCCCACCTGCCATGTCGGTGCTCTCACCGAGAATCAATGGCAGAACCTTCGGGCGTGCAGTCAACCGTATGCGCCCTCGAAGAAGCTGGTGACGAATCCGGAGGTGCAAGGAGTCGGTGACCACTTCTTCCTTTAGCGCATTCGGGACTGCTTGAGGAGGCAACACATACAAACATGTGATTGCTACCATCAGCCTCAACATCGCCACTGTGTTCAAGCTCAAGAGGCTAGGGGCACCAAGCGATGTGAAGAGGTATCCACCCTCGGGGTATGAAGAGCACGGAGGCCGTTTCTGCACCATCGATGGTTCGACCTTCTATAAGGTGCATGGGTGCCATCGCTATCTGCTTCTGTGGCTCCAACAACTGAATCCAGTGAGACATTTGTGGATGAGGGGTAACCTCGGCAATGCCCATGGTGATGGACTTAGGGTTTTGCAGAAAATGAATGCTAGGGATTTCATCGGATGTCAGGCAAATAAGAGAGTCGAAGTCGCCTGATGACTTGATGAACAACTCTATTACAGATCGCTTGGATTTTTTTGCTACCTCCTCATAGGCTTCTCCCATCCTATATCTAATAGGTCGGGTCTCAAAACCGTATACAGATAGGTTACATATATACAATTACAATACCAACACAACGTCAGTTTCATGTTTCCTTTCCTAATACAACTAAGGATTTTATCGGTTGCTTTCTTGAGCCATCATCTTGGATCTTCATGGGTCTTGAGCCTTTATGCAGCCAGGATTGTGAATCATAAGCACCCAAGTAATCGTACCTATGTCAGTTGTGCTTCGTCCAAGTGGAGCTGGAGGCCATAATGCTCGAAGATGAAATCGACGGTATGATTTTGGCAGCAAAGAGAACGCGGTTAGCATTCGATGGAAAGTACACCTTAATATTTAACTTAACTGTGGAACGACACTTCGTCATGAACATGGCGATGATAAGAATGCCTGCACCTCAAGGGTGCCGGCCAAAGCTATTGAACATGTAAAGTCATGCGATATCTGCTTGTAGGACTTTTTGTTAGAAGCGGAGAAAGGGATAACTATTGTTGTACTACAACTCCTTGGATGCAGGCACATTTTTCAGGAATCCTGTATTTACACATGGTTTTCGTCCAACACTGCTATATGTCCCCTTTGTAAAGTGGACGTAAAGCATTGTTGTTAAAGATAATTGCATTTGAACTTTCTGCTTATCTAGCTTGCTTATAAGACAAAGGATTTCATAGGACTGTTGTTCTTGCGACGATGTGTCAAAAACTTTCTTTTAGCCATCGTTCAGGCACGCGCTTGCTCGTGAATTGTCCAACATTAGGCTTATCGACTAAGACCTGAATCATGCGAGTGTACATTTAATGTCATCCGCTTAGTCTACTAGCCACACCCTAAGGGGCACAAAGAGGAGTCTAGTTCAATAAAATAGTGGATATCATTATAAGCTTCATGATAAATTTGAGTAAATATTTTTATTTACTGAATAAAACATGAGTTTGAAACTATTTGAATTGTTCAAAGATTTTCATAATAAAGTTGGATATTAAATTAACAAGAATATCAAAGTCTCTATGATTTTATCAAAGTAACAACATATTTGAGTTAAAGTTTTCCATAGGGACTTATGAAAATGTCTTCACAAATTATGATGATAGGATATAAATTTTATTAATATATCTAAAACATCATAATCATATGTATCAAATACATATGGTCTAGAAATCATCTCTTACCGGGTTACCATCGTCATTAGAGTTGTAGATAAATAAGAGAACACTCAATTTAGAAATAGGAAACCATCTAAAAGATTTGTGGAAACAACACCATAAGAAGTTATGGCATGTTTGAGTTTTTGGAGATCTCGATATCATTCGAAGTCGTGGAGAATATACAAATCTTTGTAGTGTATTCTTAGGAAACTATGAATACATCTTCCAAACTAAAACCAAAGAAGGCAAAGCTTGTGTTGCCTGACATGGCACCTCCTTGAGAAAATGTTTTCTCATAAAAGGTGTTAGTGGAAGAAAGTGAAAGTTTAAACAAGGTATTTTACCTTACCTTCAAACTTATGAGTAACGCAATGGAATATGTTCCACGAGATGAACTCATCAAGTGGAGGGGAAACTAATGATTATTGGTTATGCTGTTTCAATTGATACTTTTACTAAAGAAAGTAGGATTCAAGAATATATTCTTACATTGTTAATTCACTTGTCATGTTATTTAAACATGACATACCTACAAACTACGTAGAAGCGTGATGGACCTAAGAACAAGAAATGACTAAGAGTCATGAAATCCGCATTAAGTCACATTTAAGATTACTAAAGTAAAATGTTACTTGATCTTATTAAGTAAAGACGTTTACTTAATCTTCTCGATAACTGCAAAGTTACAAGAAAGAAATGAAACTCAATGTAGGACTTAAAATCTTTGTCATAAAACTTTTTTTGACAAATTCAATGAAAATTTTACGATAAGTAGTGATTCTCAAAGTCTATTGGATTTACACCAGCAATTACTCCAATTTAAAATTTGATAATTGACAGTAGGTTGTTAAAACTGTGTGTTCTTCAATATCAAGATTGAAGACATGGTTGTAATTAATACAATAAGAAAGTTTTGTAAAACCAGGCGGATGCTAGTGTTTCATAGTGGGAAATTTCTTGATTTGATAAGTAATCAATGAGTTTTGGAAATTACCAAAATATCGAGAAAGTCCTGCATTTAGATAAATTTGAGTGGGAGCTGAGTAGCTTTCCTGATCATGATATGTAGATGACATATTTTGAGTGGGAGCTAAGTGTCAATCCTGATCTCATATGTGGATGACATTCTCAGTGGGAGTGTAGCAACATTCGTATATATGTGACTGGCATAAGATGAATGATGCAATCGATACCAATAGTTTATTTAAGTTAGTAAGTACTCTGTGAATGAAGGTTTAGCTAAGCATTAAACATTCAAATCTATCAAGATAGATTCACTCGTTTAAATGAACATTATTGTAAAAATGTTTAGATTCTGAAAAATTCAGAATAAAACAGAAAATGGTCCTTGTGAAACTAGGAGAAATATTGAGTTAATCGCAATATGACAACAATGGTTAAAGGTAAGAAATGAGATGTGCCACATCTCCAATGCCTTAGTCATAGGTTCTTCCACATAATTGTATTGTATATACGATGTAATGTGACCCAAGTCTCTGGTTAGAGAACAAGTTCTTAGTTGTAAGAACATGTTTTGAAGTGATTTCTAAAATCGCTAAACTAGAATTAAGTTTTACTTAATTGTAAGGAGAAAAGTCAGGCATCGAGGTTGCAATTTTGATGCACAGTCGATTAGGATCTACATAGATATAGAAGGATATGGCTACTAAGGAAGTAGCTAATATAGTTGTTATGGCTTAAAGAAGTTCGACTTCAACAGAGTGTGTTTGTAGTATACATGACAACATTGAAAGTTAAATTGACTGATCGACCATCATTGTAAACATTTGGAAACAAAGTCTCACTCTGTCACAACAAATACTTCGTCACATTATGTGATAATGATGTAAAAGTCAATTAGGTGACATTAACGATTTGCAAAGAACATAAGGATCTGATAATACATATCATAGACATAAAGTTTTTCTCCAGGAGCAAGCATGATCAAGAAACTCATATATATGCTACATGGTTTTATGATTAGTAACAATGCAACTAGATTATTTGTACTCTAGTGCAAGTGGGAGACTGAAGGAGATATGCCCTAGAGGCAAATAATAAAGGGTGTTTATTATCATATCTCATTAGTTCACAATAGTTTCGTAATGTTCTATAATTGTATCAATCAGAACATTGATACACGTGTGGTATGTAAACAAACTATAGTCCCTAGTAGCCTCTATTTAACTAGTTCATTGGGCAACTGATGATCAAGGTTTCTTGATCATGGTGCATTTATGCCAATTGATAATGAAGTCATATCATTACTGAATAATGTGATGGATATTACCCATATAAGTACTACAACACGATTAAGTCATAAAAATTTATGTTGAAATAGTTATAAGTGAAGGTCCTAGTCCTTAGATCGTGATATCTTGTTAAATCACTATCACTCGCGGCTGCTTTGACTGCATCAACCGTCACACCATAACAAAGTGATCATAAAGGTGTATGTTGGGTATTCGAGAGGGCACCTTGAGGCGCATGGATCAAAATCCGGATTTGTTCTCCTACATGATGGGAAGATACACTAGGCCCACATAGTGATATTACATCCATAAATGTTACGCAACATGTGACTAGGTCAGGGGGATGAAATATCAAAAAATGAGTAAAACAACACTTGTCGGTAATGAGATTGCATGTGGTATAGTGATACCGATGGTCAGGTCTCGGACAAGTAAAGTATCGAAGTAACAAAGGGAATTGGACTCAATAGTTATGGTTCAAATGACAATAGACATTGTGGAATGCACATGCGTCATTATGGGCATCCCAGTCCCACTATTGATCATTGATATGAGAGAAGTCTCAATCATGTGTGTGATATTCTAGACTTTGTCTCAATACACACTTAAGGGTACGATGACAATTGAAGATCATTTTGTATATAATGGAATCATCAGAGTAAGAAAGCGAGAATACCGGAATTGTTCGAGAGAGAGAACATAAATTGTTTCAAGAGGATCCGAAGTCGGAGTAAACCGAAAAGTGTTTTGGGTCAAGAGAAATTTAATAATATGTATTTATATATTAATTAATGGAATTAATATAAAATAAATATTTATTACTAATAATAAAAGGGGAAACTTCCCTAATGGGCCAAAACCTTGGAGGGAATTGGCCCAAGAGGGCAAGCCACCCAAGGGGTTGCCGCCGCCACCACCTAGGAGGCCACGTGGGTGGGGTTCACCCGGCCGCTGGTTCCTCGGGCCACACACCGTGCATGGGTCCCACATGGTCGGCCGACCGTCCCCTCCTCCCCTTGGCGCCTCCCCCTCCAAGTTTAGTCCCACCCCGGGACTTGGCAAAGTGGGGGTCTCCCATTTTCTTCTATATATAGGAGGGTCCTATAGGAGGAAAAACACAACAATAATTGAGATATTTTCTAGGGCATTTTCCTTAGAGAATTTCCCCTCTCTCTTCTCTCTTGCAACTGCTGCCCCAAGTTAGGGCTGCGTAGGCAACAGAGTGCTTCGCTGTGGCACACCATTGTGCTGCAAAGATCCTAGCCAGAAGATCTACTTCTACACTCATGGCAGGGATCGGTGAGTCGGAGGTCGTCATCGTACACTGGACATGTGCAAAACAACGGAGGTGCTACCACTAGTGGCACCTAGGTTTTCGTGCAAGGACTTAGGGTGACTTGCGAGGAGCTTCATGACCTTGAGGTCGGCTATGACTTTGACAACTTCATCCACATTCCCCTCGGAACGTTAAGTGATTTCAGTCTTCAAGGGTATGTTACCGAAACCTTCTCCATTACAACATTACTCATAGATAGATTCTAGCAATTGGTGTTATGATAGCTAAGAAAAATTTGTGTTTTTTGCTATGAAACCCCTTTAATGCATGGGTACGCATGATCGAATACCTTCTGATCTAGCAATCTCCAGGCATGATGCGCCCATGGGAGTTCATTGAGGTAGCCTTGTGGAAGTCGCCTCTCCAGGCCAGAACTACGAGGTCAGACATCAAGAAGATCTTTGTCTTCACTTGGAAAATAGACCACCTCCTTTATTGATGCCGATGCATGTTGGGTTCGCAGCATAGAAAACAAAAAAATTCCTACGATGAGAACTATTATATGTCAAGATCTATCTACTAGATACAAGCAACGAGTGGATATACATCCATAGATAACATACCCTCGTAGACCGACAAAGCTTTGTTAACAAGATGGAACTCATGGATGATGTGGTCGAACGCTTGCCGATCTCAAGATCGTGTGGAAGTCCTAGCACCATAAATCAGTAGTGCATCCGTCCTCACGCACACGTTCAGGCCACCGAACAACCTCCACCTCCTTGCTCCAGCGATGCAGCGGAAGCAGCAACTCCTTCCAGATGAAATGCCACCGGGAACATGTATCTCACTAATCCGAGACCTTGGGGGAATAATACTAGAGGGGCAGAGATCCTTCACGAGGAGGTGTAAGTGAGAAGTGAGGAGAGGGGGTCCTTTTGTAGGAGGGGGTGCCCCTTCACCTCCCTCATTCATGTGGTGGTAACTCCCTCCACATAAATATGCCCATTCACATTCTCCACTTAAGTCTCCACTTAAATGCATTAAATTTCTCCAAATTTAATACTCTCCCATTTAATAAAAGTCTTTTATTTATTTTATTCAGAATTTTGTTAATTAATTTAATTAACAAACATCCACATAAAACCCCTTGCAACATTTCAATATTACATGCAGAACCAATTTCAACAATTTTACCCGAAACAATTTTGGTATCTATTGAAATAATTCCAGCACTTTGCAATTCTTTCGTCTAGAACATATTTGCGCCAAATGGTGTTTGGCAACCCTTAATTGTGTCACCCCACGGTTCGCAAACAATGCAGAAATGATCGAGACCCCTCTCAAATCAATAATCAAAAGCGGGACCTGGAGATCCATACTGACTCCCACACATTCAACGATGACTTCTGTGATTGTGAGAATCTTTAACGCTAGTAACTAAATCCCTTTGTCTCATGATATATTACATGTCCGAGATTCGATCATCGGTATCTCCATACCTAGTTTGATCTTGTTGCCGACATGCACTCTTTTCTTGTTCCTGTGATATAACATTCTAGTGATCTCATCACTTGCTTGCAAGCTAACCAATGTGATATCACCGAGAGGGCCCAAAGTATATCTATCCGTCATCGAGATTGAATTTTTTTACTCTTGATCCATGAGCCTCAACATAACACCTTCGGAATACCCGAACCCATCTTTATAGTCACCCTGTTACGGTGTGACATTTGATGTTATCAAAGTATTCTTCTAGTGTTAGCAATTAACATGATCTCATGGTCTAAGGATAAATATTACTTTGTATGATGCTATAGCAATATAAACATAATGACTTTGATCATAATGCTATACTTTGGATGAATGTTCATCATATCATTGACCAATGTTGTGACCTCGTTATTAACAACATCCAATATCCATGATCAGGAAAACTTGATCATCCTGTTAATCAACGAGCTAGTTTATAAAGAGGCATTACTGGGAACCTTGTATTTTTTATTAAGCACACATGTATTAACGTTTCCAATTAATACAATTATAGCATGTAAAATAAACTTTTATCATAAACATGGAATAAGATAATAAAAACTTTACTATTGCCTCTCGGGCATATTCCCTTCAGTCTCCCACTTAAACTAGAGTCAATGATCTAGTTTGTAAACTTGCGCATTCAACACTTATGTCTTTCTGGTGTTGTATATATGCGTTTGCTAGTGGTGAACATAATCTCCGGATCTGACACTTTTAGGTCCATGTGTGATGAGTGCATATTTGCATCATGTTTTACATTATTATTTTGCATTGTAGATGTAGGATCTTTGTATTTTACGGCGCTCGTGCGCATATTTTATGTCTGTTTTCACCAGGATCAGGACAAATTATGGATCCAATGGACACAATTCTTGGACTAGTTGTACTAAGGAGAAAAGGATAAAAAACAATGTAAATTGATTATTTGGGAGATATCAATAATACCAAAAGAAAACCCGAAGCGAACAAGGCTTACAGACGGTTTAACGACCAACTATACAACCGGAATACTTTTTCCGGTCGTATAGTTGGCGCTGTCACCACCTCTTCAAATAGTTTCACCCTGTGCAACTGGATCGGGGATACGACATACAGAACACCCAGAAATCGCCAAAACCTCACCTCCAGAAGGCATCTGGAGGGGGAACTCGTCCATCGGGGATCCATCTTCGCCCTATGCAGATCCAGGAGGCTAAGGCATCGATCATCATCATCAACAACCACTGCATTACCACCATCTCCATCCCATCCACATCTCATCTAGATCTTGTTGTAGTTTCCGTACTCGTTGTGGATTTATACAAGTACTATTCATCTATGATTGTTTCCATTACCATTGCCATGATGTTGATTGCCTCCATGTCTGAGTAGATCTCTAGTTCTTGGGGAGATGGAGAAACCCTAGCATATGATTGAGATGAGATAGAGATTATTATGTTATACATCATTATGTCTATGTGTTAATTGTCTTCATCTTGATGTTGGGAGTTGTGCACCTCCTTAATATTTGCCTCCTATGGGGACTCGATGAAGGGGATTACTTGTTGCTAGATGAAGGGATGATAGCGCTTACTATGACTATAAAGTTGTTGTCATTCCTTACGTAATAACTCGGGGAATCAAGGAGCACTCATTAAGCCATGTCCATGCCATGGGAGAAATCCCTTAATAGCAGGATAATACGATTGGTGTCATTTATTCGTCAGCTGGGTTATGAAGGATGATGTGAGCAGTGGTTGCTGCCTATTCGTCCATATATGGAGCTCCACCCACATACATACATATTATGAGAATATTTGTTATAATAATATTGGTTGCTTAGTCTAAATTGCTAGCGGTGTATCCACCACTCCCTGAGAATGCCTTTTCCCTATTGTAGTTCCAAAGTTCTTTACACACGCGATTCTTACTTTCTGCATTAAGTTTTACTTTACTTTATATTACCTCATTCAATCAAAAACCTAAAAACAACTCTACCTTTCTTGCATCTTAAAGTTATTTCTTAAGTACTTTGTTTAGTTGTAGTTAAAAGCATTTTAGTCTTTTGCCTACTGCTCCATGTGGGATTGATATCTTTATTTCGAAACTACCTACAAACGATTTGTGCACTTGCAGTCATCAAGCTATTTTCTAGCGCCGTTGTCGGAGAGCTTAGCGTTATAAGTCACTTTACTTTTAGTTATTTACTTTCGTTGTACTAATTTTTACTTAAGTTGCAGGACCGCAACAATGGACAACACTAGACATTTAAACCAGCTTGAGGCAGTAAGGAAAATGGGTTCGCCCATGGACGCTTTTATGGCTATCAATAAAAGCATAAATCCAGATGGAATTGAGATCGACCCTTTATTATTTGAACTACTGCACTCTAAGAAATTTGCAGGAACCAATGGAGAGAGTCCATATGGACACTTACAATTCTTTGAAGATGTTCTCGGTTCCTTTATATTTGATGACCGTAATCTTGATATGGTTAACACCTAGTTGTTTAGACAAACTCTCTCTAATAATGTTTGCGACTGGTACAGATCTTTTTGTGTAGAAGCAACGAGGACTTGGAAGGAATTGACAACCAAATTCCTATCAAAATATTACTCAGAAAGCAAAGCTCACAGGATGAGAGGTATTATTATCAGTTTAAAAAATAATCCTGGTGAGGGTTTATATGAAGGGTATCTAAGGTACGAAAGCTACCTAGATAATTGCCCCCATCATCGTTTTCCTGATTGGTTAGTCACTCATACTTTTTATGGAGGGCTAAATATTGAAAATACAATGAATCTAGACACTGCTTCTAATGGAAGTTTTCTATCTTATACCTATGATGAAGCTTGGAATCTAATAATAAATATGAGGGAAGCAAAGGAAAATCTTAAAGATAAGGAAAATATTACAAATAGTTTTTCTGAATATGCTCTGTTAACAATTTCCTTACAGATGAAAGGACTTGTGAAATGATTAAAACCCTCGGTATCGACTCTTACTAAGTAAAGAAAATTATTGAGAATTATGCAGGTACCTACAGAATGGGAACCCCGTAAACCCCTCGAAGAAAATAAGCATGCAAGAGCGCTGATGGAAGAGTTCTCCTCGACACCTATTCGAGGGATCATCAAGAAAAGGCAAAAATAGGAAGAACAAATAAAGAAGAGACCAAAGAAACCAGAAAAGAACCCTGAAGCTATCAATATAAATAATGTTATATTAAAGGATCTTCGAAGGTAAGGTATAATGAAGTGGTTATGCTATACCTTAAAACCTCAAAGTTCATCGAAGGTAAGGTATAACGAAACTTCTAAACCGATGACTCCTATATATTGTGGAGAAACTTTCTTATAAGGAATTTGTGAGCCGATTTCCACTATAAATATTATGCCTTCATCACTTTATGAGGAACTCCGATATAATTTAAATAATCCAGATGTGGAATCGGTACACACTACTATTAAATTGTCTAATAGGACCAATATAAAACCGGAAGGTGTAATCAGAAATACCTATGTCTTTATTGGATCACTCATGTACCCCCTTGATTTTCATATTTTTGATATGCCTCGAGATTCTTTTTCCTATTCTTTTAGGCAGACCTTTTGTTTCCATAACCAAAGCTCGAGTCCATAATAAGAAGGAGACTATTTCACTGATGATTGGAGAAGAGGAAATGGCATTCCACTTCGCCAAACTAAAGAATATGCCATATGAAGTGGAAGATATCAAAGAAGAGAAAATGATTGCCGAGCTGGCCGCAATTCATTTCAGCACTCCACAAGATGAATTAGAGAGGAGCCTAATTAATTGGGAGGAAGCACCACATGATGAGGAGAGAGAAGACATGGATGATTACCTTGATTCAGTTCCGGAAGCACAAAATCCACATGACTATGAACAACTGGTAAGAAAAGGAGATGAAGAGCCTCCACCGATTAAATTGAAACAACTTCTAAACGATATGAGGTATGAGTTTTTAGATAATGAAAATAAATGTCCTGTCATTATTAGCAAAAATTTATGAGAGAATGAAACAAATAAACTCATTTTCAGTCTTGGTTAAGCACCGTGAAGCTTTTGGATATACTCTAAGTGATATTAAAGGAATAGATCCATCTATTGTAACACATAAGATTACCATGCTTGATGATGTTGAACCTGTAGTGGATACACAAAGAAGGCTTAATCTAAAAATGAAGGAAGTAGTAAGAAAAGAGGTTATACGCTTATTAGATGCTGGCATAATATATCCTATTTCTGGCAGTAAGTGGGTTAGCCCAGCTTAAATCTGGTACTGGATCAGAGTCCAGGTCCAATACACTAACGTCCAAACTAATGTCCAATCTAAGGTGGTCCAATCCAACTCCAGTCCACATTTGACTTTCACGTATCCAGATCCATCCAAATCCAAGTTGTGATAAAGTTGGACATCCAAGATTCAATGGACTCGTGAGAAAATACCCATCAGCCGGAATACACCCAACAGCTGGAAGCCATAGCAAGACGCACACTTTAGATTACTGAACATTTCAAAATTTAGTGCACTACATTACACAGTCTAGAAACAAGACATATCACCTAGTTCTGAATTTGTGATAAATTGCAAAATGCATACACATTGACAACTCAAGTTACAACATGCATCAATACTGGAGTAAAATTTTCAATATATCGATCATGAAACATCATGGTAGTGAGATGAAGGTTATTGGCAATGACAAATGTGGCTGAAATTCGCAAACACCATCTTCCAAGAATGAGAGGTCCTGTAGTTTTAGAATACTAGCTATCAGAATGATAAAGAATGTTCAATATAAATTAGTACCATTAGCTTGAAAACATAACTACTACAAACCAAATGGTAGCTACTCCAGTGTATCATACTTACTAACTTAGGTTTGTGCAAAGACCGAGAAGAAAACAAAAACAAACACGAAGCAAAGCAAAATAGAGACCGAAAATGATAGGGAAGTACATCATATGACAGGGAAGTACATCATTGAGTAAGCTCCAATGAAAATGACAGGGATTTGAAATATGTATCATCAGAAAAATAATCCAGTCAAGCTTTGCATAGGTGCAAATAGTTTTAGGAATGAAAAAATGACCGGGTAGATCATGCCTAGGTCTAGTAGGAGCAAACAAAAGCTTCGTACAATCTATCTAGCTATGAAGAAATATTGTGGGCGAACACAAAGAATCTAATGGTTCTTAAACAGATAAAAACAAGAGATAGAGAGTAAACTATTTTCAGTCTTTCCACAAATTGCAAGAACTGGAAAAAATAGAGACCGAAAATGACAGAGAAAACTAGATATCAATGAGTCGACTATGTCAATAACAATAATAATATTGGAGATAGTCATATACAAAGACAGAATCAGTGCTACTCAAGCAGAACTCCAATTTAGCATCCTAAATACGATCAATAAGAAGGTCCTAGAACTAAAGCTAGCAATCATGCAGGAGATATAAAAATGGTTAAACAAAAGTAACTAGAACTGTAGATCAAGAAAAGTCCAAGAAGTCCTAGTGTACAAGCAGTGCAACTAAATGATCTTGTCATCATCAAGCAGTCAACTCCAAAATTTTGTCAGTAGTAGGTTTTACCTATTGAGTAAACATACCTAACACTTCTATTTGAGCAAAAATTTGCTATTGAAACTCATGGCGTCAATCTATCAATGAAAAATAGGAACCATTAACAAAAGCTTGCAAAAACAAAGTTAAGAAAGATAATGCATTAGTTTTTGGTTATTTTACCATCATCGCCGTCGTCGTTATTGTAACACCCCAGTTTTACTTAAATAGTATTTAGGGTTTGTTTGTGCATCATGAGCATCATCCTCTTGAAAAATGCATGCAAAGAGGAAATTAATAAAACCCTAATCCTTTCCTCTCTTTCTGAAATGCATTCAAAAAGGTTTTGTATTTTGAAAAGTGACAAAATTATGGAGCCCAAATGGACTAACAGGGCCCCACAATATTTTACTGATTTTATAAAAGTTCTAGTATCCAAAACAGAAAAGAAATTGAAAATACAAAAAGGATAAAAGAAAAACAGAATAACAAAACGTTTCAGCAGAAAAAATATAGAGACAAGCCACCTGGGCCGAAGCCCATCTCTTCCTCTCTCTACCTACCGCCCATGCGCCCACAGCCGGCCCAATCAGCCCATCTTCGGCCATACCGCTTTAGTCCTTTTTCCCCGTCCGTCGTCTTCCCCGACAACAAGGAAGCAGCTGTCTAGCAGCCCCTCCGCCGCTCGCTGGCGCCGTGATGCCCGCAAGGCACCAGGTTCGCGCTACCATCATCGTCGGACTTCTACAAGTACCCTCGAGCAACCAGACGAACCCTAACGGCTTTCCTCTACCTAATTCCTCTCTGCCCGATGAACCCTAGCGGCAGGTGCTCCACTGACCCGACATTCCCGACCTCGTCAAGCCTTGGTGAGACCACCGTTTGAACCGCCTCGTCGCCCTGGTCAGTTCCTCCTAAGGAATCGACGCGAGCCCCCGTCAATCGAGCTCTCGGTCATCATCTTCACCAACGGCCGTTGTAGATGTTATCGTTGAATCTAACCTCGCGCGCCCTTGCCGACCAATCCAACAGATTCCTGGTGAGATTCTGCTCCTCCCTAGCCTCTTAGATCTCCTCCTCTCACCCTATATCGACCCGCCGCCGTGTGCCTTCTCCGCCACAGCTCGGACATGATCGCTGGCGAGGTTTCGGTGCCTATTTCAGAGCGGCGCCGCCAACCTTAGGATCCCCACGTCGTGCTGCATCTAACCATAGCACCCACGTGTCCCTGCTCGCCCCCAAACGCCATCCCCGCCGCCGATCCGAGAGAGCCGGCCAGGTTGACATCATGGTGACGTCATGCCGGTGTCAGCAAGCGCGGTCAATGCAGTCAACCCGGCTGCCGGTCCCACCATGCTCACATGGCTGCTGAGGTGGCCTTGGGGCCCCTCTGTCAGTCTCTGTGGCTAGCTATGGCCCGGTATAAGAAGTAATTCCCAGCTTTTGTTATGTTTTGTTAAATGGTTTAATATTTCAGAAATTGGTTAAATATTAGAAATTCAATAACTAATTCATATTTAATCAGAAAAATATGTATAATATATGAAAATGTTCAGAAAAATGAGATCTATCTGTTTAAACTATAATCATGCATTGTTCAACAATTTTCATGACAAGTCTAATTAGAAAACTAAATGAACCCCCGTAGGTGATTCCAGGGTCTCTCCTGTATTAGGGTTTGAACCCGTCGGATCCCGCATAAATTGTGAAGCATGTTCTTAGGGTTCATTACAAGATCTATTTAACTTGTCATATCATCATCCTTGCTTGAGCATTGCATCGACGCCATGTGTTGATTGTTGTTTCCCCTTTCTTTCCGGTGTTTACTTCTTCTCGGTAGAATACGATATCGAGATCAAGATTGAAGACCGAGATCAACACCATAGAAGATCGATGAACAATACTTGACCAACTATAATCAAGTCAAGCACAAGGCTTCCGAAGATCTATATCTGGGTACAAAAACAAGGCAAGCATAGCCCCACCATTATACAATCCTATGGTTTCGAAAGCATTTCAATTCTTTCCATGATGCATACGATTCTACTATGGTCTTTTATCGATAGATAGAGTATCCTATAGGTTGCATTACTCCCTTTGAGCTTATACTACCTGATCCACTTCTCCTCGCATAACTAGGTTTGGCTTGTGTGCACTGCTAGAGCTTTTATCTATGTCTTGCTTAGCCATGCATAGCTGTCAGTGCTGGTTCATCCAGAAGATGTACCAAATACAGACAATCTAGTACGACAAGAGAACGAGGCATACTGATGAGGTAAGATCAGCGGTAAAGGTTAAACAAGCTAAGTCTTGTATGGGAGGCCACGGTAGGATGTGGTTTTTGTAGTCCCATGCTCGCCACCACTAGGAACCGAATTCTTGTCTTTGGACCAAGACGAGCGTACAGCCACACGGGGTTTATGGGGACCCCTCCGCTGACTAACTTTCCTAGTAGATTCCATGAGTCACATAGTTCGGTGTTCCATTCGACATATGCATAGAAAACGTTTTGAATGATTTGGCGGGTGAACGTGCATCATAACAGGTAGGTAAGTGTGGGAGGGGTTGCTTGGGGTAGATGGCGCCCCTAGTAAACCAACCTCGTCTCTCATCTCTAGGGACCGGCTTCGGGATTTGACCCATTATGGCGAAACCATCCTTAGGGCGTGACTCATGGCCTCGACGAAAGCAAGGTAAAGGTCGTGTCCAACCACCCTCTGCCGGCCTTCCAAGGAAGAGGGCTATTACTAGTGGCATTAAGAGTCGGTTGGTACGTGTGGGTAAAGTTGTGCACCCCTGCAGGGTTAAATCTTGTCGAAAAGTCATGTTCACGGTTATGAACGCTTGGTGACCGAATTCTAAGATCATAGAGAACTATAACCTAATTGTAAAAAACTTGGCAGTTCAACGTGTGCTTAAGGATGCTTCCTCATGGGTAAGAGGGGGTGATCCTAGTTGTGAGATAAGGATTACTTTGGTGGAATCAAGATGATGATCAATTCTTCGGAGATGTCTCTCTCTTATCCCCTTTTTAAAAATTCTAATTAGACGAGCTTCTTCTCCCTCTTGTTCTATAAACAAAGATGGCTTCATGCAAAATAACCCCACCAGCCATAAGTCTTGCGGAGTACACCCTGTACTAACCCTTGCTTTGTTGATACTTTCAGAGTAAGTGTTCCCCTAAAGATGAGTTCCATACGACATCGACACCGACGAGTAGCTTGGGGTTCCCAGCCGGTAGCCTGGAATCTATGGGTTGGGACATCATCGTTATGCTTCAGGCCTCTTAGGCCATTTGTTAAGTTTGCTATACTTAATAGCATAATTTGCCTTCCTTTGTTTGATGTTTGTGGTCAGTGACCTCTGCTTGTAATGTTTTGTTTCTTCGCTCAGTTATGAGCTTGCTGTAATAATTTTTGTGTCACAGGGTTACTGTTGTGTTACCGATTTCTCACTGGATATCCTCGAGCTCTAGGTTAAGCGTATGTCAGGCTAAGGTCTGGATTTGTTTAGCCCTGATCCCGGGGGTGTCATAGTCTTTGGTATCAGAGCAGTACCGACCGTAGGAAAACCTTGCTATTGGTCGATGTTGAGTCTAGTTCTTATGAAAACTAATTCAAAGATGAAAAGTATTTGTGAAAACTCTAGTATGCTTCTTTTTCTCCTTATCTAGTTTCGCTCTAACTTTGGGTCATCTTACCTTGTGTTGATTTGTAAAAAAATTGATATCTCTTCTAGTCTTTCAAAGCTTAGGCGCCTTCTTGGCATGTCGTTTCTCAGCCAATTGACCTAGTGTAGAGTTCTCTAGAGTCGTGTGTGTTGTGAATTCCTTGTTTCCCCTTTCCTCTGTTTTAGTCGAGAGATTCCTTTCCATCATGATATCTCCGTCTTTTGGGCCCACAACATCATGTTGATGGTTCCATAGTGTTCTGTTCTAGGCTTTGAGGTTTCCTTTCGCCTTGTGTGCCTCCTTTTTATTTGTTTAGGTACTTTAGAAGTCGTTTCTTCTCTTGGAAGCTACCTCATGACTTCTATCTTGCAGTATACGTTGTATTACTCAAGTAGTAGTTACCCTTTTCTCGGGTTTTAACCCTTGGACTTGAACCAAAGATCCCTGATTGCATTGGATTCTAGTGTTGATAATCTTGTACATGAAGCTGACCTTTAACCCAAGATCTATTTTGTTGATCCATGTGGTTAATGTTCAAGCATTACCTCAGTATGGCTAGTTTTTAAGTACAGCATTCAAGCTCATGGATTTTGTAGCGATTGAATTTCGACAATTAAGGACTTCCCCTACCACTAGCCATGGAAGAAGTTATTTAATGGAACCAAATAGATCACGACAAGAGTACTCCTTGTGAGTCTCACATCTATAATCATGACTCTGCCACACCCTCCCTTCTATGCATTGGTTTTTGGAAGATTCATAATCTATGCATCCACATCTCGGGATTCCATCCTGAGCATGTTCTTCTCCCCTTGTTGTTTCTGACCTTTTGTCTACCAGTTGGTAAGCCAAGTAGTAATTTGCATTGGTGTCTCCCGATGCAAGATACTCTTGTGGTCCGTCATGATAAACCATATCGGGATGTTAGGAGAAACAAACTCCAGTACCTTG
The DNA here is from genome assembly GCA_910589775.1 of Avena eriantha. Taxonomy (NCBI): domain Eukaryota; kingdom Viridiplantae; phylum Streptophyta; class Magnoliopsida; order Poales; family Poaceae; genus Avena; species Avena eriantha. The sequence continues at coordinate 243,179,039 of OU342742.1, read as the reverse complement.
TCATATCTAGGACTAGGTCAAAGTGTTGTAATCCGCAGATTAAGAGGCAACAATTAGCTTCTATTTGTTCTACTTTAGAGTGCCACACTCTTATATACTAAGAGGTCGTGCTGAGTTCCATGACCCCTTAGTGAAGTGATGCTCTCACACATATTTACCCACCCTTCCTCCGAGCCCTTGTGCTGGTGAATGATGCATGTGCGTAATAATGTGGCCATTTGAGATTCTTAGCAATTATTATTGCTTTGAACTATAAGGGTGTTTACATCATTCTTAGTGTGATGGTTAACCCTGTCACTAAGCAAAGGATGATTGTGCTACCAAGTACGCTATTCTGGTATGTTCTCCTCGGTCAAAGAGTTAGACTTGTGCTAAAACTCTGGGACTATGTCTTCTTACCTTACCAAGCAAGCTCCCTCTTGAACTAAGTGACATATCGGTGGATCGTGATATTCTAGATGTCTACTAGAAGTATTGACATGTTGCCAGATGACTATGTTGTCAAGTTCTTGAGAAAGCAAGTTCTCTGAATAGCTCCTTTCTCCAAGGCTCCGTGTTGGATACCCCTAAACTAGTTGGTTGAGCTTAAACATCAACTTGGAGAGTTGTAAGACAAAAGTTCTATCTGACCTAGCTCATCTTAAAGGGTTGTCTAGTTTAGTTTGTGCTGAAGAAAGATAGTATCTCCTTCATGGATATGTTATCTTCCCCCGCATTTGATTTGATTTGGGTTATCGTCAAATCAAACTCGGTTCCAAGGACTATCTTGATGATGATGCTACTCGTGATGTTTCACTTGAGTACATCTTTAGGTCCATTGGTCTGACCAATACATCTGCCTTGTTCAAGCAACATATGAGTCCATCCTCCTGGAGTGTCTCGATAAGTTTGTTGTTGAGCCCATCGACAATATCCTTATCTTCTCCAAGCTAGACTAGATTCATATGGAACATTTAGCATTATTGTTGGAAATTCAGAGAACCATCTTCGGGCTATCTCGAAGTATGTGTTCTGGATGTTAGAAGTGATCTCCTCTGATTCATGTACAATTGTTGAAAGATGTCGCCGTGGATTCGAGTAGAGTTATCGTTGTTCCTTAAGGACACATGTGTATTTTGTTGCAAGTACTTCATGTATGAGCAGTTGCCTTTTGACAAGTTCTTAATACATGGGTCTAGCAATCTAGCTCAGTCTATTGGAGCTTAACATTGTAGTCCATGTCTTGAGAATCCAGTGACTTTACCTTTACGGTAAATGTTGCAAACTTTCTATTCGGACATGCTGAATCCGAAGTATCATCCCACCTAACTAGAGTGGAATCTCAAGCAGCTACGATGGTTGGTGTTCCTCAAGGAATTGACATAGGTTTCTTTGAAATCCGGAAAGATTGTTGTAATGGTTGACACAATTACTCGGAAGACCTATTGCCATATTCCCTTGATTCAGCAATAACAACCACTCTCCATGAGGCTCCTTCTATGATTTTATAATAGGAGTTGTGCTTATGGTTTCCTTTGTATCCGAAGTCCGACCTTTACTTGATGTCCACTTTCTCAAACATCAAGGAGAACATTTAAAGTAGTGTTGCTAAATGTCTCTCGGTCGATCCTCTAGACCCTATTACGTTGGCAAGCCTCCCCTTGTGCCAAGTAACTGAAGTTTGAGAATGAAGTTTATTTTTCCTCGTGTCATCAGGAATCTTCTTACCTATTCATCTGGTGGTGTAAAGTGATATGACGATCTTTGGCAAAGATTTTGATAGACCTGGATGAATAAAAGGTTGCCTTCGATCTCTCTAACATGTTCATAGAGTGACTATGACTTTGATAATCAAAAGTTCCTCATGTTACATGTTCCTTGTGACTCTTATGAGTCCTCACCACAAAACAACCTTTTGTCTTGGCCTTCTGTTGAACGAAGAGTGATCCTTCTGTATCATATACAAAGATAGAATTAGTGCTACTCAAGCAGAACTCCAATTTAGCATCCTCAATATGATCGAGAAGAAGGTCCTAGAACTAAAGATAGCAATCACGCAGGAGATATAAAAAATGGTTAAATAGAAGTAACTAGAACTGTAGATCAAGAAAAGTCCAAGAAGTCCTAGTGTACAAGCAGTGCAACTAAATGATCTTGTCATCATCAATAAGTCAACTCCAAACGTTTGTTAGTAGTAGGTTTTTCCTATTGAGTAAACATACCTAACACTTCTATTTGAGCAAAAATTTGCTATTGAAACTCATGGCGTCAATCTATCAATGAAAAATAGGAACCATTAACAAAAGCTTGCAAAAACAAAGTTAAGAAAGATAATGCATCAGTTTTTAGTTATTTTACCATCATCACCGTCGTCGTTGTTGTAACACCCCAGTTTTACTTAAATAGTATTTAGGGTTTGTTTGTGCATCATGAGCATCATCCTCTTAAAAAATGCATGCAAAGAGGAAATTAATAAAACCCTAAACCCTAATCCTTTCCTCTCTTTCTAAAATGCATTCAAAAAGGTTTTGTATTTTTAAAAGTGCCAAAATTATGGAGTCCAAATGGACTAAGAGGGCCCCACAATATTTTACTAGTTTTATAAAAGTTCTAGTATTTTTGAAATATCCAAAACAAAAAAGAAATTGAAAATACAAAAGGGATAAAAGAAAAACAGAATAACAAAACGTTTCAGCAGAAAAAATATAGAGACAAGCCACCTGGGTCGAAGCCCATCTCTTCCTCTCTCTACCTACCTCCCATGCACCCGCAGCTGGCCCAATCAGCCCATCTTCGGCCCACACCGCTTCAGCCCTTTTTCCACGTTCGTCGTCTTCTCCGACGACGAGGAAGCAGCTGTCTGGCAGCCCTTCCGCCGCTTGATGGCACCGTGATGCCCACAAGGAGCCAGGGTTTGCGCTACCATCATCGCCGGCCTTCTACAAGTACCCTCGAGCCGCCAGACGAACCCTAACTGCTTTCCTCTCCCTAATTCCTCTCTGCCCGATGAACCCTAGCGGCAGGTGCTCCGTCGACCCGACATTCCCGACCTCGCCAAGCCTCGGTGAGACCACCGTTTGAACCGCCTCATCGCCCTGGTCAGTTCCTCCTAAGGAATCGATGTGAGCCCCCGTCAATCGAGCTCTCGGTCATCATCTTCACCAACGGCCGTCGTAGATGTTGTCGTCAACTCTAACCTCGCGTGCCCTCACCAACCAGTCCAACAGATTCCAGGTGAGATTTTGCTCCTCCCTAGCCTCTTAGATCTCCTCCTCTCACCCTGTATCGGCCTGCCGCCCTGTGCCTTCTCTGCCACCACTCGGACATGATCGCCGGCGAGGTTCCGGTGCCTATTTCAGAGCGGCACCGCCAACTTTAGGCTCCCCATGTCGCGCTACATCTAACCGTAGCACCCACGTGTCCCCGCTCTCCTCCAAACGCCGTCCCCGCCGCCGATCCGACAGAGCCGGCCAGGCTGACATCATGGTGACGTCATGCCAGCGTCAGCAAGCGCGGTCAGCGTAGTCAACCCGGTTGCCGGTCCCACCTTGCTCGCATGGATGCTGATGTGGCCTTGGGGCCCCTCTGTCAGTCTCTGCAGCTAGCTATGGCCTGGTATAAGAAGTAATTCCTAGCTTTTGTTATATTTTGGTAAATGGTTTAATAATTTCAGAAATTGGTTAAATATTAGAAATTCAATAACTAATTCATATTTAATCAGAAAAATATGTATAATATATCAAAATGTTCAAAAAATGAGATCTATCTGTTTAAACTATAATCATGCATTTTCAACAATTTTCATGACAGGTCTAATTAGAAAACTAAATGAACCACCGAAGGTGATTCTGGGGTCTTTCCTGTATTAGTGTTTGGACCCTTCAGATCCCGCTTAAATTGTGAAGCATGTTCTTAGGGTTTATTACAAGATCTATTTAACTTGTCATATCATCATCCTTGCTTGAGCATTGCATCGATGCCATGTGTTGATTGCTGTTTCCCCTTTCTTTCCAGTGTTTGCTTCTTCCCGGTAGATACGATATCAAGATCAAGATTGAAGACCGAGATCAACACCATAGAAGATCGATGAACAATACTTGACCAACTATAATCAAGTCAAGCACAAGGCTTCTGAAGATCTATATCTGGGTATCAACAAACAAGGCAAGCATAGCCCCACCATTATACAATCCTATGGTTTTGAAAGCATTTCAATTCCTGCCATGATACATACGATTCTAGTGTGGTATTTTATGGATAGATAGAGTATCATATCTGTTGCATTACTCCCTTTGAGCTTATACTACCTGATCCACTTCTCCTAGCATAACTAGTTTTGGCTTGTGTGCACTGCTAGAGCTTTTATCTATGTCTTGCTTAGCCATGCATAGCTGTCAGTGTTGGTTCATCCAGAAGATGTACCAAATACAGAGAATCTAGTATGACAATTGACGAGGGTTTAACTCGTCAATGCCCATTGTTATGGACTTGGGTTTTGGAGAAGAAGGGAGCGCTGGAGACATCTATCGGCTAGCAAACAAGCACACGGGGAACTCGAAGATTTACCTAGGTTCAGGCCTCGTAGAGGTCCCTACTCCTGCTTGTCTGCTCGTGGAATTATCAAAGGAATCGAGGATTACAATGGTGCGCAGATGCAATCTGGCGAGGGTTGTGGAAACTAGGGTTGCGTGTGTCCTTCTCGCCGCCCCCTCCTAGCCTGTATATAGATAGGCTAGGTCTCGGGTGACAGATCGAGTCGGTTACAGGTTAGGGGTTTCCCCTTTGAACTTTCTATCTTTAGCTTCTTCTTGTTCTTCAAGCAATCGAGAGTCTGTAAGCTACTCGAGTTCTCTCTTTGGGCCTTGGCGACACCGTGGGCTTTGCCGTATCTGGACCGTATATGCCAAACTCGAGTACCTGTAGGGTATACCCATGTCAACAGGAGAACGAGGTATACTGATGAGGTAAGATCAGTGGTAAAGGTTAAACATGCTAAGGCTTGTATGAGAGGCCACGGTGGGATGTGGTTTTTGTAGTCCCATGCTCGCCACCACTAGGAACTGAGTTCTTGTCTTTGGACCAAGACGAGCGTACAGTCACACGGGGTTTATGGGGACCCCTCCGCTGACTAACTTGCCTAGTAGATTCCATGAGTCACATAGTTCGGCGTTCCATTCGACATATGCATAGAAAACATTTTGAATGATTTGGCGGGTGAAGGTGCATCATAACAGGTAGGTAAGTGTGGGCGGGGTTGCTTGGGGTAGATGGCACCCCTGGAAAACCAACCTCGTCTCTCATCTCTAGGGACCGGCTTCGGGATTTGACCCGTTATGGTGAAACCATCCTTAGGGCGTGACTCATGGTCTCGGCGAAAGCAAGGTAAATGTCATGTCCAACCACCCCCTGCCGGCCTTCCAAGGAAGAGGGCTATTACTAGTGGCATTAAGAGTCGGTTGGTACGTGTGGGTAAAGTTGTGCACCCCGGCAGGGTTAAATCTTTTCGAAAAGCCGTGTTCACGGTTATGAACGCTTGGTGACCGAATTCTAAGATCATAGATAACTATAACCTAATTGTAAAAAACTTGGCAGTTCAACATGTGCTTAAGGATGCTTCCTCATGGGTACGAGGGGGTGATCCTAGTTGTGAGATGAGGATTATTTTGGTGGATATAAAGATGATGATCAATTCTTCGGAGATGTCGCTCTCTTATCCCCTTTTAAAATATTCTGATTAGACAAGCTTCTTCTCCCTCTTGTTCTATAAACAAAGATGGCTTCATGCAACATAATCCCACCAGCCATAAGTCTTGCGGAGTACACCTTGTACTCACCCTTGCTTTGTTGATACTTTCAGAGTAAGTGTTCCCATGAAGATGAGTTACGTACGACATCGACATCGACACCGACGAGTAGCTTGGGGTTCCCGGCCAGCAGCCTGGAATATATGGGCTGAGACATCATCGTTATGCTTCAGGCCTCTTAGGCCATTTGTTAAGTTTGCTATACTTAATAGCATAATTTGCCTTCCATTGTTTGATGTTTGTGGTCAGTGACCTCTCCTTGTAATATTTTGGTTCTTTGCTCAGTTATGAGCTTGCTGTAATAATTTTTGTGTCGCAGGGTTACTGTTATGTTGCCGATTTCTCATTGGATATCCTCGAGCTCTAGGTTAAACTTATGTCAGGCTAAGTTCTGGATTTGTTTATTCCTGATCCCGGGGGTGTCACAGTTGTCATCATCGGACAAGTACTATTTTAGCTAATCTTTGGAGCATATTAGACCTTCAACTGTATCTGGGTTTAGAGAACTATGATGTTTATCAATTACCATGCCAGCTATACTAAATGTTGATTCAGAAGCCATAGATGATAATGGAATAGCCAAAAAGTCTCGAGCCATCCTTGCTAGCACAGGATATTGCTCTACATTTTTTCCACCACTTCAACACGTCAAAATTTTCACCTTCCCTAAGAGGAACCAATGGATCTTCTAGATACATATCAACCTCTGACCTTCTAGAACGATTGGGGCCATGTCATTGTTTGAACAAAGCAAATCACAACTCCAATTTGCGCTTTCTTGTTAGCCTTGGGAGCATATTTGCTGGCCCTCCCACCTCAGGTGATGAATGAATGTTGGTTCTGTTTGAAGAATTTTGTACCATGCGCTCGTAATACTCATAGTATTCTTTAAACCACATACGCACATCATCTACTCTCAGTTCAGCTCATCATCTCCATACGCTTCAGTGCAACAGAATTTCAGAAGAACTAATTTGTATCGCGGATCCAATAAGGAGGATACTAGTAGAACTTTGTTAGGTTTATCCCAATATTTATCAAACTTTGCCTTCATATCTTTGCACAACCCCTTCAAGAAATCATCTTTTGTATATTTCTCATCAACAAGAAGTTCTCGAATGCCCTAAACCTCTTCCAAGTATCGATGTGCTGTTGGGAAGTTGTACATGGAAAAAACCTTTGTTGCATCAGCAAAGTTTTTTAGGAAGTTGCAAACTCTCTCAGCCAGGCTCCATTGCTCAACTGTAGGTCCTTGAATGTTCTGGATATCAGCATAGCTAGTGAGGGCAACCTTAAACTCTAGAGCTTCTTGAATCATTGTATATGTAGAGTTCCATCTTGTGGGAACATCCAACTTCAATCCTTTCTTACATTTATGGACAGACATTTCTAGAAGCTAGTTAAAAGTCTGCAAGCGAGGCCCGGATGAGTTTACATGTTTAACAACATCTCTCACGGGGTCAACTGCGACCTTCATTATATCAAACCCATCTTGGACAACTAAATTTTAGATATGCCCTGAGCATCTCACATGGAGATCATCGCCTCCAAAGGGCATATCTGTCCAACGTTTGGCCTTTAACTTATTCACTGCAGCAGTGTTTGACATGGCATTATCCTGAGTAAAAGCAAAAGCTCTGTTGGACAGATCCCAATCATAGAGACAATCCATAATTGTGCTATGGATTGTAGCAGCATTGTGGGGGTACGGGACACTTTCAAAACTAATTGTGTGCTTGTGCAGATTGAATTTCTCATCGATATAATGTGCAGTCAAGCAAATATATCCAAGTTCTTGGATTGATGTCCACATGTCAGTTGTGAAACTAACATGAGAGCCAGAATTAGCCAAGCTATTTTCAATCTTCTTCTTCTCTTCTTCATAAATAGAACCACAATCCTTTTTGAGAGTTTTTCAACCATGAACATTTAAACTTGGGTGTGCTGACTTCATCATTTTCTCGAAAACCCCATTTTCTATCTTCCTAAAAGGAATATTTGCACTGATCCAAAATTTAGTCATGTAATCCCTTGTTACAACTGGATCCACCACAAAACCACTTGTATCTCCAACTGGGTCACTCGGGAGAAATATAGCATCGCGATCAATATCTGTCGGGAACTCTGGAAAGCTGGACAAGATATGATGCTTTAAATGAGACACGCCACCCCCTTGAGCATATGACATTTTGGCTTCACAATAAACGCAGATAGTTTGACCTTCATCAGGTAACTCCTTGAAAAAATCCCAAGCTCTAGATCTTTTCTTGCTTCTGCGGTTGCCTAACTGAATTACTTCATCCCCTCCTTCACGAGGTACTTGCTCTGTAATCTGACTAGTTGACATTCTGACAAATCAACTGCAGATACTAAACTGGGAGACTAGTACCAAGATGCTCCAAGTGAGACAACACACCTACAGTAAAAATAAAACAAAGAATATAAACACCAGTACACCATGATTATGATTATATATATATGTAAAATAGAAGGTTCAATCTTAAACTGCAATAGCATGAATGGTCCTTCAGATCAAAGGATTACTTGTTGAACGAATTAGCAGCCATAGAATGAATGGATCGATAACTAGTGCATGCATGTACTCGGATACACGTACACTATACATCCGAGTACTACAGTAAACCATGAAGAAAACAAGAACTTACAAGAAGCAAAGCAATATGCATCCTAGCTTTGTGCAAAATAGGGACTTGAGAAACAATCAGTAAAATGAATCAGCCTTTTCATATCTTCAAATAGTTTTAGTGATGTACAAAATCATGGCTATGAAAATGTTTGTCACAAGATAAAACCATATCACCCCAGTACAGCAAACACATGATCAAATCTAGTTCAAAAATTCATAGAACATGTTCCAGACGAAAAGAACATATGATCTCCATCGGTACAAGGTAAGTAATAAGCATGGCAACTATACTTGAACTATTCTTTTCAAGATCATGATTCACAATAGTGGCACATGTTACTTATTAGCAAACCATCTCGTCACTCAGAAGCAAATTGGAGTACCCAACAGTAGTAATACGCACAGGAAAGGAGGGAAGCTCTTCGGAAGGCTACTAAAAAGTTCAGAGTTCAGGTATATACAGGTATCAGCTAGCAAGTATCAGCTGAAAACACGACCTAGGCAAAAAGATGATTTTTTTAGAACCATCTAACTGCATCTTAATTGTGCACACAGTAGTACACAACAACGTGTAATCTGCCTAAATGGGGAGGTCGATTGATAACACCAAGTTGCTATAATCCAAGAGAGGTAGGGAAAGGAGCATCTAACCTTGAGTTAGGGGAAGACTCGATCGTCAGGTTACTGACATTGGTGCGGCTGGGGGCGGCGGCGAGCGGCACAGATGGGGGCGTCGGTGAGGGACATGTCAACGGCATTGATCCGAGGGCTTGGGCGAGGGGAAGGAGGGGACGTCCGGATGGGGCATACCCGGCGGTGACGGAGGGGCGGCCGGCACCGACGGAGGGGCGTGCCGGCAGTGATGGAGGGGCAGGGATTCGGGAGAGAGGGGATGGATGCGAGGCAAGCGATAGTGGCGGCGGCCGATACAAGGAGCAAGCGGATGCGAGACGCTAGTAATCTATATACTATAATTTTCGTTAGCGTAGGTTGGTTGCACAGAATTTTCTGTCCGAAATTTTTGGGACGGTTTTGCCCCTGTAAGTTAGGAGGTATTACACCAATTGCCACCGTCTAAAAAACGTTTCGCTGTTCTCTCTCCGCTCTCTCGCCGCTCCCCACCTCGCCTCGGCATCCGCACCGAAGAACTCGCACCCGAGGCAGGCCGCACAGAAGCACTACGGGCGGTCAACGACGTCAGGCCGCACGGAAGCACAACCGCAGCAAGCGACGGCAGAGCTCGCGTGCACGGGGACAAATAGTAGCAAGAACACACGGAGGAGGTCCACGGCCGGAGACAGCTGCGGGGCAGTTGACGAGCTCGGGACAGCGTGGTGCAGGGGACTCGACAACCGGGCTTGGAGGCGGAGCGGGGGTGCATGGGCCTTCCTGGCTACAGGACAGCGGACATCGGAGGCGACGCTCCCGCGAGGTCAACGCGCGCGCGGGGCAGCGTCTGGGCCGCGTGCTCACGCGGAGGAGCTCGGGAAGGGGCACCGGCCGGCGAGGTCGAGGAAGGCGGCGGCAGAGCTGTAGGTCCTCGCTCGCGCGGGAGGGGAGAATGGCGTGGCAGCGTGCAGTAGCGCTCTGCGGGTCGAGCGGGGAATGGCGAGACGAGGGAGGCGAGCACGTCGGGGAGGCGGCGAGCTGGGCGACGGGGATATGGCGGATAGGTGGCTGGCGGTGGAACTTGGTACAGGAAGGAGAAGGTCAACGGTGCACGCATATGGGAGGAAGAGGTGTAGGGGAACTGATCGATTTTTTCCAGTTGGCGGCGGGGGGCTTGGTGTAAAATGACCAGGGGGCGTGAGGTGTAGCGTGCACTGCCACTGCGTGACCGCATGTTGTGTCTGGGTTGGGCCAGCTGGATGTGGTGCGTGACTTTTTTCCTCAAGAACCGAAGTGCTGCGCTCCTCTCCTAGAAGAAGTAATTAGCTGCAGCTCAAAAGCTAATCAGATCTATTCAAATTAATGCGTTGCTTCTCTGATTAGTACCGAATAATTAGCTGATGCTGCAAGGTATTTCGTACATAGTGAAAGAAGCTAACGGAGATCCGAAAACAAGCTAACTCAGAGAATTAAAGGAGTGCGGTGGAGAAGTCAAGGAACTTGAGAAAGAAAATGGGCCACATGTGTTCTTGTTTTGGTTAAGAGAAATGGTTAGATCCATCTTCAGATTAGATTTTAATCAAATTGATAAATAGATCCGGTTAAATTTTTATGTGTTATATGCTTCCAGGAGTACATTTCAAACTTTAATTTGTTTAACAAAATATTGCATACAAATACATACAACACTTTCAGTCAAGAAGCACGCTAATTTGATGTTGCAGTTGTTCTTGGCTTGAGGTAGGTTGGTCTACGCTAATAGTTCCATTGCCCTTTTCTTTTGCCCTTTTCTTTTGCAGCCTGAAATTCTCTAGGGCAAAATATTATTCATGTAGTATGCTTTGTTCTTTTACTTACTCTATGCTAATGTAACATTTATTTGATATTTTGCAAAATAAAATAGGACAGATAAAGAGACCGGATTCTCTAAATAATATAGGTCGAATTAAGCACCAGCGTACTAAAATGACATATTAGTATGGTAATGTTTTTGGTGTGTGCATGCAAAAGTTTGAATCATTTTGCTTAAATGGCTTCGTGGTAACACAATTCATTGATTCCGTCGATTCTCGCCATCAGGCGGCTATTGTTGCAAGTTTTTAGATTTGCACCGTGGTAGAGCATAGAAAAATTAAGTGACCGTAAAATGACAGCCATATTGTCAATTCAAGATAAAATACACATTTCTAAATTTAATCACCAGTTCATCAAAAATACGAATTAGATTATGTTCAAGTAAATGTAGCTTTGTTGGATCCGGTATTACTTTGTCCTTTGTACTAGAAGCTGGTTGTAATACAAAATTCCTGAAGTGTAGTTTTACAAAATATGATGATCCAATTATAATCCGCTATATATTTTTATGGTTCCGTAGCAACGCACGGGTATTTAGCTAGTACTCGTAATATCCACTGGATATTGGACTATCCAGTCCACAGGTCCAAATCAATCCAATATAATTGGACTTAAAGTCCAGTTAGATCCATGTCCAGGGAGGCCCAGTCTAATTAGGTCCAAGGCAATTGAAGTCCAAAGTCCATTCAACTACTCCGATCTAGTTCCAGATTTAGCCCAGCTCATTGCATACCAAGACAAGGTGGTCTTGATGCTGCTATGAATAAGGACGGTGAGCTAGTTCCTGTAAGGCCTATTGTTGGATATCGTATGTGTATTGATTTTAGGAAGCTAAATCACGAGACACAGAAAAATCATAAACCTATACCATTCATGGATAAAATTTTAGAAATACTTAGTAATAATTCTTATTTCTATTTTCTTGATGGTTATTATGGGTATTCTCATATTGCCATACAACCGGAAGATCAAGAGAAAACAACCTTAACTTGCCCTTATGGCACATATGCTTATAGATTAATTCCATTTGGCTTATGTAACGCAGCAACAACTTTTCAAGAATGTGTTCTAAAAATCTTTCATAATTTTGTTGAGAAACCTATGGAAGTTCTAACAGATGATTTTGTTGTTTGTGGGACAACTTTTGATAATTGTCTCTACAATCTAACCAAAGTATTGCAGAGATGCAGGCAATCAAATTTGGTTTTGAATTGGGAACAATGCCGTTTCATGGAAAGAGAAGGTAAAGTTTTCGGGCATAAGGTTTCGGAGAAGGGAATAGAAATAGATAAAACTAATATAAATGCTATAGAAAATCTTCCAATACCTCAGGACATTAAAAACTTAAAAATGTTTCTGGGACATGTAGGTTTTTACAAGAGTTTTATAAAAGATTTTTCTAAAATAGTTATGCCTCTCACCAACCTTTTTGATAAAGAAACTCCATTCTACTTAGATCATGACTGCATTGTAGCTTTTGAGAACCTTAAGAATAAATTAGTTTTAGCACCTATCATGCAATCTCCAAAATGGGATGAACCTTTCGACATCATGTGTGATGCTAGTGACTATGCTTTAGGAGCTGTGTTAGGACAGCGAGGCAGAAAGAATTTGAAATGTTATTTATTACTCTAGTAGACCTCTTAATAAGATTCAGAAACATTACGCTAATATAGAAAAAGAGTTCCTAGCTATAATCTTTGCTTGCGACAAATTTAGATCTTACATCATTAATTCTAAGATAATAGTTCATCGGATCACCAAGCTTTGCGTCAGCTCCTTGTGAAAAAGGATGCGAAGCCTAGGTTGATAAGGTGGGTTTTATTACTACAAGAATACGATTTGCAAATAGTAGATAGGAGGGGTAAGTATAATCCGGTAGCAGATCATCTCTCTAGGATGGAGGGAATAATTGCTAACCTTGTACCGATAAATGAATCATTTCCGGGAGAATATTTAGCAAATGTTGAAATTGTTGAAATGTTATGCAGATTATGCTAATTATCTTGCAACAAAATTTATACCTCCTGGTATGACAAGAAATCAAAGGATGAAATTCTTTAATAATCTTAAATATTACTTTTGGGATGATCCGTATAAATATCGTCATGGACCCGACGGAATGATTTGGAAGTGTGTTCCTAACCATGAAATGAATGCAATATTGAAAGCTTGTCATGACAGTTTGTATGGAGGCCATCATGCAGGTAAGCGAACTGCTGCAAAGGTACTTCAATCCGGATTCTATTGGCCCACCTTGCTCAAGGACGCACACAAGTATGTGGAATACTGCGATGCTTGCCAAAGAAGAGGTAATATAGGTAGGAGACAAGAAATGGCAATGAATTATAGTCTCATAATTGAGACTTTTGATGTATGGGGAATGGATTACATGGGACCCTTTATAGAATCGAATGGTTACACTCATATTCTTGTTGATATTGACTATGTTACTAAATGGGTTGAAGTTATTCCAACAAGTCATGCAGATGCAGCCACCTCAGTGAAGATGATCAAGGATGTCATTTTCCCCAGGTTTGGAATTCCTAGATTTTTAATCACTAACGGTGGTTCTCATTTTATGAAAGGAACTTTCAGGAAAATCATCAGCAAATATGGAGTAACTCACCACGTTGCTTCACCATATCATCGTCAAACAAGTGGTCAAGTGGAACTCTCTAATAGAGAATTAAAGACCATACTCAATAAGACGATGGACAAGTCAAGGAAAGATTCGTCATGCAAGTTAAATGACACTCTATGTGCATACCACACTGTGTTTAAAAATCCAATGGGTATGACACCTTATAAGACGGTGTACGGTAAGGCATGCCATGTACCTTTAGAATTGGAACACAAAGCTTTTGGGGCAATCAAGAACCTAAATTATGATCTTAAAGCAGCAGGAGAAAAGCGTTTACTAGATATTCATACTTTAGATGAGTTTAGAAGTGAGGCCTATGATAATGCTAGGTTGTTTAAGGAAAAAGTAAAAAGATGGCATGATAGAAAAATAGAGAATAAGACCTTTAAAAGTGGAGACAAAGTGTTGCTCTATATAGTTGAAGAAGCTTATTCATCAGGAGCAGTGAAGCTCCAGGGAAAAACACCCTCTCTTGCATGGGTGGTAAATAGACAACGCTTGAAGCATTATCTAGTAAAAGAAGATATAAGTGCAGTCACCATAGAAGTGATCACCCCAGAAGAAGTGATTAAGCAAAGACATACAAGGAATGGAAACTACAAGAAGAATGGACTCGAGACGGAATGAGAAACACTACGGTCAAGCTATTGACCATAAAAGAGCGCTTCATGGGAGGCAACCCATGCAAAGTAAAGGTTTGAGTAAGTTTTTAAATCTTTAATTAAAGTTTTATTTGAGCATTGTGTTAAATAAGGAACATTTGATGCTCTAGTGAAGAAGAAGGAAGATTGATAATGCCAAAATTGGTCGAAAATATAAGCTAAATTTTTTCTATCAAAACTTGATATTTCGTTAAGTTTTAGATTAATAGAGAATCCTTGGAGAAGCAGAATTTTTTTGGTGGACACAGAAGGTTTAACGACCAACTATACGGCAGGAATAAAAATTCTGGCCATATAGCTGCGGTCGTATAGTTGTTTCGACATCACCCCTTCCGTCCACAAAAGGTACTGATAGTTTAAAGACCAACTATATGGCTGGAATTAAAATTCCGTCCGTATAGTTGTCGTCATATAGATATCGATGCCTTTTGATAAAACTATTTTCTGAGTACCGATAGTTTAACGATCAACTATACAGCGGGAATAAAAATTCCATCCGTATAGTTGTGATCGTATACATATCAACCCATCTCTAAAAATCTTATTCAGAGTCCAGAGAGTTTAACGACCAACTATACGGCGGGAATAAAAATTCCCGCTCGTATAGTTCTGGCCGTTTAGTTAGTTCCACCGTAGATGTAATCTATAGTCGGTTCATAACTATACGGCAGGACCTATACGGGTCGCACCCGTATACTTGCTCATTATGAAAGGCGGCTAGGGTTTTTGACCTCCCCTTTTAAAGCTCAACACATCTAACCTTTTTCATTAAGTTTTCGCAAAGCTATAAACTCCAGCCTCAAAAAATCCTCGCCACCCTTATACAAGCCCCTCTAACAACATCTGTGTAGCGAAGCCATGCGACCCTTCCATTGTTGGGTTCGCAGCATAGAAAACAAAAAATTCCTACGATGAGAACTATACGCCAAGATCTATCTATTAGATACAGAGAAACTGATGGATATACATCCATAGAGAACTTACCCTCGAAGACAACAGAGTTTTGTTAACAAGTTGGAACTCATGGATGATGTAGTCGTACGCTTGCCGATCTCAAGATCGTGTGGAAGTCCTAGCATCACAAATCAGGAGCGCATCCATCCTCGCACACACGTTCAAGCCACTGGACAACCTCCACCTCCTCGCTCCAGCAAATCAGCGGAAGCAGCAACTCCTTCCAGACGCAAGGCCACCGGGAACATGTATCTCGCTAATCCAAGACCATGGGGGAATATCTAGAGGGGGAGAGAGATCCTTCACGAGAAGGTTGCTTTGTGAGGGAGGAGAGGGGGGCTTTTTATAGGAGAGGGGGGCTCCTCCCCTCCCATGGCCGGTGGCCAAGGGGGTGCCCCCACCTCTTCCTCATTCATGTGCTGGAAGCTCCACTCACATCAATTCAAGCTCCACCCAAAATTCCACTCACATGCATTAAATTTCCACCAAATTTAATGCAACTCTCAATTAATAAAACTCTTTTATTTATTTTATTCAGAATTTTGTTAATTACTTTAATTAACAAACATTCACATAAAACCCCTTGCAACATTTCAATATCACATGCAAAACCACTTTCTGCAATTTCACCCGGAATAATTCCGGTTTCCATCGAAACAATTCCTGTGCTTTGCAATTCTTTCATCTGAAACATATGTGCTCCAAAATGGTGTCCAGCAAACCTTAAGTGTGTCACCCTACGGTTCGCGAATAATACAGACATGATTGAGACTCATCTCAGATCAATAATCAGAAGCGGGACCTAGAGATCCATACTGACTCCTGCACATTCAACGATGACTTCTTGATCGTGAGAACCTTTAACGCTAGTAACTTAATCCCTTTGTCTCATGATATAATACATGTACTAGATTAGATCATCGGTATCCAAATACCTAGTTTGATCTCGTTACCGACATGCACTCTTTTCTCGCTCCCGTGATATAACATTCTAGTGATCACATCACTTGCTTGCAAGCTATCTTAATGTGATATCACCGAGAGGGCCTAGAGTATATCTATCCGTCATCAGGATTGACAAATTCCACTCTTGACCATGAGCCTCAACATAACACCTTCGTAGCACTGAACCCACCTTTATAGTCACCTTGTTACAGTGTGACGTTTGATGTTATCAAGATACTCTTCTGGTGTTAGCAATTAACATGATCTCATGGTCTAAGAACTAAGACTACTTTGTATGATGTTATAGCAATATAAACATAATGACTTTGATCGTAATGCTATACTTCGGATGAATGTTCATCACATCATTTCACAAATGTTGTGACCTCGTTATTAACAACATCCAATGTCCATGGTCAGGAAACTTTGATCATCTTGTTAATCAACGAGCTAGTCTATAAGAGAGGCATAACTAGGAACCCTTTTTATTTATTAAACACACATGTATTGATGTTTCCTATCAATACAATTATAGCATGCAAAATAAACATCCATCATATACAAGGAATACATAATAAAAACTTTATTATTGCCTCTCAGGGCATATTTCCTTCAGTCTCCCACTTGCACTAGAGACAATAATCTAGTTTACATAGTGATAAATCTAACACCCATGGAGTTCTAGTGTTGATCATGTTTTGCTCTAGGGAGAACTTTAGTCAACGGATATGCTACATTTAGGTCCGTGTGTACTTTACAAATCTTTATATCTCCATCCTTGACATGCTCGCGGATGGAGTGAAACCGGCGCTTAATATGCTTGGAAGGTTCCTTGGCGTTGGCTATGGCTCCATTGTTGTCACAATAAATCACCATTGGGTCCAATGCACTAGGAACCACACCTAGTTCTGTTATGAACTCCTTCATCCAAACTGCTTCCTGTGCCGCTTCTGAAGTAGCAACATATTCCGCCTCCGTCGTTGATCTAGCCACCATATGTTGTTTGGAACTCCTCCAACTAATTGCTGCTCCGTTCAAGAGAAATACATATCCGGATTGAGACTTAGAGTCATTCGGATCGGTGTCAAATCTAGCATCGACATAAGACTTAGCGACTAGCTCTTCTTCACCTCCGTATACAAGAAATATATCCTTAGTTCTTCTTAAGTACTTAAGGATATTCTTGACCGCTATCCAGTATTCCGAACCTAGATCAGATTGGTACCTACTAGTCAAACTAATAGCATGTGCCACATCCGGTCTTGTACGTAGCATGGCGTACATTATAGAGCATATGGCTGAGGCATAGGGGATCTTATCCATTATCTCTCTTTCTTCCGTCGTAGCCGGACTTTGAGTCTTACTCAATGTCTTGCCTTGCAACATAGGTAAGAACCCCTTCTTATTTCCGTCTATATTAAACTTCTTTAATATCTTATCAAGGTATGTACTTTGCGATAGCCCAATTAGGGGCCTTGATCTATCTCTATAGATTTTAATGCCTAATATATATGAAGCTTCACCAAGGTCCTTCTTCGAAAATTTGCTATTTAGATAACTTTTAACACTGTTTAAAAGATCTATATCATTTCCAATCAATAATATGTCATCCACATATAATATCAGAAATGCCACATTACTCCCACTCACTTTCTTGTAAATACAAGCCTCTCCATAAGTTTGGACAAATCCAAACTCTTTGATCAGCTCATCAAAGCGGAGATTCCAACTCCAGGATGCTTGCTTCAGTCCATAGATGGATCGCTGAAGTTTGCATACCTTATCAGCATCCTTAGGATCGACAAAACCCTTAGGTTGTATCATATACAACTCTTCTTCAATATTACCATTAAGGAACGCAGTTTTGACATCCATCTGCCATATTTCATAATCGAAATATGCAGCAATTGCTAACATAATACTAACCGACTTAAGCATCACTACGGGAGAGAATGTCTCATCGTAGTCAACTCCTTGAATTTGTCGAAACCCCTTTGCGACAAGTCAAGCTTTATAGATGGTCACATTACCATCAGCATCAGTATTTCTTTTGAAAATCTATTTATTCTCAACGGCCTTTCGATCGTGAGGTAAGTCCACCAAGGTCCAAACCTGGTTTTTGTACATGGATTCCATCTCGGATTTCATGGATTCTAGCCATTTGTTGGAATCCAGAGTCATCATCGCTTCTTCATACGTTGTAAGGTCATCCATTTCATCAATCATGAAATTGATAACAGGATTGCCATACAGTTCAGGAGCTGCACGTGTCCTGCTTGACCTACGAGGTTCGGTAGTGTCCTCTTTCAGAGTTTCATGATCATTATCATTAGCTCTCTCTTCATTAGGTGAAGTCAACTCCAAAACAACTTTCGGTGTTGTGCTACTCGCCATTTCATGTAGAAAAGGTTCAATAACCTCTTCGATTTCTACCTTCCGACTACTCACACCTTTCGCGAGAAACTCCTTCTCAAGAAAGGATCCATTCTTGGCAACAAAAACCTTGCCCTCGAATCTGTGATAGAAGGTATAGCCAATCGTTTCCTTAGGGTATCATATGAAGACGCATTTTTCCGCTTTGGTTCGAGTTTATCCGGCTGAAGTTTCTTCACATAAACATCGCATCCCCAAACTTTAAGAAATGACAGTTTAGGTTTGTCTCCAAACCATAATTCATACGGTGTCATTTCAACGGATTTAGATGGTGCCCGATTTAAAGTGAATGCAGCGGTTTCCAGTGCATAACCCCAAAATGACAGTGGCAAGTTAGTCAGAGACATCATAGATCGAACCATATCTAATAAAGTACGATTACGGCGGTCTGACACAACATTACGTTGTGGTGTTCCGGCAGGCGTGAGTTGTGAAACTATTCCACAGTCTTTCATATGTGTGCTAAAGTCGTAACTAAGATACTCTCCTCCACGATCGAACCGGAAAAATTTGATTTTTCTGTTACGATGATTTTCCACTTCATTCTGAAATTCCTTGAACTTTTCAAATGTTTCAGACTTATGTTTCATCAAATAGATATACCCGTATCTACTCAAATCATCTGTGAAATTAACAAAATAACGATATCCACCTCGCGCCGACACACTCATTGGTCCACACACATCAGTATGTATGATTTCCAATAAATTTGTCGCTCGTTCCATTGAACCAAAAAACGGCGTTCTAGTCATATTTCCCATAAGGCATGGCTCACATGTATCAAATGATTCAAAATCAAGTGATTCTAAAAGTCCATCAGAATGGAGTTTCTTCATGCGTTTAATGCCAATATGACCTAGACGGCAGTGCCACATATATGCAGATATATCATTATCGAGTTTAATCCTTTTAGCATCAACATAATGAATATGTGTAATACTACTATCGATATCCAACAAAAATAAACCATTCAACACAGGTGCATGACCATAAAAGATATCATTCATATAAATCGAACAACCATTGTTTTCAGATTTAAAGGAATAACCACTTCGCATCAAACACGATCTGGATACAATGTTCATGCTTAGTGCAGGCAGCAAATAACAATTATTTAGATTTATCACTAATCATGACGGCATACGGAGAGGCAGCGTTCTGACGGCGATCACATCAACTCTTGATCCATTGCCGACCCGCATTGTGACCTCATCTCCTTGCTAGTTGTCGCTTGTTCCGCAGCCCCTGAATCGAGTTAGATATATTAGCAACCGATCCCGTATCAAATACCTAGGTGCTACTGCGAGTACTAGTCAAGTACACATCAATAACATGTATATCACATATACCTTTGTTTGCCTTGTCGGCCTTCTTGTGCGCCAAATACTTGGGGCAGTTGTGCTTCCGATGGCCAGTCCCCTTGCAATAGTAGCACTCGGTATTAGACTTAGGGCCAGCTCGGGATTTTCTTTCAGGTGCGGCAACAGATTTGCCGCCCTTCTTTCCCTTCTGCTTGCCTTTCTTGTCCTTCTTGAAACCGGTGGTCTTATTGATCATCAACACTTGATGTTCTTTCCTAATCTTTACTTCTGCAGTCTTAAGCATTGACAGAAGCTCGGGAAGAGACTTCTTCATGCCCTGCATGTTATAGTTCATCACGAAGCTCTTGTAGCTAGGTGGCAGAGATTGGAGAACACGATGTATGCCTAGGTCAATGGTGTCCACATACGGATTTTTAATCCTAGATGTCTGTTATGTCATACATCGCAATACCATGATTACCATTTTTGCGAGACATAACAGATTGGATATCACAGTACATCATCCATTACAAACCATAATAAGGTCTTACAACAAAATAAAGGATCTCATGATCCAGTCTTAATACAACAAGTAGCGGAATAAATAATAAGCGTAGCGGTGGGGTCCATCTTTAGAGTCACAGGAAATGCTGACGATGGGAAATGATCCTAGTTATCATAGCCGTCCTGCTGTCCTTCATCTTGGTAGTCTCCTTCATAGTCTGGCCATGAGAATAGCCAGGGACAAAATCCATGAGTACTCTTTAAGTACTCGCAAACTACCACTAACAAGTAGGTAGTGCTAGTAGGATTGCTAACACTAAGTTTATTTATAAAGTTAAGTTTGAAACCTAAGCTGAGTTCAGAAACAAAGAAATATAAAATAAAGTTCTAGAATCACCTAAGTTGGGAAGCTAGTGTCATAGTCACAACTTTGTTGTGGTCAAGTCAAGATTCATCATTCATTTCATAAGTCATTTTGAAAACATCTGACAACGAAACAGTATGGCCACTCCAATTGTCCATAACCGCGGACGCGGCTATTCGAATAGTTTGACACTCTGTAGACGTGGTACACTTTCACCACAGGATTTGATACATCTGTTAGGGATAACCCTTAATCATCATACTTAGTATGCAGATAATCAAACATAACCTTTCCTTTACACACCCTAGTATAAGCACCTCTCCTATGAGCATGGCCTCCCAACCATGACCATCTGTCATCTTGGGCACCGCATAGGTGGACAACATCAAGACGTAGCCTCAGCTCAAACCTATCCCGCGAGGGAACTAATACTAATGCATATAAACTTCCGGCTAAGCCTTACCCAATTCAGTATTGTGGTTGTACGGTAAAATTGGAATGGTATCGCATCCGAACCCAACCATCCATTTTGTAAAAGGGCTAAGGCTCATGCCTCAACATTTTCATCATCATAAACCATTTGTGTTTCTCAACACATGTCAAAACATCTCAATAGAATGACTCATCATTCCAAGGTTTTCACAATTCATTTTCACGAAGTGTTCCCATCTAAAGTGACTCAAGTTTTGATTTAGCTCTAAGCTACTAAGTTAAGAGTGTTCACTAAAGTGGGATGCTAATCTCAATCTCATGCCATAGAATGACATCTAAGGTTATCTAGATAGGTAAAGTTTTATACTCTTTATGCTACCTTCAAAACAAGTAAAGGACTTTAATAAAGTAAAGAAGTAAATGCTTGGAAATAAAACTTGGGGTAGGTAATAGTCAAGTGGTATAACCAAAGCATGCTTAATGCATCTTGCTTGGGTTATCTATCTTGTAAGAGTTAGCTTGCATTATTAATGATGGCTTGCTAGTATAATACTTGCAAGTGTTAGCTTGCACTATTAATGATGGCTTGCAAGTAAAACTTGCAAGTGTTAACTCGTATAGTGCTAGCTGGCCTTGGGTAGTGCAGTGGTTGAAGTTTTCTTCCTCCTCTTCTTGGTAGAACTCCTCCTCCTCGAAAGCTTGGTCGGTACTATCGTCTATAAAGACATATGGGATACACAATCACCAAACAATACTTAACTAGTCTACTTAGCACACTAAGGCACACATTTGATGATATATTATCATCACAAGCATCACAAGGTTTTATTAACTAGCTTCATTCTTTTTATTTAAGAAAAGTAATTTCTACTCATTAAAGAAAATAACTAAGATTTAATATTCTCTATTTAAAATATGGGATCATGTGGACACATGTCATCACCACATATTCTAACATATGGGAATGTGATTTAAAGGTTGGATCACATTTTAATAAGTTTAAGTTTAATATTTAATGATTTAAAGTGACTAGAAATGCCTATATAGCATTATTTTGGTACTAGTCCAAAGTCACTGCATGTAAACCTTAATATTATTACTTATTCAGATAGGTATGGTGAAATATGATTTTTGAGAGTTGGAATGAACTCAAAAGCTATTATGGTTGATTTTATAAAAATGTTTGAATGAGAAAATGCTTCTGTCTTGTTATTTTTACTAGGAGAGATCTCTAACTCTAAATGAATTAAATCCAACGGGCATGGATAGATAATTTCAGAATCTTTCCAACAAAATTGGAATCACTCAATTTGGTACAGTAAATCTTCTTGAATTGATTTTTGAACAAAGGGGCGGAATCTAGTTTAAGTCTAAAAAGAAAAATCTAAATTTGAACCTACGGGCTAAGGCGGGAACACTAATGGACCGGCCCAGTAACGCTCAGCGGCGCGGAGGACAGCTGACAGGGGGGTCCCACATGTCAGTGGCTCTTCAAACGCAAAGCAGTACGAGGCAACGTGGACCGTTGGATTAGAAAGAAGATCTACGGCTGGGGCTTGTCGTCGACGACGGACAGGTCGCCAGCGAGGTGTAACCCTAGCGGCTTGGTGGGGCTCTGGGCGGCTTACCGGGGCTCCGGCGAGGGTCGGCGAGGCGGGCAAATGAACAAGTCAAGGACGGTGGTTCTCCTGGTACTAGCGGTGTCCCAAGAGATGGCCTTGATCAGTGGCGCCCTTCTCCTCCTTCTGCGGCGGACTCAGGCGAAATTCTGGCGCTGCGGACTATGGCTTGCTCCGGTGGGGCTCTAGGAGGTTTCTGAGGTGGACTGGATGGAGATGGTGTGATGAAATGGTGCTGGGGATCTCTCTCTTTATAGGCTCAGCGAGGCGGCAGATAAGCATGGACGAAGCTCGACGGGGGCGGCGACACAGCGAGCTAGAGGTGTGGACGGTGGGCGGTTCCCTGGCGGTCGTCAGGGCGGTGCGCGTGTAGTGAAATGCGGTCGGGAGAGGTGAGTGACGCGGCGCGCACGATGTCTCTGCCGACGGCGCACTTTGCGATGGCCGGCGACTACGGGGCACGGTCAGGGAAACGAGCATGTCCGTTAACTTCCTAGGACGGTGGTGATCGTGTAGGTGGGCGGCGAGAGCTAGGCGGGGTCTGGCTGAGCGGGGACCGTGCGCGCTCTGCGGGCGGCCTCGGCATGGCAGACAGGCTCCGGGCGTGGCGGTTCCTGGCTGCTCCTCGCTCTGTCGACGGGCTGGGGCTGGCCTGGCGGTGGAGGTGGACCACGAGCGACACGTGGGGTAAGGTTGGCGAGGCTAGCGGTTGCGGTGGCGCGCTGTCACCGGTGAGGTGCTCGATTTGGGCTCGGCATTGATGTCCATGACCATTTGGTCGTGGCACGGTGCTTGGCCGGGCTAGCAAAGGATAGGGGGTGCACTAGGGTGGCTCTGGTTGCAAAATGGGAGACCACATTGGTCCAAACACTTCTCACAATAGTGTTTGTGATTTATCCAGATTTTTGCACACAAGGTGTTTGACAAAATGGACGAAAGAATACAAGTTTTGAATTTTGAGATGAATTTTGGTGGAGTAGTTGATCACATGCTTGAGCATCTCTGGTTGCTTTGGATCTTTAAATGGAGTTCATTTGAGTGGTTTTTGAAATAGTGTGATCTTGATACCTACACTACATTCAATTTTCAAATGTCATTTAAAATTAGAGTTTGAATGTTTTTGGGAGATCATAAAGTGGGCCTTGGTACATCACTACTTGCACTATCAATGGGTGCAAAGATCCACATTTGTTTCTGTTGGCATTTGAGTCCTAGGAACACCCAAAGTGTCCTAGTTAGTTAAAATGGCACAAATGACCATTTCCTTATTTTATTCTTTTTGATTTCTTTTTCTTTGGGATTTGTTTGGGAATGATCTAGATGATGTTTAATTCCCCCTAGAATCATTTTACAATCAATGGATCACTCAAACATGGCAATTCAAAACAACTCCTATTTTAAATGCATACACATATGAATGCTTAATGATTTTAAGTGGAAAAGTTTTTGTTAACTCTAAATTTGATGATTTGGATCTTAATAACCTTGGATTAGAGTTTTGGGATGTTACAAACCTTCCCCCCTTAAACAAAATATCATCCCGAGATTTACGAAAGAAAAACTAGGAACTAAAGAGATCTGGGAACTCTGTCCTAATGTAATCTTCTCGCTCCCAAGTGGCCTCTTCTGCGGTATGGTTGCTCCATTGAATCTTGAGAAATTTGATACTCCGGGTCCTGGTGGTTCTGTAATCTTCCTCTAAGATACGGATGGGCACTTCGCGATATGTCAGGTCTTTGTTGATATAAACAGCTCGGTGATCGATGTTCTTGAAAACTTCGGTCTTCTCCGGCACTCCTAGGCATTTGCGAAGTAACAAGATATGGAACACATTGTGGATGGCTGACATCTCCTCTGGTAGTTCCAGTTGATACGATACCTCTCCTCGGCGATTCAAAATTTTGAAGGGCCCAATATATCTGGGGGCTAACTTTCCTTTTAGACTAAAGCGTTGTGTTCCCTTCAATGGTGAAACCTTGAGATATACAAAATCTCTGACATTGAAAGTCAGGTATCTCCTTCTCTTGTCAGCATAACTCTTCTGTCTGGATTGGGCGGTCTTGAGGTGCTCATGGACTTTGTGAACTTTCTCTTCAGCTTCTCGAAGAATGTCTGGTCCAAAGATCTGACTTTCTCCTACTTGCGACCAATTCAAAGGGGTACGACACTTTCTTCCGTATAGGAACTCAAATGGTGCCATTTGCAAACTAGCTTGATAACTGTTGTTATATGAGAATTCTGCGAAAGGCAGGCAGTCTTCCCATTTTGATCCGTACTCCAACACACAAGCTCTCAACATATCTTCTAGGATTTTGTTGACTCTTTCAGTCTGTCCATCGGTTTGCGGGTGATACGCCGTACTGAAGTTCAAATTGGTTCCCAATCCTTCTTGGACTTTCTGCCAAAATCTCGAGGTAAACTGGGTTCCTCGATCTAATACTATGGTCTTGGGGTTCCATGCAGACTAACAATCCTAGCAATGTACAACTCTGCTAGCTTCGAGCTCTGATAGGTAGTCTTGACAGGTATAAAATGAGCTAGCTTGGACAGTCTATCAACGATGACCTAGATTGAGTCATTTCCCCTACTAGAAGTAGGCAATCCGGTGATAAAGTCCATTCCGCCAGAATCCCATTTCCATTCTGGAATCTGCAATGGTTGCAACAGTCCTGCGGGTCTCTGATGCTCTGCTTTGACTCTTTGACAGATGTCACACTTGGCGATGTAGCTTCTGATTTCTCTCTTCATCTTGTGCCACCAAAATTGCTCTTTCAAATCTTGATACATCTTCGTGCCTCCGGGGTGGATAGAATAAAGAGTATCATGAGCTTCCTGCATGATAACTTGCTTCAGCTCTGAATCTGATGGCACACAGATACGTCCTTTGTACCATAGAACTCCTTCTTCGTCTTCAGTGAATCTAGGTACCTTTCATGTACCAATACGACGTTTGATTCCGTCGATACTTTCATTTCCCTTCTGGGCTTCCTTATTTTGGCTGATTAATGTGGGTTGAAGTTCAATGCTAGCTAAAAATCCTTTGCTAACTAGCTCAGTTCTAAACTGCTCCAACTCCTCATACAAACTTGGTTGCTTCTCCTTGATCATGGTGTTTAGCCTACAAGGCAATCTGCTAAGAGCATCCGCTACCACATTGGCTTTGCCAGGGTGATAGTGAATGTCAAGGTCATAATCCTTGATTAACTCTATCCATCTCCTTTGTCTCATATTCAGCTCCTTTTGAGTGAAAATATACTTCAAGCTCTTGTGATCTGAGTAAATCTCACAGCGATTACCCATAAGATAATGACGCCATGTCTTCAATGCCAAAACTACAGCTGCTAACTCAAGGTCATGGGTCGGATAGTTCTGCTCATGCTGCTTTAGTTGACGAGACAGATATGCGATGACTTTGCCTTCTTGCATCAATACACATCCGAGACCTATCTTGGATGCATCACAATACACATCAAACGGCTTCTTGATATCTGGCATGATCAATATTGGGGCTGAAATCAATCTCTTCTTCAGTTCTTGGAAACTGGCTTCACATTTGTTGGTCCATTCAAACTTCTTGTCCTTCTTCAACAATTGGGTCATGGGTCTGGCGATGCTCGAGAATCCTTCTACGAACTTGCGGTAATATCCCGCTAATCCAAGAAATGCACGGACTTGGGTTTGAGTGGTGGGGGCTTCCCATTCTTCGACATCTTTGATCTTGGCGGGATCAACAGAGACTCCTCTGGCAGACACAATATGTCCTAGGAATCCTACTTCTTTCAGTCAAAACTCACATTTTCTGAACTTGGCATATAATCGATGCTCTCTCAGGGTTTCCAGGATGATTCTCAGATGTGGCTCATGCTCTTCTTCTGACTTGGAGCAGATAAGGATATCGTCGATAAACACAACGACAAACTTATCTAGGAAATTCATAAAGATCTTATTCATGAGATTCATGAAATAAGCAGGGGCATTGGTTAACCCAAAAGACATAACCATATACTCATATAAACCATAACGGGTAGTAAAGGAGGTCTTCGGAATATCCGTTGCACGAATCTTAAGTTGGTGATAACCAGTCCTAAGATCAATCTTTGAGAATACTTGGGCACCCGTCAACTAATCAAACAGATCTTCTATCTTTGGCAGAGGGTACTTGTTTTTGATGGTGACATCATTCAGCTTTCTGTAATCTGTGCACAAACGGTTGCCTCCATCTTTCTTGTCGACGAATAACACTGGTGATCTCCATGGCGATGCGCTTGGTTGAATCAAGCTTGTTGCTAACATAGCATCCAACTGCTTCTTCAACTCTACTAACTCAGAGGGGTTCATGCTATAGGGTCTCTGGGCTATGGGTCCGGTTCCGGGGATTAGTTCAATAATGAACTCAATATCTCTATCCGGGGGCATACCGGGCAATTCATCTAGGAATACGTCGGGTTATTCACAGAATACTCTGACTTGGTCTATGGTGGGTAGGGCTAGACTCTTGTTGCACTTGAATTGACGAGGTAAGGTTTCAGATATATGCTCTACTGTTACTCCAGAGCTACTGGTCATGGTGATGGCTTTCTTAGCATAGTCTATCAGTCATTTATGCTTTGACATCCAATCCATTCCTAATACTACTTCCAATCCTTTGGTTCCAAGTACTATTAGATTAGCATAAAAATATCCCATGTATTCTGATAGGCACAGCTTTGCAAAATTTTCTAGCTTTTGTAGTTGAACCTGGGATTTGGACTATCATGACATGCTTCAAGTTGGTTGGGTGGATCTTACTAGTGCATGCAAATTCTTCGGTGACAAATGAATGCGATGCTCCCGAATCAAACAACACCCTTGCTAAAACTGAGTTGACAGAAAACATACCTAGTACTACATCTGGCGCTTCTTGGGCTTCTTCGGTGTTCATGTGGAAGAGACGGCCGTTGTGGTTGTGAGGGTTCCCTAGGGAAAATCTTCTCCCTGGTTGAACACGACGTTGTTGTTGAGCTGGGGCATTCACACTAGCAGTGGCGGTAGTCTTCTTGGGGCACTCATTGGAATAGTGACCCTTAACTCCACACTCGAAACAAGTTATCTGGGACTTGTCTTTTGCTACGACTTCTTGTTCTGGGTGTAGTGTTGTTGTTGTTGTTGCTCTTGGGAGGTGCACGGTTGAAATTGCTGGTGTTGCCGGGGTTGTTGTTGTTTCCTCCGGACTTCACATTGCCTCCGCTACGGTTGGGTAGCTTGGGCGAGACGTTGGGGGTCGGTTGTTCCTTGGTGCATACCCTGCAGACAGGTTGGGACAGTACTTCTGGTGACTACTGGATCCATCTTGGTGCATCATATGACGCTTGCGGTTTTCGTTTGCCTGGTTAATCTTCCCTTCCATCTAAATGGCAGAGTCAACTAGCTCTTCGAGATCCTCGAAGCAGATGTTGACGAGGACAGTCTGCATCTCATCATCCAGTCCGTTCAGGAATCTCTCCTTCTTCTTGGCCTCCGTGTTGATCTCATCAGGTGCATACCTTGCTAAGGACAGGAATCTGTCATAGTACTCCACTACAGTCAATCTGCCTTGCTTCAACTCTCTGAATTCATCCTCATTCTAGTGACTAGTCCATGTGGCACGTGGGTGCGACTGAACTTGATTTTGAAGGCTTCCCATGCCATCACTTGACCATGGTTCTCGTGCATCTCCTGCCAAATAGTGGGTGGCAAAGAGAACTTTCTCGCTATCATCAACTCTGGCAACTTCCAAATTGTTCTCCATCGTCTGCTACCATTCATCAGCATCTAATGGGTTCTCCGAAGTGCTAAAGATTGGGGGATTTGTATTCTGGAAAGTCTTTAGCTTGGATCCTTGATGATCCTGATTTCCATGTCATTGGTTGTTTTGGGCTATCTGCTACAGTGTTGCTAAGTTGGCCTGGCGCTCTGCCCTGCTTGCTTCATGGTCTGCAACTAACATCAGCATAATCTGCAGCATTGGGTCCTGCGATGAGCTGTTCCCTCCGGGGTTTCCACGAGTCATCTGAAGATTGAGATAGATAAAGGGGTAAGAGGGAAAGTTCTATAGTTCATGGTTTTGGTTTCAAGGCTAAAACTTTGAGTTTGACTCAGGTTCTGCAACTAACTCCATTTCATTCATTCAAACAAGCACACGATACAAACACACACACACACCACAACAAGTAAAACAGATGGTTTTAAGAACCATTCTGCAGGCTATGATACATTGGGACCGATACATCTCATGCTACGACAGTGCTCTAGTGCATCAACTCATCATCGATGAAGTCGGAGTCCTCATCATCGGTGTAGAAGTCCACAGCATCCTCCTCCAGAAAGTCGTCATCATTGTTGAGGTAAGAATCCATATATCCCTGGATGTCTTCACCCTCCGCTTCTTCCTCCTTTGCTGCAAGCTGAGCTTCTTGCTCCTTGACAGTCTTCTCGAGGTCGGCCACCTTCTTGCGAAGACGGGCGATGGTGCGATCCTTCTTTTCGCGCTGGTGGCGAAGAGACTGGCGGTCCTTGACAAGCAGTGAGAAAGTCTGGGCCTTCTGGTCGGCAATGGCACGGTTGTGGTTGGCAAACTCCTGAGCATTGTCCAATTCCTTCTGGCGATCATACAGCAGGAAGTCAAGGTTCTCCACTTGACGCTTCAACTCCGGGTGACTGGGCATCTCCATTGGCATTCCCATGAAGTCACGCCTGGCATAGTGCGCAAAGCGGGTTCCTTGGATTTGGTTGACACTGAGGGCACATAGACGTGCGAGAGCTTCATGCATTGCCCTGGCCAATCCATCTAGCCAGTTGTTCTCTCTTACGCAGAACTGGATTCTCCCGGACGTTGGTGCTTCTATGCTTCCTCGAAGATCAGTAGTGACTAGCCATTGCAAATCTCCTCCTGGGGGTCCAGGAAGCTGAGCTCCAAGAAACTCCGGATGTGGGCGTCCCAATAACTCAGACAGTGAATCTGGATCCCTCTCAAAGATCAGTTGGCCTCCGTTGCCCAACTGGTAGAACTTGCTGAACTAAGTCTCCATCTACAAGAATTAAGGATGAGGAAGTTAGTGAAGTGATCAAGTGTGTCAAATTTTATGTAGTAATGGTAAGAATTGGAGGAACATGAATTTTTGAGAAAGAATGAATTCCCAAGGGTAAGAGAGGAAATAGTTTTTCATAAATACTCACTTTGGTTTTGAAATTAAGTTATTGTTCAGACGTCCATTCTAACTAGGGTCTCCTATGGTCAGGATGGCTCTGATACCAACTTGTCAACACCCGGATTTTTAATCCCAGTTGCCTGTTATGTCATACATCGCAATCCCAGGATTACCATTTTTGTGAGACATAACAGATTCGATATCACAGTACATCATCCATTACAAACCATAATAAGGTCTTACAACAAAATAAAGGATCTCATGATCCAGTCTTAATACAACAAGCAGCGGAATAAATAATAAGCGTAGCGGCGGGGTCCATCTTCAGAGTCACAGGCAATGCTGACGATGGGAGATGATCCTAGTTATCATAGCCATCCTGCTGTCCTTCATCTTGGTAGTCTCCTTCATAGTCTGGCCATGAGAATAGCCAGGGACAAAAGCCATGAGTACTCTTTAAGTACTCACAAACTACCACTAACAAGTAGGCAGTGCTAGTAGGATTGCTAACTCTAAGTTTATTTATGAAGTTAAGTTTGAAACCTAAGCTGAGTTCAGAAACAAAGAAAGATAAAATAAAGTTCTAGAATCGCCTAAGTTGGGAAGCTAGTGTCATAGTCACAACTCTGTTGTGGTCAAGTCAAGATTCATCATTCATTTCATCAGTCATTTTGAAAACATCTGACAACGAAACAGTATGGCCACTCCAACTGTCCATAACTGCGGACGCGGCTATTTGAATAGTTTGACACTCTGCATAGGTGGTACACTTTCACCACAAGATTCCATACATCTGTCAGGGATAACCCTGAATCATCATACTTAGTATGCAGATAATCAAACATAACCGTTCCTTTACACACCCTAGTATAAGCACCTCTCCTATGAGCATGGCCTCCCAACCATGACCATCTGTCATCTTGGGCACCACATAGGTGGACAACATCAAGAGGTAGCCTCAGCTCAAACCTCTCCCGCGAGGGAACTAATACTAATGCATATAAATTTCTGGCTAAGCCTTACCCAATTCGGTATTGTGGTTTTACGGTAAAATTGGAATGGTATCACATCCGAACCCAACCATCCGTTTTGTAAAAGGGCTAAGGCTCATGCCTCAACATTTTCATCATCATAAACCATTTGTGTTTCTCAACACATGTCAAAACATCTCAATAGAATGACTCATGATTCCAAGGTTTTCACAATTCATTTTCACCAAGTGTTCCCATCTAAAGTGACTCAAGTTTTGATTTAGCTCTAAGCTACTAAGTTAAGAGTGTTCACTAAAGTGGGATGCTAATCTCAATCTCATGCCATAGAATGACATCTAAGGTTATCTAGATAGGTCAAGTTTTATACCCTTTATGCTACCTTCAAAACAAGTAAAGGACTTTAATAAAGTAAAGAAGTAAAAGCTTGGAAATAAAACTTGGGGTAGGTAATAGTCAAGTGGTATAACCAAAGCATGCCTAATGCATCTTGCTTGGGTTATCTATCTTGCAAGGGTTAGCTTGCATTGTTAATGATGGCTTACTAGTATAATACTTGCAAGTGTTAGCTTGCACTATTAATGATCGCTTGCAAGTAAAACTTGCAAGTGTTAACTGGTATAGTGCTAGCTTGCCTTGGGTAGTGTAGTGGTTGAAGTTTTCTTCCTCCTCTTCTTGGTAGAACTCCTCCTCCTCGAAAGATTGGTTGGTACTATCGTCTATAAATACATACAGGATACACAATCACCAAACAATACTTAACTAGTCTACTTAGCACACTAAGACACACATTTGATGATCTATTATCATCACAAGCATCACAAGGTTTTGTTAACTAGCTTCATTCTTTTTATTTAAGAAAAGTAATTTCTACTCATTAAAGAAAATAACTAAGATTTAATATTCTCCATTTAAAATATGGGATCATGTGGACACATGTCATCACCACATATTCTAACATATGGGAATGTGATTTAAAGGTTGGATCACATTTTAATAAGTTTAAGTTTAATATTTAATGATTTAAAGTGACTAGAAATGCCTATATAGCATTATCTTGGTACTAGTCCAAAGTCACTGCATGCAAACCTTAATATTATTACATATTCAGATAGGTATGGTGAAATGTGATTTTTTAGAGTTGGAATGAACTCAAAAGCTATTATGGTTGATTTTATAAAAATGTTTGAATGAGCAAATGCTTCTGTCTTGTTATTTTTACTAGGAGAGATCGCTAACTCTAAATGAATTAAATCCAACGGGCTTGGATAGATCTTTTCATAACCTTTCCAACAAAATTGAAATCACTCAATTTGGTACAGTAAATCTTCTTGAATTGATTTTTGAACAAAGGGGCAGAATCTAGTTTAAGTCTAAAAAGAAAAATCTAAATTTGAACGTACGGGCTAAGGCGGGAACACTAATGGGTCGGCCCCAGTAACGCTCAGCGGCGCTGAGGACAACTGACAGGGGGGTCCCACATGTTAGTGGCTCTTTAAACGCGAAGCGGTACGGGGTAACATGGACCATTGGATTAGAAAGAAGATCTACGGCTGGGGCTTGTCGTCGACGACGGACAGGTCGCCGGTGAGGTGTAACCCTAGCGGCTCGGTAGGGGTCTGGGCCGGCTTACCGGGGCTCCGGCGGCGAGGCGGGAAAACGAACAAGTCGAGGACGGCGGTTCTCCTGGTACTGGCGGCGTCCCGAGAGATGACCTTGATCAGTGGCCCCCTTCTCCTCCTTCCGCGGTGGACTCCGACAAAATTCCGGCGTTGCGGAATATGGCTTGTTCTGGTAGGGCTCTGGGAGGTTTCTGAGGTGGAGTGGATGGAGATGGTGTGATGAAATGTGCTGGGGATCTCTCTATTTATAGGCTCGGCGAGGCGGCAGAAAAGCATGGGCGGAGCTCGACGGGGGCGGCGACACAGCGAGCTAGAGGTGTGGACGGTGGGCAAGGATGGTGGGTGGTTCCCTGGCGGTCGTCAGGGGGTGCGCGTGCAGTGAAATGCGGTCGGGAGAGGTGAGTGGCGTGGCGCGCACGATGTCTCTGCCGATGGCGAACTTTGCGGTGGCCGGCGACTACGGGGCACGGTCGGGGAAACAGGCATGTCCGTTAGCTTCCTACGATGGTGGTGATCGTGTAGGTGGGCAGCGACAGCTAGGCGGGGTCTGGCTGAGCGGGGACCGTGCACGCTCTGCGGCGGCGTCGGCATGGCAAACAGGCTCCGGGCGCTGCGGTTCCTGGATACTCCTCGCTCTGTCCGCGGGCTGGGGCTGGCCTGGCGGTGGAGGTGGACCATGAGCGACACGTGGGGCAAGGTTGGCGAGGCTGGCGGCTGCTGTGGCACGCTGTCATCGGTGAGGTGCTCGATTTGGGCTCGGCATTGATGTCCATGACCATTTGGTCGTGGCATAGTGCTTGGCCAGGCTAGCAAAGGGTAGGGGTGCACTAGGGTGGCTCTGGTTGCAAAATGGGAGACCACATTGGTCCAAACACTTCTCACAATAGTGTTTGTGATTTATCCAGATTTTTGCACACAAGGTGTTTGACAAAATGGACGAAAGAATACAAGTTTTGAATTTTGAGATGAATTTTGGTGGAGTAGTTGATCACATGCTTGAGCATCTCTGGTTGCTTTGGATCTTTAAATGGAGTTCATTTGAGTGGTTTTTGAAATAGTGTGATCTTGATACCTACACTACATTCAATTTTCAAATGTCATTTAAAATTAGAGTTTGAATGTTTTTGGGAGATCATAAAGTGGGCCTTGGTACATCACTACTTGCATTATCAATGGGTGCAAAGATCCACATTTGTTTCTGTTGGCATTTGAGTCCTAGGAACACCCAAAGTGTCCTAGTTAGTTAAAATGGCACAAATGACCATTTCCTTATTTTATTCTTTTTGATTTCTTTTTCTTTGGGATTTGTTTGGGAATGATCTAGATGATGTTTAATTCCCCCTAGAATCATTTTACAATCAATGGATCACTCAAACATGGCAATTCAAAACAACTCCTATTTTAAATGCATACACATATGAATGCTTAATGATTTTAAGTGGAAAAGTTTTTGTTAACTCTAAATTTGATGATTTGGATCTTAATAACCTTGGATTAGAGTTTTGGGATGTTACAAATGGGAATCGATATTCCCAAGGACACAAGCTTATCAGCGTACACACACATTTTGAGTATGTGCTCACTAACGGAGCTGTTCTCCTCCATCATGCAGCTAAAGTATTTTTCAGAAGCATTATAACTCTCTACGTCAACATGGGTATCGAAAATCATTTTCAATTCTCCCATGGTATCAAAGGCATTGCCATTTTCGAAACACTTTCGAAGTTCTGGCTCTAGCCCATACAGTATGCCGCAATGGACTAAGTTGTGGTCCTCCTGACGTGTTATATAGATATTCTTTTCCTCGTCAGGGGCACCAGGAGCTGGTGGGGGGCCTAGCGGCGCCTCTAGCACATATTGCTTTTGTGCAGTAGTGAGGAGAATCCTCATATTCATAGCCCAATTGGTGAAGTTGCTATCATTCGCAGCAAGTTTGTCTTTCTCCATGAACACATTGAAATTAAAAGCAGGTGGTTCCATCTACAACAGAATTTTTAAAGTTTATTTAGACTAAGTTTATGATAGATTGAGTTCAACTAATCCAAATTACTAATGAACTCCCACTCAAAAACTACATCCCTCATGTCTTTTTGGTGATTACATGAACCAAATCCACTACACCAAGTCCGATCATCACGTGAGTCGGTGTAGCTTCAAAGGCGAGCATCTATATGGGCATCATATCAACTATATGACTCATTCTTAACCTTTCGGTCCGTGTTCCGAGGCCATGTATGTACATGCTAGGCTCCCCAAGTAAGAACCTTAGTATTCGTGTATATAAAACTGTCTTACACCCGTTGTATGAAAGTGCGGAGTCAAGTACACCCGATCATCACGTGATGTCTCGAAACACGATCCATAGAATGGTACATACTTAAGGAAGAACACATTTTATCTTGATATCTAAATGAGGGATCATCTTACAATGCTACTAAAAGCGCCAAACTAGCAATATAAGATGCAAACATCTAATGTGTAAAGTGAGATGACATGGTCCATGCATTTGATCTCTATCATATGCATCGTGGTATGATCTCTATCATTCCTTTGTGTGTAAGTCCAGGGTCAATGGAACTTACACGTTAAGTGTGTTGTAAGAGTATCTACCATGCATCTACTTACAACATTACCATATCATGACACTAGCCCAGCAACAATCTAAACTAGACGCCTCTAATTTATCCATTCCAAGTTTTACGTGGCTTGGGGCTTTAGGAGATAGAATTGGTCTTACCTACGAACATGGAACCACAACGAGGATAACCAAGTTATTAGAAACTCATTGTAAATCAGATATTGACTATAGTAGGAGAGACAGACACCCGCCAGCCACTTATGCAAAACTAGTTGCATGTCAGTCGTGGAACCGGTCTCATGTACGATGACATGTAAGGTTGGTTCGGGCCG
Source organism: Avena eriantha (assembly GCA_910589775.1). Classification (NCBI taxonomy): domain Eukaryota; kingdom Viridiplantae; phylum Streptophyta; class Magnoliopsida; order Poales; family Poaceae; genus Avena; species Avena eriantha. The sequence goes on along the minus strand of OU342742.1, from coordinate 243,143,601 downwards.
CTTCATCCCACTATGCAACCAATATCCAAAATACATGAAAGAAGCAATAACATGATCATCATCGCCCACATATAAACATATGTGTACTACTCGTGCAAAGCACCTACGCATAGATCAGGCTCTGATACCACTGTTGGGTTCGCAGCATAGAAAACAAAAAAATTCCTACGATGAGAACTATATGCCAAGATCTATCTACTAGATACAGAGCAACGGGTGGATATACATCCATAGAGAACTTAACCTCGAAGACAACAAAGTTTTGTTAACGAGTTGGAACTCGTGGATGATGTAGTCGTACGCTTGCCGATCTCAAGATCGTGTGCAAGTCCTAGCACCGCAAATTAGCAACACATCCGTCCTCGCACACACGTTCAAGCCGCCGGACAACCTCCACCTCCTCGCTCCAGCGAATCAGCGGAAGCAACAACTCCTTCCAGACGCAAGGCCACCGGGAACATGTATCTCGCTAATTCGAGACCATGGGGGAATATCTAGAGGGGGAGAGATATCCTTCACGAGGAGGTGTGCTTTGTGAGGGAGGAGAGGGGGGCTTTTTATAGGAGAGGGGGGCTCCTCCGCTCCCATGGCCGGTGGCCAAGGGGGGTGCCCCCACCTCTTCCTCATTCATGTGCTGGAAGCTCCACTCACATCAATTCAATCTCCACCCAAAATTCCACTCACATGCATTAAATTTCCACCAAATTTAATGTAACTCTCAATTAATAAAACTCTTTTATTTATTTTATTCAGAATTTTGTTAATTACTTTAATTAACAAACATTCACATAAAACCCCTTGCAACATTTCAATATCACATGCAGAACTACTTTCTGCAATTTCACCCGAAACAATTCTGGTTTCCATCAAAACAATTCCTGTGCTTTGCAATTCTTTCATCTGAAACATATTGCTCCAAAATGGTGTCTGGCAACCCTTAAGTGTGTCACCCTATGGTTCGCGAATAATGTAGACATGATTGAGACTCCTCTCAGATCAATAATCAGAAGCGGGACCTAGAGATCCATACTGACTCCTGCACATTCAGCGATGACTTCTGTGATCGTGAGAACCTTTAATGCTAGTAACTTAATCCCTTTGTCTCATGATATAATAATGTCCGAGATTCGATCATCGGTATCCAAATACCTAGTTTGATCTCGTTACCGACATGCACTCTTTTCTCGTTCTTGTGATATAACATTCTAGTGATCACATCACTTGCTTGCAAGCTATCTTAATGTGATATCACCGAGAGGGCCCAGAGTATATCTATCCTTCATCGGGATTGACAAATTCTACTCTTGATCATGAGCCTCAACATAACACCTTCGTAGCACTGAACCCACCTTTATAGTCACCCTGTTACGGTGTGACGTTTGATGTTATCAAGATACTCTTCTGGTGTTAGCAATTAACATGATCTCATGGTCTAAGGACTAAGACTACTTCATATGATGTTATAGCAATATAAACATAATGACTTTGATCGTAATGCTATAATTCGGATGAATGTTCATCACATCATTTCACAAATGTTGTGACCTTGTTATTAACAACATCCAATGTCCATGATCAGGAAACTTTGATCATCTTGTTAATCAACGAGCTAGTCTATAAGAGAGGCATAACTAGGAACCCTTTTTTATTTATTAAACACACATGTATTGATGTTTCCTATCAATACAATTATAGCATGCAAAATAAACATCTATCATATACAAACAACTTTATTATTGCCTCTTAGGGCATATTTCCTTCATCCATGTCAACAAGATCTGGAAGAAGGAAGAAGAGAAGCATGTGAAGAGGATCGAAGAAGTAGAACCTAAAGGATCATCATCATCATCCAGCCTAGAGATTAGGCCTCTCCCAAATTTGGAGGACATGTTCCCGCAAAGGATGGAGATGATGAGGCAAGCTAAGCAGGGAAAGAACAAGTATGCGTATCTCCCTAATCCTTATCGTCACAACATAGGATCCTATTATAAACCTCCTCTTGGTCCATCACCTCTTAAACCTAAGAAGGTGCGGCAAGATGAGATTCGTGATAATATTTTTGATGTTCCATGCTTGGTTTTATCTACTTTCTTATGCTTTGTTCCAACTTTGGAGTAAATTTCATAGACTTTATTGGACTAACCTATTAACAAGATGCCATAGTGTCAGTTGCCTGTTTTCTGCTGTTTTTGGTTCCAGGAAGTCAGAAAATGAATATTCTCGGAATTGGACGGGACAAAAGCCAAAGTTATTATTTTACCGAGGGACACTTGGAGCCAGAATACGAGACGAAGAGGGGCCAGAGGGTGGCCACACCACCTGGTGGCGCGGGCCAGGCCAGGCCGCGCCAGGGGGTGGTGTGGGCCCCTCCGGCACCCCCTCGGTCTCCCCTCTCGCCTATAAGAGCCTCTCGATGCAAAAAACCCTAAGTGGTCAATTAGAAATCCACGAAAAGTTCCACAGCACCCCCGCCACCGAAGGGGAGATTCGGGGGACAGAAAGTCTCTGTTCCGGCACCCTGCCGGGACGGGAAAGTGCCCCCAGAGCCATCTCCATCGATCTCCACCACCATCTCCATCACCATTTCTAATCCCCATGATGATGAGGGAGTAGTCCTCTCTTGAGGCTAAAGGTTCTACTGATAGCTATGTGTTCATCTCTCTCTATGCGTGATCTTATGAGATCATGAGCTTTGTAATCTATAGATCTACCTTGCTACTCAAGTGATTTAATAGATCTCTGGTCTCCCCATGTGTGTGAAAGTGACAGTGTGCACACCATGCTGGCACTTAGGCTAGAGATTACAAATACTTGTTATGAGTTATATTTGAAGTTGGATGTCTTTATGAAATTGTGGTGTTTGTTGGACTCGTCTAGTACTCAAGGTGACAGTGTGGGGTTATCTAGATAGGAAATATGAACTTTGAGGTGTGATGTTATAGCCCTACCATCGATTAGAGTGTCTAACCGGAGAGTAGTTAAGAGTAGTATCATAAGAGAAGATATTTATATGAGAGTGTTCACTAGTGAAAGTATGATCCCTAGGCCTTGTTTCTAAGCATTGAAACACCGGTTGTTACTAGATCTGTTACATGTTTTCTTGCTTCCATCTTTATTTCAGTTTTGCTTTAGTCTTTTCCACGCCATCAAGCTATTTTCTATCATTGTTACCACTTATAATTATCCATACCACTTGTATTTCACTATCTCTTCGCTGAACTAGTGCACCTATACACCCGACAGGTGTATTGGGTGTGTTGGGGACACAAGAGACTTCTTGTATCTTGGTTGCAGGGTTGCTTGAGAGGGAATACCTTTGACCACTTTCTCCCTGAGTTCGATAAACCTTGGGTGATCCACTTAAGGGAAAACTTGCTGCTGTTTTACAAACCTCTACACTTGGAGGCCCAACAACTGTCTACAAGAATAGAAGTGCATAGACATCAAGCTATTTTGTGGCGCTGTTGCCGGGGAGGTAAGGTAAAAGGTATTCACACCGAAGGATTAAAGAAGAAGAACGTCCCACGGCAAACGCCTATTTTCCGGCGCCGTTGCCGGGGAGGTAAGGTAAAAGGTACTCACATCCTCTGGTGTGAGTGCTCAAAGTTATTTCCTTTAGATTCTGCAATTTTTTCTTTTTGTTTCTTGTTTTCACTAGTTAGGCTTAATGGAAAACAACAGCAAAATTAGAGAGCTTTATAGTATTTATCTTAGTTAGGACATGAAGTGTTTGAAGAGAAAATTAAAAAACCTATGGAACTTTATTTGCGTGCTAATAGCAATGTTATTAGTATGAATTCTTTGAACACCATTATTGTTAATGCTATGGAAAAGTATAAGCTTGGGGAAGCTAGTTTTTACAAAGATGATATTTTTAGTCCCCCAAGCACGGAGGAGAAAATTTACTTTGATGATACTATGCCTCCAATATATGATGATTACAATGATGAATATGATATTTTCAGTCCACCTACTATTGAGGAGAAAATTAATTATGACTAAAATATGCCTCCTATATTTTATGATTATGGTGATGAGAATAATAATGATAGCTATTTTGTTGAATTTGCTCCCACTACAATTAATAAGAATAACTATGCTTATGTGGAGAGTAATAATGATTATATGCATGTGGCTCATGATAAGAATGTTTTATGTGATAGTTATATTGTTAATTTCATTCATGATGCTACTTAAAGTTATTATGAGAGAGGGAAACATGGTTTTATGCATCTCAATAATATTAAGTTTCCCCTCTTTATGTTGAAAATTTTGAAGTTGCACTTATTCTGCTTTCCTATGCTTGTTGCTTTCTGCTTTCATGACTTGTTTATTTACAAGATTCCTATGCATAGGAAGTGGGTTAGACTTAAATGTGCTTTGAATTTGCTTCTTGATGCTCTCTTTTACTTCAATTCATATTTCTTATGTGAGCATCTTCTAAAACTATCATGCCTAACATAAAGGCGTTAAAGAAAAGTACTTATTAGGAGATAACCCAAAAGTTTTAGATTAGTCTTGGAATTTATTACCTTTGTAATAGACGCTCCTTATCCTTTTTATTTGCTTTTTGTGGCAAGAGTAACCTCTAATGAGAGAGAAGTAATGATTGGAAGGTTGCTGTCCCGAAACAGATTTCTGTTCTTCACCATAAATATTCGTGTAAAATCTCTGAACGTATTTTTGAGGCGTGAATTTTTGTGCTTCTGCCCCAGGTTGTTATCTAACTTTCATTAGTTCAACACTTTTTGATTTGAGCAACAGAAGGTCTTCTAAAAAATTCATCTTTACCTGCTGGTCTGTTTTGACAGATTTCTGCCATTTTCTGCATTTGCTTCTTGTTGGTTCCTTTTTGAGTTCTTTTGAGGAATTTATCTTTTTGAGGGAAGTGCTACAGTAGCTAGTGTTATAATGGAAGTTTATTTGGTGTTAGAACTGAACATTAAGACTTATTTATCTTGAGTGCACTAATGTTGCTAATAAAGATTGTGTTAAGTTTTGTATGAAGGAAACATTTCACGTGTAGGGAAGGAATGAGTAATGAGATGAAGGATGTGATGGGTTCGTAGCATGGAAAACAAAAAATTTCTACCGCAAGAACGAACAAAACCTAGATCCAATCTAGATAAAAGCCAAGATCTAATCTATTAGACATGAGCAACGAGATAGATAGGAACTAACCCTCGTAGATCCGAAAGCGTTAACAAGATTAGATCGCGTGGTTGATGTAGTCGATCACTTGCCGATCTCAAGATCGTGTGGACGATCCTTCTGGCGTCGCGTTCCAGCAGCGCTTCCGCCCTTGGTCAAGTAGACGATCCTTCCGGCGCCACGTTTCGGCAGCGCTTCCGCAGTCGGTCACACGTGCGGAGTCGAAGTAGACCTTCCTCTCCCTGTTCCAGCGAGCAGCGGAGGTAGTAGATCTTCTCCACGGAATCCCAGCAGCACGACGGCGTGGTGGTGGTGGTGGTGGACTAGAGAATTCTGCAGGGCTTCGCCTATGCCTGTGCAGAAGATGGTGGAGGAGAGAGGCGGCAGAGATTGGGTGTTATGGGAGCAAGGGAGGAGGGGGCGCCCCTGCCCCTCTATTTAAAGAGGGGAGGCGCCTAGGGAGGGGGAGTCCTTGTAGGACTCCCCTCCCTCTCTATGGCTGGCGGATTGGAGGTGGGGGGAGGAGTCCTCCTCCCCCACGAATCCGTATCTTGACCCACCAGGACTCCTTGGTCCCTATCTTGATTTTCAAGCAAACTCCAAGATATCTTCTAGAACCTTCCGGAACATTCCGAAACCTTCTAGAACCCTCATACAAACACTCCGGAACATTTCCTATCTCATAAAATGATCTCCTATATATGAATCTTATTCTCCGGACCATTCCGGATCTCCTCGTGATGTCCCGAATCCAATCCGAGACTCCGAACAACATTCGGTCTCCAACGCATATTCCATATCTACTTAAAATAACTTCGAACCTTAAGTGTGTCACCCTACGGTTCGTGAATATGTAGACATGATAGAGACACATCTCCTATCAATAACCATCAGCGGGACCTGGAGATCCATAATGGCTCCCACATACTCAACGATGACTTTGTGATCGATTGAACCATTTACATACGAAACTAATTCCCTTTGTCTCGCGATACTATACTTATCCGAGGTTTGATCGTCGGTATCTCCATACCTAGTTCTACCTCGTTACTGACAAGTACTCTTTACTCGTTCCGTGATATGTCATCCCTTGTGACCTAGTCACATGCTTGCAAGCTAACTAGATGACATTCCACCGAGAGGGCCCAGAGCATATCTATCCGTCATATGGATGGACAAATCCCAATCTTGGTTCATGCGCTTCAACACATACTTTCAGAATACCCAATGACACTTCTATAACCACCCAGTTACGACGCGGCGTTTGATGTCATCAAAGTATCCATCCGGTGATGGTGATTAACATAACCTCATGGTCGAAGGAATAGGTTACTATGTATTTGAAAGCTTACAGCAATACGAACTTAATGACTTGATCTTATGCTACACTTACTATGGGTGTGTGTCCATCACATCATTCTCCTAATGATATAACCTTGTTATTAATCACATCCAATGTCCATGATCAGGAAACCATGATCATCAATTAGTCAACAAGCTAGTTCAACAAGAGGCTTACTAGGGCCTCTTATATGTTTACAAAACACACATGTATTAGTGTTTCCTAATAATAAAATTATAGCATGGGATGTAAACATTTATCATAAACACAAAGATATAATAATAATCACTTTTATTATTACCTCTTGGGCATATCTCCAACAGGATGGACTAAAGCTCAAGCTTGGGGATACCACGCGTGTCACCCCAAGAAATATCCAAGAAGTACAAGCGCCAAAGCTTGGGGATGCCCAAGGCATCCCCTTCTTCATCAATAAAAATCTCAGGTTTCTTCCAAACGCTTCATTTTTATTGTTTCATGCACAGTTGTGTTGTTCTTGGAGCGTCTTCTTTTTCGTTTTCGTTTTGGTTTTTCGTTTGCTTGGTTTGCTTAGTTTGCTGAATAAATTGGTTGGACCCCCTCTTTCATATATTGGTTTTCAAATAGTTTGGTTTGGTTTGGAAAAGAGTAGGAAAGTTCATGCTTAAGTGGAAAAGAGAGCTTGTTTTTGACTGTGGTCTATGCTTTTTCATGCCATGCTTGATATTTTTTTGGCTTTATGCTTAGTGATCTTTGCTGTAGCATGACATTTTATAAACAATTGAGATTGCTTAATGTGCCTTGGATGAATCATGCGTTGTTGTAGCATATTAAAGCATAGTATAGTGGTATTCTCCTTTGATGCTTTATTTGGGTTGACTTGGCGCATGCTCACACCATGTTATGACTATCTCAAGTCACCATAGCCTTTATGATCCTTTAGTTTTCAACTTGTAGTATCACTTTATGCTTTGACCCATGATGTTTTGTCGCTCTGCATGATTATGGCCATTATTGCTCTCTTAGTTTGTCTCTCCCAGTCTTCTGCTAGCCTCCACAACCAAGTATGAGTTCCACTCATGCATCCAACTCCCTAAACCAAGTTATTCCAAAGAGTACACCATACCTACCTACTAGCTTATGCTATTCCAAGTATATTCATGCTTTTGTTTATCTTCCAAATTAAACTTGTTATGAGAAAACTAGTGATTAAAGCTCTCACGAACTTGATGGCACACTTTACTTTTCTTGCCCTTAATAAACTTGAACCATTGGGTCCTTCTTTGTTGCGTATATGCTTGCGCTTTATAAGTTGAAATTAGCAGAACCATGTATCATGGGGAACGCTTTCAACATTGCACTTGTACTTTGTACCCCGTTGATATCATGTTCTATTCCTTACGGATCCCGGCGGTGTGAAATAAAAGTGGAACTTGTAAGATCATGGAGTTTGTATGTGTGTTAGAGAAACGCCTGGGACGCTATACTAAGCCATGCCTAATCATGGTGGAAACTTGCAGCGTAACCATAATGAGCACTCTATGAAGCATCCTCAATAAAAACTTATGCAAATAGAAAATAAAAAGATCGCTGAGATGCTCATTGTCTGCTTGCCTTGTCATTTTGATTATGGGATAGCTCATGTATCATGTGCAAGGGGTGCCCCATTGGCGGTTCTTTATGATACACATGTACTTACAATGACAAGAGCTTACTTGTGACTAAAGTTGAGTAGCATGAGGTTCAGTCTTCGTAAGTAAGGGGCATGAGATTTCGGTTTATAACTTGTCAAGCATATCCTCTTAGTTGTGTCACTTTAACCTTAATCACCTTCAAGATGCTTATGATAGGGGAAATGAGAGCTGAAAGCTATAAGTACCATAATTTTTGGAATCTCTTTATGAGACTTAAATCCCTACTTCCTTTTATGAAGGCCTTTCTTCCACCATTATATTGAGTCTCCACCTTCTACCTTTATGCACCTACTTTGAGAGCATAGTGGCCATTCTTAGTTCTATGTGCATTGTCCCAAGACTAGTTGATTGATGCATACCTTGATATTGCTTGTTTTAAACTATTTGTATCTAGTCAATCTTATGAACTTTGAAGGTGTCCTATGCATTTATATTTGCTACTCTATGAGGGACAAGATGAATACTATTATGCTATGTTTTCTTTATGTGAAACAAACAAACGTCTTGCAAAGCATTGTTATTCATGAATCTTTTGTTTGTGCCTTTTCATGTTGCATCATAGTTTCTTTGTCTTATTGCTAGAACTTTGTCTTTCATGTTTTGATTGAAGTACTATGATCCTAGCTTTGAATGTTTTACAAATACTTTGATCAAGTCTTTGATGGTGCATGTCACCTCAAAGATTATTCTTTCTTTTTATCACTTACCTACTCGAGGACGAGCAAGAGTTAAGCTTGGGTATGTTGATACATTGCAAATGTATCTATAATTTTTGATGTTCCATGCTTGGTTTTATCTACTTTCTTATGCTTTGTTCCTACTTTGGAGTACTTTTCATATAATTTCTTGGACTAACCTATTAACAAGATGCCACAGTGCCAGTTGCCTGTTTTCTACTGTTTTTGGTTCTAGGAAGTCAGAAAATGAATATTCTTGGAATTGGACGGGAAAAAAGCCAAAGTTATTATTTTACGGGGGGGACACTTGTAGCCAGAATACGAGACGGAGAAGGGCCAGAGGGTGGCCACACCACCTGGTGGCACAGGCCAGGCCACGCCAGGGGGTGGTGTGGGCCCCTCCGGCACCCCCTCGGTCTCCCCTCTCACCTATAAGAGCCTCCCGATGCAAAAAACCCTAAGTGGTCAATCAGAAATCCACGAAAAGTTCCGCAGCACCGCCGCCACCGAAGGGGAGATTCGGGGGACAGAAAGTCTCTGTTCTGGCACCTTGCCGGGACGGGGAAGTGCCCCCGGAGCCATCTCCATCGATCTCCACCACCATCTCCATCACCATTGCTGATTCCCATGATGATGAGGGAGTAGTCCTCTCTCGAGGCTAAAGGTTCTACTGGTAGCTATGTGTTCATCTCTCTCTCTCTCTATGCGTGATCTTATGAGATCATGAGCTTTGTAATCTATAGATCTACCTTGCTACTCAAGTGCTTTAATAGATCTCTTCTCTCCCCATGTGTGTGAAAGTGACAGTGTGCACACCATGGTGGCACTTAGGCTAGAGATTACAAATACTTGTTATGAGTTATATTTGGAGTTGGATGTCTTTATGAAATTGTGGTGTTTGTTGGACTCCTCTAGTACTCATGGTGATAGTGTGGGGTTATCTATATGGGAACGATGAACTTTGAGGTGTGATGTTATAGCCCTACCATCGATTAGAGTGTCCAACCGGAGAGTAGTTAAGAGTAGTATCATAAAGAGAAGATATTTATATGAGAGTGTTCACTAGTGAAAGTATGATCCCTAGGCCTTGTTTCTAAGCATTGAAACACTAGTTGTTACCAGATCTGTTACATGTTTGCTTGCTTCCATCTTTATTTCAGTTTTGCTTTAGTCTTTTCCACGCCATCAAGCTATTTTCTATCATCGTTACCACTTATAATTATCCATACCACTTGTATTTCACTATCTCTTCACCAAACTAGTGCACCTATACACCTGACAAGTGTATTGGATGTGTTGGGGACACAAGAGACTTCTTGTATCTTGATTGAGGGTTGCTTGAGAGGGAATACCTTTTACCACTTCCTCCCTGAGTTCGATAAACCTTGGGTGATCCACTTAAGGGAAAACTTGCTGCTGTTCTACAAACCTCTGCACTTGGAGGCCCAACAACTGTCTACAAGAATAGAAGTGCATAGACATCAAATATCTATGAGTTGGAAAAAGCTTCAAAGGCATGCGTTGAAATAATTGGAGAAGGGATTGACTCCTACTGGATGATGAGCAAATACCTTGAGAAAAAGGTCGGTGACATCGATGGTAGAGTTGGTTTCTTGATTAAAACTTTCTTTAAGTTGACAGATGAGAAGAAATTCCTCAAAAAGAAAATGCTGAAGCTTCAATACGACATGGCCAAGCTCAGCATCTGCTTTGCAAGCATAGTTAAAGATGGCAACATAAAAGAAGAGGGCAACACTCTTCCTACCCAGGAGGAGGAATAGGTACCAACAAGGAGTTATTTGGTCCTGCATGGCTTGATTCCAAGCTTGGGGAGATCTTTAAAGACCTTATAATTTATCTTATAAGTTTTATATCGCTATTTTTGTTTTGCATTAGTCAAACTAGAAATAAAGTTTGCATCACTAGAATTCCCTTCAGGAATAGTCGATCCCTTTTATGAAATTCCGAGTTTATTATTATATATGGAGCAATATTGAGTTTGTGCTTGTTTTTTTGGATATATGAATGGCTTGAGTATAATTTTACTTGTACTTGATGATAGCAATAGGAGTCTTCCACACCATTGGTATTAATGGAACATATAAAGATAATTTGGTCAATATGTTGTAAGTCTATGGTTTAATTTACAAAGAAGAACTATCTATGTAGTTAAGTTGAAAAAGAAACCTTGAACAAAGGAAAATGAAAGTGTTATCAAAATAGAGCGAGAACAAGTCGAGGTAGAATCTTCAAGTCATAAGAATGCTTCATATACAATTGGAATTTGATAATCGAGATCATTAAACTTTGAACTCCTACATGAAGTGGAATGTATGGCTAGCTCCTTTGCACAACACTTAAACAAAAGTGTGAGCATGTACACAAAAGACAAGAAAAGAAAGAAGAAAAAGAGCGAGTGTGCAAAGAGCAAATAGGCATATACATAGTATGACAAAGAGACACTTTTGAGATTTTGAATCTCAAGTGAATACGTTGATCCTAAAACACTTGGGACTACCTCGCTAACTCATTCGGTTGAACCGGATACTTTTACATTATGTTGAGATTCATCTTTTGTGAATTGTTGATCACTAAGGTGTGGAAGCCTGCTAATACTATTCGGATGGTTCGAGTAAGGTACTATTCATGAACTTATTCCTATATATCATATATGATAAACACATGTTGCAACTGCCTCATTTATTTTATCGACTCAGCTTCATGAATATGAGGAACACATCCATAAGCTAAACTTGCTCGGGACGAGCAAGAGTCTAATCTTGGGGAAGTTGATGAGTGCATATTTGCATCATGTTTTATATTATTATTTTGCATTGTAGATTTGGTATTTTATGGAGCTCGCACGCATATTTTACATCTATTTTCACCAGGATCAGGACAAATGATGGATCCAATGGACACAATTCTTGGAGCAGTTGTACTGAGGATAAAAGAAGTAAAAACAACGTAAATCACTTATTTGAGAGATACCAATAATACCAAAAGAAAACCCAAAGCAAATAAGGCTTACAAATAGTTTAACGACCAACTATATGACCGGAATACTTTTTCCAGTCGTATAGTTTCGGTCGTATAGTTGGCGCCACCACCGCCTCTTCAAATAGTTTCACCCCGTGCAACTAGATCGGGGAGACAACATATAGAACACCCAGAAATCACCGAAACCTCACCTCCAGAAGGCATCTGGAGGGGGAACTCGTCCACTGGGGATCCATGTTCGCCCTACGCAGATCCAGAAGGCTAAGGCATCGATCATCATCATCAACCGCTGCATCACCACCATCTCCATCCATCCCATCCACATCTCGTCTAGATCTTGTTGTAATTTCCATACTCATTGTGGATTTATACAAGTACTATTCATCTATGATTGTTTCCATTACCATTGCCATGATGTTGATTGCATCCATGTCTAAGTAGATCTCTAGTTCTTGGGGAGATGGAGAAACCTTAGCATATGATTGAGATGAGATAGAGATTATTATGTTATACATCATTATGTGTATGTGTTAATTGTCTTCATCTTGATGTTGGGAGTTGTGCACCTCCTTAATATTTCCCTCCTATGGGGACTCGATGAAGGGGATTACTTGTTGGTAGACGGAGGGATGATATCGCTTACTGTGACTATAAAGCTGTTGTCATTCCTTACGTACTAACTCGGGGAATCAAGGAGAACTCATTAAGCCATGTCCATGCCACAGGAGAAATCCCTTAATAGCGGGATAATACGATTGATGTCGTTTATTTGTCAGCTATGGTTATGAAGGATGATGTGAGAAGTCATTGCTGCCTATTTGTCCATATATGGAGCTCCGTCCACATACATATTATGAGAATATTTATTATAATAATCTTGATTGCTTAGTCTAAACTGCTAGCGGTGTATCCACCACTCCCTGAGAATGCCTTTTTCCCTATTGCAGTTCCAAAGTTCTTTACACACGCGATTCTTACTTTCTACATTAAGTTTTACTTTACTTTATACTACCTAGTTGAATCAAAAACCTAAAAATAACTCTACCTTTCTTGCACCTTAAAGTTATTTCTTAAGTACTTCGTTTAGTCGTAGTTAAAAGCATTTTAGTCTTTCGCCTACTGCTTCCTGTGGGATCGATATCTTTATTTTGAAACTACCTACAAATGATCTATGCACTTGCAGTCATCAGTGTGTATTTGCATGTCTTTGCGTCTCTACGCATCACTCATTCTCAAATGAGATGGCATTGTATAAATTTGGTCCTTTGGTGAGACCTTTAGTTTATTCGGGTTAAATATGTTGATATTATTGTCATACAATATATCTTCATAGTATTAGCCCACTTTGAACCACACCTAGTTTGATAACAATTACTTAACACAAATTCCCTCCATTGCCGCTACTATAGTAGTCATATACTTAGCCTTTTCTTGTAGTCTCCATCACAATGTCTCAACTTTGGAACTCATCCAAATCGATCATGAAACATCCTTTCCATTACATTGTGCCACCCATAGTCTAAATTGAGATAAATTTAATTTTTATCTTGTGACAAAACTAGTATCAATGTAACACTTTACAATGAACTATTTTAACTATTTGTCACTTATACATGATATATTCTTAGTTCTTCCAAAGCTCATAAGAATATCTTTACTATCATCCAATGATCATCTTATGAATCATTCTGATATGTGCTCATAACATTTAGAGCATAGGATATATCTAGATATGTACATATCATGGTATACTTTATTGATACACTCACCAAGTGTCGATACACTTGAATCTTGATTCAACCCTTTCCATGAGGCAAGAACCTTTCTTGTCATTTCCATAAACAAATTCGATATCTCATATATGTACGCCTGGCACAACCATATTAGCGCCTCAATCTATCCATATAGACATTGATGTCAAATATTCTGGTTTTGCCCAAGTCTTTCATTGAAATCCAATTTTAATAAAATTCTTAGCTTGTGTCAATAAAAGATACATCATTTCCAATCAACACCATGTATTCTACATAATGTATTAGAAATATGTCTCAGTGCTCCCACTTAATTTCTTGCAAATGCAAGCATCTTCATCGTCTCCAATGAAATTAAACTATTTTAACATTTTCAGCATGGTGAAGATTCCAACTCCGCTATACTCACTTCAAACATTGAAGTTTGCACGCCCTTTTAGCATCCTTTGAATTAAAAAACCCTTCGAACCGTGTCATGTACACGTCCTAGGTAACTATTCTAATAGAGGAACATTGTTTTGTTTGTTCAACTACCATATACCAAATTATATGTAGTGTTTGCTACATTAATCCGTCAAGACTAAATATCGCTATGAAAGATCAAATCTTGTCATAGTCAACTCGTTTAACATTGTCGTAAACTCCTTTCCAACATGTCAACTATTTCATAGATGTAAATCATCCATCTCTATTTCTTTATAGATCCAAATATGACCGATAGGCTTCACGCCTTTCCGGAGGGTCTTCCAAGTTCAGAAACTTGATTTCTCTTGTATGGATACTATCACGGATTTTATGACTTCTAGTCATTTTATGGAGTCAGGTCCCATCATCGCTTCTTTGCATGCAGTCGGTTTATCATTGTCAAAAGAGTAATAACTTCTGTTTCAAATCTTACTATTTGATTCTTATCGACCCACACGATTCAATAGGAACTCTAATCTCTGAGATCACAACCTTTGTAATCACGGGAGCCATGAGCATTTTAGCCGCCTCCAGGACACTTTCCGACGCTGTGCTACTTAGCACATGTTGCTTAGATTCATCAACCTAATCAAAGTTCTATTGTCCTCCCACTTGACTTTTGCGAAAAAATCCTTCTCAAGAAACTTGATGTTCAAAGTGACAAACTCTTTTGTCTTCAATGTTATGGAGGAATACCCAACTGTTTCTTTGGGATAACCTACAAAGACATGCTTATCCGACTTTGATTGTAAACATTTTACTTATGCCAAGCATACCAAAATTTAAGAAAAGACAACTTGGGTTTTATCCCAAACTGTAACTCATAGGTGTCATTTCAACGGATCATGATGGTGCTCTTTTCAATGTAAAAGCGGTAGTCTCTAAAGCTTTAATCTTTGAAACATAATGACAGTTTTATAAATGACACATTTGATCTTACCATGTCAAACAAGGTTTGATTCGATCTCTCGAACATACCATACTCCTATGGTTTGTCGGGGAACACAAATCCATGGAACGATTACTTGAATCTTAGGTGTTTTTGCTAAACTTGTAACTCAAATATCTCCCTTTATGATCCAATCATACACTCTTTTATTTTATCGTTACAATGATTTTCCACTTCATCTTCAAAGTCTTTGAACAATTTTCAAATGTTTCATACTTCTTCCTTATTAAGTAAATATACATATATATTCACTCAAATTTTCGGAGAAAGCATATGAAGTCGAAAGATCCACCACACATGGCTACACATAATGGCCCATAAACATCAACATGTATGATGTCCAATAAGTTAGTCATCCATTCATCTTTGGCCTATGAACAGAGTTTCAATTATCTCGAGGAAAGTCTCACAATCATCAATTGATCAAAATCAAAGACTCCAAAAATCCATCAACTTGGAGTTTCTTCATGCTTTATTTCCAATATAATTCAAATAGCGATGTCACTTCATAAGTGATCTTTCAATCATTTGTCTTACGACATTTTAGCAATAGTGTTTATGGATGTGATTTCTTCAACTAGACTTGTAAAAGTTCATCCGTCCTTTATTGGATACGGTAATTATTTGAACAACCATTGTTCTCATAATACCGGAACAAAATAACAATTATTAAAACAAATCTTGAAGGCTAGGTTTGACGACAACGAGAAACACAATAACACTTTATTTGTTTTCGATGAACATCATCACTTATTCTCTTGCTAGTTACTTAGGCTGTTGCAGTTCATGAATTGTGTTGTTCTGTATGACACTACACACCAACCAATTTGGTATCCAATACCGATATCCAATACCGAAGAACCACATTGTTTAACAAGCAAAGAATATATCCATACCATGTATATCTTCTATATACCTAAGTTGGACATCTCCAACTTTTCTTTTCTGCCAAATATTTTATAGATTCTCTTTTAGCAATTCCTTTTCCTTTTTAAAGAATCTATTAACATCAATAGTGGTGTCATTCACATGACACATAGTACAAAGTCTATATAGTCAAATACTAATACCTTTGGACTTGCACTTTGAAGTGGATCACCATCATCAAATGTTTGGCATTCTTTCAAAACTCCATTCTTTAGTAATCTTTTATTGTAGTACATCTTCTATTCATCCTTATCATGACAATATTCATGATCAAACTACTATAGCTTATAAGGAAGAATCACGAGTATAATGTTAGTTCCCGAAACCTTTTTGGGAGATTCAGATGCCTAGCATCTCCATCCTTTACAAATTCGCATACAATATGAGAACATGTATTTTGCTAAATTATACTCTATCATATTGCAACCAAAAAAATTGTTTCAGATATTGCAATATCTTCCACACGTGATGGTTTCTGAAACATTTCTTTCATCTCCTAGATAATCTTGATATTACAACAACTTTTGAATATCAAGAATCACGGAGGCAAGTATGATACTTAGATACTAACACTGGAATTGTTACTCTTGGTTTAATACTACCTTTTAAACTTCATGGAGTAAATTGAGTTTACTAAAAGTTTGCAATAGGACTTCTAAACTTTAGAATGACACTCAAAACAATACGATACCAGTTCATAAAGTAAATATCTAGGATTCTATAGTTTTATTATCTCAATTAGAACTATGTGTAAGGTAGTAAACGGATGCCAATGACTACAACGAACTATGTAAATTCACTTTGATTCGGTTTATGATAAAAATTGATTTCAATTCTAATCATATTACTACACGAACTCCCACTCAAAAACAACATCCCTCGTGTCTTTTTGGTGATTACATGAACCAAATCCACTACACTAAGTCTAATCATCATGTGAGTCGGTGTAGTTTCAAAGGCGAGCATCTATATGGACATCATATCAACTATATGACTCATGTTTAACCTTTCGGTCCGTGTTCTAAGGCCATGTCTGTACATGCTAGGCTCGCCAAATAAGAACCTTGGTACTCGCGTGTGTAAAATTATCTTACACCCGTTATGTAAACGTGGATTCAAGTACACCCAATTATCACGTGATGTCTTGAAGCGACAAAACATAAAATGGTGCGTACTTAAGGAAGAACACATTTTATCTTGATATCTAAATGAGGGATCATCTTATAATGCTACTAAAACGCCAAACAAGCAATATAAGATGCAAACAAACATCATATATGTAAGGTGAAATGATATGGTTCTTGAACTTGATCACTATCATGTGCATCGTGGTATGCTCTTTATCATTCCTTTATGTGTAAGGCTAAGGTCTATGGAACTTACACATTTAGGTATGCTATAATTTCCAAGAGTATCAACTATACTTCAAATTATAACATTACCATATCATGACACTAGCCCAGCAACGATCTAAACTAGACGCTTCTAATTTATCAATTGCAAGTTTTGCGTGGCTAAGGGCTTTCGAAGAAGAATCGTTCTTACCTACGAACATGAAATCACAATGTTGATAACCAAATTATTAGCAACTCATTGTAAATCAGATATTGACTATAGTAGGAGAGACACACCCGCTAGCCACTTATGCAAAACTAGTTGCATGTCAAGCGTGGAACAGGTCTCATGTGCGAGGACATGTAAAGTTAGTCTGGTCGCTTCATCCCACTATGACACCAATATCCAAAATACATATAAGATGCAATAACATGATCATCACCGCCCACATATTCTTATATGTTCTACCCGTGCAAAGCACATATGCATAGATCAGGCTCTGATACCACTATTGTGTTCGCAGCATAGAAAACAAAAAAATTCCTACGATAGGACCTATTATACGCCAAGATCTATCTACTAGATACAAGCAACGAGTGGATATACATCCATAGAGAACATACCCTCGTAGACCGACAAGCTTTGTTAACGAGATGGAACTCGTAGATGACGTAGTCGAACGCTTGTCGATCTCAAGATCATGTGGAAGTTCCAGTGTCGCAAATCAGCAGCGCATCCATCCTCGCACACACGTTCAGGCCACCGAACAACCTCCACCTCCTCGCTCCAGCGATGTAGCGGAAGCGGCAACTCCTTTCAGACGAAATGTCACCGGGAACATGTATCTCGCTAATCCGAGACCATGGGGAATAATACTAGAAGGGGAGAGTGATCCTTCACGAGGAGGTGTAAGTGAGAAGTGAGGAGAGGGGGTCCTTTTATAGGAGGAGGGGGTGCTCCTCCCCATGGTCAGCGCCCCATGGGGGTGCCCCTTCACCTCCCTCATTCATGTGGTGGTAACTCCCTCCACATAAATATGCCCCTTCACATTCTCTACTTAAGTCTCCACTTAAATGCATTAAATTTCTCCAAATTTAATACTCTCTCATTTAATAAAACTCTTTTATTTATTGTATTCATAATTTTGTTAATTACTTTAATTAATAAACATTCACATCAAACCCCTTGCAACATTTCAATATTACATGTAGAACCAATTTCAGCAATTTTACCCGAAACAATTTCGGTATTTATTGAAATAATTCCAGTGCTTTGCAATTATTTTGTCTAGAACATATTTGCTCCAAATGGTGTTTGGCAACCCTTAAGTGTGTCACCCTACGGTTTGCAAATAATGCAGACATGATCGCGATCCCTCTCAGATCAATAATCATAAGCGGGACCTGGAGATCCATACTGACTCCCACACATTCAACAATGACTTCTGTGATCGTGAGAATCTTCAACGCTAGTAACTAAATCCCTTTTTCTCGCGATATATTATATGTCCGAGATTCGATCATCGGTATCTCCATACCTAATTTGATCTCGTTGCCGACATGCACTCTTTTATCGTTCCCGTGATATAACATTCTAGTGATCTCATCACTTGCTTACAAGCTAGCCAATGTGATATCACCGAGAGGGCCCAGAGTATATCTATCCGTCATCGAGATTGACAAATTTTACTCTTGATTCATGAGCCTCAACATAACACCTTCGGAATACCCGAACCCATCTTTATGGTAACCCTGTTATGGTGTGACGTTTGATGTTATCAAAGTATTCTTCCGGTGCTAGCAATTAACATGATCTCATGGTCTAAGGATAAAGATTACTTCGTATGGTGCTATAGCAATATAAATATAATGACTTTGATCGTAATGCTATACTTCGGATGAATGTTCATCACATCATTCACCAATATTGTGACCTCGTTATTAACAACATCCAATGTCCATGATCAGGAAACCTTGATCATCATGTTAATCAACGAGCTAGTTTATAGACATGCATTACTAGAAACCTTGTATTTTGTTTATTAAACACACATGTATTAACGTTTCTAATTAATACAATTATAGCATGTAAAATAAACTTTTATCATAAACATGAAATAAGATAATAACAACTTTATTATTAACTCTCGGGCATATTCCCTTCAATGCAGGGGTCCCCACACCGTCGGTCGGCTTCCGGCAATCGGAAATATTAGATCGAGCCCGAGTCCGCAAGTTCCCGAATAGCAACGCCGCCGCCTAGGGGTGGCCTAGCCTCCTCCATAGCCACGTCGTCGTAACAAGTCTGCAGCCGGGTCCAATCCACCTCCCTCCTTGCCTCACAGCTGCGAGTCAGCGAGCGTCGCCGCCACACAGGCCGCCCATTAAAATTGGGGGAGAATTTCACTTCCCTGACCTCTGCACCAACTAAGAATGCACACAGCTTGCATGAGTACCATGATTTTAAACTTGGTAAATACCAGCATGGTTTTAAGGATAAATTGTATGAGTATCGGAGAGTATGTCCTCAATTATAAATAGGAACCTTAATTCGCGCCTGTGGAAATTTGAACTCAGGTGTTGAATTTGTGCATCCATTCCCCCAACCAGTTGAGATAGGCTCACTTTCCTAGTCGGTCGGTGCCGTAGGAAAGTATTTTTTTGTTATAAACCTTGGGTCTGCATTGCTCCTGATCACTTCATGTCGCTGCGGATTCCGTGTGTGGATGGCTACTAGGCAAAAACAGAGGCAGATGATGTTTAAGATACTCCCTCCGATCCAAATTAGTGTTTTCAGATTTGTCTAGATTCCGATGAATTATATGCTACCTCCGAACTAGTGCGAAGCATTTTTTCCAAGAGTGGCGATGTAATCAGGACACGTGTGTCCCAGCCAGATTGCTAGGCTTCCAGCAGATCACAGGGATAAGGTGACGGCCAAGTGTCACGGCGCGCGTACCAGGTATGGTCACGCACGACAACGATTAGAATCAGTCGCCGCCGGATGGTACCAAAAACGCAAGGATACGCCGAAGCTTGCGCACAATAGCGACCTACGTGGCCGCGCGGCTGCCACAGAGCAGTCAGCACTCATCAGTCATCAGTCATCTTCGCGGCCCAAATCTGAATGCTCCCGACGCGAACAGATCCGAATGGATGATTGTTCACTCTTCTTCTCCTCTTCCCGGGGGTGTTCCAACCGGTTGATGTTCCTTGAAAGGCAGCACAGGGATGGGTCGCCCATGCGCCACTCCAGCTGATCGCGAGCGTTGTTGCTGGGGGGGAAAAAACTGCGCCTCCGTGCCTTGCCATCGTCTACCTGGAACTGAAATGAAACAGGCGCCATCTGCCCTTCTGTCTCGCAGGGCAGGAATGGCTGTTCCTCGCAACGTTCGGGTCGATGTGGATTAGATGGGGAATGGATCCGATGTTTGCGGTTAACTTCCGCAGAGGAATGTGTGCGAGACAGATGGGCAGTATATGCCATAAACATAAATAAACTTGGGACATGGCACATTTCTGGCATTGGTGAAGAGCTTCCAAGTTGGAACCGAAGGTACGGGTCGTCTCCTCTCGTATACACCTGAGCAACTCCGTATGGAAAACGAGTTTGGTGCTATCGTTATACACTCCGTGTGGGAGTAAGTTATACTCTTTCCTTGGCAAATGTAGTTCATATAAGTTTTTTTAAAGGTCAAACGATGTAAAGTTTGGTCAAGTATCTAGAAAAAATCAACACCTAGAACACCAATCAATACCATTAGATTCATCATGATGTATATTTTTGTATGATATGCATTTCGTATTGTATATATGGATATTTTCTCAAAAAACTTAATCAAAATTGATGATGTTTGACTTTAAGAAAACAATATGTAAAGAATATTAAGGAAATACGGTATAATATAGTTTTCTCTTTTTTTTATTCATCATTAGTCTATCTATTTGGGAGGGTGGTGCTAGCCCTGAATACCAAGATTTCAGGTGTTCGGTTAGTCTAGAACTCTAGATATTGAACCTAGGTTTCCGGGCTCGTTATCTAGGTGAGATCCCAACGGCAAAAAAAACTTGAAGGCTTGATGTGGAAGGGTTAGAGCAACTCCAATAGCCGATTTCGACGCGCTAAAATACGTATGCAGCATCCGCGATCCGGGTTTCGCGCGTCGCACGCGAATCTCCTCCAACAGAGGCGCTAAATGGGCGTGCTAAATTTGTAGCCCAAACCCCTCCAACAGGTACGCTAAATTGGAGTGCACGCAAACAAGTTTTTCCAATAAACGTGACAGAAAATAGATCTAGAAATTAGACGAAAATATATTATATAGAAAGGGAAAAAACTAGAAACTACTACTAGAACCTAGTCCTAGTTGAAGTCATCATCGGACGAGGCCGGTGTCGTCTCGGACACCTGCGTCGACGACCAATAGTCCCCCCAACGTGGATCGTCCTCGGAGATGGTCGTCGGCCCAGCCATATACGCCTCGACGAAGGCGCGCCTCCGCGTCTTGTCTGCCGGCGCTCGAGGCGGTCCTCGTGCTTCGCCGTCCTAAGCTTCGCCCTGTGCGCGGCCTGCGCGTCGTTGTGCTTGCGCTGCGCCTCGACATCCTCGGGGAAGTGTCGGCACCAATCCTGCCACAGGTGCTCGCCGCGCTCGACGACAAGCAGGCGGCGCTCCGTGTCACGCCTGCGACGACGCTCCTCCTCCGTCACGAGGCGAGGCGGCGGCGCGAGCGCCTCGGCCTGCTCGCGCGTCCAGACGTCCTGGAAGTTCATCCACGCGCGCGGCCGCCACGCCACGACGTCGTAGGCGTGTGCTGCCTTGTGCACAGTCTCGAAGGTCCCGAAGCCGATGCGCTCATGGCCGAACCTGATCTCTGCGTAGAAGGTGCCGTTTGGGCGCGCGCGTACGCCGCGGTACCCGGAGCTTCCTCGGTGCGGGGGCATGGCGGGGGTGGCGCAGGCGGTGGCGCGGGCGCGTCCGCAAAGAAAGCGGTGGGAAAGAGGAGGAAGTTGCGATTTAATGAGCGCGCGCTGAGCGGTGCGTCAAAAGAAGCGCGCATGGGAAAGATTTCCCACGCGTAGGAAGATGACGCGGCTGTTGGAGGGCATGGCGCGGGGACTTGCGCCAAAAAAGCTGTTTTTCGCGCACACGCAGTGTTTTCCAGCTTCTGTTGGAGTTGCTCAGCCTAGACATCACGAGGTATACGGTCTGCTTCGAAGCCTACCGAGTGACATCTCTCCTCTCTCAGCTCGAACAAACTCACACGCGTGACAGCTCCGGTGGCAGGGGCACACGTACTCCGCACTCCCACCCTTCTCCGGCGAGGCACCGCATCGCCCTCCTCTTCCTGTTGCCTCGGCTTCTCTCTCCTCCCTTAATCCCCAACGACACCAAAAAACTCCCCGCCACCAGAAGCCTGGCCTTCTGCCGCTAGTCGATTCCATCAGGTCTGATCCGAATAGGCTCCCATGATGAACTGCCGACCAGGTATTGCGATACGTCCACTTCCACTGACTCGATGGGGTGCCTCGCGACCGATTCAAACTGGGTTTTTTTAGGAAACGGCTGGACTCCGTCCTGCTGTGAAGCTTTATTAATTTCAAGCAATTGTTACGTCATTTATGAGTTTATCTAAAATAAATCTAGGGGGCTCATCGACCCAATTACAAGAAAAACTTATCAATAAAACAGGACCTAGCTAGCTCATGAGCTACTGCATTTGCTTCCCTCAGACAGTGCTGAAATAAAACATTACCAATCATAGATGCTTCATCGATACAATCAGCTAGAAGTGCTGAAGATTCACCCCACCATGCTTCTGCTCCATTGCAAGCATCAAAAATTTCCGTAGAATTAGATTCCGCCACCACATTATTGCATCCAAGGCGATTAACTAGAGCTAGTCCTTCTCGCATAGCAATTGCTTTAGTTGCGGCCGGAGAAGCCACATTTGAGGGAAAAAGAGTAAGATGCCGCAATGAAACGTCCTTCCTGATCACGACCGCCCGCCCCTTAAGCTCCTGAACAACTATCATAGTGAAAAGAACCGTCAACATTTACCTTTATTTGCACCGGGTTTGGTTTAATCAACTTGACCTCCAAAGGTACATGCCTTAAATTAACTTTTGCTGCATTGGATGCCATTGACAAGATTGACATACGAAACTGCAGTATCAGGGTCACTTTCTCGTCATGGGTGTGTTGGTGTTGCATCCACCAAAGGTACCGGTAACAAATGACAATCACCTCCTTAAGCCCCAAGCTGGCAAAACCTGGTAGGTTACAGCTCGGTTGAGTGAGTAATGGCAAAACCTGGTAGGTTACAACTCAGTCGAGTGAGTAAGAATTCAAGTACAACAGAACCAGCTCGGTCAACCATTGTTGCGTTTTCAATCACCGCGCTCAGACCCAAAGCCTCCCAAAGCGCACGAGTTGGTGTGCATTGAAAAAGCAAGTGCAATGTATCCTCCGCTCCAGTAGTGCAAATAGGACACTCTCCGCTGGTACCAATATGTCGATTGATCAATATAGACTTAAGGGTATTATTCCATGTAGTGAGCGCCAGGCGAAATTTTTAATCTTCCCAGGGATCCTCAGCTGCCAGAGAGTTTTCCACACTGGATTATTTACTGATGATCCTGGCAAAGATAATTGTTCCCCTCTCGGACCAAAACTATGCCTCCATTGCAAATGATATCCCAATCGTACAGTAAACCTGCCATGTTTTGTATGTCACCATGCAATAAAATCTTCAAATCCCTGATTGTTTAGTGGAATCTGTAGAATTCGGTTAACATCAACTAGGCAAAATATATTACAAGAAGCTGCTCATCCCATTGACCATTAATCAGATTGATTAATTCAGAAACTTTAGTGTACACTGAATTAACTCATAGGGAAATAATTTTCCTATTAGCACTTGATGGAATCCACGGGTCAGTATAGATATTAATCTTTTCACCATCACCCACTCTCCAAATGTATCCTCGTTTGAAGGTTGTCCTTCAATATACTCTTCCAAGTAAAAGAAGAGCCTACTTTCGGACATGCCTTTAAAATATCACCTTTCGGACATGCCTTTAAAATATCATAGTATTTGGAACGAAGAACTTTTACACAAAGAGACTCTGGAGATGAGATCAGCCTCCAAACCTGTTTAGCCAGCATAGCTAAATTAAAAGAATGAAATCCCGGAACCCCATACCCCTTCTTTCTTCGGGTAGCAAAGTTTCCACCAAGCAAGCAGCGCATTTTCTTGTTGTTCTCATCGTCACCCCACCAAAATTGTGAAATTGCATCCATCATCCTTTTACACACCCCAATAGGTATTTCAAACACCAACATAACATAGGGATTGTTTGTGCCACCGCCTTCAAAAGAATTTCCTTCCCTCCAATTGACAAGTGTTTTTCCTTCCATCCATTAATCTGTTGAATTATTCGCTCCACAAAATGAATATAACGATCACTTCTATCCACTCCCACAAGAGCAGGGAGACCTAGATATTTATCAGAGAGGGCTTTTGTATCAATATTAAGAGTTTCACATATTTCTGCTCTCACCACCGCATGTGTATTTGGGGAAAAAAAGATGCTTGAGTTCGCTAAACTCACCAACTGGCCCGAATTTGCACAATAGGTATCCAACACTTGCTGCAAGGAAGTTGCATTATTCATATTCGCCTTCATGAGAATAAGAGAATCATCAGTAAAAAGTAAATGAGAGACTGACGGTGCATTCCTGCACACTCTTAATCCATCAATGCCACCAACTTCTTCATACAGCAGGAGACTGGATAAACCCTCCGCACATATAAGGAACAAATATGGAGAGAAGGGATCTCCTTGACGAAAGTAGCAGTAAACATCTCGGTTTCCTTAGAATTAAACCGAACTTGATACCTCACTGACCTCACACATGCCATCATTAGTGTAATCCATCTAGCAGAAAAGCCTAACTTTCTCATCATATTCTCAAGAAATTCCACTCAACACGATCATATACCTTGTGCATGTCTAACTTTTTTTTTGAAAGCACAATATATTAGGTCTGCAAGCCGCCTCATTAAAACCTTCTAGTCCCTTTCGGTACCCTGGTAAGGAAAAAAAGTGCGTAAGAAACTTGCAGCCTCTAGGTTCAACACAGTTACATCGTTCGAGCGGTTACATCATTAATTACATCAGATAAAATAAACCCCAGAGGTTCCCCATCCCAAACTAAAAACTCTTTTGAATCATATGCATGTTTAGCTAGTAGATGAGCCACTCCATTTGCTTCCCGCATACAGTGCTTGAAAGAGATTTCGGGTATTGTGTTTGCTTTAAAAAAGCATTCCGCCAAGATAGCCGAATAGGGATTCCACACTTCTATTGTTCCATTGCAACATTCGATCAGCTCAAGACAGTCTGATTCAATAATCACCTTTGAATATCCCTTCTCTTCAATGAACTCCAGACCTTTCAACAAACTAGCTGCTTCCGCCCCTGCAGCTGAGAGGAGATTGTTTATAGGACAACAGAAACCTGTAATTTCCTCACCCCTGTGATCTCGAAGGACACCACCTGTAGCACCAGAACCATCAATATGGTAGGAAGCATCAATATTGAGTTTATATGAGGCAAAACCTGGTTTTACCCATCTCGGCGGTTCCATCTTCAGATTTGAACTAGTTGTATTGTAATTGGATGTCAAGGCATTAATCGCAAAAGCTGTATTCCTTGGCGTATTCACACGCTCCCCATGGACTAATTGCCGATGTTGCCACCAAATATACCAACGGCCAACCCCAATAGACTCCTGCAGTCCCAAATTTCCTAGTACAGGCGATTTCCTATTGGGATTACATAGAAGACCTTCAAGAACCACAGAACCAGACCGATCGGTCCGAATAGCTTGATAGATGATTTCATATAAGCCTAAAGCCTTCCAGACTTGTTTCGCTCATACACAACTGAAGAGAAGATGCTTTATATCCTCCGGACTGACGGCCTGAACAGGAATATGTCTGTTTGCAAGGATCGCTCTTCCAGGTATTAAGCCATGTAAGGCTCTCCACAAGAAAATTTTAATCTTACTTGGTATCTGCAATTTCCACACAATCTCCCATACCGGGTTGATCCTTGAAGAGCCCTGCCAGTCACACCTTCTAGAACGAGCACCGAACTGATGTTCCCATTCCAAGAAATATGCAGAGCGTACTAAGAACATATAATTCATAGTGAAGTGCCAGGCGATAAAATCATCCGTGAGATGCTCACTAAGTGGGATTTTAAGAATTCGCTCCACATCTATCTGCATCAGGTTCTCTCTCAAGATAGCTTCATCCCAAGTACCCGTGATAGGGTTTATGAGCTCATCAACTGTCCTCAGAATACACTGACCTCAGCTCGACATCACCTTTCTTGTAAAACCCGTAGGAATCCAGTGGTCCTCCCATATGTTAACACGAGTTCCTTTACCAATTCTCCAGATGTGTCCACGCTTAAACGAATAAAGACCAGACACTATACTCTGCCAAGTAAAAGAAGATCCCTTCTTTGGACCCGCTTGCAATAAGTTTCCACTTGGGTAATATTTTGCTCGGAGCACACGAGCCACGAGTGAATCAGTATTGGTGACCAGCCTCCAACTTTTCTTTGCAAGCATCGCCAGATTAAAACAATGAATATCCCTGAAGCCCATACCACCTGATCTCTTTGGGATGCACATTTTCCACCATGATAACCAGTGCATTTTCTTATCTTCATATGTATCACCCCATCAGAAGGCAGCCATAGCATCATTAATCTCCTTGCAAAGTCCCTTTGGTATCTTAAATATAGCCATAGCATAGACTGGAATTGATTGAACAATGGCTTTAAGTAAGATCTCTTTCCCCCTAAAGAGAGGAATTTCTCCCTCCAACCTTTCAACCGTTCAATGATTCTCTCAAGCAAGTATAAGAAACTTCCCGAGCGATCCAGACCCACCATTGAAGGAAGACCAAGATATTTATCAATTAAAGCTTCAGTCACAATATTTAGCTCCTCGCAAATTTGAGCTTTAACATTTACCTCAACATTTGGACTAAAGAAAATGCTACATTTGGATTCACTCGCCAATTGTCCAGAACTTGCGCAATATTGATCCAGGATCTGTCACAATGAGGTTGCATTAATCAAATTTGCCTTCATAAGTATAAGGGAATCATCAGCGAATAGTAAATGTGAGATGGTGCATTCCTGCACACCCGAACACCTTCAATGCCACGAACCTCCACTTTATGAGTCAGAGCACTAGATAAACCCTCTGCACAAATTAAGAATAAATATGGTGATAAGGGATCGCCTTGACGGAGTCCCCTAGACGGAGTAAAACCTTCCGTCTCCTGATCATTGTAACGAACTTTATATTTAACAGAACCAACACATGCCATTAGGAGTTGGACAAACTCATTTTTGAATCCTAGACGTGAGAGCATACGTTCTAGGAAAACCCACTCTACATGATCATATGCCTTATGCATATCTAATTTCACCACACAGAAGCCTTCTTTCCCCGTCTTCTTGTTTTTTATTGTATGCGTACTCTCATAAGCTAATAGAACATTATCTGTAATCAATCTACTGGAGACAAAAGCACTTTGAGCTTGTGATATTACCTCATCCAGAATCAGCTTCAGCCTGGCCGCAATCATCTTCGAAATCACTTTATAAAGAACATTGCAGAGAATGATCGGTCTATACTGAGTTATTTTTTCAGGTGTCTCGACTTTAGGTATAAGGACTATAACTGTATCATTCCATCCCTCCGGAATCTCTTTTCTCTCAAGCGCCATTAGCACCTCATTTGTCAAGACATCACCAATAAGATTTCAACATTTTTTAAAGAAGAGTGCATGCAAACCATCCGCCCCAAGGGCTTTCATATCTCCAATTGAGAACATAGCCTTTTTGACATCTCCAGTTGTATAAGGTTTAAGTAAAGCATCATTCATCTCATTAGAAACTCTAGGGATTACCTTATCAATTAATTCGGGATTAGGTTCTTGCACTTCCGTGGAGAAAAGACCAGCAAGATAATATCATTGGGTTAAGATAAGCACTTCCTTCCCGTCACTGATTTGAGTCATCTTTTAATCATTTGATTCTATTTCTTGACCGGCGTGCAGATGCAAACTTATGAAAATAGCCAGTATTTTTATCTCCCATATGTAACCAATTCACATGGCTGCGTTGTGACCAGTGAATCTCTTCCTGTTCCATTAATTTCTCCACTTCAAACAACAATTCTTTTTCCATGGCAATATTTTCTGGGTTGAGTGCACTACGAGCAAGCTCCTCTAATTCCTTTCTCACGGATTTGATTCTACGTTGGGGTGATCGCAAAACAGTACGATTCCATTGATGTAGCCTTTCATGCACCAGAGCAAGTCTTCCCGCCAAATCAGAATTATCAAAACGTTAGGACGATGCTTCCCAAGCCCCTTCTACCACATCACCAAAGTGCTCCTCTTTAAGCCAGCGGGCTTCGAACCAGAGGATAGCTGGGCCACGCCTATCAGCTGCTGGGCTCTCCCCAAAAGAGACGAGGATCGTTCTATGATCCGAACGACTGTAGTCACAATTTTGCAAAACCGCATCTTCAAATTTATTCTGCCAAGCTAGATTAGCTAAGCCCCAGTCAAGTCTCTCTCTGATCCCAGCTCGGTGCCAAGTAAATTTATCTCCAACATACCCAATATCAGTAAGCCCACAATCCTCAATTGTATCACGGAAATTTTTCATAAAGTGATAAGGTCGTGGATTACCTCCTTCCTTTTCATAAGGGTATAAAATCTCATTAATATCACCCATGATTAACCATGGCAGATCACAAACATCCTTCAGCTCCCTAATCCTCTCCCATGTCAAGTGTTTATCAGACCATTTTGGTTCGCCGTAGAAACCAGTGAACCGCCACATATTTTCCTGTCCAGCTCCAATGAACACATCAATGTATGTAGGAGTTTTGTATCGCAAAGATATAACAATGTTTCTTTTCCACAACAGCAACAAACCACCCTTACGTCTGTCACTTCTAACAACCTCTTTATAGTCCATCCCAAGTCGACGACGCAAACACTCGGATGGCCAGTCATCTAGGTGAGTCTCCATTAAAATAAAAACATTCGGACTATAGCGCTTATTTACCTCAACAAGCGTTGTCACAGCCGTGGCCTTCTGCAAGCCCCGGCCGTTTAGACTTAAAAGTTTCATTGCGTCCGGTCAACCTCCTCGAAGGTCTCCGATATCAGATTTTTTGCCACTTCACTCCGAGTCCTCGATCGCTTCGGTGGTTGTGATTTACCCGGTGTACCCTGATCTTTTCCCAAAACATTCTCCTTTGAGGATTGGTCACATCTACAGACCATCCCAGCAACTGAGGAAGCTAGATCACTCCCAGTTTGATTTCCAGTAATGGACAACACAGGGTCAGTATTCGCTCTCTTTCGATTCAGAGCACTTGGGTCCAACATGTCAACATCCTCCCCAGACACGTTTTCCTCCTCACCATCCTCTGCTTCGTTGTCCTCATACTGATAAAAATCATAGAGGCCACACCCTCTTCCTCTTCCCATGGGTGAAAATCTCCCCCCATGTCCACGCCCTGTGCCGCGCCCCCGACCACGGCCACGACCACCATCTGCTAAAATAAAATCTCCCCATTGCAACTTGGATTCATCATGTTCTCCAGATCCACACTCCTGATAGTAGTGGCCAAGTAATCCACACACTCCAAAAAATGTGGGGAGCTTTTCATACTTTAACTGATAGAAAACTTTTTGTTTATCCTTTGTAATAGAGACAAACCGAGAGAGCTTTTTCTTCACATCAATTTTAACTTTAAACCGGACAAATTCACCAATAAAACCAGCCGGCAGCTTAACCTGAACCTCCTTAACCTCTCCCACAGATCTACACATTCCTTTGATCACTGGTTCCTTGAGATAATTATCAGGTAGTTGCATAACCCTAACCCAAACCGCCAATCTATCAAGAACAATCGATTTAGGGTTTTGGAATCCATCATACTCTTCGAGAAGTAAAGCATAGTTGTTCCTAAATAACCAAGGGCCCATGTTCATGGCCTTATTCCAATCACCAAGACACCCAAATTGGATGGTAAACAGGTTGTCCTTAATCTTCCTCCATGCCACCTCCTTCGCAGGGTTCCAAGCTGATCTCATATCAGCGTATAATGCACTTGGGCTAAAACCTCTCAGCGTATGCACTTTGCAGATCGCAAGCCACTTTGCCTTCTTCGTTGGATCCGGAGCTTCCTCTTCCCACACAAACTCTGCTTCTTCATCCTCATGGAGATTCAATCGGCCTATCAGATCTTCCACATCTTCCTTCCCGCGATGAGACGGGGCACTCGATTCTCCTTGTTCGGCCATGCCAGGAAGCACAGGGAACAATCCAGAGAGCGATCAGACTCACGGCGGGTTGGCGCCGCCGGAGGACAAAAACCCTAGGTTTTTCGCTAGGGGACAAGCGAGCATGATTAATTACAACTTGTGCATGTCTAACTTGACAGCACAGACCCCCAAATTATCCTTTTTCTTCCTCTTAATAGCATGCACAGTCTCATATGCAACTAAAACATTATCCGTTATCAGACGCCCAGGAACAAACGCACTTTGCATTGGGGAAATAACATCAGGAAGAACCTGCTTAAGCTGTGATCGTTGAAGCCAATAAACCTCCTCCTATTTGAGTAGCAATTCAACTAGTTTAGAAAGCTTCTTCGAAATCTTCTCATTTTCCTCGATCATTGGACCATTCAAAGCTTTTTCTAATTTTCGTTGCACCTGACGGAGACGCTTCCTAGGCTTTTTCAAATACTGGTGTTATCCCAGTCATGCAATGATGCGTGCATGTGGGCTAACTTCCCAAGAACTCTACCGTCCACAGCACCGCAAGCTTGCTCGACAACATCTCTGAAATTCTTTTCTTGGAGCCACCTAGCTTCAAAACGGCGAGCAGTACTGCGCTGTCCAGTATCGACCTGAATATCTGTCTCCAAAAGGCCAGTCTATGATCAGATCTTGCATAATCTAAATGGTGAACCATAGCATTAGGATTCAACGTATTCCATGCCATATTCACGACCGCACGATCCAGTCTCTCCCGCATTCGACCGATTCAAACTGGTTGGTGTAGTTGGAGCTGCACATCACCATGATCCTGGACCTGTTTGGCCTCATGAGCACGTGCACTGCTTCTTGCTGCATGATTTGTAGGGGCCCTGGCAATTCATCACTTTGACCATCCAAACAAGATTTGACATTTAACCTTGACATCAAGTCCATGCTTACACTGCTTCTTGCTGCATGATTTGTACGGGCCCTTGCAATTCATCACTTTGACCATCCAAACAAGATTTGACATTTAACCTTGACATCAAGTCTGTGCTCTGAATATACACATCCAAACAGAAATATTGACATTCAAGGTCAATATCAATATCCTGGATATTGGACATTCAACCCAATACAAGCCTCTCAATGCAAACATCCAAACAGAACATTAGTCGTTGTAAAAGTACATTTAAAATTCATTCATAGAATGCATTAGTCGTTGTAAATGTACATCAAAATTCATTTAGGTTTCGCTGAACAAAAATGAGTTCTCATCTCGAATCAAGATTTTTGGCTAACTGCTCAAATCAACTCTTCAGATATGATCAACTATTCCTTCACCCTGAAAGAAGCTACTCCCTTCGTCCTAAAATAAGTGGAAGCTACTCCCTTCGTCCTAAAATAAGTGGCACGGGTTTGTCTAGCTCCGTATGTATCTAGACATGTTTTTAGTATATAGATACATTCGAATCTAGACATGTTTTTCTTAGACTGGAGGGAGTATTAATTTCGCCAGATAGCCTGGTACATAGAAATACGAGCTATTTTTCGTACTTGTCATCAGAAAATCCCACAAAGGTAACAAAATCCGACCATTACAGCAATCAAACATAAACGGACCCATACTCAGGAAGCTAAGTAGACAGTCTCATAAGTCGTGCAACCCATGAGCTGCACATTAAATTATTTCATAGAGAAGCCTGTAACTACAGGACATCAGTTATAAACATTTCTCATTTATGTTCCTCGGTAGATGCCAACGCATCACAAGTTCTGGTCCAAACTTCCCTTCCAGATCTTCTATTATACACACGGGCAGACATCATGGACCCCAAAACAGGATCAACAAGAGGATTCAAGCCAGATTGTAAGCTGACGCAAAAGGTCTGCTGAGTTAGATGATTGTGCATTTTTTTATTTCTTGACCTACCCACCTCCGAGATGGAGCAAATATTAGCAGTTGAGCAACTCAGGCATTCGCTTCTCCATCTCTGTGGTTTGGGGAATCCCCTCCACTGTAGAAGGAAGCCTCACTTGAAGCGTCAGAGCCTGTGTCGCTAGATTGCATCTTCTTGTCATCTTGTTTCATTTGTTCCGCATAGCTTGTGTACTCAAAGGTGGCTGTATTCCTTCCTCCGAACGCCGAGTCAAGCTTGTCGAGGTCAAAGACCTCTGCCATTATCTTCAGGCTCTCCTTATCGTTGGAGTACACAAACTTCACCTTCTTGTAGGTCTCATGGTCCAAGAATGGCTTCACTATCTGCCATTGGTATGTATGTTAGGATGTTTGATCTTACAACAGTGAAGTAGCTCAATTAAGAAAAGCATAGAGCAAAAACAGCTAACATAATCTTTCCAAGAGGAAATGATACTACTCTTAACATAGAGGATCCAATAATAATATTTCCAATGTGCACATGTTGTGGTTTATGCTGTTTCCATCGTTTCGATTTTGCTTAAGGGAACATAGCACATGACATAGGAGCTTTTAACGGTTGAATCATGCTGAAATAAGATTCAAACGGAGACTGCAAATATCGAGAAACAAAGCAGCAAACGTCAATAACAGAAGAAAAATAGGCACGATAGCTAAAGGCTGTGAAATGACTGGAGCTCTATTGGCAAAGCAAAGAATCCTTGAATCTCATTGTTTACTAATGAATAACACTGTGCAGATAAGGCCCAGTTCTTTTGGAGCTTGTAGACAGCTTAGAGGTGCGAATAAGCCTAAGCCAAAAGAGCTCGATTTTAAGCCGTTTTTGTGGGCAGCCACTTTCCACCATTCCTTCACAGTGGGGAGAAGCCACCCTACCCCAGCCTCCCGAGCTCTATTTGTCATGCTATTTACGTTGAAATGCCACCACGCTGCACATTGAACCGTTTTCCTCAGGCCGCCCCCGACCAGAACAAGAACTCATCTCTCTCATTAACCCTAGAGCTTGGTTTTTCTTCTTGCTCACACACGTCAGCCGCCGGCACGGGCAACTCCGGTCGCCCCCCCCCCCCCCCCCCCCCCCCCTCCCCAACCCCACGCCGCCAAAAGCTTCCCCCCACCGACCCTGGTCCCATTCCATGGGGGAAGGATAGCCCGCAGCCTCCCCCAAGCTCACTGGCCCGGAGCGAGGGGAGCTCGAGCTCGTCGGCTGGGGCTCGGTCTGTTGCGGCCATCCGCCGGCGCCGTCTCCTCTGGCTGCCTCCTAGCTCCAGGGCCCGGATCGAGCGGAGGTCGATCTCACTGCCTCGCTAGCCGGGCCTCCACCGGCGTTGGCTGCTCCGGCAAAACTACCTACCTCCTCCACGCCGGCCAGTATACACATACATTGAGCTGTGATTTTCTTATTTCGTAGTTTCAACTGTGGTACTGCACTTTTGCTGATTGTAATTTTCAACGGATGCTAGTGTGACTTGCATAGATTGTATTGTGTTGATTTGTGCCTGCACTAATCGATGCATGCTTCGTGGATGTATTGCTGGAGAAAAAACTGCTGGACAAATAAACGTTCAGAAATTGGTTTGTAATCATATTTACAGTAGAATTATAAGAAATAGCTGAATACCAGTTAGTGGGCATTACAGACTTTTCATCAGACCACTCAGACGATAAGCTAGGACAGTGAAAGCCAAAAAGAACTGGACTACAGTTTCTGAGCTTATTTTCACTGCAGTTTCTCTAGGCAGCTCAAGCCAGAGCGGTTTCTGCACAAGCCGAAGCCAAAAAGAACTGGCCATAATACACTGGAACACATTCATGACTGTCAAGTAAGCTGAGATACTGCTACTCGAACAACTCTCAACATCGTGGTTGCAATTCTATCATTTGTAATAATTAACCTACGTGAACATGGAAAACACAAGGCAACAATGTTGTTTCACAGTGTAAAGATAATTCAGATTGTGCAGCTGCTTACCTTCCAGAAAGATTCAAATACTCTAGGAGGATTGTATAGGATCGCTATGCCCAGTCTCTCAGGATAACAGTCTTGCAAAACGCTCACAGACTCTCGGGTCACCTTCAGTGGTGTGCTTCCCAGCGACCAGCCCTGGAAGTCTGTCAGCCACACCATCTTCTCCTGATCATCCGTCAAATTCATAATCGCTTTTTCCAGAGAGTAAACAAGATACTTGATCTGATCCTTTCCAGAGGTAGTGTTCTGTTATATATCAACATTATGCGCACACCGTTAGAATGAATGAAGTTACTATGCTTCACATTTGAACCACAAACTTATGTACTCCAGACTCCAGAGTGATCTGAGCTGAAAGTCAACCCACAGAATACAGAATAAACATGAAGAGGCATCCCTGAAAGTAAATTACCAGAATACCATAATACCACAATACACAGTATCTAGTTCATCTTCAAGGTAATACGTGTTACGAGAAACAATAACAAAGAATATGCTTCTCAAGATATGTTACAAAGAAGAAAAACAAGTCTGATACTTTGATTTGCAACAAAGCATGCAATTATCTTTGGTTTCTCATAGCACTGATAAAGCATTTGGCTATGAATAGAAAAAACTGAAGGTACATAGATCACACCATCACACTCTAGAGCCATATCAGCAGATTTAGCATGATAGCATTATAATCATGGTTCATAGTTGTAAAGTCCCTTTCACATTTTAACCAGACCATGTAACTCCAATATGATATCAATGCATATTCTATGACGGGTATATGCATATATACTCATGTTTCTTTATGCAAATATACATTAACCTTACGATGAAATTATTTCCAGACATTAGCTCTGCAGGGAATAAGCTAACCTCTAAGCCTGGCCTCATCACAAGAACAGTTCTTCCAAGTTTGTCCTTGTAGTCAGCCCTATATATCTTTCCAGTCTCTGCTTCATGTGCAATGTCTTCCTGAAGATTGAAGGATGAAAATATTACGTTACCCTGTAAACCTGGTAATACAAGCAACTTCTAAAGTATCATGAACAATCTGCTTCTGCATTATAATGATTTCTCCCTAGCAGTTCGGTAATATCAATATCATTCAATTAGCACAGTGGTGTGCATCAATCAATGGGAAAGGGAGGGGGTTAATAACACAATGGTTTCCTCCTGCACTTAACTTCACATGTTTCTTGAATATTATCTGCTGTTCTCAGTTCTTACCGATGTCTTAATTATATGGCTCTTTGTTTTGCCCAATGAACACATGCATCTTCAATTGAACACGAACATAGTAAATGGTTAAACCAGGCATACCCAGGAAATCGTTTCTGGCTTGTATGCTGCCCGCCACTTCACGGCTCCTTTAAGCATTTTACTCGCTTTCTGCACATTCCAATTTCTTGCTCGAAGAAATCTCAATATCGAGGCATCCGAAAGGAAACCCTGTATTGCTACCGACGAGGGTTCACCAAGTTGCTTGCGTAACTCATCTATCTGCTCAGTCAATAGCACATCAAACGGGCTTAGAATTAAGTACTTCAATAGAATCAAACAAGGACCTAACGGTGCAGAATAATGTCTTACTTTCTGTTGCTGTTCTTCTAGGGTCAAGGTTTTCTCTGTTGCACCACTGTTGCTTGACTTCCACAGAAAGGACATTTTTACTAACTGGAGGGAGATGACGCTACTAGATATGCAATCGAAACAGCTGCCAAAATATTATCAAAAGATAAATACACACAAATTATCATCTTCTTTGTGTGAAAAAAACAGTAAAGTAATAGAATAATAACTCAATAAACTAATGAAAATTCAGGTAACGTAGTACTACAAAACTAAAAAAACTGGCACTCTTCCTTTTATGATGTGTAAGAGCTCATAATTAAAACAATTAACCTAGGAGATTCAAAATTAAAAAACGCTCAGTGCCAAGAGCCATGAGAAAAACAATTAACAGCACAGGATAGATTGAGCCACGAACCATGGGAACCTCCGAAATGGGAGAAACCTGGCACAGCATGATACTGGTGCCTGATGGAGAAATAAAGACGCGATAACACTTGTGGAATTTTTAGATAGGCTTCAGGTGTCCCTTTCTCCAAGTACAATTGGATCTCGTAATGCTAGAGAGAGCTTTAATGCTACACACAGCTCTACGTGGGCCAAATAGCAGGTGGAGATACACACAGGCTCTACGTGGGCCAACTAAAACAAACTAACGGCAGTTCCTATCTTCCGGGAGTGTTATCTGCGAAAAAGAAAAATCTTTGGAATTCGTGGGGTGCAGATCGAAATCTACGAGTTCCCTCACGCGGAAGATCACCCAAATCATCATCCTAAAACAGCAGCAACAAGTTCTATGAGTCTAGGAATTCCATGAATCTACAACCAAACCGGTCTGTGAAAACAAACAGCGGAGGACAGCACAATTCATGGTTGCGGCGCCTGAATCAATCGAACAGCAGGAACCCGGATAGAGGGCGGCGGCCACGCACCTGACGGATCACGATCCCGCTTCTCGGCGCCGGCAAGGACGGGCCACACGACACGCCGAGATAGCTCACCGCCGCACGTTCTCGGAAGGATCCCCGTGGGGAAGGCCGAGCGGTAGTGGGATGCTAGTAGTGGGGGATAAAGCGTGGAGATGACAAGAAAGAGGGATCCTTCGCGGGCGTATGAGACCAGGCGGGCGGATGGGGCAGGAAAGTCCGCCTCGCCACCGTCGCAACAGTAGCAGCCAGGCGCTGGCGCGTCAGCCGTCAGGCGCGTCACCAACCACTACACTAGAGCGACCATGGAGCCGCCGCGCGTCAGGGGTGGACGGTCGGCACAAGATATACAGTAGTAGGAGCAGTATTTTTGTAAGATGAAGCCACCACGAGCACTTTTTCTTTTCTTAACGGGAGAGGGCTCCGAGGACCCAGAAGCTACGTTAATAACGCGGTGGGTACAGATTCACAAACAGACCCCTAAGTGATAGGGAATAATAGATTAAGCTACCTTAATAAATGCGATTAAGTCCAACGTCTTCTCCACCGCATCTGAGGGATCTCTGGTCATAGGAACCAACGCCGCCGCCGGAGAAATAAGCCACTTGGGGTGCCAACAGCCATGGACCTTGCGCCGAGGTCGAGGAAGATCTTCCCTTTGAGCTCTCTAGCCACTTGGAAGAAGGAACTTCGGTGTTCACAGCACCAGAGCAAGGAGGGGCCTCTCCGGCCTAGGATAACGGCAGCACCACATCGTCGTCGTTCGGAACTCCATAGGTCACAACTTCCTAAACTTCACACAGAGGAGGAAGAAGTAGGTTGCACGTCCCCCTCACACCGCCACCATGACGCCTTGGGCGAGGAAAAGGGCATGGCTCCTACCGCATCCTCTACTCCTAATGAACCACCCCTACCGTCGAGGGGCAAGACCACCGAGTTGATGCCGAGGTCGCCTCTCTGTAGCTCAACTCCTCCTCGCCACCACGGTCGGCCAAGAGCTTCTCTTCCACGCAACACGTCGCAGTACAACGCCTTTCCCCCTCGCTCCATGGTTGGCCAAGAGAAGCTCGCATCCATAACACTCCAACACCACAAGGTAGGTCACCACCACCGATCTATTCGGGAGTGCGTCAGTCCTCCCCTCCACTCCCACCTCTGACCATCGGAGAAAGAGAATAGGAAGGAGAAACCCTAAAGCTCCAAGGATCCAAACAACAAGATCCGGAGCTCTACTCCAACTATCGGAAAAAATTCCAACACTGGCACGAAGCCAACTCTACAACTACTATGCACACTGAGGGCATCTCTTCCTTCCCCTCTCCAGACGGCAGTGCCGCCGGAGGATGGTTGGAAGAGACCTTGTAGGCGAGAGAGGACTCTCAAAATAGGGGATAAGAGAAGCGGTGCTAGGAGAGAGGTGGCAATACATACCATGAGGATTCAAAGTTTCGATATTATGCCACTAACCGAGATACATTAGTAGTATTATATTTTGAAGGTTCGGTCTGGTTGATGTTCATTGATATTATTTTTCAAAAATCCTAGTAACCTATTAATAATCATCAACAACGATAATGTAATGTCCACAAATAAATCCATATTTTTTTCACGAGATTTTAGGAGAAACTCCAAAGTTACCCCTATCTCGGGCACGGATTTTGTTCGAACCGATCCGTTTGCGGTGGTCATGGATAGACGGCTGCACCCAATGACGTCCCCCATTTGTTTGTGGTTGGGAATTTTCTGCCATATTTTATTTTGCACATTACACGTATAGTACTAATTTAGTGAAAATGGTAGAAAATTAAAATAGCACGACAAGGTAGTTCATGAAACACACAAAAATTTCTTCTTGCTCTACTAGTTCTATTAACCCTAACCCTAGATCAACGATGCTATTCATCATCGTCGGATCGAAGGCCCTCACATACAAAGGGAGTAGAAGGCAACCTCGTTAGGTGGTGTTGCGATCGAACGAGGCCTCACTCCTTGAGAGAGTGCATGATCGCATTCTGCCTGTCGAGCTCCTCCTAATCTCCTTCGAGGCAGATGCGGGCGCACACGTCGGTGGGTTTTACACGCACATCGTGAAGGTGAAGGGAATAAGCCCGAGAGGTAATAAAAAAGTTGTTATTATATTATTCCAAGTATATGATAAATGTTCATTTTGCATGCTATAATTGCTGATTAACAAGATGATCAAGGTTTCCTGATCATGTACATTGGATGTTGTTAATAATGGGATCACAA
This sequence comes from Avena eriantha, assembly GCA_910589775.1. Taxonomy (NCBI): domain Eukaryota; kingdom Viridiplantae; phylum Streptophyta; class Magnoliopsida; order Poales; family Poaceae; genus Avena; species Avena eriantha. The sequence goes on along the minus strand of OU342742.1, from coordinate 243,104,306 downwards.
TATTGGTGGAATGATGTGATCAACATTCATCTGAAGTATAGCAATACGGTCAAAGTCATTGTGTTTAAATTGCGATAACATCATACAAAGTAATTCTAGTCCTTAAACCATGAGATCATGTCAATCACTAACACTGGAAGAGTAATTTGATAACATCAAATGTCACACCGTAATAGGGTGACAATAAAGGTGGGTTCAGATACTCCGAATGTGTTATGTAGAGGCTCATGGAACAAGAGTGGGATTTTTCCATCCCGATGACGGGTAGATATACTCTGGGCCTCTCTGTGATATCACATTGAGATAGCTTGCAAGCAAGTGATTAGATCACTAGATTGTTATATCACAGGAACGAGAAAAGAGTGCATGTCGATAAAGAGATCAAACTAGGTATGGGGATACCGATGATCGAATCTCAGACATGTAATATATCGCGAGACAAAGGGATTTAGTTATTAACGTTAAAAGTTCTCACGATCACATAAGTCATCATTGAATGTGTAGGAGTCAGTACGGATCTCTAGATCCCGCTGCTGATTATTGATCGGAGAGGGGTCTCGATCATGTCTGCATTATTCGCGAACCATAGGGTGATACACTTAAGGGATACCGACACCATTTGGAGCAAATATGTTTTAGAGAAAATAATTAAAAAGCGCTGCAATTATTTTAGTGGACACCGTAATTGTTTTTCGGGTGAAATTGCTGAAATTGGTTCTTCATGTGATATTGAAATGTTGCAGGGGGTTTTATATGAATGTTTGTTAATTAAAGTAATTAACAAATTTCTGAATAAAATTAATAAAATAGTTTTATTAAATGAGAGTTTGCATTAAATTTGGTGAAAATTTAATGGGATGCGTGAAATTTTGAGTGGAGGCAAATTTATGTGAGTGGGAGCTCTACCCACATGAATGTGGAAGAGGTGGGGGCACCTCCCTTGGCTGCCATCCATGGAGAGGGGCTGCCCCCCTCTCCCTATAAAAAGCACCCCACTCCCTCCTCTCATCTCATATCTCCTCGTGAAGGATCTCTCTCCCCCTCTAGAATTATTTCCCCATTGTCTCGGATTAGCGAGATACATGTTTCCGGTGGCTTTTGTCTGAAAGGAGTTGCTACTTCCGCTGCATCACTGGAGCGAGGAGGCGGGGGTTATTCGGTGGACTAGACATGTGTGCGATCATGGATGTGCTGCTGATTTGCGGCGCTAGACTTCCTCTCGATCTTGAGATCAGCAAGCATACGACTACATCATCCACAAGTTCAACCTCATAACACTTTGTCGGTCTTCAAGGGTATGTCCTCTATGGATGTATATCCACCCGTTGTTTGTATCTAGGTAGATAGATCTTGGTGCTTAGTAGTTCCCATCATAGGAAATTTTTTATTTTCTATGTTGCGAACCCAACAGTGGTATCTGAGCCTGATCTATGTGTAGATGCTTTACATGGGTAGAACACATAATAGTATGTGGGTGATGATGATCATCTTATATGTATTCAGGATATTGGTGGCATAGTGGGATGAAGCGGCCCGGACTAACTTTACATGCCCTCGCATATGAGACTTGTTCCACGCTTGATATGCAACTAGTTTTGCATAAGTGGATAGCGGGTGTATGTCTCTCCTACTATAGTCAATATCTGATTTACAACGAGTTGCTAATAATTTGGTTATCATCGTTGTGGTTCCATGTTCGTTGGTAAGAACGATTCTATCTTCGAAGGCCCTAAGCCACGTAAAAACATACAATTGATAAATTAGAAGCGTCTAGTTTAGTTGTTGTTGGGCGAGTGTCATGATATGGTAATGTTATAATTTGAAGTATGATTGATACTCTTGGAAAGTATAGCATACCCAACGTGTAAGTTCCATAGACCTTGGCCTTACACATAAAGGAATTATAAATATCATACCACGATGCACATGATAGTGATCAATTGCAAGAACCATATCATATCACTCTTTACATATGATGTTTGTTTGCATCTTATATTGCTCGTTTGGCTCTTTAGTAGCATTATAATATGATACCTCGTATAAATATCAAGACAAAATATGTTCTTCCTTAAGTATGTGATACATTGCAAATGTATCTATAATTTTTGATGTTCCATGCTTGGTTTTATCCACTTTCTTGTGTTTTGTCCACACTTTGGAGTACTTTTCATATGATTTCTTGGACTAACCTATTAACAAGAGCCACAGTGTTAGCTGCCTGTTTTCTGCTGTTTTTGGTTTCAGGAAAGTTAGAAAATGAATATTCTCGGAATTGGACGGGACAAAAGCCAAAGTGCCTATTTTCCGGAAGTCATCAGATGCCAGAATACGAGACGGAGAAGAGCTGGGGGGCCGGCCACACCACCTAGCCGCGCGGCCAGGCCTGGCCCGCGCCAGGGGGTGGTCTGGCCAACCCTAGCACCCCTCGGCCTCTCCTTCCGCCTATATATTGCCCTCGGGACCAAAACCCTAAGGGCCTGATCAAAAATCCACGAAAGAGTCTGTAGCCACCGTCATCTCCATCCCTAGATTGGGAGGGATCTGAAGCTCTTCCCGGCACCCTACCGGAGAGGGGAATTCACCCCGGTGGCCTTCTTCATCACCATGCAAGCCTCCGGTGTGATGCGTGAGTAGTTCATCCTTGGACTACGGATCCATGTAGTAGCTAGATGGCTGGTTCTCCTACTTTGTGCTTTCATGTCTAGATCTTGTGAGCTCCGTTCATGATCAAGATCATCTATTTGTAATTATGCATGTTGTGTTTGCAGGGGATCCGATGGATATTGAGATGCTATTTTAGATTGATTATTGATTCTATCATGTTTTTGTTATTTGTGATCTTGCATGCTTTCCATTGTTAGTAGCTATCTTGGCCAAGTAGATGCTAGCAACTCCAAGAGTTAGTATTTATGATCGATAGTGGGTTCATGCCTCTGGTAATCTGGGGAAGTGACAGAAATCTCTAAGGTACTAGATGTGTTGTTGCTACTAGGGAGAAAACAATAATCCTTTGTTCATAGAACAATCGTATTGTTTACTTTACACGCAGTTCATAAAGCAATAATCTGTTGTTTGTAACTTAATACTAGAGGGGGTTCGGATGATAACCTGAAGGTGGATTATTAGTCATAGATGCAGTTGGATGGCGGTCTATGTATAATGTTGTAATGCCCAATCAAGTTCCAAAGGAGTCAAGATGATTAGTATATGCATGTATTGCTTTCTCGATGTTTGTCAATTGCCCTGCTATAATTTGTTCACCCATCATGTTATCTATCTTAAGGAGAGCCACCTCTAGTGAACTATGGATCCCGGTCCTCTTTCTTTACATACAATCTACAAACTGTTTACTGCTTTGTGTTTACTTTTTGCAAACTATTACTTCTTTCCATTCGATACGTTTAATCCTTTGTTTTCAGCAAAACACAGTGAGATTGACAACCTCATCGCAAGTTGGGGACAAAGTTCTGTGGTTGTGTTGTGCAGGTCTCCACGTTGCTACTAGCACCGGTAGTGTGTCCTGCCAAGGCTCAGCTAGTAACACCTTTGGGGTGTTTCCTTGATCCTACTAGTTCGATTAAACCTTGGTTTCATAACTGAGGGAAACTTGCTGCTGTGCTCATCATACCTTCCTCTTGGGGTTCCCAACAAGCTCTAAATCAACACCACACCAGCATTTTTCTGGTGCCATTACATAGCCATCAAGCATTTTTCTGGCGTCATTGCCGGGGAGTCAAGGACATCTTCACAAGGGGGGTCCCTCATAACCAATCTCTTTACTTTGTTCTTTTTGTTTTGCTTAGTTTCTTTTTGCTTTGTTTGCTTGTTTCTTTATCAAAAACACACAAAAAATAGTTTTACTAGTTTGCTTACTTATTTGAAAAACACAAAAAAATTAGTTCCTTTCTTAAGTTGTCGTTATGTCTAGCCTTGCTCCAATCACTATGTCACCCGAGGAAATGATTTTGACTTTTAAACAAGGAATGGAAGAGAGTTTCAAGGAAGCTTGGTTTGGAATCTCTGATCTACATGAAAAAACTGAGCCTAAAATGACTCAAAGTTTGTTCCTTAGCAGTTTTTACCTTGGAATTGCTCTTTGCTATAGATATGCCTTAGATGCTTTTGTGGGAGGATATTTACTCCAATGTAATGAGGATGATGCTATAAATGCTATAAAGAAATTGATCCTTACTTACAACTTGCCTAGCCAAATTGATATTTCTTTCGCAAGAATATTTGCTAGATTGAACACTCTTAAGACCAGCACTACTAGCTTAAAAGATTGCTATAATACGCTTAGGGAGCATCACAATTATGTCCCAATAAATTATGAACCATCAAAGTGGCTCCCTACAGTAAAGATTGAGATAAACACTGAAATTTTCAAGCTCGCTGTGATATCATGTCTGAATTTTGTCTTATGCCCAAAGATATTTATGAATCCTTGAATACTTGGGGGCTTAATGAAGGAGGAAAAGAAATATCTCTTGCTAATAATGCTACCATATTACCTATTGGAATAGCTGAAGGAGTGTTTACAAAGATCCTTGGGAAAATGATTTCTACTGATTATCTTGTTATTGAATGTTTAGGAAAAGGACAAATTACACTTGGAAGGTCCCTATTAAAACTCCTTGTAGCAATAATAGATGTGAGAAAGGGGAACATGCACCTTTCCTCTCCACCAAACAATCATATTTTCCCTAAGGTTAAGAATAAAAGTAAGAGAGGTAAGTGCAAGAAATTTGGTCTTAATGCTTCTTCATTTTAGAACACTTGATTCTTTTTCTTGCTTCTTATGCCTAACTTAAAGGCGTTAAAGAAAAGTACTTATTGGGAGATAACCCAAAAGTTTCAGATGAGTATTGGAAGTTATTACTTCATTAATAACCGCTCCTTATTCTTTTTATTTGCTTTTTGTGCCAAGAGTAACTTCTAATGAGAGAGAAGTAATGATTGGGAAAGTTGTTGTCCCAAAACAGATTTCTGTGCTTCACCGTAAAAAATCTTGTAAAATATATGAACGTCTTTTTGAGGCGTGAATTTTTGTGCTTCTGCCCCAAGTTGTTATCTAACTTTCATTAGTTCAACACTTTTTGATTTGAGTAACAGAAGGTCTTCGAAAAAATTCGTCTTTACCTGCTGGTCTGTTTTGACAGATTTCTACCATTTTCCGCATTTGCTGCTTGTTGGTTCCTTTTTGAGTTCTTTTGGGGAATTGAGCTTTTTGAGGGAAGTGCTACAGTAGCTAGTGTTCTAATGGAATTTTATTTGGGGTTAGAACTGAACCTTAAGACTTATTTATCTTGAGTGCACTAATGTTGCTAATAAAGATTGTGTGAAGTTTTGTATGAAGGAAAATTTTCAGGTGTATGGAAGGAATGAGTAATGAGATGAAGGATGAACTAAAGATCAAGCTTGGGGATGCCACGCGTGTCACCCCAAGAAATATCCAAGAAACACAAGCGTCAAAGCTTGGGGATGCCCAAGGCATCCCCTTTTTCATCAATAAAAATCCCAGGTTTCTTCCAAACGCTTCATTTTTATTGTTTCATGCACAGTTGTGTTGTTCTTGGAGCGTCTTCTTTTTCGTTTTCCTTTTGGTTTTTCATTTGCTTTGTTTGCTTAGTTTTCTGAATAAATTGGTTGGACCCCCTCTTTCATACATTGGTTTGCAAATAGTTTGGTTTGGTTTGGAAAAGAGTAGGAAAGTTCATACTTATGTGGTAAAAAGAGCTTGTTTTTGACTGTGGCCTATGCTCTATCATGCCATGCTTGATATTGTTTTGGCTTTATGCTTAGTATTCTTTGCTGTAGCATTACTTGTTATAAACAATTGAGATTGCTTAATGTGCCTTGGATGAATCATGCGTTGTTTTAGCATATTAAACCATAGTATAGTGGTATTCTCCTTTGATGCTTTATTTGGGTTACCTTGGCGCATGCTCACACCATGTTATGACTATATCAAGTCACCATAGCCTTTATGATCCTTTAGTTTTCAACTTGTAGTATCACTTTATGCTTTGATCAATGATGTTTTGTCGCTCTACATGATTATGGCCATTATTGATCTCTTAGTTTGTCGCTCCCAGTCTTTTGCTAGCCTCCACAACCAAGTAGTTTATCGCTTCCACTCATGCATCCAACTCTCTAAACCAAGTTATTCCAAAGAGTCCACCATACCTACCTACTATCTTATGTTATTCCAAGTATATTCATGCTTTTGTTTATGTTCCAAATTAAACTTGTTATGAGAAAACTAGTGATTAAAGCTCTCACGAACTTGATGGCACACTTTACTTTTTTGCATCTAATAAACTTGAACCATTGGGTCCTTCTTTGTTGCGTATATGGTTGCGCTTTATAAGTTGAAATTAGCAGAACCATGTATCATGGGGAACGCTTTCAACATTGCACTTGTACTTTGTACCCCGTTGATATCATGTTCTTTTGCTTACGGATCCCGGCGGTGTGAAACAAAAGTGGAAATTGTAAGATCATGGAGTTTGTATGTGTGTTAGAGAAATGCCTGGGCCACTAGCCTAAGCCATGCCTAATCATGGCGGAAACCTGCAGCATCACCGTAATGAGCACTCTATGAAGCATCCTCAATAAAAACCTATGCAAATAGCAAATAAAAAGATTGATGAGATGCTTATTGTCTGCTTGCCTTGTCATTTTGATTATGGGATAGCTCCTGTATCATGTGCAAGGGGTACCCCGTTGGCGGTTCTTTATGATACATATGTACTTACAATGACAAGAGCTTATTTGTGACTAAGTTGAGTAGCATGAGGATCCGTCTTCGTAAGTAAGGGGCATGAGATTTCGGTTTATAACTTGTCAAGCATATCCTCTTAGTTGTGTCACTTTAACCCTAATCACCTTAAAGATGCTTATGATAGGGGCAATGAGAGCTGAAAGCGATAAGTACCATAATTTTTGGAAGCTCTTTATGAGACTTGAATCCCTACTTCCTTCTATGAAGGTCTTTCTTCCACCATTATATTGAGTCTCCACCTTCTACCTTTATGCACCTACTTTGAGAGCATAGTGGCCATTCTTAGTTCTATGTGCATTGTCCCAAGACTAGTTATTTGATGCATAACTTGATATTGCTAGTTTTAAACTATTTGTATCTAGTCACTCTTATGAACTTTGAAGGTGTCCTATGCATTTATGTTTTGCTACTCTATGAGGGACAAGTTGAATACTATTATGCTATGTTTTCTTTATGTGAAACAAACAAACGTCTTGCAAAGCATTGTTATTCATGAATCTTTTGTTTGTGCCTTTTCATGTTGCATCATAGTTTCTTTGTCTTATTGTTAGAACTTTGTCTTTCATGTTATGATTGAAGTACTATGATCCCAGCTTTGAATGTTTTACAAATACTTTGATCAAGTCTTTGATGATGCATGTCACCTCTAAAATTATTCTTTCTTTTTATCACTTACCTACTCGAGGATGAGCAGGAGTTAAGCTTGTGGATGTTGATACATTGCAAATGTATCTATAATTTTTGATGTTCCATGCTTGGTTTTATCCACTTTCTTGTGTTTTGTCCACACTTTGGAGTACTTTTCATATGATTTCTTGGACTAACCTATTAACAAGAGCCACAGTGCCAGCTGCCTGTTTTCTGCTGTTTTTGGTTCCAGAAAAGTCAGAAAATGAATATTCTCGGAATTGGACGGGACAAAATCCAAAGTGCCTATTTTTCCAGAAGTCATCAGATGCTAGAATACGAGACAGAGAAGAGCTGGGGGCCGGCCACACCACCTGGTCGTGTGGCCAGGCCTGGCCCGCGCCAGGAGGTAGTTTGGCCGACCCCAACACCCCCTCGGCCTCTCCTTCCGCCTATATATTGCCCTCGGGACCAAAACCCTAAGGGCCCAATCAAAAATCCAGGAAAGAATCTGTAGCCACCGTCATCTCCATCCCTAGATCGGGAGGGATCTGAAGCTCTTCCCGGCACCCTGCCGGAGAGGGGAATTCACCCCGGTGGCCTTCTTCATCACCATGCAAGCCTCTGGTGTGATGCGTGAGTAGTTCATCCTTGGACTACGGATCCATGTAGTAGCTAGATGGCTGGTTCTCCTCCTTTGTGCTTTCATGTCTAGATCTTGTGAGCTCCGTTCATGATCAAGATCATCTATTTGTAATTCTGCATGTTGTGTTTGCGGGGATCCAATGGATATTGAGATGCTATTTCAGATTGATTATTGATTCTATCATGTCTTTGTTATTTGTGATCTTGCATGCTTTCCGTTGTTAGTAGCTATCTTGGCCAAGTAGATGCTAGCAACTCCAAGAGTTAGTATTTATGCTCGATAATGGGTTCATGCCTCTGGTAATGTGGGGAAGTGACAGAAATCTCTAAGGTACTAGATGTGCTGTTGCTACTAGGGAGAAAACAACAATCCTTTGTTCATAGAACAATCGTATTGTTTACTTTACACGCAGTTCGTAAAGCAATAATCTGTTGCTTGCAACTTAATACTGGAGGGGGTTCGGATGATAACCTGAAGGTGGATTATTAGTCATAGATGCAGTTGGATGGCGGTCTATGTATAATGTTTCGAGAATGGCAATGCCTTTGATACCATGGGTGAATTGAAAATGATTTTTGATACCCATGCTTACATAGAGAGTTATGATGCTTTAGAAAAGTTCTTTAGCTGCATGATGGAGGAGAATAGCTCCGTTAGTGAGCACGTACTCAAAATGTTTGGGTACGCCGATAAGCTTGTGTCCTTGGGAATAACGATTCCCATTGACTTAGGCATACATCATGTTCTCCAATCTCTACCACCTAGCTACAAGAGCTTTGTGATGAACTATAATATGCAGGGCATGAAGAATCTCTCCTCGAGCTTCTGTCAATGGTTAAAACCGCTGAAGTGGAGATCAAGAAAGAACATCAAGTGTTGATGATCAATAAGACCACCGGTTTCAAGAAAGACAAGAAGGGTAAATAGAAGGGTAAGAAGGGTGGCAGGTCCGTTGTTGTGCCTAAAAAGAAAACCCGAGCTAGCCCTAAGTCTGATACCGAGTGCTATTATTGCAAGGGGACTGGCCACTGGAAGCGCAACTGCCCCAAGTATTTAACAGACAAGAAAGTCGGCAAGATGAACAAAGTTATATTTGATATACATGTTATTGATGTGTACTTGACTAGTACTCGCAGTAGCACCTGGTTATTTGTACTGGATCGTTTGCTAATATATGTAACTCGAATCAGGGGTTGTAGAACAAGCAACAACTAGCAAGGGATGAGGTCAGGATGTGTATCGAAAATGGATCAAAAGTTGATATGATCACCGTCGGAACACTGCCTCTCCATCTACCGTCGAGACTAATTATAAATATGAATAATTGTTATTTGGTGCCTGCGCTGAGCATGAACATTGTATCTAGATTGTGTTTATTGCAAAGTGGTTATTCATTTAAATCCGAAAATAATGGTTGTTTGATTTATATGGATAATATATTTTATGGTCATGCACCTGTGATGAATGGTTTATTTCTATTGAATCTCGATAGCAGTGATACACATATTCACAATGTTGATGCCAAAAGGATTAAACTTGATAATTATATATCTGCATATATGTGCCATTGCCGTCTAGGTCATATCGGCATAAAACGCATGAAGAAGCTCTATTCTGATGGACTTTTAGAAACACTTGATTTTGAATCATTTGATACATGTGAGCTATGCCTAGGCAAGATGACTAGAACCCCATTTTCTGGCACAATGGAGCGAGCGACATATTTGTTGGAAATCATACATACTGATGTATGTGGTCCAATGAGTGTGTCAGCGCGAGATGAATATCGTTATTTTGTTACTTTCACGGATGATTTGAGTAGATCTGGATATATCTAGTTTATGAAACACAAGTCTGTAACCTTTGAAAAGTTCAAAAAAAATTAGAGTGAAGTGGAAAGTCATCGTAATAGAAAGATTAAATTTCTGCAGTCTAACCGTGGAGGTGAGTATCTAAGTTACGAGTTTGGCACACACACAAGAGAGTGTGGAATAGTTTCACAACTCACGCCTGCCGGAACACCACATCGTAATGCTGTATCGGAATGTCGTATTCATACCTTATTGGATATGTTTCGATCTATGATGTCTCTGACTGACTTGCCACTTTCATTTTGGGGTTATGCACTGGAAACTACCACATTCACTTGAAATCGGGTACCATCTAAATCCGTTGAAAAGACACCATATGAATTGTGGTTTGGAAACAAACCTAAGATGTCATTTCTTAAAGTTTGGGGTTGCGATGTTTATGTGAAGAAACTTTAGCCTGATAAACTCGAACCCAAAGCAGATAAATGCATCTTCATAGGATACCCTAAAGAAACAATTGGGTATTCCTTCTATCATAGACGCGAGGGCAAGGTCTTCGTTTCCAAGAATGGATCCTTTCTAGAGAAAAAGTTTCTCGTGAAAGGTGTGAGTAGTCGGAAGGGTAGAACTCGAAGAGGTTATTAAACCTTCTCTTCATGAAACGGCGAGTGGCGCAGTGCCGGAAACAGTTCCGGAGTTGACTTCACCAAATGAAGAAGGGATTAATGATAATGATCATGAAACTCCGAAAGAGGACACTACCGAACCTAGCAAGTCAAGAAGGACATGTGAAGCTCCTAAATTGTTCGGAAATCTTGTTGTGAATTTCATGATAGATGGAATTGATGACCCTGCAATGTATGAAGAAGCGATGATAATCCCGGATTCCAACAAATGGCTATAAGCCATGAAATCCAAGATGGGATCCATGTACAAAAACCAGGTTTGGACCTTGGTGGACTTACCTCACGACTGGAAAGTCGTTGAGAATAAATGGATTTTCAAGAAGAAAACTGATGCTGATGGTAATGTGACCATATATAAAGCTCGACCTGTCGCAAAGGGGTTTTGAAAAATTCAAGGAGTTGACTACGATGAGACTTTCTCTCCCGTAGCGATGCTAAAGTCGGTTAGGATTATGTTAGCAATTGCTGCATATTTCGATTATGAAATTTGGCAGATGGATGTCAAAACCGCGTTCCTCAATGGTAATATTGAAGAAGAGTTATATATGATACAACCAAAGGGTTTTGTCGATCCTAAGGATGCTAACATGGTTTGCAAACTTTAGCAATCCATCTATGGATTGAAGCAAGCATCCCAGAGTTGGAATCTCTAGTTTGATGAGGTGATCAAAGAGTTTGGTTTTGTACAAACTTACGGAGAAACTTGTATTTAGAAGAAAGTGAGTGGGAGCTCTGTGGCATTTCTAATATTATATGTGGATGCCATATTATTGATTGGAAATGATATAGATCTTTCAAACAGTGTTAAAAGTTATCTAAACAACAAATTTTCGATGAAGGACCTTGGTGAAGCATCATACATATTAGGCATTAAGATCTATAGAGATAGATCAATGCGCCTACTTGGGCTATCACAAAGTACATACCTTGATAAGATTTTAAAGAAGTTTAAAATGGGCGGAAGTAAGAAAGGGTTCTTATCTATGTTGCAAGGCAACACATTGAGTAAGACTCAAAGTCCGGCTATGGCGGAAGAAAGAGAGATAATGGATAAGATCTCCTATGCCTCCGGCATAGGCTCTATAATGTATGCCATGCTATGTACGAGGCCGGATGTGGCACATGCTGTTAGTTTGACTAGTAGGTACCAATCTGATCCAGGTTTGGAACACTAGATAGCGGTCAAGAATATCCTTAAGTACTTAAGAAGAACTAAGGATATGTTTCTCGTGTACGGAGGTGAAGAAGAGTTGGTCGCTAAGTGTTATGTCGATGCTAGCTTTGACACCGATCCAGATGACTCTAAGTCTCAATCTGGATACATATTTCTCATGAATGGAGCGTCAATTAGTTGGAGGAGATCCAAACAACCTGTGGTGGCAGGATCAACAAAGGAGGGAGAATATGTTGTTGCTTCAAAAGCAGCGCATGAAGCAGTTTGGATGAAAGAGTTCATAACTAAACTGGGTGTGGTTCCTAGTGTGTTGGACCCAATGGTGATCTATTGTGACAACAATGGAGCCATAGCCAATGCTAAGGAACCAAGGTCTCACAAGAATTCCAAGCATATCAAGCGCCAGTTTCACTCCATCCACGAGCATATCAAGGATGGAGATATAAAGATTTGTAAAGTACATACGGATCTAAATGTAGCGGATCCATTGACTAAAGTTCTCCCTAGGGAAAAACATGATCAACATTAGAACTCCATGGGTGTTAGATTTATCACTATGTAAACTAGATTATTGTCTCTAGTGCAAGTGGGAGACTGAAGGGAATATGCCCGAGAGGCAATAATAAAGTTGTTATTATATTATTCCAAGTATATGATAGTTGTTTATCTTGCATGCTACACTTGTATTAATTGGAAACGTTAATATGTGTGTTTTTAATGAAAAAATACAAAGTTCCTAGTAATGCCTCTTATATAAACTAGCTCGTTGATTAACAAGATGATCAAGGTTTCCTGATCATGGACATTGGATGTTGTTAGTAATGGGGTCACGACATTGGTGGAATGATGTGATGAACATTCATCTGAAGTATAGCAATACGATCAAAGTCATTGTGTTTAAATTGCTATAATAGCATACGAAGTACTTCTAGTCCTTAGACCATGAGATCATGTTAATCACTAACACTAGAAGAGTAACTTGATAACATCAAACGTCACACAGTAACATGGTGACAATAAAGATGGGTTCAGATACTCCGAAGGTGTTATGCAGAGGCTCATGGATCAAGAGTGGGATTTGTCCATCCCGATAACGGATAGATATACTCTGGGCCCTCTCGATGATATCACAATGAGATAGCTTGCAAGCAAGTGATTAGATCACTAGATTGTTATATCACGGGAACGAGAAAAGAGTGCATGTCGGTAACAAGATCAAACTAGGTATGGGGATAACAATGATCGAATCTCAGACATGTAATATATCACGAGACAAAGGGATTTAGTTACTAACATTAAAAGTTCTCACGATCACAGAAGTCATCGTTGAATGTGTAGGAGTCAGCACGGATCTCTAGGTCCCGCTGCTGATAATTGATCGGAGAGGGGTCTCGATCATGTCTGCATTATTCGCGAATCGTAGGGTGACACACTTAAGGGATACCACACCATTTGGAGCAAATATGTTTTAGATAAAAGAATTAGAAAGTGTTGGAATTATTTCAATGGACACCGAAATTATTTTGGGTGAAATTGCTGAAATTGGTTCTGCATTTGATATTGAAATGTTGTAGGGGGTTTTATGTGAATGTTTGTTAATTAAAGTAATTAACAAAATTCTGAATAAAATAAATAAAAGATTTGCTCCACCCACATGAGTGGAATTTTGAGTGGTGGCAAATTTATGTGAGTGGGAGCTCCACTCAAATGAATGTGGAAGAGGTGGGGGCACCTCCCTTAGCCACCGGCCATGGAGAGGGGCCGCCCCCTCTCCCTATAAAAATCCCATCACTCCCTCGTCTCATCTCACACCTCCTCATGAAGGATCTCTCTCCCCCTCTAGATTTATTTCCCATGGTCTCGGATTAGCGAGGTACATGTTCCGGTGGCTTTTGTCTGAAAGGAGTTGCTGGTTCCGCTGCATCGCTGGAGCGAGGAGGCGGAGGTTGTTCGGTGGACTGGACGTGTGTGCGATCATGGATGCGCTGTTGATTTTTAGTGCTGGACTTCCTCTCGGTCTTGAGATCAGCAAGCGTATGACTACATCATCCACAAGTTCAACCTCGTAACACTTTGTCGGTCTTCAAGGGTATGTTCTCTATGGATGTATATCCACCGGTTGTTTGTATCTAGGTAGATAGATCTTGGTGCTTAGTAGTTCTCATTGTAGGAAAAAAATTATTTTCTATGCTGCGAACCCAACAGAAGGCGCTCCAAGTGAGCCTAGTCGAGGGCTCGCATGTGCTTCATCTATGGCAGGAAGACTTTGCCGAGGACTTCCTAGCTAGGGGGTGATGCCTACGCACTTCTATTCTTGTAGACAGTTGTTGGGCCTCTAAGTGCAGAGGTTTGGAGAACAGCAGCAAGTTTCCCTTAAGTGGATTACCCAAGGTTTATCGAACTCAGGGAGGAAGTGGTCAAAGGTATCCCTCTCAACCAACCCTGTAATCAAGATACAAGAAGTCTCTTGTGTCTTCAACACACCCAATACACTTGTCAGGTGTATATGTGCACTAGTTCGACGAAGAGATAGTGAAATACAAGTGGTATGGATAATTATAAGTGGTAACGGTGCTAGAAAAGAGCTTGACGGGTAGGAAGAGAGTAAAGACAATCTGAAATAAAGATGGAAGCAAGCAAACATGTAACAAATCTAGTTGAAAACGATGTTTCAATGATTAGAAACAAGGCCTAGGGATCATACTTTCACTAGTGAACACTCTCATATAAATATCTTCTCTTTATGATACTACTCTGAACTACTGTCCGGTTGGACACTCTAATCCATGGTAGGGCTATAACAACACTCCTCAAAGTCCGCTTTCCCCATCTAGATAACCACACACTGTCACCTTGAGCGCTAGATGGTTCCAACAAACACCACAATTTCATAGAGACATCCAACTCCAAATATAACTCATAACAAGTATTTGTAATCTCTAGCCTAAGTGCCACCATGGTGTGCACACTATCACTTTCACACACGTGGGGAGAGCCAGAGATCTATTAAAGCACTTCAGTAGCAAGGTAGATCTACTTGATTACAAAGCTCATGATCACAATATGATCATGCATAGAGAGAGAGATGAACACATAGCTACTGGTAGAACCCTTAGCCTCGAGGAAGAACTACTCCCTCATCATCATGGGAATCAGCAACGGTGATGGAGATGGCGGTGGAGTTGATGGAGATGGCTCCGGGGGCACTTCCCCATCCTGATAGGGTGCCAGAACAGAGACTTGTTGTCCCCCGAATCTCCCCTTCGGTGGCGGCGGCGCTGCGGAACTTTTCGTGGCTAGAGGCTAGATTATTTAAGGTTTCTGCATTGGAGGCTTCTTATAGGCGAAAGGGCGATGTCAGAGGGTGGACCAGGGGCCCACACCCCTTATTGGCGTGGCCAAGGGAGACCCACGCCACCCTATGGTGTGGCCAGCCCCTAGCCCCTCTCCGTCTCGTCTTCTGGCTCTGTGAGTCTTCCGGTAAGACTTCGGCTTTTGTCTGGTCCAATTCCGAGAATATTTCTTTTCCAGCTTTTCTGAAACAAAAAACAGCAGAAAACAGGCAACTGGCATTGTGGCATCTTGTTAATAGGTTAGTTCCAGAAAATGCATAAAGTATCTCCAAATGTAGGCAAAACATAAGAAAGATACTAACAAGCATGGAACATCAAAAATTATAGATATGTTTGCAACGTATCAACATCCCCAAGCTTAACTCCTGCTCGTCCTCGAGTAGGTAAGTGATAAAAAGAAAGAATAATTTTTGAGGTGACATGCACCATCATAATCTTGATCAAGGTATTTATAAAACATTGATAGCTGGGATCATAGTACTTTAACATAGCATGAAAGATATAGTTCTAACAATAAGACATAGCAACTATGTTGTAACATGAAAAGATACAAACAAAAGATTCATGAATAACAATGCTTTGAAAGACGTTTGTTTGTTTCACATAAAGAAAACATAATGAGAATGGCATTCAGCTTGTCCTTCATAGTGTAGCAAAATATAAATGCATAGAACACCTTCAAAGTTCATAAGGGTGACTAGATACAAGTAGTTTAAGAACAAGCAATATCAAAGTTATGCATCAATCAACAAGTCTTGGGACAATGCAGATTAAACTAAGAATGGCCACTATGCTCTCTTAATAGGTGCATAAAGATAGAAGATGGAGACTCAATATAAAAGTAAAAGGAATGCCTTCATAGAAGGAAGCAAGGATTCAAGTCTCATAAAGAGCTTCCAAAAATTATGGTACTTATTAGCTTTGCTCTGATTGCCCCTATCATAAGCAGAAGTGATTAAGGTTTAAAGTGAAAAAACTATGGAGTATATGCTTGACAAAGTATAAGTTGGCAATCTCATGTCCCTTGAATACGAGGGCCGCTCCTCATGCTACTCAAGTTTAGTTACCGATAAGTTCTTGTCATAGTAAGTACATGTGTATCATAGAGAACCGCCAACGGGGTACCCTTGCCCGATGATACGGAAGAATCCCCATATCAAAATGACAAGGCAAGCAGACAATAAGCATCTCAGAAATCTTCTTATTTACCATGGGAAAATGGTGCTTTTTTTCTCTCTTTCCTCTTTTCTCATCTCTTTTTTACTTTTTCTCGATCTCTATCTCTTTTTTATAAGAAGAATGCTTCCTAGATTGCTCATTATGGTTACGCTGCAGGTTTCCACCATGATTAGGCATGGATTAGACCAGCCACCCAGGCGTTCCTCTAACACACATACATAACTCCATGGACTTACAAGCTCCCCTTTCATTTCACATCGACGACATCCATAAACAAAAGAGCATGATATCAACTGGGTACAATGTACAAGTGCAATGTTGAAAGCATTCCCCATGACAAAATGGTTCTGCTAATCCCCAACATATAAGTGCAAGCATATACAACATAGATGACACAATGGTTCAAGTTTATTAGGGGCAAGAAAAGTAAAGTGTGCCATCAAGTTCGTGAGAGCTTTAATCACTAATTTTCACATAACAAGTTTAATTTAGAAGGTAGATAAAAACATGAATATACTTGGAATAGCAAATGCTAATAGGTAGGTATGGTGGACTCTTTGGAATAACTTGGTTTTATTTGGAGTTGGATGCATGAGTGGAACTTATACTTGGTATGGAGGCTAGCAAAAGACTGGGAGCGACCAACTAAGAGAGCAATAATGGCCATAATCATGCAAAGCGACAAAACATCATTAATTAAAGCATAAAGTGATATTACAAGTCGAAAACTAAATGATCATAGAGGCTAAAGTGACTAGTTCATAGTCATAACATGGTGTGAGCATGTGCCAAGTCAACCCAAACAAAGCATCAAAGGATAATACCATAATACTATGCTTTAATATGCTAAAACAACGCATGATTCTTTCAAGGCACATTAAGCAATCTCAATTATTTGTAACAAGTCATGCTACAACAAAAATCACTAGGCATAAGGTCAAAAAACATCTAACATGACATGATAAAGTCTAAGCCACAGTCAAAACAAGCTCCCTTTTGTACCACTAAAGCATGAAGCTTTCTACTCTCTTCCAACACCAATCGAAAAATAAAGCTAAACGCAGTGCTAGCAAAGGAGAGCACTCAAAGAACAATAAGAGTGAAAACTATAGTGTTCTTGGCAATGAATAACTAGGTGTGTCTCTCTCCAAAAGAAGTGTGTTGGGATCCAATCAACTTATTGTAGCAAAGAAAGCAAGAAAACTAAAAACAAAGATGAAGACGCTCCAAGAACAAAACAATTGTGTATGACACAATAAAAATGAAGTATCTAGAAAGACCTGAGATTTTTGTTGATGAAGAAGGGGATGCCTTGGGCATCCCCAAGCTTTGGCGCTTGTACCTCTTGAATATTTCTTGGGGTGACACGGGGTGGCATCCCCAAGCTTGATGTTTTGTCCATACTTCATCTTATCACATTACTCTTCCCTACACTTAAAAATTTCCTTCATACAAAACTTCACACAATCTTCATTAGCAACATTAGTGTACTCAAGATAATAAGTCTTTTGGTTCAGTTTCAACAGAAGTAAAACTTCCCTTAAAACACAAGCTACTGTAGCACTTCCTTTAAAAAGTTGAAATGATCAAAGAGAACTCAAAGAGAAAGAGATTAAGAGGCAAATGCAAGTAATGGCAGAAATCTGTCAAAACAGACCAATAGGTAAAAACCAATTTTTTCGAAGACCTTTTGTTGCTCAAATCGAAAAGTTTTGAACTAACAAAAGTTGGATAACAACCTAGGGCAGACGCACAAAAGTTACAGCTCAAACCGACATACAACGATTTTTCACGAATTTTTACAGCGAAGCACAAAAATCTATTTCAGGACAGCAACTTTCCCAAGTCTTACTTCTCTCTCATTAGAGATTACTCTTGGCAGAAATACCACACAAAAAGGATAAGGAGCGGTTATTATAGAGATAATAACTTCCAAGACTCATCAAAAAGGTTCCTAACAAAATTTGGGTTATCTCCCAATAAATGCTTTTCTTTAACTCCTTTGAGCTAGGCATGATAATTTCGATGATGCTCACATAAGAAATATGAATTGAAGTAAAAGATAGCATCAAGAAGAAAATATGGAACAAATTTAAGTCTAACCCACTTCCTATGAAAAATAATCTTGTAAATAAACAAGTTATGAAAGCACAAAGCAACAAGCACAGGGAAAGCAAAACAAGTGCAACTTCGAAAATTTCAACATAAAGAGGGGAAACTTAATATTGTTGAGTTGCATAAAACCATGTTTTCCTCTCTCATAATAACTTTCAGTAGCATCATGAATAAAAATTAACAATATAACTATCACATAAAACATTCTTATCATGAGCCACATGCATAAAAGAATTAATACTCTCCCTATAAGCATGGTCATTCTTATTAATCGTAGTGGGAATAAATTCAACAAAATAGCTATCATTATTATTCTCATCACCATAATCATCAAATATAGGAGGCATATTGTAATCATAATTAATTTTCTCCTCAATAGTAGGTGGACTGAAAATATCATATTCATCATTGTAATCATCATATATTGGAGTCATAGTGTCATCAAAGTAAATTTTCTCCTCCGTGCTTGGGGGACTAAAAATATCATGCTCATCAAAACCAGCTTCCCCAAGCTTAGACTTTTCCATAGCATTAGCAATAATGGTGTTCAAAGAATTCATACTAATAACATTGCTATTAGCACGCAAATAAAGTTCCATAGGTTTTTTTATTTTCTCTTCAAACACCTCATGTCCTAACTTAAGATAAATACTATAAAGCTCTCTATTTTGTTGTTGTTTTCCATTAAGCCTAACTAGTGAAAATAAAACATGAAACAAAAAGATATAATTGCAGAATCTAAAGGAAATAACTCCGAGCACTCACACATCAGCAACTGTACTAGAAGATAGCTTAGTAGCCAGAGGATGTGAGTACCTTTTACCTTACCTCCCCGGCAACGACGCCAGAAAATAGCTTGATGCCCACACACTTCTATTCTCGTAGATAGTTGTTGGGCCGCCAAGTGTAGAGGTTTGTAGAACAGCAGCAAGTTTCCTTTAAGTGGATTACCCAAGGTTTATCAAACTCAGGGAGGAAGTGGTCAAAGGTATCCCTCTCAAGCAACCCTACAATCAAGATACAAGAAGTCTCTTGTGTCCCCAACACACCCAATACACTTGTCAGGTGTATAGGTGCACTAGTTCGGCGAAGAGATAGTGAAATACAAGTGGTATGGATAATTATAAGTGGTAACGGTGCTAGAAAAGAGCTTGACGGGCAGGAAGAGACTAAAGGCAATCTGAAAAAAAGATGGAAGCAAGCAAACATGTAACAGATCTAGTTGAAAACGGTGTTTCAATGCTTAGAAACAAGGCCTAGGGATCATACTTTCACTAGTGAACACTCTCATATAAATATCTTCTCTTTATGATACTACTCTGAACTACTCTCCAGTTGGACACTCTAATCCATGGTAGGGCTATAACAACACTCCTCAAAGTCCGCTTTCCCCATCTAGATAACCCCACACTGTCACCTTGAGCGCTAGATGGTTCCAACAAACACCACAATTTCATAGAGACATCCAACTCCAAATATAACTCATAACAAGTGTTTGTAATCTCTATCCTAAGTGCCACCATGGTGTGCATGCTATCACTTTCACACACGTGGGGAGATCCGGAGATCTATTAAAGCACTTCAGTAGCAAGGTAGATCTAATTGATTACAAAGCTCATGATCACAATATGATCATGCATAGAGAGAGAGATGAACACATAGCTACCGGTAGAACCCTTAGCCTCGAGGAACAACTACTCCCTTATCATCATGGGAATCAGCAATGGCCATGGAGATGGCAGTGGAGTCGATGGAGATGGCTCCTGGGGCACTTCCCTGTCCCGGTAGGGTGCCAGAACAGAGACTTTCTATCCCTTGAATCTCCCCTTCGCTGATGGCGGTGCTGCGGAACTTTTCGTGGCTGGAGGCTGGATTATTTAGGGTTTCTGCATTGGAGGCTTCTTATAGGCAAAAGGGCGATGTCACAGGGTGGACCAGGGGCCCACACCCCCTGGTGGGGTGGCCAAGGGGGACCCGCGCCACCCTATGGTGTGGCCAGCCCCTGGCCCCTCTCCGTCTCGTCTTCTGGCTCCGTAGTCTTCCGGTAAAATATCGACTTTGGCTTTTGTCCGGTCCAATTCCGAGAATATTTCTGTCAACACCTGGATTTTTAATCCGAGATGCCTGTTATGCCATACCTCACAATCCCAGGATTACCATTTTTGCGAGACATAACAGATTGGATATCACAGTACATCATCTATTACAAACCATAATAAGGTTTTACACAAATAAGGGATCTCATGATCCAGTCATAATACAAACAAGTAGCGGAATAATAAGCATAGCGGTGGGCTCCATCTTCAGTGTCACAGACAATGCTGACGATGGGAGATGATCCTAGTTGTCATAGCCGTCCTGCTGTCCTTCTTCCGGATAGTCCTCCTCATAGTCTGGCCACGGGAATAGCCAGGGACAAAGCCATGAGTACTCTTTAAGTACTCGCAAATTATCACTAACAAGTAAGGTAGTTGCTAGTAGGGATGCTAAGCTCTAAGTTTATTTGCAAAAGCTAGATTCATCTTAAGCTGTGTTCAGAAGTAAAGAAAGCTAATTTAATGTTCTAAAATCACTTTAAGTGGGACACATAGTTTTCATAGTCACAACCCTGTTGTGGTCAAGTTAAAGTCATAGTTCATTTCATAAGTCATTTTGAAAACATCTGACGATGGAACAGTATGGACACTCCAACTGTCCATGACCGCAGACGCGGCTATTCGAATAGTTTGACACTCTGCAGAGGTGGTACACTTTCACCACAAAATTCGATACATCCATCAGGGATAACCCTAAATCATCATACTTAGTATGCGGATAATCAATCATACCCTTTCCTTTACACACTCTAGTACAAGCACCTCTCTTATGAGCTTGGCCACCCAGCCATGGCCATCTGCCATCCTGGGCACTACATAAGTGGACATCATCAATAGGTATCCTCAGCTCAAACCTCTTCCGCAAGGGAACCCATACTAATGCATATAAACTTCCGGCTAAGCCTTACCCAATTCATGTATTGTGGTTGTACGGTAAAATTGGAATGGTATCGCATTCGAACCCATCCATCAGTTTTTATAAAGGGCTAAGGCTCATGCCTCAACATTTTCATCATCATAAACCATTTGTGTTTCTCAACACATGTCAAAACATCTCAATAGAATGACTCATCATTCCAAGGTTTTCATAATCGTTTTCACCAAGTATTCCCATCTAAAGTGATCAAGTTTTATACTTAGCACTAGCCAGTAAGTTTAAGAGTGTTCACTAAAGAGGGGTGCTAATCTTCAATCTCATGCCATAGAATGACATCTAAGTGTAACTAGATAGGGAAAGTTTTATACTCTTTATGATATCTATACTAAAAGTAAAGAACTTTGGTAAAGTAAAAGAAGGTAAAGCTTGCAAGTAAAACTTGGGAGGGGTATAAATCAAAAATGGTATAACCAAAGCATGCCTAGTGCATCTTTCTTAGGTTATCAAGCTTTCAAGTGTTAGCTTGCATTGTTAATGATGGCTTGCAAGTAGTAGCTTGCCAATAATAGTTTGCCTTGATTGGTGCAGTGATTGAAATTCTCCTCGTCTTCTTCGGGGTAGAACTCCTCCTCCTCGTAGACTTGGTCGATACTATCGTCTATAAAGGAATACGGGATACACAATCACCAAACAATACTTAACTAGTCTATTTAGCACACTAAGGCACACACTTGATGATCTAGTATCATCACAATCATCACAAGATTTAAAGAACTAGTTTCATTATTTTATTTGAGAAAAGTAATTTCTACTCATTAAAAATATTTAGGATTTAATATTCTCCAATTAAAATATGGGATCATGTAGACACATGTCATCACCACATATTCTAATACATAGGAATGTGATTGAAAGGGTTGGTCACATTTTATAAAGTTTAAGATTATTATTTAATAGATTTAAAGTGACTAGAAATGCCTATATAGCATTATTTTGGTACTAGTCCAAAATCACTGCATGCAATCTTAGATATTTTTACATATTCATATAGGTATTGTAAAATGTGATTTTTGAGAGTTGGAATCAACTCAAAAGCTATTATGGTTGATTTTTGAAAAATCTTTGAATGCAGAAAAGTCTTTGTCTTGTTATTTTTGCTATATGTGATCTCTAACTCCAATTGATTTCAATCCAATGGTCTTGGATAGATATTTTAATTATCTTTCTAACAAAATTTGAATCATGCATTTTGGTTAAGTGAAACTCTCTGAATTGATTTTTGAATAAGTCGGCAGAATCTAGTTTAAACCTAAATGAAAAAACACTTATTTGAATCTTCGGGCCAGCGCGGGAAAAGAAATGGTCCGGCCCAGTGGCGCTTCGCGGCGTAGCGGGCTACTGATAGGTTGGTCCCGCACGTTAGCGGCACATCTAACGCGAAGCGGTACGGGGCAATCTCAGTGCTACGATTAGAACAAGATCTACGGCTGTGGTTCGTCGTCTCCGGTGAACAGCTTCGGTGAGAACGAACCCTAACGCGGTACGTTGGGGGTCTACGTGGGCTCACCTGGGCTCCAGCTAGGCTTGGCGATGGGGGCGTTCGAACTGGTAGACGACGACGGTTCGAGGCGTGGTCGCGGCAGCTCCTGGGGCAGCTCCAATCGACATCGCCTCTTCTCCTCTGCAGCGGACGGCTCCGGCGAAATTCCGGCAAAGGTAGGCTCGCCTTGATCTAGGGATGGGGTGGAAGGATCAGTGGGGAGAGGGGAGTGAGATGGTGTGCAAAATTGGGGTGGAGGAGGCCTCCTTTTATAGGCTCGACGAAGGGACCGAGCGGCATGGGCACGGCTCGTCGGTGGCAACGCTACAGGTAGCTAGCGGCGCGGCTGGAGGTAGGGGACGGTGCGTGGTCTCCTGTCGGTCCTCTCAGGCTTAAAGGTGAGGCAAGGGGCGGCCGCATTTGGTTTGGAGCGGATGGTGCTCTGCGCGGTAGAAGCGGCGTTCGACGCAGCACACGGTGGCTGCGGGTCAAGCGGCGACGAATGAGCATGTCTGGGCGGCTGCTGGAGTCATGACGGAGCAGTGTGCATGGGCTGCGGTCGAGGCGCAGCGTGTGCACGCTGTTCGGGAGCGGCGCTCTAGCGCGTGCTCGGCATGGCGCAGACGCTCCGGGCGTGGCGTTTCTAGCATGGTCCACTGCCTGTCTTTGATCATGGGGTGCACAGGGGTGGCGGTGTGACCTTGGCTACCTCCTAGATGTCATGTGTGAGCTTGGGCTGGTCTGCTGGGAGCGGTCCATGGTCGACCAGCATGGGGGTGCTCGGGGTGGCTCGGCACTGGTGCAAACAACAGAGGGGAGTGGTGTTATGGTGCTAGTTGGGACTAGGGGAGACCAGGGACACGTTTTGGTGAGAATTGGTAGGCAAGGCATTGATCAAGAACAGTAAAAGTTTGGCAGCTAATTCTGTGCTCACCAAGTGTTCGATACAATACCCGCATGAGATTTAAATTTGAATTTTTTGATTCAATTTTTTTGAGTGGTCTTGTATTAAGCTTGAGAGACTAGGTTTGCTTGGGATTGCCAAGGTGAATTCATTTGATGGGTTTTTTTCAAAAATGAGGATCTTCACATATGTATTGGTTCAATTTTCAAATATCATTTAAATTGCTTTGCTAGATGTTTTTGTAAGTGTGTAAGGTGGGCCTTGGTACATCTTTACTTGCACTAGCAAGGGGTGAAATGATTTGAGAAATTTTCTGTTTGAAATTGACTTCTAGGAACACCTAAAGTGGCTTAGTGGATTAAAATGGTCAAAATGACCATTTGCCTTATCTTATCTTATTTGATTTCTTTTTCTTTGGATTATGTTTGTAAATGGTCTAGAGGATGTGGCATTCACCTTTAAACCATTTCATATCATTTAGAACAATCAAGCATGGCATTTTCAAACAATTCTGCACTAATGCATACACACATGCATTCATGAACCATTTTAATAATAAAAGTTTTTGTTAACCCTAAATTGGGTGATTAGGATTTAATAACCTTGATTAAAGTTTTGGGATGTTACAATTTATTTTCTAGCTTTTCTGAAACCAAAAACAGCAGAAAATATGCAACTGGCACTGTGGCATCTTGTTAATAGGTTAGTTCCAGAAAATGCATAAAAGTATCTCCAAATGTAGACAAAACATAAGAAAGTAGATACTAAACAAGCATGGAACATCAAAAATTATAGATACGTTTGCAACATATGAGGAGGCGGTGGTTTGGGAGGTGGGTCCTTGCTGTCATGCCAGGATGGACCCCCGACCACTTCGTGGTGTGAGGGACTGTCACGGCAATAGTCCGTGTACATGGATCTAGTGGTTTAGCGATAGTAGGTGGCAGTTAGATGAGTGTGGAGGGAAAATATGTGAATCAGGGACTGGTTTGGCCGATGTGTGGATGGATGAGGTGTTGGAGATATGCCCAAGAGGCAATAATAAATTGGTTATTATTATATCTTTGTGTTTATGATGAATGTTTACATCTCATGCTATAATTGTATTATTAGGAAACACTAATACTTGTGTGTTTTGTAAACATAAAAGAGTCCCTAGTAAGCCTCTTATTAAGACTAGCTTGTTGATTAATAGATGATCATGGTTTCCTGATCATGGACATTGGATGTTATTAATAACAAGATTATATCATTAGGAGAATGATGTGATGGACACACACCCATAGTAAGCATAGCATAAGATCAAGTCAGTAAGTTTGTTTTGCTACAAGCTTTCAAATACATAGTAACCTAATCCTTCGACCATGAGATTGTGTTAATCACCATCACCGGATGAGTGCTTTGATGACATCAAACGCTGCTTCGTAACTGGGTGGTTATAAAGGTGGCATTAGGTATTCTGAAAGTATGTGTTGATGCGTATGGATCAAGATTGGGATTTGTCCATCCATATGACGAATAGATATGCTCTAGGCCCTCTTAGTGGAATGTCATCTAATTAGCT
Organism: Avena eriantha; assembly: GCA_910589775.1. NCBI lineage: Eukaryota > Viridiplantae > Streptophyta > Magnoliopsida > Poales > Poaceae > Avena > Avena eriantha. Next base: position 243,078,950 of record OU342742.1, on the reverse strand, counting down.
TGCAAGCATGTGACTAGGTCACAAGGGATGACATATCATGGAACGAGTAAAGAGTACTTTTCGGTAACAAGGTTGAACTAGGTATGGAGATACCGATGATCGAACCTCGGATAAGTAGAGTATCGCGTGACAAAGGGAATTGGTTTCGTATGTTAATGGTTCTATCGATCATGAAGTCATCGTTGTGTATGTGGGAGCCATTATGGATCTCCAGATCCCGCTGATGGTTATTGATCAAAGAGGTGTCTCGATCATGTCTGCATATTCACGAACCGTAGTGTAGCACCCCGGTAAAACCAGTACTAGAAAATTGCTTGGTGTTTCTATTTTGTGCATCATCATGACCGCATGCTCATGCCATCATGCCACATTGCATTTGAGTATCTTCATGTCTGCATGCATATGTTTGTCTAAAACTATTTTCTAAAAGCCTATATTTGTTTTCTAAATATCCCCTGTCTTTATTTCAAATTAAAACCCCAGCCTCTTTCGAATATTTTGTTTGTCTAAAAAAAAATTACAAAAGTCTCTTAAAATAACAACAAAAATTTATATTATTTTAGGGGAGGCAGCCGGCCAAGCCCAAAAGCCCAGCTAGCCAGCCTACTACCCCGCCAACCAAACCCTAATCAAACCCTAGCCAGCCGCCACACCCCACCCAGCCGCCACCACCTACAGCTGGGCACACAAGCACGTGCACACACACACACGCGCGCGGTGCACCGCACCGACGCGGCCCAACGTAGCGTGTGCGGCCACTCACGATGCCCCTGGCCCCACCCTGCATGCGTGTCGCGACCAAGCCGCACCCGCATGTCACCGTCTCTCTCCGTGAGTCCCACCACGTCGTTGACCCGATGCCACCATCCCGATCCCACCCCGCTCCCACACGTCTCGCACACCTCCTTCGATCGATCCCCACCTACCCCGACCTTCTCCTCCTTGTTCCCGAGCCCAAGCTGAGCACCCCATCCCCGATCGAGTCACCGCAGCCACTCTCTGAGCATCGCCGCCCCTCCTCTCTGGTCGCCGTCGCCAGTCACGCCGCCGCCTGGCTCTCCTCGACCTCCTCGCTCGCGTCGGACCCTACCTACCTACCGCCGCGCGAGGCCTCGCTGAGCCACGCCGTCGTCGGCCTCATCGACCCCTATCCCTGGCTGCTCCTCCCCACCTCACGCACCGACTGCCTCCGGCCGAGCCACCCCGATGAACCCCCTCTCTTCTGCGCCTCCTCGCATGTAGAAGTTCCACTGTGCCACCCTCCTTGCGGGCCCTACTGCCAGGAGTGTGTCCCGCCACCATCTTCCTCCCTAAGCCCACCACGGCCACCTTGCCATACGACGCCTTGACCTCCGCCATGCCAAGATCCCCGCCTCCGCGGTACTACCTCTCCGCCTTCTCTTCGCAGGCCCTGCCTCGCCATGCTCTGTTGTCTACTTCCCGGTTCCGTTTGTTCTGTTTTCAGCCGAAGATTACCGACTACGTGCGCATGTCCGTGGGCGCTGACGTCCTCCCCTTCTCCTTCAGGTCATGTACCGCTGGTTGTTGGCCAAGCCTACACTAGGCTACCCTATTCCCGACAGTGTTTGGAGGCCACATGAACGTGTTCCCTATCAGCCCGTTGTATCCTATCTGCAAGGCGTTCGTGTTAATGTTTGAACACCACAAGGCCTCCTAAAACACTCAAGTGACCATGTTCTGCCTTGCGTATAAGGGTACGAACCAAGATCGCCAACGCGCCGAAGTCCAAGACCGATCCGTTACCGCACCCCGTAGTCTTCTACATGGATTGCCACGATCGACTTCCCCGGATCCGAAGACCGAGCCTTAGCACGCCAAGATCTTCTCCTCGGAATCGCCATGACCTCCATCACAGAGACCGAAGACCCCCGAGGATCTAAAGACCGATCACGCCGTGCCCAAACCTCGTCGAACCCTCGGAATCCCAAGACCTTTGACCCCGCCAATGTGTGACCCTGTTTTTCCAAGGCCCCTATTTTGATGAATATAATATATCTTGTTGCTTGTTGCATAATTAAATTGTCATGCTTGCATACATATTTCGTGGGTCCAGGTTATTTTGTTGATTCACCTAATAATTAAATATGGAGACCATATGTGGGCGAATCTAGGCTTATATTAGCTCCATTTAAATTTGTGTAGCGAACCGATGCCATGTTCCGCCTTGTTAAGCCAACATTTAAATTGCGGGGTAGCTAAACAACATGAACCTCCTAATTAATTGTTGGGACTCTGGTTCCGCTTAACATGACGATGCATGCGTATAGGAATAGAGTGCAGAACATTAAGACGCAGAAATACACGTGAAAAACTAAAGCGAAACATACACACATGGAATTGCAGACAACAAATAGTCTGATGACTAATCCTAGAATCCTAACTAACAATCTACATACAATACAGAGCCGAGGAAGGGGATTGTGAAGCTCATTCAAAATTCTCTTATCCTATCGACGCACGATGGATTGAGTTGCATTAGGAGGTTCTAGATCGGGGACCTTAGAACTTTATGCTATGGTTGGACTTTATGTCTTAATGAATCTTCTACATATGAAAATAGCCTTAGGAACAATCACTAGGGGTGCACTTGCACATGTTTATAGCTGCACCTATTTTAGGTTTTGTCCAATGAGAATAAAACTTGTCAATATAAATACCATGTTGTTTAGAAATCTTTATGCTAAGTAAATCCATGCCGCCCTCAAGAATGTTTGTCACATATAAGAAAAAAAACTTGAGCTTGTCCTCTTGCTGCATAGAGGATTGGGATTTCTCTAAAAAGAACATTTACTTGTTTGCAATTACTTTAGAACAATTTACTTTTCTGCAAACTATAAACTCAAAACACCAAACATTTGCATCTTTTATTGTTTTACTTGTGAAACTTGCTAACCAATATATTCACCTCCTCGTGGGTTCGATAACCTTTTGTTTCTTGAAAGGTACTACAATATATCTACTACACTTGGGAGACACTAGTGACCCAGACACACAGGTTGTCTGTTGGACCACAAAGCCAACCCAAATTTGGGCTGGTGCAGGGAAACATACCATTCTGCATCGCGCGACCCTTTCGTTGGGAACCGTTTGGCCTTGACCCCTATCCGGTGAGATATAATCAGGCGGCCTCTGTCCATTTATGGGGTACCTTTAGAGTTTGCCTCCATCCATTTGCAAGTCCTCTTCTTCCACATAACGTGGGATGTCCATCCTCTTGACCTACGCACCGTGGCTGCTCCCTAATAAATGTTGGTAAATCATTCGCATGTACTATCGAGTCTTTTTAAATATCTTCAAATGCTTTGAATTATTAATTACTTTGCTCTTAGTGTGGAACCCAACTTTAGATCTAAATATGAACTAGGACGACCTTGTGTTGGTACCTTTTGAATCCCATCAAATTCACGGCTGATTTGTTAACTACTCTTCTCTTAGTATGGAGCCCTACTTTAGATCTATGTATGCATTAGACCGACCTTGTGTCGGTGTTTTTTAATCTTTTCAAATACACTGTATATTTGTTAATTATTTTGATGTTAGTGTGGTTGTACACTTTAGATCTACATATGCACTAGGTCAACCTTGAGTTGGTCTTTTTTAATTCCTTTGAATGCATGATGGATTTGTTAATTACTTTACTGTTAGTGTTGTTGTGTACTTTAGATGTACATATGCATTTTTCTATTTGTGTTGGTCTTTTTAAATTTCTTCAAATGAATGGTGAGTGTGTATAACCATCTATTAATTACATTAACTAGTCTCCTCTCTATGCCCTCCAGGGCACGGCTAGCATGCAATTATGCCTTCATGCAAGATAAATACCATACTTGAGACCTAGGACTGGAGTTTCTAAGGTAAAGCCTCAAACCTGGATGACCGAACTCTCGTTGTTGGGCGTATAAGCTAGTTGAAAACGCTCTAAGTTATCGAGGTGGGACTAAACTTCTAAACTTATAGAACATAAAAACCATAGATGCTATTGATGACCCACAAGTATAGGGGGTGTATCGCAGTATTTTCGAGGGAAGTGAAACCCAATTTATTGATTCGACACAAGAGGAGCCAAAGAATATTTATAAGCCTTAACAACTGAGTTGTCAATTCAGCCACACCTGGAAACAATCTTGCTCAATGCAGTTTATCAGTAGCAACAGTTTTATAGTAGCAATAGTAAAGTAATAGAAGTAATAAAGTAAAGAAGTAGTAACAATAGCAGTAACAGTAGGATTCGAGTGCGGTAGACATAGGGAAGGACAGACGGGCGTTGCATGGACAAGACAATTCACATAGCAATCAGAACATAGGGCAATTGCAGATAAATAAGATAAAGCATCCAAGTACTAGATAATACTAGGCATGTGTTCCAAATATAGTCATACGTGCTCGCAATGAGAACTTGCACAACATCTTTTGTCCTGCCAGCCCGTTTGCAGCGGGGCCTCAAGGGAACTAGTGCCAATTAAGATGCTCCTCTTAATAGAGCACCAGAGCAAAGCATTAACACTCAGTGAACACATGTGATCCTCACATCAAAGCCATTCCCTCCGGTTATCCCGATTTCTGTCACTTCGAGGCCATTGGTTCCGGACAACAACATGTGCATACAACTTGCAGGTAAGACCACAAACAATACTATCATAATGAATCAATAAGATGTTCAGATCTGAAATCATGGCACTCGGGCCCTAGTGACAAGCATTAAGCATAACAAGTTGCAACAAAGTCATAAAGCACTAATAAAAGATACTAGGCACCATGCCCTAACAATCTGATGCCATTACATGAACCATCTCATCCAATCCCTACCATCCCCATAGCCTATAGTGGGTGATTGCTCACTCATAGATGGGGGAAACATGGATGATCGATGGATAAGCGATGGTGATGATGATGGCGATGATCTCCTCCAATTCCCCGTCCTGACAGAGTGCCAGAAAGGAGTTTCTGGTGCTATTTTGTGGAATTTGGTGGTGGCGGCGGAGCAGAACTCCTTCTGGAAAAACATCGACCCCCCCTGAGTTTTTAGGTCAGAAGGCATCTTATAGGCGAAGAGGGAGACCGAGGTGGTGCCTGGGGCGGCCAGACCACCCCCAGGTGTCCCTTGGTGAAATAATGACTTTGGCTTTTGTCCGTCCAATTCCGAGAATATTCATTTTCTGACTTTCCTAGAACCAAAAACAGCAGAAAACAGGCAACTGGCACTGTGGCTCTTGTTAATAGGTTAGTCCAAGAAATCATATGAAAAATACTCCAAAGTGTGGACAAAACACAAGAAAGTAAATAAAACCAAGCATGGAACATCAAGAATTATAGATACATTTGCAATGTATCAACATCCCCAAGCTTAACTCCTGCTTGTCCTCGAGTAGATAAGTGATAAAAAGAAAGAATAATTTTTGAGGTGACATGCACCATCATAAACTTGATCAAAGTATTTGTAAAACATTCAAAGTTGGGATCATAGTACTTCAATCATAACATGAAAGACAAAGTTATATCAATAAGACAAAGAAACTATCTTGCAACATGAAAAGGCACAAACAAAAGATTAATGAATAACAATGCTCTGCAAGACGTTTGTTTGTTTCACATAAAGAAAACATAGCATAGTTGCATTCAGCTTGTCCCTCATAGAGTAGCAAACATGAATGCATAGGACACCTTCAAAGTTTATAAGAGTGACTAGATGCAAATAGTTTAAAACAAGCAATATCAAAGCTATGCATCAATCAACAAGTCTTGGGACAATGCACATAGAACTAAGAATGGCCACTATGCTCTCAAAGTAGGTGCATAAAGATAGAAGGTGGAGACTCAATATATAAGTGGAAGAAGGGCCTTCATAGAAGGAAGTAGGGATTCAAGTCTCATAAAGAGCTTCCAAAAACTATGGTACTTAATAGCTTTCAGCTCTGATTGCCCCTATCATAAGCATCTTGAAGTGATTAAGGTTAAAGTGAACAAACTATGGTGTATATGCTTGACGAAGTATAAGTTGGAAATCTCATGTCCCTTGAATACGAGGGCCGCTCCTCATGTTACTCAAGTTTATTTACCGGTAAGTTCTTGTCATCGTAAGTACATGTGTATCATAGAGAACCGCCAACGGGGTACCCCTTGCCCGATGATACGGAAGAATCCCCATATCAAAATGACAAGGCAAGCAGACAATGAGCATCTCAGCAATTTTCTTATTTACCATGGGAATATGGTGCTTTTTTCTCTCTTTCCTCTTTTCATAATCCTTTTTTTTTCCTTTTTCTCTTTTTTCTCAATATAGGACTCCTTTTTTATAAGAAGAATGCTTCATAGACAGCTCATTATGGTTACGCTGCAGGTTTCCACCATGTCAGCGTGGATTAGACCAGCGGCCCAGGCATTTCTCTAACACATATACATAACTCCATGGACTTACAAGCTCCCCTTTCATTTCACACCGACGACATCCATAGACAAAAGACAATGATATCAACTAGGTACAAAGTACCAGTGCAATGTTGAAAGCGTTCCCCATGACAGCATGGTTCTGCTAATCCCCGACAAATAAGTGCAAGCATATACAACATAGACGACACAATGGTTCAAGTTTATTAAGGGCAAGAAAAGTAAAGTGTGCCATCAAGTTTGTGAGAGCTTTAATCACTAGTTTTCTCATAACAAGTTTAATTTGGAAGGTAAACAAAAACATGAATATATTTGGAATAGCATATGCTAGTAGGTAGGTATGGTGGACTCTTTCAAATAACTTGGTTTAGGGAGTTGGATGCATGAGTGGAACTCATACTTGGTTGTGGAGGCTAGCAAAAGACTGGGAGCGACAAACTAAGAGAGTAATAATGACCATAATCATGCAGAGCGACAAAACATCATTGAACAAAGCATAAAGTGATACTACCAGTTGAAAACTAAAGGATCATAAAGGCCAATGGTGACTTGGGATAGTCATAACATGGTGTGAGCATGTGCCAAGTCAACCCAAATAAAGCATCAAAGGAGAATACCACAATACTATGCTTTAATATGCTAAAACAACGCATGATTCATCCAAGGCACATTAAGAAATCTCAATTGTTTATAACATGTCATGCTAAAGCAAAGAATACGAAGCATAAAGCCAAAACAATACCAAGCATGGCATGACAAAGCATAGGCCACGGTCAAAAACAAACTCTCTTTATCACTTAAGCATGAACTTTCCTACTCTTTTCCCAATCCAAACCAAACTATTTGAAAACCAATGCATGCAAGAGGGGTTCCAACCAATTTATTCAGCAAACTAAGCAAACCAAGCAAACCAAGCAAACGAAAAACCAAAACGAAAACGAAAAAGAAGACGCTCCAAGAACAACACAACTGTGCATGAAACAATAAAAATGAAGCGTTTGGAAGAAACCTGAGATTTTTATTGATGAAGAAGGGGATGCCTTGGGCATCCCCAAGCTTTGACGCTTGTACTTCTTGGATATTTCTTGGGGTGACACGCGTGGCATCCCCAAGCTTGAGCTTTACTCCATCCTTCATCTCATTACTCATTCCTTTCATACACCTGAAATTTTTCCTTCATACAAAACTTCACACAATCTTTATTAGCAACATTAGTGCACTCAAGATAATAAGTCTTTAGGTTCAGTTCTAACACCAATAAAACTTCGATTAAAACATAAGCTACTGTAGCACTTTCCTCAAAAATCTCAATTCCCCAAAAGAACTCAAAAAGGAACCAACAAGAAGCAAATGCAAATAAAGGCAGAAATCTATCAAAACAGACCAGCAGGTAAAGACAAATTTTTTCGAAGACCTTCTGTTGCTCAAATCGAAAAGTGTTGAACTAATGATAGTTAGATAACAACCTGGGGAAGAAGAACAAAAATTCATGCCTCAAAAGGACGTAGAGATATGTTACATGAATTTTTACGGTGAAGCACAAAAATCTGTTTCGGGACAGCAACTTTCCCAACCATTACTTCTCTCTCATTAGAGGTTACTCTTGGCACAAAAAGCAAATAAAAAGGATAAGGAGCAGTTATTACTGAAGTAACAGAAGGTATTCGAATAAGTTCCAAGACTCATCTAAAACTTTTGGGTTATCTCCCAATAAGTACTTTTCTTTAACGCCTTTAAGTTAGGCATGATAGTTTGAGAGGATGCTCGCATAAGAGATATGAATTGAAGTAAAAGAGAGCATCAAGAAGCAAATTCAAAACACATTTAAGTCTAACCCACTTCCTATGCATAGATATCTTGTATGCAAATAAATTCACAAAGAACAAAGTGACAGGCATAGGAAGATAAAACAAGAGTAACTTCAAAACTTTCAGCACATAGAGAGGTGTTTCAATACCATGAAAACTTCTACAACCATATTTTCCTCTCTCATAATAATTTTCAGTAGCCTCATTAATAAACTCAACAATATAATTATCACATAAAGCATGCTTTTCATGATCTACAAACACATAATTTTTATCAAGCTCAAAAATAGTGGGATTAAAACCTTCAATCCCACTTTTAACAATTCTATAAGAAGATGGCTGATCATTCAATATAGGACCATCGTCTAGAGCTTTATCATAAAAAATTTCTAAGCAAAACTCTTTAATACCATGCAAATCGAAGTTAAGCACAAATAAAGGATTATCATAGATAACATGAGCATAACATTCATCCTTCTTTGGTAAGTGTGGGGGACAATCAAATAATGTAAGGGATAAATAGTTACTCTCATTAGAAGGTAGGCATGGGTAGCTAATCCATTCTTCCTCGTTTTGTTCATCACTCTCCTCCTCTTTTTCATCTAATGAGCTTTTAGGTTCATCAATTTCTTCTTCCATAGGATCCTGCAAGGCATTAGTCTCTTCCATTTGTGGAAAGCATCTATTAATATATTCAAGAATATAGCCATTTTCTTCCTTGTAATTATAAAAGCAAAATCTAAGTATATCATAAACCTCATATTTATAAGGTGAATCATCAATATTTTCAAGCGAACTAGCAAGTTCAAAAGAACCCTTCCAAGCAATAAATTCCTCAATTTGTTCCACATCATAAAAGTCATAATTTCCCTTAATATAAGAAGATATGGTAACATCATCATTATACTCACATTGAAAAGGGAGGTGTTTGTACCTCCTACAGCAACAAGATTTATCAAAGCAATAAGTAACATTATAAAAGAGCACACGTTTATAGCAATGGTATACAATTTATCAATTTGTTCCCATAAGTGTTTCCCTTTTTGTTACAAGCGGTGTTCCTTATAATAATATTTTTGTTCTTCCATGAACCCACCTTGCCAATAAGATTCAGTTTCAAAGAAACCAACCATTGATAGAGAGCATGATAAAGCAAGACAATAACAGACCAACAAAAATAACAACTAGAGTAGGAACTAATTTTTTTTGTATTTTGGATAAAGAAACAAGCAAACAAGGCGGAAATAAATCTATGCTCCTCGGCAACGGCGCCAGAAAATAGTCTTGATGACCCACAAGTATAGGGGTGTATCGCAGTATTTTCGAGAGAAGTGAAACCCAATTTATTGAGTCGACACAAGGGGAACCAAAGAATATTTATAAGCCTTAACAACTGAGTTGTCAATTCAGCTGCACCTGGAAACAATCTTGCTCACAACAATTTATCAGTAGCAACAATTTTGTAGTAGCAATAATAAAGTAACAGCAGTACTAAAGTAAAGACAACAGTAACAATAACAGTAATAGTAGGATTCGAGTGCGGTAGGCATATGGATGGATGGACGGGCGTTGCATGGACAAGACAATTCACATAGCAATCAGAACATAGGGCAATTGCAGATAAATAAGATAAAGCATCCAAGTACTAGATAATCCTAGGCATGTGTTCCAAATATAGTCATATATGCTCGCAATGAGAACTTGCACAACATCTTTTGTCCTGCCTGCCTGTTTGCAGCAAGGCCTCAAGGGAACTACTGGCAATTAAGGTGCTCCTTTTAATAGAGCACCGGAGCAAAGCATTAACACTCTGTGAACACATGTGATCCTCACATCAAAGCCATTCCCTCCGGTTATCCCGATTTCTGTCACTTTGGGGCCATTGGTTCCGGACAACAACGTGTGTATACAACTTGCAGGTAAGACCATAAACAATACTATCATAATGAATCAATAACATGTTCAGATCTGAAATCATGGCACTCGGGCCCTAGTGACAAGCATTAAGCATAACAAGTTGCAACAAAGTCATAAAGCACTAATAAAAGATACTAGGCACCATGCCCTAACAATCTGATGCCATAACATGAACGATCTCATCCAATCCCTACCATCCCCATAGCCTACATCGGGGGATTACTCACTCATAGATGGGGGAAACATGGATGGTCGATGGAGAAGCGATGGTGATGATGGCGATGATATCCTCCAATTCCCCGTCCCGGCAGGGTGCCAGAACGGAGTTTCTGGTGTTGTTTCGTGGAATCTGGTGGTGTGGCAGAGCGGAACTCCTTCTGGAAAAACGTCGACCCCCCCGAGTTTTTAGGTTAGAAGGCATCTTATAGGCGAATAGGGAGACCGAGGGGGTGCCTGGGGCGGCCAGACCACCCCCTGGCGCGGCCAGACCCAACCCGCACGACCAGGTGGTGTGGCTGGGCCCCAGCCCCACTCCGTCTCGTATTCTGGCTCTAGGTGTCCCTTGGTAAAATAATGACTTTGGATTTTGTCGCGTCCAATTCCGAGAATATTCATTTTCTGACTTTCCTGGAACCAAAATCAGCAAAAAAACATGCAGCTGGCACTAGGGCTCTTGTTAATAGGTTAGTCCAAGAAATCATATGAAAAATACTCCAAAGTGTGTACAAAATACAAGAAAGTAGATAAAACCAAGCATGGAACTAAAAAATTATGGATATATTTGCAATGTATCAGCTATAAAAGAGTTGTTTCTACGAGCGTGTGGGCCGCGTACGTCCAAACATAAGAGACAGGTTTGCACGTGTTCAGTACCCATGACACGACTCATGAAGCGACTTCTCCTACTCAAACCTAAGAGTATAATCATTGTAACAGGATAGGAAGAATTAATTGTATATTACTAAGTTTTCTGAACTACTACAAAGGATCGTTTGCACGAGGTAGTGGAGATATTTCTTTGCACGAGGCAATGGAGATATGCTCATTGCACGATCGTATGCGTAAAGTATCCTGGACGACTACAATCAAGAACCGAGACACGCGACATGGTAAGTTTTTTTAACACGACGACACAGGCATATAGGAATAGAGTGCAGAACATTAAAATGTGGAAATACACGTGAAAAACTAAAACGAAACATATACACATAGAATTAGAAACAACAAATAGTTTGATGGCTAATCCTAGAATCCTAACTAACAATCTACATACAATACAGAGCTGATGAAGGGGCTCGTGAAGGTCGGTCGAAATTCTCTTATCCTATCGACGCACGATGGAAGCATGCAGAGAACTACGTTGAACTTCTTAAATGATACCTTGTTTATCCTACTAAATTTTACGCGTTTACTTTATTCAAGTAAAAAATACAGTTCTTAACGTCTTGGCACCTAGCGCGAGAAATCCTGAGCCGGAACCTAGCGCCTCGTTGGACACTCTAAGTCCCATAGTAATTAGTACCGGATACGCCATCGTACCATATGTCTATCAATATTGTAGTAATCATGTCCACATCATTCGTCTATGAACATAAGTCAACATGTCCACACGAACGTCGCACAACTTTTATTGTACCTATTGTCGAATTTATTCAGTTATATGAACTTCATTGTTGTACCGTTTTAGTATTTTACACTCTACATGCATTTTAGAATGAGAATGCAACACTCGAGCAAGCGAGAAGAGATGAAATGTGAACTTTTGAGGTATAAGGTGCCACACTAATTTAGACTGTACAATTAATATTCATAGGATAAAAGGAACATCAGAGACCATAACATTTTCTTTAAATAGACACTTTATAGAAAGTATATTATATCGTACGATTTGGTTACAATAAGAGTCTTGTAGGGAAAGCAATATTCGTTCGGGAGCTATCTAAGAAAGTGCTGCAAGCCAAGGACTTGCTATCTGTACTACAGTGCAAAGAGCATCTTTAGACGATGGCTAGCAGCAGAGCTCATCAGCATTGGTGTGTAGGAGAGGAGCTCGTACAATAGCTCGACGGCATAAGAGAAGACACATTAGTCATCAGTGAAGTCGAGAAATACAAATATTTGGTTGATGTGCCAAGAGATCGAATAGAACAAAAAAATATGCATGTATATGATCAAGCATCTGCCCTGACCATGCAGTAAATAAACACTATAAAAAATAGTAACCAGAGACGCACCTGAGTACTACTGACTGTAACTAACATTATGATGTTGGCTACGACGCATGTGGACGCTTGCCTCAGCCCACTGGTATTAGCCGAGGAGCAAACCGATGGAGTTAAACATGTTAGCTACAACTCCAAGCATCCAAGACGGTGAAATATGAGAGAATCGAGAGGTGTATCTACACATTTTTGGCTCTTGTACAGCTGCATAAGAACAAAGACCTAAAATCGCCAAAAAAGGGCCGTTTGGGGCTTTTTCAAAAAGAGAGAAAAATGGGAGGAGGCAAGGGAAAATCGAATAGAACATGTGGTACTTACCTAGTAAAGAGTTCTGGTGAGACAAAGGCCACCAACAGAGAGTTTGGACATGCCACGCTTGGTGTGCTCACCAATTTCCATCCAACTATGGATTGTGAACAAATGCGCAGGGAGAAACATTAGTCACTGAAAACGCAAATCAAGCAAAAATGTGTGGACATTTACCTCATCCACTTGAAGCTGCCGTGGCCAGATACAACCAAACCTGTTTTCCTCTGCATGCTTGCGACAAGACCCCGAAGCCATATACATCGAATTGCGTGGACTCCCTGAAATAGAGAAGGAGATGGTTAGAAAAATAGTGAGAAGGATGAAGCTTAGGTGGGTCGTAAGCATATCATGCAGACCATGGTAGGCATCGTAAAAACACACTGTGTCCTGCATCGTGCTAGACCAACTATCGATGCCGCCAGTAACACGCTTGTCATTTGCGCCCGCGTCTGCGCCTTCATGCTTGACTAGGGAGTCGACTTCCGGTCACCATGGCTCATCGTCACAGTGGCAGATGATTGATAGCGAAAGAGAGAGTATGAGAAAGGCGAATAATAAGAGAGATATAGTGATGATGAGGTCATACATGTGAAACCTTTCTTCTCTTTGCGTGCTGGTGGTCCTCGTCGCCGAGTCTAGCTGTCTCCATCCTCAAACGCGTCATGTCCTAACTAAGAGAGAATAAGAAGTACGTAGTCGCAATACGAAAACACCGTGTCGCATTTTGGGTCATCATCTAGGGGAGCTGCAGCACCAGCTACACGCGCTCCGCCTCGTCGCCCTGACCGTCCTTGCCAATGGAATTGGACGCGGGTGCCCCCTATCGAGCTCCATCGACCACTTCCTCTCTGCCTCCGACGAGCACCTCCACCGCCATCACCGTCGACCTTGTCTTCCTCTGGCCAAGCAGACCTCACCGCCGTCCTCAGGGTGAGCCGCGGGTCCACCGAGACCCTTCCCTTCCTCCCCTAGCTCTCTGGTTCGCTCCGTCGTCGAACGCCGCCGTCGACCACCGCTAGAGCTCGCCATAGACGCAGCTCCAGTGACCAGCTCGTAGCGGCGCCGCCATATTTAGGTCTCCCACTTCACGCTTGTTCGAGCTAGCTGTTCTGTGCATCCCAGTTCGCCACCAATCGCCGACACTGTCACCAGCCTGAGAGCCCCGCCCCCGTGCACCATGACGTGACCCATGTGTCACCGCTCGGGTCAGCCCCGGTCAAACCCGGGCTGGGTCCCACCTTGCCCACGTGTCCGCTGATGTAGCCTTGGGCCCGCCAGTCAGTCACTATGGGTAGGCGTAGCCCCAGTGAGAAAAGTCCCTCACCCCATGGTGACGTCAGCCTCCACCTATGCTAACGCAGTAAATCTTTTAAATTGGTTAAATAATTTTAGAAAATGGTTTTAATCTTATAAATTCAATATCTTTTATTTTGTGATTCAGAAAAATACAAATAATATATCAAATTGTTTAGAAAAATGAGATCTTTACAATAGACTCAAAATCATGCCTTGTTCAACAACTTTAATTGCAAGTTTAATTAGAGAACTAAATGAACCCCCGCAGGTGATTCCGAAGTCTCTCCTATATTAGGGTTTGGACCCTTCGGATCCTGCTTAAATTGCCAAGCATGATATAGGGTTACATTTCAATGCTATTTAACTTGTCATATCATCATCCTTGCTTGAGCATTGCATCGATGCCATGTGTTGATTGTTTCCTTTATTTCTGGTGTTTGGTTCTTTCCGATAGAATACGATACCGACTCCGAGATCGAAGATCGAGATCAACACCATCGAAGGGAGACGAACAATACTTGACCAACTATAACCAAGTCAAGTACAAGGCTCCCGAAGATCTATATTTGGGTATCAACAAACAAGGCAAGCATAGACCCACCATTATACAATCCTATGTTTCCGAAAGCACTTTCAATCTTGCCATGATGCATATGATTCTACTGTCGTATTTTACCGATAGATAGAGTATCCTATATGTTGCATTACTCCCTTTGAGCTTATATTACTTGATCCACTGCTCCTAGCATAACTAGGTTTGGCTCGTGTGCACTGCTAGAGCTTATATCTGTGTCTTGCTTAGCCATGCTTAGCTGACAGTGCTGGTTCATCTAGAAGATGTACCAAATGCAGAGAATCTAGTATGACAGGAGAACGAGCTATACTGATGAGGTAAGATCAGTGGTAAAGGTTAAACATGCTAAGGCATGTATGGGAGGCCACGGTGGGATGTGGTTTTTCTAGTCCCATGATCACCACTACTAGGAACCGAGTTCTTGCCTTTGGAACCGAGACGAGCGTACAACCACACGGGGCCTGGAAAACCTCACGAGTAACTAAATTGCTTAGTAGATTCCATGAGTCACATAGTTCGGGCGTTCCATTCAACATATGCATAGAAAATATTTTGAAAGATTTGGCGGGTGAAGGTGCATCATAATAGGTAGGTAAGCATGGCCAAGGTTGCTTGGGGTAGATAGCGCCCCTGATAAACCAACCTCGACTCACATCTCTAGGGACCAGCTTCGGGATTTGACCCGTTATGGCGGAACCCTCCTTAGGGTGTGACTCATGGTCTCGGCGAAAGCAAGGTAAAGGTCGTGTCCAACCACCCTCTGCCAGTTTTCCAAGGAAGAGGGCTAATAGCTTGGCATTAAGAGTCGGTTGGTACGTGTGGGTAAAGTTGTACACCCTTGCAGGGTTAAATCTTTTCGAAAAGCCGTGTTCACGGTTATGAACTCTTAGTTACCGAATTCTAAGATCATAGAGATCTTTAACCTAATCATAAAACTTGGCAGTTCAACATGTTCTTAAGGATGCTTCCTCATGGGTACGAGGGTGTCACATCCCAATTTCAGCAACCCTGATTAGTGGTCCTGAATGCAAAAATCAGGGGGAACAAAAACCTTGTTCTTGTGCATTGGTGCAGTGCTTGCCTGTTGTTTGTTTGTGCCTGTGCTTATGAGTATGTATCTTATGATACACCTTACCCCACCCTTAGTTGACAAAGGCTATTTACCAAAAACTATCCTGGCTCATTTTACATATTCTCAAACGTTCTGGCATGTCAAATGATCTTCTAGAAATCACTTCTGTCCTTTTTACTAAATGGATTTAAGTGGGTTAAAACCCCTTATAAAAATCTCAATTAAATCCTAGGAGTCTACCTCTACCTCATCTATCTACCAGTACCATTCTCTCCTTTGGTCCAATGCAAGTTTTTGGACTTCCTTCACAACCATCAATTGGATCAATATTGCCAACTAATCAAATCCCCTTCTCCAAACCATTTTCAAATCCCATCAAAACTTGCTCAATTCTCATCCTCAGCACCAGGACACACCCCTGGTCGACCACCACTGAAGCTCTACCTTAGCATATCCCATTTTACCCTTGGACTAGTAGAAGGAGAGAGAGAGACAACACAATCTTACAAGGATCTACTCTAATTAATCACCACAGCTTCCACCACCTCCCTATCTGATCCAGTACGGCCAATTACCAATCCTACCCCTCCCCACCATCCCCTGGACCAATCACTGACCATCAATCCTCTCCACCATGTCCAAATTAGTAATTCACTTCATCTACCCCTCCCTCCTTGGTATATAGGCCAGAGGCCACCCCAGCCAGCCCTCTGGCCCTCATTTGCTCCCTCTCACCTCCACTCACCCTCCCCTATATCCACCCCCTCTCCTCTGCCCAGTGCTGCCCAGGAAAAGAAGAAGAAGGAGCATCAGCCTTGCTCGAGATCTGAGCGTAGCTCCCTCATTCCCCTCCTTCTACCTCTGCATGTCACCTTGCCGTGACCATCTACTCCTCCTCTACCTAACCCTATGCCTATTTTTGCTCAGGACCAACTCCTCCGTCGTCGGCGTTTAGCTCCGACGAGGTCACCCTCGGCCTCTGACGCGCGAGCTGCTTCACAGCGTCAAACCACCTCGTGCTGCCCCTCGATCTGCTCAGCATCGTCGACCGCGTCGCCCTGCAGCCTCCCCGACCCTCCTCGAGCCCTCAGGTGAGCTCCTCGCCCTGCGCCACCCTCTACTAGGGTTAGTTCTCGTCGCCGGCGAGATCAGGTGGACGACAATGCTGCGTCGTCCACCGCCACTTAAATAGACGGCCGAGATCCGCCGATACCTCTTCGGCCGCCCCCTCTCGCTGACTGGCAGGCCCCACCAGTCAGGTTCGAGCGCTGGCTCCCGCGCGCCTCGTTGAGCACCGTGGGCCGATTTTCTGCCCGGCCGGCCCAGTACACCCCACATCCGGCCTAGTCCCTGATTGCCCCTTTTTTATTTTTTTAAACTACAGATCCAGTTTTGTACCAGCTGAAATAGATCCAATAAAAAATGTAAACCAAGTCCATATGACAAGATTCAAATTTCTGGTTGTTCCCTGAGGTTTTCTGAAACCTGAAGTGGCAACCCCAAATCCAAACACTCTTCCATTATTGGCTAGAATTTATTCTACTTCCAGGTGTGCTTTGCACTAAACATTTTCCTCGGAGAGTTTTACACCTCCATTTGAGATGAACCAAAGCTCTTCTGAGAGTTATTTGACATACTTATCATCCAGCCCAGGTCCTATGCCAAGGTGAACAGAGGTGTACCTTTGAGAAAAATAACAAAAGTAGCCTTAATCTGCCTTGGATAAATTCTCTATGTCAAACCAAATGTGGTAATGACCTGATTCCACCTCCTAGTACCTCATTTTATCAACATATATCAAACCTCAGCAGCCCACAATTTATTGAGCTCTCTCTGAAATTTAGTGAATTAAATACTTCTGCAATGGGTATTTTAACTAAGTAAATCACTCCAAGAGTTTTAAAACTCCAAAAAGAGTGAAACCAATTTCTACAGAAAGGTATTCTAAATGCCTATCACATGCCATTGGAACCAACTCAATAGCTTCTACAGAACTAATCTGGTGAAAAAGAGAAAAACCAGACAGAACTGCCTTTGGGATTTTCCTGAGGGCATTCTGGTAATTCTTTTGACTTGATTCCAGCTCTAGGTGGTTCAGTACACCAAAAACTACTTAATCACCCAAGGAAATAATTTTTGGAGCTCCAGATCAATTCTGGTGAATTATTTCCTTAAACTAGAAGTTTATTCCACTATAGAAATCATAATTAAATCTAGGAAATTGATATTCAAGTGAAACCACTTGTAGTGGTTTTGTCTTATCAAGACCTATACGAGGATACCATGGTTACCCTATGGTAGCCTACTGACTTCAGAACCCTAATCCAAGTTCATGATATTGCGATAGTAACTTGGCTCCTCCGAGTTATGACTTTGTGTCCTTCGAGGCACCACCCCGATGTACCTACCCCTTTAGATCGAGAGTACGATGGTTAGCATCCTACCTCCTTGAAAACCCCGGTTTTGAGAAAATAAACTGTTTTGGGGATTTACCCCACTACAATTATTTTGAAAACTGTTTGTAAAACCCTTGGGAAGAGGCATCGTTCCCATCAGATGGTTTTAAAGCAAGAAATGGTGATGATGAACAATGAGATTGTGATGGGATGTTCTACGCCTTTACCGGAACAATTTTTATCAGTGCAACCACATTACCCCAGGTGCTGGGGCTTAACTCGTAGTTTGTCCGCATTAGCTGAGGCAACTTCTACCATGCTTATATGGAGAGATCCCTGGAATTCCGGGCAGGCGCTACCAGATCTCGGATCTGAAGCTTGTTGCTTGCCTTGGCAAGAGTGAGCCTGTACTGGCAGGAGGCCGATGCAACAATTGGGTCTCGCGTGGACGGTATGACTTAGGCGTTACGGAAGGAAGTGGAGTCTCCAGGTTTAAGGTATACGCCAAGTTGCGGCTTGGGTATGCGCGTGTATGGAAGGAAGGACTATGGCTGGGAGCCACATACTCGTTGCCGGGGAGAACAAACCCAAAAGGAAGAGCATGCCTTTGTTAGGGTGGAAAAGCGAAAGGTTAGGTTTGATTATTCAGACCCCCATCTACAGTGGTAGTGGGTCGTGGTTGTAATCCCAGCAGATGTATTGATTCTTGTGGGGAAAGTGCGCAAACTCTGCAGAGTATCATCTATTTGAATAGCCGTGTCCACGGTCAAGGACGGTTGTAAAGGTGTTGGATAGGAGTTCCCAGACTATGCTTGTTTGGGAAACAAGGACAAAGAGGACGAAGGTTTCGGGGAACCCAAGTTCAAAAGGTTTGCTTTGACCCGAGGTGGTCAAAGAGGTTTAAAAAGGGTTTTTACTCCAAAACTGTTTTCAAAACTCTTTTTCAACAAAGATATGGAGATGTCTTGACTTATAAAACAAAGGCATGTTTTCAAAACTCTTTTTCAACAAAGATATGGAGATGCCATAACTTCAAGAAGTAGTCTAGGATGTTTCAAAAACAACTCTGGATAAAGCTATCTCGCCACCGCCAGACTTGCATTTCCTTATTCCAATTATCCTGGTGGTTTGCGAGTACATTCAAATGTACTCATGGCTGTGTCCCTGGCTATTTACTTGGCCAGACTTTCAGAGGTTCGACATCGAAAGATTTAGGTGGCGTCCAGCGAGCTAAGCCGTCTTCCTAGTCAGTTGCCTATAGGTTGAGGCACGATTGGGCTCTGTGCCTGATGATATCCTGCTGCTAAGGATGTTGTAGCCAGAATGGCATTTATGTAAGTCTTGTAATTCGTTATGTTTCGGATGGGGTAATGATACCTGTCGGTTATGTTCCACGGCTCACTGATCATGGGAACGTGGATGTATGCATAACAGGGATTCTCGGATGAATAATCCGGGGAGCCCACAGAGGGGGTGATCCTAGTTGTGAGATGAGGATTACTTTGGTGGATATCAAGATGATGATCAATTCTTTGGAGATGTTGCTCTCTTATCCCCTTTTAAAACATTCTGATTAGACGAGCTTCTTCTCCCTCTTGTTTTATAAACAAACATGGATTTATGCAAAACAACCCCACTAGCCATAAGTCTTGCGGAGTACACCATGTACTCACCCTTGCTTTGTTGATACATTTGTAGCAGAATAAGTGTTCCCCTGAAGACGAGTTTCGTACGACATCGACACCGACGAGTAGCTTGGGGTTCCTGGCCGGCAGCCTAGAATCTATGGATTGGGACGTCATCGTTATGCTTCAGGCCTCTTAGGACATTTGTTAAGTTTGCTATACTTAATAGCATAATTTTCCTTCCGTTGTTTGATGTTTGTGGTCAGTGACCTCTGCTTGTAATATTTTGGTTCTTCACTCAATTATGAGCTTGTTGTAATAATTTTTGTGTCGCAGGGTTACTGTTGTGTTACCGATTTCCCACTAGATATCCTCGAGCTCTAGGTTAAGCTTATGTCAGGCTAAGGTTTGGATTTGTTTAGCCCTGATCTCGGGGGTGTCACAGTCTTTGGTATCAGAGCAGTACCGACCGTAGGAAAACCTTGCTATTGGTCGATGTTGAGTCTAGTGCTTATGAAAATTATTTCAAAGGTGAAAAGTATTTGAGAAAACTCTAGTATGCTTCTTTTTCTCCTTATCCAGTTTCACTCTTACTCTGGGTAATCTTACTTTGTGTTGTTTTGAAAAGTTTTTATATCTCTTCTAGTCTTTCAAAACTTAGGTGCCTTTTGGGCAGGTCGTTTCTTAGCCAGTTGACCTAGTGTTGAGTTCTCTAGAGTTGTGTGTGTTGTGAATTCCTTGTTTTCCCTTGCTCTGTTTCAGTTGAGAGATTCCTTTCCAACATGATCTCTCTGTCCTATGGGCCCACAATATTATATTGTAGGATCCATAATATTATGTTCTTGGCTTTGAGGTTTCCTTTCGCCTCGTGTGTCTCCTTTTCGTTTGTCTGGGTGCTTCAGAAGTTGTTTATTATCTTGGAAGCTACCTTGTGATTACTGTCTTGTAGTGTACGCTATGTAATTACTTCTTTCTCGGGTTTTAACTCTTGGACTTGAACCGAAGATCCCAGATTGTGCTGGATTCTGGTGTTGTGAATCTTGTAGATGAAGTTGATCTTTAACCCAAGATCCATTCCTTTTTCCCCAGTCGTAATGTTCACACATCACCTCAGGATGGCTAGAACTATAATTCTAGTCTTCAAGTTTGTGGTTATTGTTGCGATTGAATTTCGACAATTAAGGACTTCCCCTACCACTAGCTATGGCAGATGTTATTTAATGGAACCAAATAGATCACGACAAGAGTACACCTCGTGAGTCTCGCATCTATACCCGTGACTCTGCCACACCCTCCCTTCTATGCATTGGTTTTCGGAAGATTGATAATCTATGCATCCACATCTCAGGATTCTATCCTGAGCATGTTCCCTTTCCTCTTGTTGTTTCTGACCTCTGTCTATCAGTTGGTAGCCAAGTAGTAAATGTTCATTGGTGTCTTCCGATGCAAGATACTCTGATGGTCCATCAGGACAAACCATTTCAGGATGTCAGGAGAAACAAACTCGAGTACCTCGTCATATCTAGGACCAGGTCAAAGTGTTGTAATCCGCAGATCAAAAAGCGTTGATTAGCTTCTGTTCTGCTCTACCTTAGAGTATCACACCCTTTAATACTAAGAGGTCGTGTTGAGTTTCATGACCTTCTTAATGAAGTGATGCTCTTACATATTATTACCCACCATTCCTATGAGCTCTCGTGCTCGTGAATGTTGCGTGTGTGTAATACTGTGGCTATCTGAGATCCTTAGCAATTATTAATGCTCTGAACTCCAAGGACATTTGTGCCATTCTTAGCGTGATTGGTCAATCCTATCACTAAGCAAAGGATGATTGTGCTACCAAGTCTGTTATTCTGGTGCACTTTCCTCGGTCAAAGAGTTAGGCTTGTGCCGAAGCTCTGAGATTATGTATTCTTGCCTTACCAAGCAAGTTTCCTTTCGAACTAAGTGACATACCGGTGGTTCGTGATATTCTAGACATTTTCCTAGAAGTATTGCCATGTTGCTACATGACCGTGTTGTCAAGTTCTTTAGCAAGTAAGATCTCTAAACTGCTTCGTTCTCCAAGGATCCATGCTGGATACCCCTGAACTAGTTGGTTGAGCTTAAACAACAACTTGGAGAGTTGTAAGACAAAAGTTCTACCCGACCTAGTTCCTTCTTAAAGGGATGTCTAGTTTCGTTTGTGTTGAAGAAAGATAGTATTTGCTTCGTGGATATGTTATCTTCCCCACCTTAGATTTGATTTGGGTTATCGTCAAATCAAACTCAGTTCCAAGGACTATCTTGACGATGTTGCTACTCATGATGTTTCACTTGAGTACATCCTCATGTTGTGGCACCCCGCTAAAACCACTACTATAAAATCGTTGTGTTTTTGTGCATTGCATCATCATGACCGCATGCTCATGTCATCATGCCACATTGCATTTGAGCATCGTCATCATCATGCATGGTTTGCCTAAAACTATTTTCAAAAGCCTAGTTTTGTTTTCTAAATATCCCCCGAATTTATTTCAAATCAAAACCCGGTCTATTTTGGATCTTCTGTTTGTCTAAAAACTATTTACAAACTCCTTTTAAAAATAAAATAAATAAAAATATTTTGACTGGGGAGGCAGCCATTGGTCAGGCCCGAGGCCCAACCAGCAGCCAGCCTACAACCCAGATAAAAAAGAAAACCCTAACCCTAGCTCTAACCCTAATCCCATCCCTCACCACTAGACCACGCCGCCACTCCCCTGGGCAGCCCGCGCGCGCGCAGCACAACGCCCACACGCCCCTGGACGCCAACACGCTCCCGTACCGAACGATGCCCCTGCTCGCGGTCCAACCTACCCCCACATCAAACAAACCCCGTGTCGCTCTCCCGCACTCGCACGGTCGCACCGTGTCCACCACCCCTGTCCATGATTCCTCTCTCCTCGTCTGGCCCCACCCCGACCGACACGGGAGCAGCCCCACCTACCCGCATCATCTCCTCCTTCCCCTTCTTTTCCCGAGCCCCAAATCGCCTCGAACCCCACCGGGGGCCTCCCTTCCTGGCTCCTTCGCGTCCCCCCCCCTCGCAGAGGCGTCGCTGGACGGGGTTCTCCCCGCGAACCTGCGCCCTAGCGCTGCCGGACCAGACTCGGCCGCCGCCGCCTCCTACAGGACCTGTGAGCTCCGTCGCGGCCTCCGCTCCGGCCACCCCGGCACCGTGTCCTCGATCCTCTGCACGGCCCTGGCGACTGCCATGACGCCGCCCGAGGGAGCTGCGATCTCACTGCCGCCGCTCACGAGCTTCCCGGCTCCTCTGCTACAACCTCTACGGCCCCTCCTCGCATCGCCTTCGGTGCTCCCCCGCCTGTCCAGCGGCGCCGTCCGGCCGCGGCCTCAACGCCATCCGCCGCCCTCGACGCCTCCTCTCCACGGCACCCTCTATAGCGCCCCGTCGCCGTGCTCGCTCGGCTCTCTGCAGCGTGCCGCCTGTGCCCCACGTCCTCCCCGAGTCCCTCGCCTCACCGCCATGACCTTCACTGCGTGGTGCCTAGACCCGTGCCTCGTCCTTCTGAGCTCGCCAGCATCCGTGCAGATGACGCGCCTGCACCTGCCTCTGCCTCAACCCCGCGAACCCGGCCCCTTCCCGTGCGGTGATGCTCATGTACGAGTCGTTTGACCTAGCACTGGCTTTTGGTGCTCTCTGTGTTCATCCAAGTTGTTCTCTGGTATGTGTATGTGTTCCTATTTTTGGAGACGGTAGGACCGAACCAAGTACGAGGTGACCCCGTGACCGAATCAAAGACACCGATGCCCACCATGTGAAGCCAGCGTGGTAATGTTGACACGATGCGAGAACTGCAACCCGATAACAAGATGGACACCGACAACAAACAATTTCAACTCGATGACCGATGCCGAACCAAGTTCTCCACAAACCCTCGAAGATGGATCCTGAACCTCTCGGAACGCAAGATCTCCTTCCCGAAGCCAATGACCCAAAGATTGTCTATGCGGAATGCCGAGACCCTGGAGACCCTGTTCTTGAAGTCCGAAGGCCGATCCCGAACCCCGTAGAACCTCGGATCCCCAAGATCTTCGGACCCCCCAATGTGTGATCTCTATCCGAGTCCTTATTTTATAATATAATATGATATCTATCTTGTTGCATATTAAATTGTTCATGCTTGCATACATGTCATCTGGTGGGTTGGGTTAAATAGTTGATTCACCTAAATTAAATATGGAGTCTATATGCGGGTTATTCTAGTCTTATTCCGGACTCCATTTAAATTTGTGTAGCGAACCGATGCCATGCTTTGCCTTGTTAATTCAACATTTAACTTGCGGTGTAGCTAAACAACATGAACCATCTAACTAATTGTCGGGACCCTGGTTCCGCTTAATATTTCCTAGTTGCATCGCATCTTTGCCATGTCATGCATCATACACGCATCATGCATGTTCTTCTGCCGTAGTATTAAATAGTGCATCTGGTGTTTCTTTTAGTGCTTTGCTTCTTCGCGGATTAGGCCGATGAGTTGATGCGAGTATCGACAAGTTCTTCGGATATGAATCTTCGGCTATGTTTCCCAGGCGAGCATTCTCCCCCTTTCTAACTATTTTGCATTTATAGTCTTTACTTCCTCTTGTTGATCTATTGCTATCCGTATTGCAATGCTTTAGTTTACGTGCACCATTTATATTCCTTGCAACCTCTATATTGCCTTGGACACATCCTATTTGCCTGTTGTTTGATAGATAGTCGGCCTTGCGAGTCGTAGTTGCTTGCTCAGGTGCTGCTTCGCGTCATTGTTGTTCCACCGTTATTGTAAGGTTGGCACATGCTTAATGGTGGAGATGATCATGGCTTTAATTACAACTTAATATTGAATTGCTAGATATAACTAATGCAGAGGCATCGGTGGGCAATATATGTTATTTGGTTCTTCCACGCTCACTTGTGTCTCGTAGGACCCCGAGTACTTGATACCTTTTCCTTGACTATCGCACTATCCGCATATGGGACCATGAATCCCCTTAGCCAGAGCTTGATTCATTTCTTATTTCTTGGCGCCACAAACTAGTTTGGGGCTTTATTACTATCCTCTACCTATGCCATGCTTTACTGCTTTATTTACGATTGTGCGTGGAGCACCTGTACTGTTTTGGATCGTGACACGTTTTCGCTGTATCAACAAGCCCAGTCACACTTTCGGGTTCCCAGTCGTTTACCGCCGTCCACACAAACCCTGGGTCCGTCTCGGAGCCGGCCAACTTCGTCGCGGGTAGCTTAGTGGGGTGGCCCCCTAAAATATTTTATGAACCTTGTGATTGCTTTGTCGTGAAAGCCTCGTTGGGTTTTGATTTGGTTTTTCCGGGGTTGATCGTGTGTGTGTTGCTATTTGTGCACCCCTGCAGGGTAAATCTTTCTGAAAGCCGTGTCCGCGGTTATGGACGACTTGGAGCACAGTATCTCGATCATAGACAAGCATAACTAAAGTAGTGCTATAAATTTGACTTAATATGTGACTAGTAATCAGCTTCACTGTAAGGGAATGGATAATAAAAGTGCCAAGAACTGGTGGAGCTGGGGTGTATCGTGACATGTTATACCTGCCTAGTAAGTATCACCACTCCAATGGAATGAAATAAAAGTGCCAACAACTGCTGGGTTTGGGACGTCACATGCTAAATGTATCTCACTAGTAAGTACTATAACTATGACTGAATGGTTAACTAAAATTGTCCACTACTTATGCTATCAGGATGACTCATGCTATCTACATCTGACTAGTAAGTGCTTCAACTATAATGGAATGAATAAAACTGCCAATTGTGTGAGTTCCTCGGTTTGACTTCCTCGTTGGTTCTCGAGGGGGAAATGCCAGGATGGGTATGATTGGTGTTAGTATCAGGTGGTTTCAAATAGGTCTTTCTTATCCCTCTCTAATAGCCGACAGTTGAATCGAGTCTCTATAGATTGTTTAGTGCATGTTGTGCTGCCGCTTCAGTCCACCATACCTATGTAGGCGAGAGCCGCCGAATTCTAGCCTCGTCGTGTACTGGCCTCAGTACTGACGCTCCTCTTTTTCCTTTGCCCTTTATCGGCACCCCTTTTGTTTTAGCAGGTTTGAGATCGACGTTGTTAGCAGGGTTGCCCTTACGGCTTGGCCTAGGCAGGGTTATGGACGCCATTGGTTATTCTTCAGGGCTCTTAGCCCCATTTGCATCTTGTCCGTAGTCGGACGCTCTATTGTTTGCAAGGTGATTTGGATCTTTGTATAGTATATCTGTATTCTTGACTCATGGAGTCATTGTTGTATATATATATGTTCTATGGGTTCCATCGTGGACTAATGTGTAATGGTATTACTTCGTTTTCCACCCGCACGAAAGTGCCTGGTGGGCGTCCTTGAATAGTTTCTATGTGGGTTTGGCGGGAAGCGCTAAAACTTGCATAGGGCCGATTCGAGGGTGTTACACATGTCCGTTGGCCTGACCAATACTTTGTCTTGTCCATACAACATATGAGTCCATCTTCCTGGAGTATCTCGATAAGTTTGTTGTTGAGCCCATCGATGACATCCTTATCCTCTCCAAGCTAGACTAGATTCATATGGAACCTTTGGCATTAATGTTGGAAAATTTCTTAGAACCTTCTTCGGGTCGTATCGAAGCATGTGCTCTGGATGTTAGAAGTAACCTTCTTCGATTCACGTGCATTCGAAGAAAGATGTTGCCGTGGATTTGAGTAAAGTTAACTCCATATCTTAAGGACATAGTTGTATTTTATTGCAACTACTTGATGTATGTGTAGTTGTCCTCTGACAAGTTGCTAATTCATGGGTCTAACAACCTAGATCAATCTTTTGGAGCTTTACACTGAAGTCCATGTCTTAAGAATCTAGTGACTTTATCCTTGTGGTAAATGTTGCAAACTTTCTATTTGGACATGCTGAGTCTGAAGTATCTTTCCACCTAACCAAATCTGAATCTCAAGCAGATATGATGGTTGGTGTTCCTCAAGGTTTCGACATAGGTTTCTCTGTAAGTCCGACATGATTGATGTGATGGTTGACACAACTAGTCCGAAAGCCTATTGTAAAATTCTCTTGAATCAGCAAATAACAACCACTCTTCATGAGGCTTCTTCTATGATTTATTATAGGAGTTGTGCTTATGGTTTCCTTTGTATCTGAAGTTTGATCTTTACTTGATGTCTACCTTCTCGAACATCAAGGGGAACATTTAAAGTAGCGTTGCTAAATGTCTCTCGGTCGATCCTCCAGACCCTCTTATGTTGGCAAGCGTTTGTTATGCCAAGTAATTGAAGTCTGGGAATGAAGTTTCTTTTCCTCGTGTCCTTAGGAACCTTTTTACCTCTTCATCCTGGTGGAGTAAAGTGATATCACGATCTTCGGCAAAGATTTTGGTAAACCTGGATGAATAAAGAGTTTCCTTCGTGTCTCGATCATGTTCGAAGAGAGACTATGATTTTGGTAATCATAAATCCCTCTTGTTACATGTTCTTTGTGACTCTTACGAGTCCTCGCCACAAAACAACCTTTCTGTCTTAGCCTTTTGTTGAACGAAAGAGTGATCCTTATGTATCAAAAGTAATTCAATAGCTTGGTTATCCGTATCTCTTTAACCCCTGAAGCTCTACTTAAGCCATTTAGTAGAGATTCATTTCTCGAAGTTTGTGGGCATGTTCTTTCTGTTGTAAACTTTCCTTTTTAGAAGCTTAAACTCTTCTGAAACTCCATGGTCTCAATCCTTATGAAGACCAGCTATCTAACAATTTGAAACTTATCTCCTCTTGTTTCTTTCGATACCTTGACGTGTTTCATGTTCATCATCTCGGAGTTGTTATGAACACTCCTTTCATGAGTTGACCATGAGATACTTTGTGTGTTGTTAGTGTGTTTCCCTCTTATCTTTAGAGTGACCCTGTTTCTTTCTCCCTCTATCTCTCTTCCTACCTTTGGAATCTCCGGTCGAGATTCTCGTAAGGGGGATAGATCTGTAACACTCCAGTTTTAGTTAATTATATATGGGGCTTTGATTGTGCATTCATGATCATCATTATTTTGCTAAGAAATAAAATGCAAACCCTAAACCCTAATCCTCCCCCTCTTTGAAAATGAATTCAAAAGGTTTTGAATATTTTTGAAAACTCAAAAGTGTAGATCCCAAATAGTATAAAGGGGTCCCTGCATTATTTGGATATTTAAAAATGCTCTAGTGTTTTTGGAATGAGCCAAAATAGAAAGTATTTGAAAATACAAAAGAGAGAATTGAAAACAGAATTGGAAAAATGTTTTCTAAAAAAATAGAGAACCAGCAGTAGCCAGGCGGCCCATCGCCCTTCTCGCCACTACCCGCCGCTCAGCGCGCAACTACCAGCAGCCCACGTGCAGCCCACGGTCCGGTACCCCTTCGACGTCATCATCTTCCCCGTGACGCGAAGAAGCTCCGTGTTGCTGGTGCCGCCGTTGATCCGCGTCGCTTGCACGCCACCATCTGTCACTCTATGGAGTGGAGATAAGACCACCGCGTCGGGCCCTCCTTCTCCTCCCTTGCTCTTATCCCCTCCCCGCGCACTCCATCTCGCTCTATGTGGCGCGCCCGAACCCTAGCGACCGTATTAGCCGCGCCGTGCCGCCGTTCAGGGCCACCCCGAGCCCCGCTGACGCCGCCATGCGCTCCACCTCCTCGCCCTGACCGTCCTTGCCAACGGAATTGGATGAGGGTGCCCCCTATCGAGCTCCATCGACCACTTCCTCTCTGCCTCCGACGAGCACCTCCACCGCCATCACCGTCGACCTCGTCTTCCTCTGGCCAAGCCGACCTCAATGTCATCCTCAGGGTGAGCCGCTGGTCCACTGAGACCCTTCCCTTCCTCCCCTAGCTCTCTGGTTCACTCCGTCGTTGAACGCCGCCATCGGCCACCGCTAGAGCTCGCCGTAGACGTAGCTCTGGTGACCACCTCGTAGCGGCGCCGCCATATTTAGGTCCCTCGCTTCGAGCTTGTTCGATCTAGCTGTTTCGTGCATCCCAGTTCGCTGCCAATCGCCCCCACCGTCACCGGCTTGAGAGCCCCGCTAGCGTGACGTCACCCGTGCGTCACCGCTCGGGTCAGCCCCGATCAAACCCGGGCTGGGTCCCACCTTGCCCGCGTGTGCACTGATGTGGCCTTTGACCCGTCAGTCAGTCATTGTGGGTAGGCGCAACCCTAGTGAGAAACGTCCCTCACCCCGTGGTGACGTCAGCCTCCACCTGTGCTGACGCAGTAAATCTTTTAAATTGGTTAAATAATTTTAGAAAATGTATTTAATCTTATAAATTCAATATGTTTTGTTCTGTAATTCAAAAAATACAAATAATATATCAAAATGTTCAGTAAAATGAGATCTTTACAATAGACTCAAAATCATGCATTGTTAAACAACTTTAATTGCAAGTTTAATTAGAGAAATAATGAACCCCCATAGGTGATTCCGAAGTCTCTCCTGTATTAGGGTTTGGACCCTTCGGATCCTGCTTAAATTGCCAAGCATGATATAGGGTTACATTTCAATGCTATTTAAATTGTCATATCATCATCCTTGCTTGAGCATTGCATCGATGCAATGTGTTGATTGTTTCCTTTCTTTCCTGTGTTTGGTTCTTTCTAGTAGAATACGATACCGACTCCGAGATTGAAGATCGAGATCAACCCCATCGAAGGTCGACGAACAATACTTGACCAGCTATAACCAAGTCAAGTACAAGGCTCCCGAAGATCTATATTTTGGTATCAACAAACAAGGCAATCATAGCCCCACCATTATAAAATCCTATGTTTCCGAAAACACTTTCATTCTTGCCATGATGCATATGATTCTACTGTGGTATTTTACCGATAGATAGAGTGTCCTATATGTTCCATTACTCCCTTTGAGCTTATATTACCTGATCCATTGCTCCTAGCATAACTAGGTTTGGCTCGTGTGCACTGCTAGAGCTTATATCTGTGTCTTGCTTAGCCATGCTTAGCTACCAGTGCTGGTTCATCCAGAAGATGTACCAAATGCAGAGAATCTAGTATGATAGGAGAAAGAGCAATACTGATGAGGTAAGATCAGTGGTAAAGGTTAAACATGCTAAGGCTTGTATGGGAGGCCACGGTGGAATGTGGTTTTTCTAGTCCCATGCTCGCCACTACTAGGAACCGACTTCTTGCCTTTGGAACCGAGACGAGCGTACAACCACACGGGGCCTAGAAAACCTCATGAGTAACTAACTTGCCTAGTAGATTCCATGAGTCACATAGTTCGGGCATTCCATTCGACATATGCATAGAAAATGTTTTGAAAGATTTGGCGGGTGAAGGTGCATCATAACATGTAGGTAAGTGTGACCGAGGTTGCTTGGGGTAGATAGCGCTCCTGATAAACCAACCTCGATTCACACATCTAGGGACTGGTTTCGGGATTTGACCCGTTACGGCGGAACCCTCCTTAGGGCGTGACTCATGGTCTTGGCGAAAGCAAGGTAAAGGTTGGGTCCAACCACCCTCTGCTAGCCTTCGAAGGAAGAGGGCTAATAGCTTGGCATTAAGAGTCGGTTGGTACGTGTGGGTAAAGTTGTACACCCCTGCAGGATTAAATCTTTTCGAAAAGCCGTGTTCACGGTCATGAAAGCTTGGTGACCGAATTCTAAGATCATAGAGAACTTCAACCTAATCATAAAACTTGGCAGTTCAACGTGTTCTTAAGGATGCTTCCTCATGGGTACGAGGGGGTGATCCTAGTTGTGAGATGAGGATTACTTTGGTGGATATCAAGATGATGATCAATTCTTCGGAGATGTCGCTCTCTTAACCCCTTTTAAAACATTCTGATTAGACGAGCTTCTTCTCTCTCTTATTTTATAAACAAAGATGGATTTATGCAAAACAACCCCACCAGCCATAATTCTTGCAGAGTACACCCTATACTTACCCTTGATTTGTTGATACCTTTGTAGCAGAATAAGTGTTCCCCTGAAGACGAGTTTCGTACGACATCGACACCAACGAGTAGCTTGGGGTTCCCGGCCGGCAGCCTGGAATCTATGGATTGGGACGTCATCATTATGCTTCAGGCCTCTTAGGCCATTTGTTAAGTTTGCTATACTTAATAGCATAATTTGCCTTCCGTTGTTTGATGTTTGTGGTTAGTGACCTCTACTTGTAATATTTTGGTTCTTCGCTTAGTTATGAGCTTGCTGTAATAATTTTTGTGTCACAGGGTTACTGTTGTGTTACCGATTTTGCACTAGATATCCTCGAGCTCTAGGTTAAGCTTATGTTAGGCTAAGGTATGGATTTGTTTAGCCCTGATCCCGAGGGTGTCACAGCAGACACAGAAGTCAAACTGTCGCGTCGCGCGCCAGAAACGGCAGGCGTGGCTTACGCAAGCACGATAGCAGACTAGCGATCCACCTCCCGGCCGAGTGCGGCAGCCGGTCAAGAAGATAACCCATCACACCCTGTGGGTGAGTCCATCGGCTCCGTAGCCGGTGAACCCCAGCCAGGAAAAACAACACAGAATCTAAAGCTGGTACAGGTCAAAGACTATAAGACAAAGGCTACAAGACAAACAAAAACGACAAGGAATCTGTGTCATCAATCATTTCAAATGAGCACGCAAGAACTTCTCCATGAGGCCAAGTCCTAACGCGCTCGGGGACTAGTGTTGGGGGGATGACCCCCGGGTAGCCCAAGACGGGACCAACCGGCTGGCTCCAAGGAGCACATGCCGTCTGGACCCAGATCAAGGAACCACAGCCGGGTGGAATTCCCACCGAGTCCCCACTCAAGTTTCCTCGGTTGGCCCGTCTAGCCGGGTAGCCAGAAGAACCGGCTGGGAAGCCGCTCCTAGCCGGCCACCTCAGATCCGCTGGACATTGTACGGTGGGGATGACGCTCCTTGCTGAGTGCACCCTTGACCGAACAGGCTGGCTGGCCTGGCCGGCGCTACTAGACAACTGTGCCAAAGCTGGAGGTTGACGAGCAAAGCAAGGGCTGACAAGGAAAGACCCGACGTACACATAAAGAGCCGACTGACGAATAAAGAGCCGGATGACAAGTAAAGCAGGGGCGCTGAGCGCTAAAGCATGGTCCTCCCCTGTACTGGAGGCCTGACTGGACCCGGGCCTACCGTTTGGCCCTGTCCAGCCGGCCCACTTTGTAAAGCCCAAATCCAAACAGTAAACCCTAGAACCCATCTTGTAAGCTGCCTCCTCGACTTGTATATAAAGGGGCTAATGCTAGGGTTCTAGGTAAGTGGAGGCAGAAGGAAGAATAGACACTAGAAGAAGGACTTAGAGGATTTCTAGCAAGAAATAGCTAAGGAAATAGCTCAAGGAGCACTTGTATTGGGCATTCGCCCCCTTTGATAGTAGATCCTTGCATGAGTAGGAGTTTTACCTCGCCAAGAGGGCTCCGAACCTGGGTACATCGCTGTGTTTGCAGTATCTGTGCCGAACCCGTTGCGAGTAGCCACCGATAGCAGCCTGATTGTCCCCTTCAAGCCATCCCTGATGGCACTGCCGTGTTCCACACCACGACATGAGCCGCATGCAAAGGGCACATACACAATTTCTATGTATGAAGGTTGACACAACCATAAAATTGGCGATAAATAAAAGGGGAAATGTAGAGGGGAAGGTAGGTGGTTGTACGGTGAGATTTGTGGGGTTGTGCTAGATCAGGTAGAGGGATGTGTTGATGACTGCGATTGACTTGATGAAGGCGAAGATGTTAGGTCTCGTTGAGCTCAGCCTTTGGCCTCCGGCTAACGCGTGGATGTTTCATACGGGCCTAGTTGGAAGTGAGATTGAGAGCCGCTGCGTAAAAAATGGGATATGTCTTATTAAAATTAAGTGGAAATAAATTACAGTTGCTGGTCGACGACTGTGCACTCGCCGTCGCATGTGTTGTGGCATAGTAGTAGCAGCATTAGGCTTTTCATACTTGATTAAACATGACATGACTTGTCGACGACTTTTTCCATGGACGGCTTCATGTTCCTTCTTATAGAAGTCTCGCTGAGGGAGACGTCTATGATGTCTCACGCTGTACTGTGAAGGGCACGACATGTGCAATGATCCTTGTTGGATCACATAGAATCAAAGGTTGGTGCGCACGATCCGCGTGACAACTGTGACAACCAATCAGGGCGTAGCAGACAGAGTGGGCACATGTTTGGGCTTCTACAAAAGAGAGAGAGGGGGGAACTGAGTAGTATCAAAACACCAAGGCCAAAACTGAGTAGTATAAAAATGGAAAGTGAGTGTCTTATACAATGAAATACATCGTGGCATACATCAAATTATGCCAAGATAGATCCACTAGAGTTCATTGGATGTGTGTTCTTCTCATAAACAACATGGATCCACTAGAGTTCATTGCATGTGTGTTATTGTCATAAACCACATGGATCCACTAGTGTCATTGCATGTGTGTTATTTTCATAAACCACATGTGGATCCACTAGTTTCATTGCATTTGTGTTCTTTTCATGAACCACATATGGATCCACCAGTGTCATTGAATGTGTGTTCTTTTCACAAACCACGTTCTTTTCACAAACCACATATGGATCCACTAGAGTTATTGCACATGTGTTCTTTCAATAAACCACGGCCAGAGTCATTACATCTCTGTTCTTTTCATTAACCACAACTATAGTCATTGCATGTCTGTTCTTTTCGCAAACCACATATGGATCCACCAAAGTCATTGAAATATGTGTTCTTTTCAGAAACCACATATGGATCCACCGATGTCATTGAAATGTGTGTTCTTTTCACAAACCACAGCTAGAGTCACTGGATCTTTGTTCTTTTCCCAAACCACATATGGATCCACCAGTTTCATTGCATGTGTTTTACTTTCATTAACAACAGCTAGAGTCATTGTATGTGTGTTCTTTTCACAAACCACATGTGGATCCACCAGAGTCACTACATGTGTGTTCATTTCATGAACCACATATGGATCCACCAGTGTCATTGCATGTTTGTTCTCTTCATAAACCACATATGGATCTACCAGAGTTCATTGCATGTCTGTTATTTTCATAAACCACATGGATCCACCAATGTCATTGCATGTGTTTTTTTAATAAACCACAGCTAGAGTCACTTGGTGTGTGTTATTGGCATAAACCACATGGATCCACTAGTGTCATTGCATATCTGTTCTTTTCAGGAACCACATATGGATCCACCAGAGTCATTGCATGTGTGTTCTTTTAATAAACCATATCTAGAGTCATTGCATCTCTGTCTTTTCATGAACCACATCTAGAGTCATTGCATGTCTGTTCTTTTCACAAACCACATATGGATCCACCAGAGTCACTGCATGTGTGTTCTTTTCAGAAACCACATATGGATCCACCAGTGTCACTGCATGTGTCTTCTTTTCACAAACCACATATGGATCCCCAAGTGTCATTACATGTGTGTTCTTTTCATTAACCCCAACTAGAGTCACTTGATATGTGTTATTGTCATAAACCACATGGATCCACCAGTGCCATTGCATGTGTGTTCTTTTCATTAACTACAGCTAGAGTCATTGCATGTTTGTTATTTTCACAAACCACATATTGATCCACTAGAGTTCATTGCATGTTTGTTCTTTTTATTAACCACATATGGATACACCAGTGTCATTACATGTGTGTTCTTTTCATTAACCACATATGGATACCCTAGTGTCATTGCATGTGTGTTCTTTTCATTAACCACAACTAGAGTCATTACATGTGTGTTCTTTTCACAAAGCACATATGGATCCACTAGTGTCATTGCATGTGTGTTCTTTTCATGAACCAGAACTAGAGTCAGTGAATGTGTGTTCTTTTCATAATCCACATCAGCATGTGTGTTCTTTTTATAGACCACATATGGATCCACCAGTGTCATTGCATGTGTGTTCTCTTCATGAACCATAAATGGATCCACAAGTGTCAGTGCATGTCTGTTCTTTTCACAAACCACACATGGATCCACTAGAGTCATTGCATGTGTGTTCTTTTCACAAAACACATGGATCCACCAGTGTCATTGCATGTGTGTTCTTTTAATAAACCACAACTAGACTCACTGGATCTTTGTTCTCTTCATAAACCACATATGGATCCACTAGTGTCATTGCATGTGTGTTCTTTTCATTAACCATATATGGACCCCCTAGTGTCATTGCATGTGTGTTCTTTTCATTAACCACAGCTAGAGTCATTGCATGTGTGTTCTTTTCACAAACCACATATGGATCCACCAGTTTCATTGCAAGTGTGTTCTTTTCATTAACCACATGGATCCACCAGTGTCATTGCCACTACTAGGTAACGGCCTATAGATAGACAAGATGTTCAGTGGCGCATATGCAAAAGCCTGCGCCACAGGAAAACATCAGTGGCGCACCAGAAAGCATGCGCCACAGAATTTTGGAAGTTCTGTGGCGCATTCTCCGGAGTATGCGCCATAGAAGATTGGTGGGACCCGCCAGCCGGGGTGGGTTGATCCAAGTTCTGTGGCGCATTCTGAGATATGCGCCATAGAAGTTGCCTCTTCTGTGGCGCATATTACCTCATGTGCCACAGAACATGGAGGGGGGGCCCACCACGGAATCTAATTCACCCAAGTTCTGTGGCGCATGTTCTGATATGCGCCACAAATATGTTTAACTTATGTGGCGTATATCCCAACATGCGCCACAGAACTTGGAGGTGAGCCCCACACACGGAACCTAATTCACCCACTTCTGTGGCGCATATGGACTTATGTGCCACAGAAGTTTCAGCATCTGTGGCGCATTTCCTCCATATGCGCCACAGATGAGGGCGTCCAGATCCATGTTAAAAAGGTGACAAGAGCTAGCTTTCTTATCTATCTATCCACCACCACCCATTTCACATCTCTACCTCCTCCCAACTCGTCTTCCTCCTCCCTCACACCCCATCTTGCGCATAGTTTCTCCATTTTCTTGTCACTAAACCTACTTTAATCCATAGATTGGTAAGTGGAAGCTTCGCTCCAACTTCTAGATCTAAAAGTTCCTTACTTTTCTCTCTCACATCTCTATTTGTTTACTAATTTCCTCTCCACCAACTTGCATTTAGATCTATTTGTCCACACTCTCTCATCGCGTGGTCTCGTCTCGCTATTATTGTGTCTACTATAGGTGAGTACTTGGCCATCATGGACATGTAGGTGAAGCTTGTCGCGTGGGCGGTGTGTGTGTGTGCGATCCATGGCGAGACGATGCTTGTGTGGTGCATGAATGTTTGCAATGGGAGGAAGTTTTTTGTTGGTTGCTTGTTGTTGTCGGGCCCGACCGGTGTGGTTGCATGGATGTTTGCCGAAATGTTGATTCATTTCCATTTCGGCAAATTTTTGCACTACCCATATGTCCTAATTTTAGGAAAGGTCATACCGGATTTTTTCCGGCTAGCATTCATGCATGTGTGTGTTCATATGGTGTGGTTCTCACCTATACTCTCTATTTTGACCGCTCAGGCAACCATGGTCCTCACGATGAGCGAAGGTCGAATTGCTAGGTACAAGAAAGGCGTGAAGGAGGACATGATTCTGAACAACAAGACCATGATAAGATGTCCATGTCGAACATGCAAACTGCAGCGCTGGATCGACCCTGAATCTGGACAATTGGAGGGTCACCTGCTCAGGCGCGGTTTCATGCGCGACCTCAATGAGGCGCCGACAGGACATGGTGGTGGTCACGAAGACATGGGCGGGCGAGAAGACGAAGAGTCTAGCGGGCATGATCATCATGACGAAGGAGATGCCAGCGGACATGATCATCATGACGAAGGAGATGCTGGCGGGCATGATCAGCATGGAGAAGGAGATGGCGACGGGCATGATCATGATCATGAAGAAGGAGAAGACGCGAACACTCAGACGCTGCTAACTTCGGTCTTGCAGGACCCTCATGTTCAAGAACTGCTCCTCAAGGAGACGAGCAATGACAAAGCTGCAGCCAGAGAGAAAGCCAAGCTGGCCCAAATGGAGGTAGACGGGATGACTCCATTGTATCCTGGGTGTCGCCCCGAGGATACACGTTTGAGTGTAATGCTCAAGGCTCTAGAGATGAAGGCGAACACAAATGGACCGATGTGAGCTTCAACGCGAACATGGAATACTGGCACGACCGACTTCCTAAGGGGAACACATTGCCAACAAGTATCGAAGAGGCCAAGAAAATCATGTGCCCTCTCGACCTACCACACATTAAATACCATGCATGCATCAATGATTGCGCACTTTATCGGAACGAGTACGTGGATAGAACCACATGTTCGGTGTGTGGCCAAGGATGGTACAAGAGAGGGAACAAGAAAGTTCCTCGAAAAGTGGTATGGTACTTTCCTATCACCCCTCATCTGTAGCGATATTTCGTAGATCATAAGGAAGCAAAGCTCATGCAATGGCACGCGGAAAGAGAGAAACCCGAAGATGATCCAGAGAAGGGCAAGATCCTGACACACCCTTCAGACGCTAGCCATTCGAATGCATTAGACATCGAGTTCGAAGAGTTCGAGGGCGATGCAAGGAACGTCAGGCTGGGTATGAGCACCGATGGACTCAATCCTTTTGGAAACTAGAGTAGCACGCATAGCACCTGGCCCGTGTTTGTATGGCCATACAACCTCCCCCCGTGGCTATGCACGAAGCAAAGGTATGTACACATGAGCATTCTTATTCAGGGGCCAAAACAACCAGGTAACGATATGCATCTGTATCTCGGGATATTGAGAGAGGAGTTAGCCAGCTTGTGGGAGACGCCGGCCCGTACGTGGGACGCCTACACTAAAGAATATTTTCATCTGAGAGTCGCGTTGCTCACGACCGTGCAGGACTATCCTGGTTACGGATATGTATCGGCCCAGGTGAACCATGGACACAATGCATGCGTCAAGTGCATGGATGAGACACCGCATCTCCAGCTACCAAGGGATCCCGGCTGTTCAAAAACCGTGTTCCAAGGTACTCAAAAGTGGCTCTGCATGGATCACCCATGGAGAAAACGTGGTGACCTGTTCAATGGTAAGGACGAGCTCGAAAGAGCCCCGCGTCCGAGGAGCGGCGAAGAAATCGAGGAGCTTTTGAATAATTGGGTAGATTGCCCTGCGCCTAGAAAAAACGACCGAGGACAAAGCCGCTGCTGGGTGTATGGAAAGCAAGGTCTGTTTTTTGGGACCTGCCGTATTTGAAGGTCCTTCACACTCCCCATAGCCTCGATGTAATGCACATCACGAAGAACGTTACCGAGAGTCTGCTTGGCACTCTACTGAACATGTCGGAGAGGACCAAGGATGGGCCGAAAGCAAGAAAGGACCTTAAATTGCTTGGCATAAAGAAAGATCTTCAGTACCCTGATAGTGATGATGATGATCATCATCATCATCAGGAAGGGACTCAAGGTCGCCGCAAAAGAGTTAAGAAGAATGAGGTGGTGCTTCGCGTTGCCTGCTTCACTCTGAGTCTGGAGGAGCTCGAGTAGTTTTTCAGGTGCCTCTTAGGAGTGAAAGTTCCTCACGGTTACTCGGGGAAGATAAGCAGATATCTGGACGTGGCGAAGAAGAGGTTCAGCGGTATGAAGTCTCACGACTGTCACGTGCTGATGACGCAGATACTCCCCGTTGCGATCCGTGGGATAATGGACGAGCATGTCCGTGAGACGTTGTTTGGTCTCTGTAACTTTTTTGACGTCATATCTAGGAAGTCGATCGGTGTGAAGCAGCTCGACAGGCTACAGGAAGAGATCGTGATGATACTATGCGAGCTTGAGATTTACTTCCCGCCCGCATTCTTCGAAATCATGGTGCATATGCTTTTACATGTCATGGACGACATCATCCAGCTCGGGCCGACATTCCTGCACAACATGATGCCGTTTGAAAGGCTAAACGGTGTCATCAAAGGATTCATTCGCAATAGGTCTCGTCCAGATGGAAGCATAGCCAAGGGCTTTCTGATCTACGAGTGCATCTCCTTCTGCCAGAATTATCTAACCACCGAGAACGAGGATGTTGGAATACCCACAAAGAAGCACCTCGGCAGGCTCGGTGGATATGGTCACCGCGAGGGCTACCGCTCACTACATGTCGGCATTGATGGTCGATGCACTGATTTTGAAAGGGCACACCGAGTCGCGCTACAACTCATTGAAGTGGTCGGCCCTTGGGTCGAAGAGCACAAAATCTTAATCGAGCAGGAGTACGTCGACCAGGGCCGGCCGAGGAAGAAGGGAGACGTAACTAGAGAGCATAACTCCAGCTTCACGGGTTGGTTCAAGAAAAGGCAACTGGACAATCCCCCACAGACGCCTTCTACGGAAGATCAAAAACTCATATTCTCCTTGTCGCAGGGCCCAGGGCACAATCTAAGGACCTATCAGTCATACGACATAAATGGTTACAGATTCTACACCGAGGAAAAGGACAAGTATAGTGAATATCAAAACTCAGGAGTAACTATGTTAGCCTTTGCTGATGACAAGACTACTGTGATGGAAAGATTCTACGGAAGGATCGAGGAGATATGGGAGCTCGACTACTGTGGAGAGATCGTACTGATGTTCCATGTTAGATGGGCCAAGAACGTGGAAAAAGAAGGCCGCTATTTCACCACAATGGTTATACCAGATGCCAAATCAACAAAGAACGCCTCCGCAAAAAATGAGCCTTGGGTACTCGCTAGACAAGTTGATCAATGTTTTTTTACTACCGACGCGTCAAAGCCCAACCGTGTTGTAGTTAGGAGGGGCAAGAGGAGCATCATCGGAATGGAAGGAGCCGCCAACGAGCAAAACTTTGACAAAAACGGCGACCCAAAGATCGAAGAGGAATTCAACAAGTACTTCGACATGCCTACTACTACTAAAGTAAGAAGGAAGACCACACTGCCTACTAAAGGTTGTCCATTCACAAGAACAAATCTCAAAGTTCACGGGCTAAAGTATTCAACCACGGCAAAAAAGGGCAAGAAGATTATGAAGAGACACTATCTCGACACATCACATGATTGTATATGTTCGGAGAGAGAGTTTTTTTGAATAAATATGAATGTTTGTATATGTTCTTGCTTCATTTTAGACATATATATAATTAAAAACACATTACATGATTATATATGTTCGGGGAGAGTTTTTTGAATAAATATGAATGTTTGTATATGTTCTTGCTTTATTTTAAACAGATCTATAATTAAAAATATATTTTTAAAAAATAAAAAAGTGTGAGACAGCCAGGATTCGAACCTGGATGCCTCAGGTTTAGAATGGCACAAGCAAGCAGCAGAGACCACTAAGGCAAGTGTGTGATCTTGTCATACTACCACGCACGCCGCATTTTGTACTAAGTCCACAGGTTCTGTGGCGCATTTCGGCAGTATGTGCCATAGAAGTTAAAACTTCTATGGCACATACTGCCGAAATGCGCCATAGAACCTGTGGACTTAGCGAAATAAACGGTCCGGCCTTCATTCTCCCCCTTCTCCCCATTCAGTCACCACCACCGCGCGCTAGCCCTAGACCACAGACGTCACACCGCCACGCTAGCCGCAACCGCCAGAGCCGCCACCGCCGCGCCGCCCGGTGAACTAGTGGAGGAGGAGCCGCCGGAGGAAGAGCCGCCCTGCAGCCCGTGGAGGAGGAGCCACCGGAGGAGGAGCCGCCGCACCGGACCCCGCAACCCTCATTGTCGTCAACCACCGCAGCAAGTTCGTCCCCCACCCCCCACGGTTCGTCCCCCCACCCCCACCCCCTCTGATGCTCTTCCCCTTTCTCTATCAGTTAAATACAGAGAACAAGCAATTAAATACATAGTAGTTGCTACAGATTTTCTTGAATCTCTGTCAGTTTTATAATGCAAGTATAGTTAAAGAAAAGAAAAATCTAACTTGCACTTTCATGGTAGAAAATTTCAGTGTATATGAGTGTACTCAAGTTAATTGAGATTTTCTTGAGTGTATATGAGTGTACTCAAGTATATTTAGTGTATATGAGTGTACATGAGTTAATTGAGATTTTCTTGAGTGTATATGAGTGTACTCAAGTATATTCAGTGTATATGAGTTAATTGAGATTTTCTATATTAAACTATACATAGGGAGGTACTAATTCTTCCCGATAATCATATTTTCATTTTCAAAACTAAGATACATATAGTAATATAGTGTCATGTTCAGATGTTCTCCCTTAAGATACTAATTAGATCAAACATACATGGGAATGACTTGGACTGAAATGAGAAAGGTGAGACTTCTCTTTAAATGCTACTGATTGCTTCAAGGTTACTATTTTTATGCTAGTTTCTGTTTATAAGCTAGATGGTCAAGAACCTAGAAGTCCAGGTTTGTTCTGAATTTATTCATGCTGCAGCTTCATCATGTTAAGAAGATCATGTAGCAACTCCATTTTAAGCAGATCATGTAGCAACTCCATCTGAAGAATTCGTTGCTTGCATTGGACATGGCACTCTGACATTTCTATTTGCATACAAAATATTTTCCATGGAGTAGC
Organism: Avena eriantha; assembly: GCA_910589775.1. Taxonomy (NCBI): domain Eukaryota; kingdom Viridiplantae; phylum Streptophyta; class Magnoliopsida; order Poales; family Poaceae; genus Avena; species Avena eriantha. Next base: position 243,037,758 of record OU342742.1, on the reverse strand, counting down.
TACTAGACATATTACTCAGGCATGTCATGTCTATATTTCTCGACAGATTCTGGACATATCAAATAGCTTACTGCTATGTTTCTGAAAAGATAGCTATTGGAGTACCATGCTTGAGTTCATAATATTTGAGTAGTGTTTGTACTTTGTCATGGATTAGAGATACCGCCCTTCCTTTTATTTAGAGATACCTGTTTATTTAAGCTCTGTCCATTTAGTGATCCCTGAACCGTTGTCACTGTATGTTAGTGATCCCTTGTAACTTCTATCTGCAATGTTTGTTTATTGTTTAGAAGCCTAATACTTGGATATGTGCTAGTGGTTCTTTGGATTGGAAAGATTGCCTCTAGCAATACAACCAACCACTATCAGCTACTCCTGTAACGGTCAAGGAGAAATCTTGTCCATTCTTTCATGTTGCCATCTACTTAACATTATGTCCTTGGGGTCCCCTGTCCTTGTTATGAACTGAGACTAGAATCACTTTAGACCTTCTGTACTTCTATATTAAACTATCCACTGCCGAAGGACATGTACTGCTACTGTATATACTGATTATTTCTGCAGATTTGCAGATTTCTGAGCACTATAGAATTATGTTTATGATCATACTATTCTGTCTTGTATGAGAAATACTAGGCATTCTAGTTAATATCTGTTATACATGTTGTATGGGGATGATGGTACCTGCTGTTGAAATGTACTGTGGATGATGGATGATGGATGATGGATACTGGGGTCAATGCATGGGGGGTGGGGTCTTTTGTCTTGCAGGGATATATTTCTTCATTTGAGTTGCCCATTTCTCCCGAAGTGTCGATTCACTTCCGTTTTGGTTGAGAAATGGGCACTCCTAGGTCAAAAAATTAGCAAAGGTCATGCCGAATTTTTCGGCCAAGATTTGTGCTAACTTTTTGCCTCTTTTAAATAGAGTAGTGCAAACATGTCAGGCAACAAGGAGTCTGGCCCTTCTAAGCACATGATCAGCGTCGAAGAACAAGCTAGACAGGCCAACCAGTCATTCTGTCAGGGGTCCCAACAGGAGGAGGAGGAGGAGGCGATGAGGATGACACCACCACCGGAGGAGGATGCGACCGTCGCCAGAGCTGCTGGGGCCAATGAGGGCGGAGATCCTGATTACGAGGGGGACGAAGACGACTACGATGGAACTAGTGAAGGCGGCGGTGAAGAGGATGACACCACCGATGGCGGCGCCCGCACCTATGGTGGCGAGCGCACGGATGGCGGTAGTGGCAACCCGGCCGCTTCTCAGAAGAAGAAGGAACAGAAGGAGCGGAAGGTGCCAGTTATCGCCACCATCTGCGATGAGTTCACTGAGGTCACAGAAAGTGGCCAACCCATTGCGCCAGAGGCGATTGCTAAAGGGTACGGACTGCAACTCGGGTGCATCATCCGGGAAAGCATGTCGATCAACACGAAGTACATCAGACATGTTGACCATGCAGCTTTGGTCGATAACCTCCTTAAGAAGCTTCACAAGCGATACAGATTCCTAGAGCAGTTTAGAAACCTCGAGAGAAAGAACCCGGTGAACAAACTAGCTCTCACGAAGATGAGCAACGCCTTGAGCAGCTGGAAAACCCGGGTGAGGAATAACATTGACAAAGGTGAAAGCTGGGAGGTTATTAGTAAGAAAAATCTGATGCTCGACGAAGAGGAGTTTAGGATATTCAAGGCGGATATAGCTACCGCTGACGCTATAAAATGGACATGGGGAAGGAGTATGCGGGAACAGAACATATGTAACCACCGCCTTGGAAGCGGCGGTTACAGGGGAAACATGCCATTTGGGACAAGGAGAACGCCGAGCTTGAACGCCTTGGTAAACACAAACCTTGGCTTAAAATCACGGACTTCCAGCTTAGGCAATTTGTTTGGGCCTGCTACTACCCGGACAAGGAAACAGGGGAGTTCATCACCGACGATCCGGAGGTGAAGGCATTCGAGAAGAAGCTGGTAAGGAATTTATCGCCGATCTCAAGTCTATTGCGTTCTAATTAAGATAATGAAGTCAAGAATCTAAATGGGTTCACCTTTCCTTGTCTCTGCAGGAGGATGAACTGAACACTACTTCCACAGAGTCATCCCAGGATTCGACGGAGCCGTGGGACACGGTTTTCAACAGGGCGACCAATGCTTACAAGAAGAGGGACAAGGGGTTGCCGCCGTCCTCAGAATGCCGTGTGTCCGGCTTCGGTACGAGCATGAAGTTCAAGGAGTACTACAAAGAGGACACCAAGAAAAGAAGGGAGAGGAAGAACCAGGATAAAGCCGCTGTTGTAGAGCTGAAGATGAAGGTGTAGACACTGGAGGAGAAGGCGGTGGACGAGAAAACGGTGGACAAGTTAGTGGAAGAGAAGCTCCGCTCGATAATCCCCCCCTGAGTTTTTCGAGGGGCTTACTGCTTGGAATGCGGGAGGTCGACAGGGGCCAATACATCTGCCCAGCTTAAGCGGCAGCAACTCGGGCATCAATGTTACCATGTCGCCGGACCTGGTGACCCCGCCGGCCGTCAACGTCGGGACGCAGTCGCTCGTTTTGGTCACACCGACGCCCCTTCCCGCCAAAGATACCAATAAGGCGCAGGCGACGGCGGTGGTGCTTCTTGAGGCACCCGAGCGGGAGATTGCAGATGATGATAGGCCGGCCGCCGGCATCGGCCGTGTCTCTACATTAGCCGAGATCCACGCCATCACCAAGGTAACTAATTAGTTAGTGCACGTCATCTCCTTTATGCCTTTGATGCATGACTGTTGCCATCTCATGACGCCCAACAACATGTTTTTGCCTCAGGACACTTCTTGCGTACTCCTGCTTAAAGATGTTGGCGGTGAGTTGAAGGATGTTGCCAAGGGCACTCTTATACAACCGGCGAGCTGCACGATGCACAACAATCCAATGGATGATGACGTGATGAGGGTTAGGTTGGCTCGGGTGTTGCCAGGGTGCGACGACATGGACCCCCCTTTCAACCTCAGGGAGCCGATGAACACAAGACCCTTGGGGAATGCTACAACTGGCCCTTGACATGGCCGAAGACCCAGATTCGTCTTGCGGGGGGAGCACCAGTGCCACCTCTCGACCGATCATCGCCCGACCACCACCTCGGAAGCCAGTAGCCGCCGTTGTCGCCACCACCAGTCGTCACCATCACCACATGATGGCACCCATGAAGATGATGATGAATTGGTCAACGTTGACGACTTCATCAACACCGGCGCCGCCAAAGGATTGTATATGCCTTCTGTGGATGAAGAACCCTTCGCAGCTCGCGACGACCATCAAGCTGGTCGGCCCAATACATGCACCCATCGCCTGGTCTTCCATGGTCTTTCTCAAGAGACGCCTCCGGCCGCCAATCCACCACAAGAGAAACCGGGATTGGTTTTTAGCCCCAACACACTCCGAAAGGCAACTGATGAGTAGATGGTAGTGGTTGACACTATTGTGAAGAAGAAGCACTATATGAAGAGAGGTAATAATAATAAGAAGAAGGATGTGAGCCAACCTCTTCCGAAGAGGATCCGGGGTCAGGACGCCGTCGTCGTACCATCCACACAATTTGGCTTGCCCCGAGCGCATGTAGCTGGTGATCTGATATTGACTCCGGATATGATCGACATTTTGGTTGGAGCCATGTTAACTTTGCACGAGGGTCTCAAGACACTAGGGGCCCTCCTTCTTAAAGACAAAGATCCAAATTACCCGGTTTTCACGGCCAAGGTGCCATTGGACGTGGGCTTCGTCGATGAACCCCCCGCGGATATATTCTTCATAGCGTTCGAGGACATATTCAAGCTGTTTCTCATGAAACGGCTGGACTATAACTTGGTCCGCCTATACGCGCTCAATCTGGCGCTCATGATCAAGAGAGAAAGTACCCCGGAAATCGCGATAGTGGATCCCTACTACATGCGGGACAGTCAGTTGGTCGAAGGATCAGAGACACGGACCAAGGCGACGGCGTACCTCGAGAAGTTCATGGTGGACAACAAGAGGAAGGGCACACTTCTTTTTACTTTCTTTCCCGAGTAAGTACACACACTCGCTCATCACCACCGTAACTTATGCATTTCTTATAGATTTCTTCCTTTGCTCTTTTTCCAACATTCCGTTCCAATTGTGTTGCGCAGAGACAAATACTGCACACTCATCGTCCTTGCCCCGAGGTAATCGCTAGCCACGTATTTCGACTCGGGAAGTTTGACGAAGAAGAAATACTACACCAGAATAAGGGGTGTTCTCGATGAGGCTCTCGAGGGCTACACCAAGAAGGGATGCACCTTCGTAGATAAGGGGGAATGTATCAAGGATGGCAAACACATGTTCAAGCACGTGCTCGACTTCCCCTACATCAAGCAGTCGACTACTGGTGCCTAGGAGGCCTTCTACGTCCTCCATCACCTTAAAGGCTATGTTCGGGATTGCCAGAACCTAACGTTGCCATCTAGTCTCCGAGGATGGGCCGAAACTTTGGCAAAAATCGACGATGCTGATCTTAGAGAAGACTTCCATCGCATTGAGATGAAGTTGTCTCAAATCATCATTGAAGATGTCAACACAAGGGGCGGTCCCCTACAACAAGCCAGAGGGTTGAGTAAGAGGGAGATCGAAGAACGCCTCCGGAAGCAGGGTGACACAAGGACGTGGATGACGAAAGAGGGCTATCCACCGTTCCCGAAGCCGAGCGAGAAGATGAAGTCTTCATCATGATCGATGTGTGCCTCTAGCATGATCCAGTGTGTGTATATTCTTGATGGACGCGTGCTGTATTAGTGTGTGTGTCATAAACTTTACTATCTCGTGGTCGAAATGGTCATTGTTGTTAGACTTAAACTACCTTGTGGTCGTGTTGTCGTTGAACTTATTGCTTATATGATGATCTAACCTTTAGGTTTATGGATCATTTGTTTTATATTCTGTGAACATATATATATATATGGATGTGAACCCTTTATTCATTCTTTTCGTTGTATTTTTACTAATATGCCTTGTCGTCTATAGAGATGGCGACGAGGCGGTATGTGGTGTACATGGGTAGGGTTCCAAGAGTCTACGAGAAGTGGGAGGATTGCCACAAACAAGTGAACAAGTTCAGCGGCAACATCTACAAAGGATACACGACTAGAGAGGAGGCGATAGCCAAGTGGAGGAACCACTTGTGGAAGAAGAACCAGATGAAGATATTGGTCGGGCTAATGCTCTTGCTCACCATTATCACAGCTGTATTCTATTTGATCCTAGTGTAGGCGGCGGTGGCCACTTCATATTTGTAATGTGAGTTGATATGAACTTTGTATTCGGCGCTTGTGTAAAAATTTGGCACTTGACACTATATATGTATCTCGATCGGGCTCTAAGTGTTTGTATTATATATATGTCGGTTTTCATGCATCTATTACTTGTGCAAAGTATTTTATACTCATCTAGATAAATACTGTATAAATCTTGTATAAATACCTGATTATACACCAGGAAAGTATTTTACTTTGAATACGTGTTACGCAATCAGTGGCGCATATAATTATACAGTTAGTGGCGCATGGCTTCTCTGTGGCGCATATGCGTAAATGCGCCACAGAAGTCATTCCTGTGGCGCATATGAAGAAATGCGCCACAGAAGTCTGGGACTTCTGTGGCGCATATCTATATGTGCCACAGGAAGCAGATATCAGTGGCGAGGTAACAGTGGCGACTAGGATATGCGCCACAGAAGATGTAAAGACATGTGCCACAGATGAGCTGTTTCCTAGTAGTGTGCATGTCTGTTCTTTTCACAGACCACATGTGGATCCACTAGAGTCATTGTATATGTGCTCTTTTCACAAACCACATATGGATCCACCAGTATCACTTCATGTGTGTTCTTATCACAAACCACATATGGATCCCCTAGTGTCATTGCATGTGTGTTCTTTTCATTAACCACAACTAGATTCACCGCATGTCTGTTCTTTTCACAAACCACATGGATCCAACAGAGTTCATTGCATGTGTGTTCTTTTCATGAACCACATATGGATCTACCAGTGTCATTCAATGTGTGTTATTGTCACAAACCACATATGGATCCACCAGAGTCATTGCATGTGTGTTCTTTCAATAAACCACAACTATGGTCATTGTATCTCTGTTCTTTTCATTAACCAAAATTATAGCCATTGCATGTTTGTTCTTTTCACAAACCACATATGGATCCACCAGAGTCATTGCATATGTGTTATCTTCACAAGACACATATACATCCACCAGTGTCATTGCATGTGCGTTCTCTTCATGAACCACATATGGATCCACCAGTGTCATTGCATGCATGTTCTCTTCATGAACCACATATGGATCCACCAGTGTCATTGAAATGTATGTTCTTCTCACAAACCACATATGGATCCACCAGTGTCACTGCATCTGCGTTCTTTTCATGAACCACATATGGATCCACTAGTTTCATTGAAATGTGTGTGCTTGTCACAAACCACATATGGATCCACCAATATAATTGAATGTGTGTTCTTTTCACAAACCACATATGGATCCACCAGTGTCATTGCATGTGAGTTCTTCTCACAAATCACATATGGATACACCAGTGTCATTGCATGTGTGTTCTTTTCACAAACCACAGCTAGAGTCATTGCATGTGTGTTCTTTTAATTAACCATAGCTAGAGTCATGGAATGTGTGTTATTTTAATTAACCACAGCTAGAGTCATTGCATGTCTGTTCTTTTCCCAAACCACATAATGGATCCACCAGAGTCATTGCATGTGTGTTCTTTTCACAAACCACGTGTGGATCCACCAGAGTCATTGCATGTGCGTTCTTTTCATGAACCATATATGGATCCCCTAGTGTCATTGCATGTGTGTTCTTTTCATTAACCACATCTAGAGTCATTGTATGTCTGTTCTTTTCACAAACCACATATGGATCCACCAGAGTTCATTGCATGTCTGTTCTTTTCATTAACCACGTATGGATACACAAGTGTCATTGCATGTGTGTTCTTTTCATTAACCACATATGGATCCCCTAGTGTCATTGCATGTGTGTTCTTTTCATTAACCACAACTAGAGTCATTGCATGTGTGTTCTTTTCACAAACCAAATATGGATCCACATGTGTCATTGCATGTGTGTTCTTTTCATGAACCACGACTAGAGTCAGTGAATGTGTGTTCTTTTCATAATCCACATGAGCATGTGTGTTCTTTTCATAGACCACATATGGATCCACCAGTGTCATTGCATGTGTGTTCTCTTCATGAACCACATATGGATCCACCAGAGTCATTGCATGTGTGTTATTTTCACAAACCACATGGATCCACTAGTGTCATTGCATGTGTGTTCTTTTAATAAACCACAGCTAGAGTCACTGGATCTCTGTTCTCTTCATAAACCACATATGGATCCACCAGTGCATTGCATGTGTGTTCTTTTCATTAACCACAACTAGAGTCATTGAATGTGTGTTCTTTTCACAAACCACATATGGATCCACATGAGTTCATTGCATGTCAGTTCTCTTCATGAACCATATATGGAAACAGCTAGAGTCATTGCATGTGAGTTATTTTCATGAACCATATATGGATCCACTAGTATCATTGAAATGTGTGTTCTTGTCACAAACCTTATATGGATCCACCAGTGTCACTGAATGTGTGTTCTTTTCACAAACCACAGATGGATCCACTAGTCATTGCATGTCTGTTCTTCTCACAAACCACATATGGATCCACCAGAGTCATTGCATGTCCGTTCTTTTCACAAACCACATATGGATCCACAAGAGTCATTGCATGTGTGTTCTTTTCATTAACCACAACTAGAGTCACTACATGTGTGTTCTTTTCACAAACCACATATGGATCAACCAGACTTCATTGCATGTCTATTATTTTCACAAACCACATATGGATACACCAGTGTCATTGCATGTGTGTTCTTTTCATTAACCATATATGGATCCCCTAGTGTCATTGCATGTGTGTTCTTTTCATTATCCAAAACTAGAGTCATTCCATGTCTGTTCTTCTCACAAACACATATGGATCCACCAGAGTCACTGCATGTGTGTTCTCTTCATGAACCACATATGGATCCACCAATGTCATTGCATGTCTGTTCTTCTCACAAACCACATATGGATCCACCAGTGTCATTGCATGTGTGTTATTTTAATAAACCATAGCTAGAGTCACTCGATCTCTATTCTCTTCATAAACCACATATGGATCCACTAGTGTCATTGCATGTGTGTTCTTTTAATTAACCACAGCTAGAGTCATTGCATGTCTGTTCTTTTCACAAACCACATAATGGATCCACCAGAGTCATTGCATGTGTGTTCTTTTTACAAACCACATGTGGACCCACCAGAGAAATTGCATGTGTGTTCTTTTCATGAACCACATATGGATCCCCTAGTGTCATTGCATGTGTGTTCTTTTCAATAACCACAACTAGAGTCATTGTATGTCTGTTCTTTTCACAAACCACATATGGATCCACCAGAGTTCATTGCATGTCGTTTCTTTTCATTAACCATGTATGGATACACCAGTGTCATTGCATGTGTGTTCTTTTCATTAACCACATATGCATCCCCTAGTGTCATTGCATGTGTGTTCTTTTCATTAGCCACAACTAGAGTCATTGCATTGTGTTCTTTTCACAAACCACATATGGATCCACAAGTGTCATTGCATGTGTGTTCTTTTCATGAACCACAACTAGAGTCAGTGAATGTGTGTTCTTTTCATAATCCACATGAGCATGTGTGTTCTTTTCATAGACCACATATGGATCCACCAATGTCATTGCATGTGTGTTCTCTTCATGAACCACATATGGATCCACCAGAGTCATTGCATGTGTGTTATTTTCACAAACCACATGGATCCACTAGTGTCATTGCATGTGTGTTCTTTTAATAAACCACAACTAGAGTCACTGGATCTCTGTTCTCTTCATAAACCACATATGGATCCACCAGTGCATTGCATGTGTGTTCTTTTCATTAACCACAACTAGAGTCATTGAATGTGTGTTCTTTTCACAAACCACATATGGATCCACATGAGTTCATTGCATGTCAGTTCTCTTCATGAACCATATATGGAAACAGCTAGAGTCATTGCATGTGAGTTATTTTCATGAACCATATATGGATCCACTAGTATCATTGAAATGTGTGTTCTTGTCACAAACCTTATATGGATCCACCAGTGTCACTGAATGTGTGTTCTTTTCACAAACCACATATGGATCCACTAGTCATTGCATGTCTGTTCTTCTCACAAACCACATATGGATCCACCAGAGTCATTGCATGTCCGTTCTTTTCACAAACCACATATGGATCCACAAGAGTCATTGCATGTGTGTTCTTTTCATTAACCACAACTAGAGTCACTACATGTGTGTTCTTTTCACAAACCACATATGGATCAACCAGACTTCCTTGCATGTCTATTATTTTCACAAACCACATATGGATACACCAGTGTCATTGCATGTGTGTTCTTTTCATTAACCATATATGGATCCCCTAGTGTCATTGCATGTGTGTTCTTTTCATTATCCAAAACTAGAGTCATTCCATGTCTGTTCTTCTCACAAACACATATGGATCCACCAGAGTCACTGCATGTGTGTTCTCTTCATGAACCACATATGGATCCACCAATGTCATTGCATGTCTGTTCTTCTCACAAACCACATATGGATCCACCAGAGTTCATTCATGTCTGTTATTTTCATAAACCACATGGATCCACCAATGTCATTGCATGTGTGTTCTTTTAATAACTGTTATTTTCATAAACCACATGGATCCACCAATGTCATTGCATGTGTGTTCTTTTAACAAACCACAGCTAGAGTCACTAGATGTGTCTTCTCTTCATAAACCACATATTGAAAGAGCTAGTGTCATTGCATGTGTGTTCTTTAAACAAGGCACATATGGATCCACCAGAGTTCATTGCATGTGTGTTCTTTTCATTAACCACATATGGATACACAGTTTCATTGCATGTGTGTTCTTTTCATTAACCACATATGGATCCCCTAGTGTCATTGCATGTGTGTTCTTTTCATTAACCACAACGAGAGTCACAGCATGTGTGTTATTTTTACAAACCACATCTGGATCCACCAGTGTCATTGCATGTCTGTTCTTTTCATGAACCACATATGGATCCACCAGTGTCATGGAATGTGCATTCTTTTCATGAACCACATATGGATCCACTAGAGTCATTGCATGTCTGTTCTTTTCATTAACCACAGCTAGACTCATTGCATGTCTGTTCTTTTCATTAACCACAGCTAGACTCATTGCATGTCTGTTCTTTTCACAAACCACATATGTAACCACCAGAGTCATTGAAATGTGTGTTCTTTTCACAAACCACATATGGATCCACCAGTGTCAATGAAATGTGTGTTCTTTTCACAAACAACAGCTAAAGTCACTGGATCTCTATTATTTTCACAAACCACATATGGATCCACCGGTTTCATTGCATGTGAGTTCTTTGCATTAAGCACATGGATCCACCAGTGTCATTACATGTATGTTCTTTTCACAAACCACATGTGGATCCACCAGAGTCATTGTATGTGTGTTGTTTTGACAAACCACATATGGATCCACTAGTGCCACTGCATGTGTGTTCTTTTCACAAACCACATATGGATCCCCTAGTGTCATTGCATGTGTGTTCTTTTCATTAACCACAACTAGAGTCACCGCATGTGTGTTCTTTTCACAAACCACATGGATCCAACAGAGTTCATTGCATGTGTGTTCTTTTCATGAACCACATATGGATCCACTAGTGGCATTGAATGTGTGTTATTATCACAAAACACATATGGATCCACCAGAGTCATTGCATGTGTGTTCTATCAATAAACCATAGCTAGAGTCCTTGCATCTCTATTCTTTTCATTAACCACAGCTATAGTCATTGCATGTTTGTTCTTTTCACAAACCACATATGGATCCACCAGAGTCATTGCATGTGTGTTCTCTTCACAAACCACATATGGATCCACTAGTGTCATTGCATGTGTGTTCTCTTGATGAACCATATATGGATACCCAGTGTCATTGCATGTGTGTTCTTTTTAGGAACCACATATGGATCCACTATTGTCATTCCATGTGTGTTCTTTTCACAAACCACATATGGATCCACCAGAGTCACTACATGCATGTTCTTTCAATAAACCACAACTAGAGTCATTGCATCTCTGTTCTTTTCATTAACCACAGCTAGAGTCATTGTATGTTTGTTCTTTTCACAAACCACACATGGATCAACTAGAGTCATTGCATGTGTGTTCATTTCACAAACCACATGGATCCACCAGTGTCATTGCATGTGTGTTCTTTTAATAAACCACGGTTAGAGTCATTGCATGTCTGTTCTTTTCACAAACCACATATGGATCAACCAGAGTTCATTGCATGTGTGTTCTTTTCACAGGCCACATATGGATCCACCAGTTAGAGTCATTGCATGTGTGTTATTTCCACAAACCGCATATGGATCCACCGGTGTCATTGCATGTGTGTTCTTCTCATAAACCACATATGGATCCTAACCTTAGGAGAGCCCTAACCTTAGCCCCCCAATGGTGGCTGTTAGACCGAGTCTTCTAGAAGGCACGCCCTAACACGTTTGTTCTGCATGACGATTGTTACATACCGTTCGATCGGGCACTTGGATGATTGGGATGGTTTTCGTAAGAGCGATCCGCGAGTAGGTTGTCCTGCGACATGATTGGCCATGCTTACTGCCTGCTTACTCTAGACAAACTGGCAACACCGGGCGCTCCCCTTATGCGAGTGTCACGACTCACGAGTTCCGTGGGCCACATGCCAGTGTCACATCCCCTTTACTTCTCTTCCTCTCCGTACTTCTCTTCCTTCCCCTCAAATCCACTGTCCCCACTTAACTCCCATCCTGCCATAGCCGCAAGCCGACGGCGCCTCTAGCTATCTCTCCCACAGCCACCCCAGTCCCCCCACGCTCCCTCTCGCCATGGGTTCAAGGGGAGACGGTGAGGAAACGCGGCGTGACAACGGGGACGGTGATTTCGATGTGAGTCGTATCATCTCTATCTCTATCATCTGTGGTCAGTTATCTATTTTGAGCTAGATCTACTATGTTTACTTATGTGCATATGATATGTTAGGCCAACCAGACACTGTACAACTCCGACTATCACGGTTTAGCGGATGAAGACAGTCCTCCGCTATGTAAACATGGATATGTGCCCGCTAAATTTGTAGCATTCGAAGGACGAAACACAGGCAGGAGGTTTTTATGGTGTCAAGGACATCGTGAAATGATGCAAGGCAGAAGTTGTAGTGTTGTCAAATGGGTAGATCTAGAGTGGCCCAAATCGATGCAGAAAACACTGGACAAAGTATGGGATATGACTGTTGAGTTTAAAGAATCCATAGTCAGCTCACTTCTGGAAATTGCTGAGATGAAGCTATGGGACCCAGTTGACACGACCAAGCTTAACCGAGATCTCAGGAGGGTGCAAGACAAGGTTAGCAAAGTCGAGAAGGAGAGGGATGTGGTGTTGGACCTGAAGGTTAAAGCAGAGCAAGAACTGACTCAAGCAAGGAATGATCTTCACCAGGCCAAAGTCCTGCAGTTCACAACTACGAGTATTGACAAGTGCATGAGGATAAATGTAGAGAAACAATTGAAGTTGTGCAAGGAAGATGCTAAAAGGAAGGAGCATACGATTCGATCCTTGCTCTCGCATGAAGATGCGCACCGGGCTAAGATTAGGAAGATCAAGGAGATGTGTGATAACTATTTCTATTCAGCTTGAGCTCCGTGCTTTTTTAAGTTGTAATAGTAGTACTTGTACATACTAGTAGTCTCAATTAGTGGTCCCGAAGTCCTGGGAGAAAAAAAATTGGTCGCATGTTAATTTGTCTTAACCCTGCATTACTTCCGTTTGTCTGATCATGGTGGTATTCAGACATTGGTGGTTTGTTTAAATGTAATCTACGTGGATTGTGCCGCATGCAAATGGCACAACGACAATTTATAAAGTGGAAGCACGTACACCTGGTTACTGGAGATCTGGGAGGTTCACCAGATGCAGGGGATGTAAGAGCAGGGAGACGGTGAGATAGACGGGCTCAAGATTAGGCCAAAAAGTGGTACCGATTTCCTCGTCATCTAGGCATTATCGGTTGCCATTGCTGTTTATGTTGCCATGTCGTTCTACAGCAGCTGAAATAAGTTGCTGCTTCGTGGAGTGTAGCAGCTTAAATAATTTATTTTAGTGCCACTTACATTCCATCGAATTTGGAGACCTCCTGCCCCTCAGCAATCGTGGAACCAGTGCTACGTGTTTTCAGATAGTAGTGGCACAATCACAATTTTGGATTCAACTACTGACTCGGGCGTTTCCAAACCCTAAGTCGCGGTACATTTTACTCCGAGAACATGGGTAGGTTGTTTTGTGATGGCTCGTGTTGATGTAGAGCTCGTTGGGAACCCCAAGAGGAAGGTATGATGAACACAGCAGCAAGTTTCCCTCAGTTATGAAACCAAGGTTTAATTGAACCAGTAGGAGCAAGGAAACACCCCAAAGGTGTTGCTAGTTGAGCCTTGGCAGGGCGCACTACCGGTACTAGTAGCAACGTGGAGACCTGCACAACAAAACCACAGAACTTTGTCCCCAACTTGCCATGAGGTTGTCAATCTCACCGTGTTTTTCTGAAAACAAAGGATTAAACGTATCGAATGGAAGGAAGTAATAGTTTGTAGAAAGTAAACACAAAGAAGTAAATAATTTATAGATTGTACGTAAAAGAAAGGACCGGGATCCATAGTTCACTAGAGGTGGCTCTCCTTAAGATAGATAACATGCTGGGTGAACAAATTACAGCGGGGTAATTGACCAACATCGAGAAAGAAATACATGCATATACTAATCATCTTGACTCCTTTGAGATTCGATTGGGCATTACAACATTATACATAGATCGCCATCCAATTGCATCTATGACTAATAATCCACCTTCAGGTTATCATCTGAACACCCTCCAGTATTAAGTTGCAAGCAACAGATTATTGCTTTATGAACTGCGTGTAAAGTAAACAATATGATTGTTCTATGAAAAAAGGATTGTTGTTTTCTCCCTAGTAGCAACAACACATCTAGTACCTTAGAGATTTCTGCCACTTCCCCAGATTACCAGAGGCATGAACCCACTATCGAGCATAAATACTAACTCTTGGAGTTGCTAGCATCTACTTGGCCAAGATAGCTACTAACAACGGAAAGCATGCAAGATCACAAATAACAAACACATGATAGAATCAATAATCAATCGTAAATAGCATCTCAATATCCATCGGATCCCCACAAACACAACATGCATAATTACAAATAGGTGAACTTGATCATGAACGGAGCTCACAAGATCTAAACATGAAAGCACAAAGGAGGAGAATCAGCCATCTAGCTACTACATGGATCCGTAGTCCAAGGATGAACTACTCACACATCACACCCGAGGCTTGCATGGTGATGAAGAAGGCCTCCAGGGTGAATTCCCCTCTCCGGCAGGGTGCCGGGAAGGGCTTCAGATCTCTCCCGATCTAGGGATGGAGATGACGGTGGCTACAGACTCTTTCGTGGATTTTTTTATTGGGTACTTAGGGTTTTCGTCCCGAGGGCATCTTATAGGCAGAAGGGGAGCCCGAGGGGGTGTCGGAGGCGGCCAGACCACCACCTGGCGCGGGCTAGGCTGGGCCGCGCAACCAGGTGGTGTGGTGGCCTCCTGGCCCCTCTCAGTCTCGTACTCTGGCATGTGATGACTTCCGGAAAAATAGGCACTTTGGCTTTTGTCCCGTCCAATTCCGAGAATATTCATTTTCTGACTTTCCTGGAACCAAAAACAGCAGAAAACAGGCAACTGGCATTGTGGCTCTTGTTAATAGGTTAGTCCAAGAAATCATATGAAAAGTACTCCAAAGTGTGGGCAAAACACAAGAAAGTGGATAAAACCAACCATGGAACATCAAAAATTATAGATACATTTGCAATGTATCATTTTGCCCCACAAAGTTCCACACACAGAGCTCCAGAATTTAACCGAATTACATATATAGGTTCAAGTTAACACATTACTATGCATCGTCATTGCCAGCAGCCTTCTTCCCCAGCCTGGTTTCCAAGACTTCACGTCCACTGGCTTCTCCATTTCCTGCCTTCTTCCTCTTCCTCTGTGCCCATTTTCTTAGCTTCACGTACTCTGCATCATCGGGACAATCAGCACTAGAATCGTGTCTAGCATCATATTTCCACTTGTTTTTATTTTCTTCAAGCAGCAAAATGACTAACCCTGCAGTCATGTTTCTAACCTTGCGGTGCTTCCTGTCAAAGAAATAAGACTATTGCATAACTGCCCAGTATCTACAGAGTAAATAAAACAAAAATTACAATTCACCACAAACATGCGAACCCCAAGAGACTTTTTCTTACCAGGATCTAATTGGGTTCGAGTGACCATCCTGTCCAAGAATAGAAGGGTGACTCCTAGTTGCAGCAGCTTCCACATCCAGTACATCACAATTCAGCTCAAACATGCAAGCTGAAGCATACCTTTTCATCAACCCAATTAGCTCACTGTCACACGTTAGA
Source organism: Avena eriantha (assembly GCA_910589775.1). NCBI lineage: Eukaryota > Viridiplantae > Streptophyta > Magnoliopsida > Poales > Poaceae > Avena > Avena eriantha. The sequence goes on along the minus strand of OU342742.1, from coordinate 243,022,038 downwards.
GGAACCATGATGCCATGTTCATCCATGAAGCTGGACTTTGCAGTCCGCTTCAGCCATATTTCATCATGATTACGCAGAGCAGCAACCATACCAGAGATAGTGCAGATCTGCGCAGGTGCTTCTTCCATCGTGATACAATGGTGTCCATACCACTTGCCCTTCACCCTTGTTGATTTAGAGTCATACCTGAAGAGGACTACCATAACCAGGTAAGGGTGGTCCGCGGAGATCCCACTGGACAGAAAACTATGGACAAAATATGTTTGTCAGCGTTAGGCTAACAAACAATTTTAGCTAGCAGTTATAATTAGTGCAAATAGCAAAGAGAAGGGCAACTCACCCGCATGTAGCCAGAACTTCTTCTTCCTTGGTAGTAGGATTTTCCATCCTCCGAGCTGCTCAGCTCGTCAGCGGCGGAGGCGGGTTAGAGCCTTGCAACGGTGGCTACGACATGCGCCATTGGAGCTCGGGATCAACGAATGGGTGCAGCAACTGTGCGTAGCAACTTGGTGCTGGAAGTCAAATGTCCGAAGGGATCGTTCTGCCTGGAGGTTGGATTTCGACACTGCCGGTGCTAGGGGAAAGGAGGGAATGGATTTGTGAAATTGGTCAACACATCCAACCCACTTAGTTCCTCGATTTGCCTAAGAGGTTCCTGCGTTGGCGCTCGTGTCACGGACAGATGACCGACATGTGGGTCCCGACCATCTACTTCACGGGGCAGTTTAACAGAATGTTGAATTTGGCAGGGGTGATATGAGTTTGCCTCGAAATGGCCCCTCTCAATAGTTGGCAACCCAACTTTACAAAACATAGCAATTATAGGGAACTTGGGTACCGCGATGCACTCTCTCAGTAACTTTTGGGCCGCAAACCAAAAAGCCCCGTACCATGTGGCAGTGGCTTCGTCTCGTCAAACCCTACAACTTTCGTGAAGACATCTATATATTTCGAGGTCCTAGCTGTCGTGCAGAGGGCAGCCATTCTCAGGTTGCATCACACCACCACCAAAGGAGATCCACACCATAGTTCATCCCATCCATCTTCCATCCTCTCCATTAGCCATAGCCATAACTTTGTACTTGAGATATCCTTGTGATTCGGCGACCATTGTATGATTATTTGATTTCAATCTAAGTATTTTGCGCAATGTTTTCTATCCTTGATCTTATTGTTATGAGTGTGTAGTCCTCACGAGTTGCAGGCTGGGGAGAAACCTCGCAGCAATTATGTTCATCTATTATATGGGAGTATTGTGTATTGTTTGATGAGGGATTTGTATCTTTTGTTTCTTTGTCTCTTTCCTCGATATTTGGACTTGTAGGTAGCCAAGACCCCTGAGATCAATAAAGGCTTGAGGTGAGATACTTGGGTAGCGGCGATCTCATAGGAAACCTAGTGATAGAAAGGGTATTATGGTCTTCGCTTAGCGACCCATTCGGGATCAACAACAACATCTCTTCTTAAGGCTTTGATATGTGTTTTTCACTTAATAACTGTTTGTAGCCCGGTGCTTCATGGTGCATTTAGTTGGATCAAAAGACTATTGATATGCACATGGCTCGTAGGGGCTTTAGAATATTAGGATGTGTTGGGGATATGCTAAATGGGTATCACCATTGCATGTCTCTAATCCGGCTAACCCAGGTGGCCCACAGTTGGTAGCATGGCCCATGGCCTGCTAGGCGGCCCAGTTAGACGGATCCAGAAGGGAGGCCCATGTCGGATATAGGAAGGCTACGTGGGAGTCACCGACATACTCGGAGCCTTTGAGTACAAGACACAAAGACTAGTTAGTATTAGTGTAGGACTCTATAACTTGTCTAGCAAGGTCCTTTCCCTGTAACCCTAGGTTCTAGTGCCTTTATAAGCCGGACCTATGGGAGCCTTTAGGGCATAAGGTACAATGATTCACAACACCCTCGCACAGCGAACCAATCTCTGTAACCCGGCGTATTGCCATTATAGTGATTTATAGTAGGAGTAGAGTTCTGCCACCATTGTGGGACTTGAACCTAGGTAAATTGTGTTACCTCATACCCGCCAACTCAGCGCCTTCCCCCACCTCTCTAACCACGCTCTGTGAGGACCCCTCTATGGTGTACTCGTCGGCAATACCACGACAGTTGGTGCCCACCGTGGGCAAGAGGCGCTCCGAGCTCTACACCAGGCGAGGTCCAAGCTCTTCGTAGGAATCAGTGACACCGTAACCATTGGGTGCGTCCTCTTCTCTAGCAACGTCCAGATCGTCCCTCCGGACGAGTTTTGGGTCCCGATAAAGACGAACCCTACCCGCTCCTCCGTCGTCCCAGTTGAAGACATCCACATCTTCATTGGCGAAACTATCTCGGGTCCTTGCTCCCAAGAAGTCGGAAACTCGTCAAGGCCCGCATGGACGGCCAGAAGGACACGTTCGCGGAAGAATCTGGGCCATATATCTCTCTGGAGTATACCGCCTTAGACCGGAAAAATCCAAGGCCCACCCAAACCGCCCATGTGTAGGATATAATGGTGGAAGGACCCCGTAGATCCGCTTGGCTTCCCCGAGCGTTAGAGAGACGGAGGACACACTTTGTCGGCGTCGTTACCATCTTTGATCTGGCCAGATGCGTTCAGAGGGATGGAGAATCTCCCCGTGAATACCTTTCCAGATGGATGAGGGTGAGGGAAACCCTAGAGGGTGACTGCGCCAATGAACTCATCTACCACTTCATGGAAGGGCTCACGCCCGGGACACTCCTCCGGCATACACTCAAGAGGCGGCAGGCTGCTGGCTCACTCACCATTGGTGAGATGATTGAAATTGTCACCAGTTACGTAGACACCGAGGAGAACACCAAGGCCATGCCTAAAGCCGGGGGAAGCAACAAGAATGGACCTCCACCATCCCCCTCCACCTCCGCCATCGATAACACCTAAGCCAACTCCGATTCAGTACTTGACATACTATACGCCGACATCAACATGGATGTTGGTGGATCATATGCTCATTCAGAGGAATACGACGCTGCTATGAGGGAGATTGAGTAGGAGATCAAGAGGGTGTAGTGCGCCGAAAACGCTACCACTTCCTGTCAGGTGCTAGTCTCCATCGGGAACATGATGGAAGAATACGGACAGGAACCGGAACCTAAAAGAGTGTCGCCCACACCTGCGGTTACCAGAGCAGCAGCGGCAAAGAAGGTCGCCGATCCTCCGGGTCTGGCCAAAGCCATGCCTCCTCTGGCTATTCCCCCGCAGCAGGCACAGAAACTTACCACATGCCCTAGTACTGCAAAGCAAACAAATCTGCCGCCACCACCATCAACGTCCGTAGTTGGCAACCCATTGGCTACTCCCACCAACAAGGCAATGTACGATCCACTCCTCTTTGAGCCCATCACTGTCGCCCATATCCGGAGCGTTACAGAGCTCGATGAGAAACATGCAGAAATCCTTGTGGAGGCCAAGTGCATCGCCGAACAAGGTGCCCAGCTGGATAGAGATCTGGCCAAGGCGTAGCAATCCAGCAAGGTGGCAAGAGCAGTGGAGGTTGAATACAAGAAGTTGTTATTAAGACACAAGGCAAAGAAGGCACCAGCTCACATCATTGAAGATCCCGGTGTTCAATGCAAGTTGGGATGGGAAGTGTCCAAACAAGCAAAGGCCATGCCCCATACATTGATTCAGAGGGGAGGCAAGTAATGCCAACTTCTACCCTCAACATGGTCATCGCCAAGACCCTCCTAGAGCAGGATAGGTCACCAGAAGCGGTGGATCAAGTCTATGACCTTGTAGCCAAGGCTTTCAAGCAATAGGAGAAGACCACCTCGCAAAGGCTTGATTCCAATACAGAGCTTTGCTAGTCAACCCTCAATAGCCACCGAAGGCCAAGATCTCCTCGCGACGAAGGATCCCATACAGGCTCCACGGAGTGAAGGTGGAGGGATGCATGTAAAAGGGCCGATGCCATACCCATATCTTCTGACAAGGGAGAGAAGGCTCACCCTCGTTCATCGTCGCCACCCCACCATCCCAGCGTCACTAGGAACAATAGCCGCGCCACCGCACAAGCATGCCACCTCCCAGGCGTCCCCAGATTGGCATCGTCATACGACGCCCAGGGTGAGCAACCTCGGCATGACAGAGAGTGCAGCAGTACGAAGGACATAGGAGCAGATCCCACAAGGAAGCACCACGTCCAGCAAGCAATCGCGCTAGGCATGAGGACTCGCATGGAGGGAACAACAAGAATGCTAACCCACCTACACCACCGTCATCGCCACATAGTAGCCCATGGCGGAGGACATGGCAGATCCCATGGATCACACCACAAATCTCCTCCCCATGATGGAAAAGGGAAACAACCATAACCGTATGACACACGTTCACGATTGGACAAGATCCAAGAAGAACGGGAGCTCCCATACCTTTGGCCATGTTGTTTTGGACCAGTAATACGGGCCACAACTTACCCCAAGGGTCTCCGGATTGACAAGACCATCAAGCCCTATGACGGCACTGCCAGGCCAGTTACATGGTTGCAGGACTACATCGAGGCGACTCACATCACCGGGGGAAACCCTAATGTCACCATCAAGTACCTCCCACTAATGCTCACCGGCACTGCCGACAATGGATTGACCACTTGCCGAAGAAATCAGTCTGCAATTGGTTGGACATGCATGAAGCATTCACCAAGAATTTTGAGGGTACGTACAAACATCCCTGCACCGTTGGTGACCTATAGCGGTGCGTACAAGAAAAGGATGAATCCTCTCGTGCTTACCTATCCCGTTGTCTTGATATGAAAAAATCATGCGCGGGGGTGCACGAGCAAACCGCTATGGCCGCCTTCATTGACGGCCTGGAGAAGGAGACATTGCTCCGACATACACTAAAGTGCCCTTAAGACAACAACGACCTCAACCTCAACACGATGATTGCCATGGCTAGCAAATTCGCCGCTGCTGACGATGATGCTCGCGGCTCATTGCTGGCAATTGCCATCCCTACCCAGGCCAAGAGGAACAATAACAACAAGCAGAAAAATCCACCAGAAGAGAAGCAAACAGCCGACATGGTCCCCACAACGTTCGCTAGCAGAGGCGGAGGTGGATAGCATGGTCATGCCCGGGGGGCTAGCCATGGGCATCAAAGGAGTGATTCATCACCTTTAGCGCCCCGCTTTCCCCAAACGTACAAAGAGTACCACGATATGCCATGTTTTGTCCACCTCGACACAAACGGCAAGGCCACCCACACCAACCGCCAATGCAAGTTCGTCAACAACCTCAAAGAAGACCCTGAGTCCGGTTACAAGCGAAGTCGGAAGAATAGACCACGTGGAAAGGGCAAAGGGAAGAAGGAGGAGGAATCCAAGGAATCAAGTGACATGGACAAAGATGTGGAACCCAAGTCCACTGACAAAGGCGATGGCAAGGGAAAGAACCCCTTCAAAAAGAAGGCCCCAGTCTACCACACTTTCCTTAGCACTCCCACTGTCTGGGCCCAAAAAACCTCACTAAGAATACTGATGGGAACCCTCCCTCCCATTCCCCAGTACGCCAGGTGGTCGGAGATTACAATCACTTGGGACAGGCAAGATCATCCAGACCTTATCCCAACAGAGAACTAGTATGTCATGGTCATCAACCCATTGATTGACGGCACAGAGTTCACCAAGTGCCTCGTGGATAGTGGAAGCAGCATTAACATCATGTACCTGGATACACTGCACAAGATGAACTTGATAGCTAAGGAAGAGCAACACCATGTTCCATGGCGTCATTCCTGGCCAGCAAGCTAATTCACTTGGCTGCATCACCCTTCCGGTCGCCTTTGGTGATGTCAACAATTACCGCCAAGAGTGCATGACCTTTGAAGTGGTGCCCTTCAAGAATGTGTACCACGTCATATTTGTATGCGTCATCTTCCACTCCTTCCTCACCAGGTCATGCTCCGTCTACAACAATCTCAAGATACCTAGATCAAACGGCATCATCACCGTTGACGGAAGCTTCACCAAGGCAAGGGAGTGCAAGCTGAGCAAAGCTGCCTTCACTGAAGCGGTCCTCTATGGTGAAGAATTCAAGGAGATCTAGAGCCAGGTCGAGGCCTCGGAGATGCCAGCTTCGAAGAAGAAAATTACTACTGCCGAACCCGCTTTCAAGGTCGCCATCAAGACCAAGCAGGTGGAGCTTATTGAAGGAGATTCCTCCAAGACCACCGCCCTTGGCACGGACCTAGATCCCAAATAGGAAAGCGCACTCATCGAGTTCCTCCATGAGAATAAGGACATCTTTGCCTGGCAACCTGCCGACATGAAAGGTGTACCTAGGGAACCTGACGAGCACAACTTAAATATTGATCCTAAGGCCAAACCGGTGAAGCAACCTCTATGACATTTCGGTGATGAAATAAGGCGGGCTATAGGCAAAGAAATAGCTAGGTTACTTAAGGCTACTTTTATCCGAGAAGTCATTCACACCCAATGGGTGGAAAATCATATACTTGTCCCCAAAAGGGAACCCAAGAATTAAGAATGTGTGTTGATTACACAGCTTGAACAAAGCGTGTCCGAAGGATCCATTTGCTTTGCCACACATTGACCAAGTCATTGACTCGATGGATGGCTCATAACTTTTGTGTTTTCTCGATGCATACTTAGGATACCACCAAATTAAGATGCGAAAGTCGGAGCAATTGGCCACTTCGTTCACCACACCTTATGGCACATACTACTATGTCGCGATGCCCTTTGGGTTGAAAACCGCTGGTGCTACCTACCAGCAGACGATGCAGCATTGCCTACATAACCAGATAGGTCGCAACATACACGCTTATGTTGACGACATCACGGTGATGTCAAAGAAATCAAATGATCTCATCACCAACTTGTAGGAAACCTTTGACAATCTTTGGAAGTACAACATGATGCTTAACTCTAAGAAGTGCGTCTTTGGGGTGCCATCTGGCAAATTGTTGGGCTTCATCCTTTCGCATCGCGGAATTGAAGTCAACCCAGAGAAAATCAAAGCCATCCTTGATATCAAACGCCCAACATGCTTGAAGGACATACAGAGGCTCACAGACTGTGTTGCAGTAGTAAGCCAGTTCATTAGCCGACTTGGAGAGAAGGCTATGCCACTCTACAAGTTTCTCAAGAAGGCAGACAAATTCATATGGACAGATGAGGCAGATGCAACACTTCAGGAGTTGAAGAGAATACTCTCGTCCGCACCAATACTTGCAGCACTGGTATCAAGGGAGTCTATGTTAGTTTACATGGCGGCAACCAACCGGGATATCAGCATCGTCATCATGGTGGAGCGCAAGGAACCAACACACGAATACGGAGTTCAGTGGCCAGTTTACTATGTAAGCGAGGTCTTGACGGAATCCAAACAACGTTACTCGCACTATCAGAAGATAGCTTATGGAGTTTTCCTTGCCTCGCGGAAGCTAAGGCATTACTTCCAGGAGCACCCCATCATAGTAGTGAGCAAAGCTCCGCTCTCCGACGTCATCAAAAATAGCGACACTACAGGGAGAGTGGCAAAGTGGGGCATTGAAATTCCTGCCTTTGAGATCACCTACAAAAGACGCGATACTATTAAATCCCAAGCTTTGGCAGATTTTATCGCAGATTGGATAGAACTGCCAGAAGACACTCCTATGCCAGAGCTGGAGTGTTGGGTCATGCACTTTGACAGATCTAAGATACTCAATGGCTCGGGGCGGGTGTATTATTACAATCACCAACAGGGGAAAAGTTACAGTACGTCCTACAGATCCACTTCAACGCTACCAACAACATGGTGGAGTATGAGGCCCTCATTCATGGACTTCGTGTAGCCAAGGATATTAGCATCAAGCGCATAGTTTGCTGTGGAGATTCCGACTTGGTTGCCTAGTAGGTGGCTGGCACCTGGAATGCGCGGAACCCTATGATGGTGGCATATTGAGATAGCCAAGTGCTTCAATGGCTACGAAGTCAAGTATGTCAAAAGGGAGGACAATGAAGCGGCATATCTGCTATCAAAGCTTGGATCAGCTTGCCAACCAATTCCGCCAGGCGTTTTCCTAGAGCATTTGCACACCCCATTTGTGAAAGGAGCGGTACCCGACAACCCAGATAGAGTGGATTCATTTGTTAATGCAGTAATAGTGACCTCTCTGGCTTGGAAAAAACCGTTCATGGACTATCTTCAAGATGGAACTTTGCCCGCCGACAAAGTCAAAAGTCGGCAGATAGTACGCAGATCAAAAGGCTACATCATCATTGACGACCAGCTATACAAAAGAAGTACCACATGAGTTTTCATGCGATGCGTCTCCCAGCAGCAAGGTATGACATCCTTAGAGAAATACATCTCGGAGATTACGGGAATCATGTTGCTCCCTGGTCGCTGGTGGCAAAAGCCTTTCGGCAAGGATCCTACTTGTTAACTGCCAAGGAATACGCCGACAAGTTGGTATAAACCTGTCGTGGGTGCCAGTTTGTAACACCCTCGAATCGACCATATGTAGATTTCAGCGCTTCCCGCCAAACCCGCATAGAAACGATTCAAGGACGCCCACCAGGCACTTTCGTGCGGGTGGAAAAAAAAGTAATACCATTACACAACAGTCCTCGATGGGACCCACAGAACAGATATATATATACAACACCGACTCCAAGATCCAAGAATACAGATATACACTACAATGATCCAAATCACCTTGAAATCGATACAACATCCGAGTACAGATAAGAAGCAAATGGGGCTAAGAGCCCTGAAGAATAACCAATGGCGTCCATAACCCTGCCCAGGCCAAGCCGGAAGGGTAACCATGCTAACGACGTCGATCTCAAACCTGCTAAAACAAAAGGGGTGCCGACAAAGGGCAAAGGAAAAAGAGGAGCGTCAGTACTGAGGCCAGTACACGGCGAGGCTAGAATTCGGCGGCTCTCGCCTACATAGGTATGGTGGACTGAAGCGGCAGCGCAGCGGCACTAAACAACCTATGGAGACTCGGTATCACTGGCGGCTATTAGAGAGGTGTAAGAAAGACCTATTCGGTTCCAACCTGAAGCTAACACCAAACAAACCCATCCTGGTATTTCCCCCTCGAGACCAAACGAGGAAGTCGGACCAAGGAACTCACACAGTTGGAAATTTTACTCATTCCGTTATAGTTGCAGCAATAACTAATCAGATATAGATAGCATGAGTTATCCTGAAGCATAAGTAGTGGGCAGTTTTAATCATCATTCTGTTGTAGTTGGAACATTTACTAGTCAGATATAATTGTCCTAAGGAATCCCAAAACCCAGCAATTGTTGGCACTTTTATCACATTCCATTGGAGTTGCAATACTTACTAGGCAGGTACAACATGTCAGAAAACAACCCCAGATCCACTAGTTGTTGGCATTTTAATATCCATTCCGTGATAGTTGAATCTGATTACTAGTCATATATTAAGTCAAGTTTATAGCACTACTTTAGTTATGCTTGTCTATGATCAAGGTACTGTGCTCCAAGTCGTCCATAACCGTGGACACGGCTTTCAGAAAGTTTTACCCTGTAGGGGTGCACAAATAGCAACACACACTCGATCAACCTCGGAAAAACCAACTCAAAACCCAACGAGGCTTTCACGACAAAGCAATCACAGGATTCATAAAATATTTCAGGGGGCCACCCCACTAAACTACCCGCAACAAAGTTGGCCGGCTCCGGAACGGACCCAGGGTTTGCGACGACGGCTGTAAACGACTGGGAACCCGAAAGTGTGACTGGGCTTGTCGATACCGCGAAAACGTGGCGGGATCCAAAATAGTACAGGTGCTCCACGCACAATCTTAAATAAAGTAGAAACATGGCATACGTACAGGATAGTAATAAAGCCCCAAACTACTTTGTGGCCCCAAGAAATAGAAATGAATCAAGCTCTAGCTCAGGAGGGTCCGCGAAGAAGCAAACATCAGATGCTTGTCGGAGAACTTGTCGATACTTGCATCAACTCATCAGCCTAATCCGCGAAGAAGCAAACACTAGAAGAAACACCGGATGCAATATTTAATACTACGGCAGAAGATCCTGCATGATTATGATATGATGCATGGTATGGAAAGATGCGGTGCAATTAGGCAATATTAAGTAGAACCAGGGCCCCGACAATTAATTAATAGGTTCAAGTTATTTAGACCCCCGCAATTTAAATGTTGAATTAACAAGGCGAATCATGGTATCGGTTCGCTATGCAATTTAAATGGAGTACGGAATAAGACAAAAATATCTCGCGTATAGACTCCATATTTAATTAGGAGGTGAATTGGCATAATGCCCCCAAACCACAGACAGATATGCATGCATGAACAAATTAATATGCGACAGTTTTATATATAGCATTTATAAAATAGGGGCTCGGGAAAGGGTTCACACATCGGGGTTCGGAAGATCTTGGTTCCGGGGGGGTTGGGGTCCGACAGGGTTCGACGGGGGGAACGGCTCGACGGGATCGGTCTCGGACAACGAAAGGAGAGCTTGGCGTTCCGGGAAGAAGGACTTGGTTTGGCGTCGGGGGCGCATCGGGTTTGCCCTGGTCGGTGTCGATCTTGTCGTCGCGAAGATCTTGTCGGGTCCGCGTATCGGGTCGGGCTTGGTGTCTGTGTTGAAGATCATGGTGTTCCGAGGGATCGGTCTTCAGGGTTCGGGAAGGAGTTCGTGGCGTTCCAGGAAGGTGACCTTGGCGTATCCGACCGGTCTTCGGGGTCGAAGAACTTGGCGCGCCAGGGTTCGGTCTTCGGATCCATGTCGGAGCGCTCGGGGTCTTGGCGTCCCGTGGGCGATCTTGGCGTCCGGGAATCTTCGTACTCTATGAAGTAGATCTTGACGTTCTGTGTAGGAATCTTAGCGTGGTGGCGGTCAAAGTCGAACTTATCAGATGTCGTGGTCTTACGAAGATCTAGGCATGGGGAACAGTTCTCGACAAGGTCTTTCGGGTGGCATTGAGCGATCTTACCCAGGCGACCATCTTCTGAACATGGTCACACGAGCACGAATGAAACATATAGGCAGGAATATGACCAACACCGAGAGTTTCAGAAGAAACATTTGGCTTCTACCACCACTCAGCAGCGTTGGTCAGCAGCAAAGGACCTGCAGATACACACCAACAACCTGTTACCACAACAGCGAGGAGGCCAAGCTGGGCATAGGATACAGAGGAATCACGGACATTGGGGCAACACCTGCCCGTGAGGACGGGAACACGGGGCAATGGTGCACCGCACGGACGGGTTCTAGTAGGGACGGCCCAGAGAGCGCGGGTCGCGAAGCTGCCCAGACGAGCACAGAGCAGGACATAGCATTGCCGACGGGGTTGCAGGCTTGCCGAGGACGGGGGAGAGGCCGATGAGGGACGCTGGACGGCGCGCGGCCAGGCACTGGCGGCGCGACCGAAGACCGGAGAGGCGGCACAGGGACTGGCTGGTGCTGGGACACAACCGCGGCTCGTCGAAGGTGGAGGCACAGGCGACGGGCTTGGCGGCGGCGCCGACGAGGGCCAGGCGGCTGCGGCTGTCCCCACTGGGATGGAGGGGGCTTGCGGCAGAGCTTGGGCCAGGGGTGGCCGAAGGCGCGCGACGGAGTGGAGCCGGGCTCACCGGCGCGTGGCGGACGGAGCGGAGGGGCCGGGCTCAGCAGGTCGAAGGATGGGGCGAGGCCGGAAGCGGGAGGAGCTTGCGGAAAGGAGGGTCGCGGGGCTGGCGGCAGAAGGGGAGGCCGGAGGTCGCGAGGCGGCGGAAGGGGACGTGCCTAGCGGGGATGGAGGAGACGGGGAAGGTGGGGGTTGGCGGCAGGGGTTGGTGGGGAGAGAGAGGAGGGAGAAGGTCGACGGGGGCTGGGGTGGGGGCGACGTGGTGGGCCAGGCGGCTGAGAGTTGGTGAGCGGTGGTTGGCTATTGTGGGAAAAAAATGGGACGGGGTGGATTGGATCGGGGAGGTGGCCCAGGGGAGGGCTGTCGGCCAGGGTGCTGGTGGGCGCGCATGTGTTTGCGTGTGTGCGGCCGGTGTGGTTGGCTGTGTGAGTGTGTTGTGTGTGTGGCGGCGGAGGGCTGGGATTAGGGTAGGGGTTTAGATATGGGGGTAAGTAGAGATTTATTTTAGGGTTTGGAGGTGGCCGACCGGGCTTTCGGGCCTGGCGGGCTGCCTCCTAAAAAATATCGAATTTTTTTATTTATTAACAATAGGCTTTTAGAATCCATTTTTAGACGAAACAAAAAAATTCGGAGACCCGGGTTTTAATTTGAAATAAAGACGGGGCGTTTAGAAAAACAAAACCAGACTTTTCGAAAATAGTTTTAAGACAAACCATGCATGATGATGACGATGCTCAAATGCAATGTGGCATGATGACATGAGCATACGGTCATGATGATGCAATGCACAAAAACACAACGATTTTCTAGTAGTGGTTTTAGCGGGATGCCACACAGTTTTATGCAAGATAGCCAAATGTTCCATCTGAAGAATTATGAACAATACCAATCACTTGGATATTTCTAGTCTGGAGGTTTGACATGGTTGGACCTTTGCAAATAGCACCTTGTGGATTTACACATCTGCTAGTAGCAGTTGACAAGTTCACAAAATGGATTGAAGCTAAACACATTAGAAAGCTCGATGAGGCAACAACCCTAAAATTTGTGCGGGATTTGGTGGTGAGATTTGGTATCCCACATAGCATCATCACCAACAATGATAGAAACTTGTCTCTCGGAGAAGTTGAGGAATATTGTCATGAAAAAGGCATCCGCCTTGACCTAGCATCTATGGCACATCCATAGTCAAATGGACAAGTTGAACGGACCAATGGACTGATTCTGCAAGGAATCAAGCCACGCTTAGAGGCACTGCTACATAGAGCAGCTGGAGCCTGGGCGGAAGAATTACCATCTATGCTATGGAGTTTACGAACAACACAACCTACAGCGTATCAGCTTGTAAAATCTCGGAGTGCTACTTGTTCAGTTACAGCGCCTCTAGTACTGAATTTGGATGCTTTACTTCGTGTTATTCCACAAAGGCATGGCCTCTTATGTCATGCTGGAGGTGTAGACGTGTCTGAATTGAACAACTGTGTTAAAACCTATGTTGAAGCTGAGTTTAAGTTTGGTCTTCATCTCAAAGTGGCTGGCCTTTCTTCTTTGTCTATTTCTACTGCTCCTGGACCTTTTCCTTGGTCCAATAAGTATTGGGTGATCACCTTTCAGAAGAGGGACTGGGATTTGGCTTTTCCTTTGCTCGCTCAATTTTCAAATGCTATGAAATTGTCGCACTACTCTATCTCTGCTGATGCTCCTCGCCTGTGTGTTGCTCCTGTTATCTCTTCTGTCACCGACTCGCTTAGCTCTTCGGAATCTGCTTCTGTTGAAGGCATGGTCCTCTCCCATGACACATTGTCTAGTGGTATTCCTAGCCGTAGTCGGGGCAGGTTAAGAAGCCAGGATACACCGATGGTGGACACGTTGGTTAGGCGCTCGCCCAGGAACAACAGAGATGGTTATATATATGTGCAAATTCCAGAGAAGAAGCGTGAAGACTCCAGCAGTGCTCAGAATTGATGCTATGCAACAAATGGGAATGGAGCTCTGTCACATTGAGCCTTATAAGCTTACTGAAGAGAAGTTCCTTCAGGAGCGCAAGGATTAGTTCCTGCTTGGTTTGCTACTGTTGACTGAATCTTTTTCCGTTCAAATGAATTCTACAAATCGTCTATGTGAGATTTTATGTTGGAACATTTGTGGTATTAATAATCCAGAAAAATGGTTATCTATTCGTAATAAGATTGAGGAGAGTAGGGCCTCAATTATTTGCTTCCAGGAGACTAAGCATGATCATTTTGATATGGCTTTCTTAAAAAAGATTGTCCCTCGCCGGTTTGATCAGTTTGCCTCTGTCCCTTCTTTGGGTGCGTCTAGAGGTGGTGCAGTAACACTTTCATGGGAAATATGATCACTTCTAAATTTTTTGGTATGGTAATGGAATTCACCTCAGTGCTATCATTGGAAAAATTTACTCTAGTAAACGTTTACGGCCCTTGTGAAGGACAACCGAGGGATGATTTTGTGGCTTGGTTATGCCACTTCAATATTCAAATTGATGATCATTGGATCCTTCTGGGTGACTTCAATTTTTATAGATCAGTGGAGGACAGAAATAGTCCAGGTTCTAACTTGGTAGGTATGGAAACCTTTAATGAAGTTATTAGCTACCTCGGCCTAATCGAATTACCAATTAAGGGTAAGTCATTCACCTGGAGCAACATGCAGCTTGATCCGCTTTTAGTACAACTTGACTGGTTCTTTACCTCTCCCGGTTGGAAGATTAAGTATCCTAATACAGTTGTAACCCCTCTTGCTCGTCCAACTTCGGATCACGTGCCATGTGTGGTTTCTATTGGCTCATCGATTCCTAAATCTACCGTGTTTTGGTTGGAGAACTTCTGGGTTACTCTGCCAGGTTTCATTGATGTGGTGGACAATATATGGAATTTAAATTGTCATGGTAATAGGGCTAAAAGGATTGCTGGGAAATTTAAATTGCTTCGGAAATCTTTGAAAAAATGGTCAATGAGTGTTTCTGTCCTTAATGGTTTAATCTCCAACTGCAACTCTGTTATTCTAATGCTTGATCAGATTGAGGAAGCTAGATGTCTGCATGTTTCTGAATGGAATTTCAGGGTAATAGTTAAAGAGCGGCTTCATCATTTGCTATCATGTAAGCAAGATTATTGGAAGAAACGATGTACGGCTCATTGGGTTAAGCTTGGGGACGAAAATACCACTTTTTCACTCCATGGCAACCATACGTTATAGAAAAAATTCAATTACCTCGCTCCTTACTGCTGATGGGTCTGTAGCTTCGGATCATGAGGAAAAGGCATCTCTGCTTTGGTCAACCTATAAACAGAGACTAGGTGTTTCAGTTTCAATTGATGAACCAGTTTAGCTAGATGCAATTTTAATCTCTGTTCAGGATCTCGATAATTTGTCGGTGGCCTTTACGCATGAAGAGATTGATTCTGTTGTTGCTTCAATGCCTGTAAGTAAATCTCCTAGACCAGATGGATTCACAGGGTTGTTTATGAAAACTTGCAGGCCAATTATCAAATACGACTTCTATCAATTATGTCATGATTTTGAGGCTGGTGCAGTTAACTTACAAAGCATTAATGATTCTTTGATCACTCTTATTCCAAAGATTAATTCCCCCGAGGGTCCAAACGATTATAGGCCTATTTCTCTTCTAAATTCTTGTCTAAAGTTGTTGACAAAGTTGCTGGCCAATAGGCTTCAAAAGAAAATACTAGAGTTGGTACATATGAATCAATATGGATTTTTGAAATCTAGGACAATCCAAGATTGTATTGCTTGGGCATATGAATATATTCATCGGTGCAAGCAAACAAGATCTAAAACTATTATTTTAAATCTGGACTTTGCTAAAGCTTTTGATACAGTCGAGCATGAGGCAATCTTGCGGATCTTAGCAGCCAAGGGTTTTGATGAGAAGTGGATTTCTTGGATAAGGGCTATCTTGTCTTCTGGTACTTCCTCAGTACTTTTGAATGGTGTGCCTGGTAAAAAATTTGATTGCAAACGAGGTGTTAGGCAAGGAGATCCGCTATCCCCTTGCTCTTTGTCATTGCTGCAGATTTGTTACAAACCATGGTCAATGATCTGTTTCATCAAGGATTCTTAGCTGCACCTCTCCCTATCCCCGGTAATGACTTTCCGATCGTTCAGTACACAGATGATACGCTATTAATTATGCAAGCATGTGAACATCAACTTGTGGCTTTGAAACATCTGCTCGAGGATTTTGCAAAGTTAACAGGGTTGAGGGTGAATTATATAAATCTTGCATTATGCCAATTAATGTTTCAGATGATAGAATTGTTTCTCTGGCCGAAGCTTTTGGTTGCCAAGTTGGGAAGTTACCTTTTACTTATCTCGGCCTGCCAGTAGGCACAACCAGACCATCGGTGGAAGATTGATCCCCTTTGGTTGACATGGTGGAAAGGAGGCTAATGCAAGTGCTAGATTCTTAACTTCGGCTGGGAGAGTGCTATATACGAATTTTGTTTTGTCATCAATGGCAACTTATTTTATGTGTTCTCTGAAGCTACATAAATCTGTGATAAAAAAAGTTGACAGAGCTCGTAGACATTGTCTTTGGGGGGACAAGGAGGATGGTACTCCTCATCAATCTCTGGCTGCGTGGGGATTAGTCTGCAAACCGAAATGCAAGGGTGGTCTTGGGTTGATTAATTTGCAAATTCAGAATGAGGGACTTCTTCTAAAACGACTACACAAATTCTTCTCTAAGACCAACATGCCGTGGGTTGGTTTGGTCTGGTCCTACTATGGTGTTGATGTTGTTCCACATACGTAGAGACAGTTAGGTTCTTTTTGGTGGCGTGACATTATGTCCCAAGTTGACACTTATCGTAGCATTACTATATCTCAGCCTGGCAGTGGGTCTTCGATTCTCTTTTGGAAAGACTTTTGGAAGGAAGAAAATTTACTTGCTGATAAATATGATAGACTATATTCTTTTGCTTTGAACCAAGATATCAGCTTGAAAGATTTTGTCTCTTCCATCCAACCATCTTCCTTATTCGTGTTGCCTCTCTCTGCGCAAGCTTTTGATGAACTACAGGAAGTAAATGATATATGTGTTGCATTGACCCCTCTTGCTGATTCGCAAGAACCTAACAATAGAACATTTGTCTGGGATCCTCCAAGTTTACCTCGGTCAAATATTATCAATATATGTTTGGGGGCTTACCACATGACAAGGTCTTGTTCGGTATTTCGAATTCAAAATGTTTGCCTAAGTTAAAGGTGTTTGCATGGCTATTTTTTCCGGATAGACTCAACACTAGGGACATGATGTTGCGTCAGCAGTGGCACCTTGATTCAGGAAGTGATTGTGTCTTATGCTCTAATGGCACCTTGGACTATAGGGATCATCTCTTTCTTACTTGCAACTTTGCACAACAATGTTGGAATCATGTTAACATTCAGTGGGGACAAGGTGCGATCAGACAAAGATTTCAAGAGGTTAAATATAATTTTAATGGTCCCTGTTTCATTGAGATTGCCATTTCAGTGGTCTGGAACATCTGGAAAATACGTAACGAGCTCATATTTCAAGGGATTGAGGCGTCTTTCAATCGTTGGAAGCAAAAATTTCAGAAGGACATTCTCCTACATCAATTTAGGGTTAAGCCAAGTTTTGTGCAGCCTCTCTTGGATTGGATTTCTTCTATTTCCCTTTATATAAGATGTAACCTATCTTCCTTGGCCTTTGTGCCTTCTGTACAGTTTTGTATTTTGTGTGTGAAAATAAATAAAAAGAAAATATAACCGTAGGGGCTTCCCCTACGGTAGTTCAGTAAATAAACCAAAAAAATCTACCGGCTTGACACCCTTATTCATGGTTTATGGAGCAGAAGATGTCTTACGATCCGACATCCTCCACGATGCACCGAGAGTCGCCGCCTACAAGGAGGGTGACGCTGAAGAATCTAGACGCCTGTCTGTGGACCTACTGGAGGAAGAGCACGTGCTGGCATGCCAGAGATCCGCCATCTACCAGCAGAAGCTACGTGGCTACCATAGTCACCGTGTTAGGCATCACTCGTTTAAAGACGGTGATCTGGTGCTTAGGCTCAAGCAGGAAAAATCACACAAATTATCCCCGCCTTGGGAAGGATCGTTCGTCATAAGCAAAGCATTTCTCAATGGTTCCTATTACCTCGTCAATATTCACGAGTTGAAAGATAGGCCAAAAAAGTGCAAGCGCAAGCAACGTGACTCCGATGATGATTTCCTGAAGACGGATCGGCCATAGAACATAGCATAGCTATGTCCCTTTTACACTTAGCATATTTTTCATTATGTAATAAGTACTTTATATGATCAATGAAATAAAGCATTTGGTTCACTCATATTTGTTGAGTCTTTTACCTCCTTTAGTTGTTCATTTTTGGATCATATAAACCCTTTATGCGCAAGTTTGCATTTGTACTTGTGAAAATTCCGCCTACAGGTGTTAGCTTAAGTTTTCTAGTCTACATGTTTTCTAATGTTTTTATGTGGATTCCAGAGTAGTGACTTTTTGGCACTCGAAGACGAAGATTTTGCTCTTAGGTTCTTGACGGTGCTATTAAGCATCATCACCTGAGAGCATAGTTCTGCGCTGAGGGTTTTCCATCTCAGGAAAGGTTAAGCATACAAACTAGAATAATGGATAATCCAGCACTTTCTTAAACAATATATACATGCTGAATCTAGTTAAGTAGAAGGAGGCTTGTAGCCAACTTTCCACCTTACAAAACAATAAGTTTTTTCCGCATACACACTGCAGAGATACATTTAATACATCAATGTTTTATGGCTCTGTTGCAGGGGACTTTGCCACTACATCATCAACAGCAGGAGAGCCAGGCCTGAAGAGGTCGTCAAACTCGAAGGGTCCCGGTTTAGATTCTGAAGATGCTAGGTCGTTATCCATCTCCTCGGTAGGCACGAAAACGTCCGCAGGGGTTAGCTTGGCAACCTTGGTGTAGTAGCCGGCAAGGGAATTCCATATAAGATCGCTATCGATCTCATTCCCTTCCTCGTCAAGCTTCGGCATGCCGGAGGTTATCAAGTCCAAGTCGGTGTTGTCATAATGCGCCTTGACCAAGGACAAGGTCATCCTTGCACCAGCCTGGACACAAGAAGCTTTCCAGTCCTTGATTTTTCTAGGGGCTCGGTGCAAGATTTATGAATACTTGGCCGCAGACTCTGCCGCCTTGATGGTGATGTCCAGGGGCGGGGCTATCTCCTTAGCTTGAGTGATGGCAGTGTTGATGAAGTTGCCGGCAAGAATCATGCATTCTTTTGGATCTGGAGCACCTTCACCCATGTTGGTTAAACCAATGGGGGTTGTGTTTTTGTCAGAAACAAGGGTCATGAGTATAACAATACAAAGTGTCCACATTATAGAATTGACAAAGTCGGAGGAAATTTACCGAAGATGCTCGTCTCATCTTACTTCCAGGTCTCCGCCAAGATGTCATGCTCCTTCTGAAGTTTCTTGTACATCTCAAGGTTCCTACCATTCTGCTCTTTGGCAGCTTGGTTCTGTCCCTTGAGTTGTTCAATTTCATTCTTCAGGCGCGGCATCTCGGTGTCAGCAGATTCTTGCATCACCTTCATTGCCTCTTCATGGCCCTTGATAGCATCAGCCAGGTCTTTCTTCAAAATTTTATTTTCATCATCGAGCTCCTGAATATGCTTGGATTGCTTGACGATGCTCTTGGATTTGGAAATGGTCTCTGTAAGATAGGAAAATGGAAAGCATTATGAGATGTCGGACGAAATGGATACATGAGACACGAAAGGAGCTATTAGAAGAAAACAAACACTTGCTATTTTTGATTTGTTCCTTCGGGAAGGTTGTTTTACCCTTTTCAAGATCTAGATCTTTTTGCAGCTTGGCATATTTCTCATTGGTGGTCTTTCTCTGACTATTCTCATTCTGCAAAGAAGACAAAGTGCTTAGTTTCTCTAGAGCATCAAGTTGGAACAATTCAGTTTCAACTAAACGCTCGAGGGCTATAGTATCAGATTTTAATTGACAAGTGTTCTCTCTTAGAGTATCTAGTCAGAATTATTCATTCTAAACTAGAAACTCGGGGGCTACACTAACAAGTTCTACACTTAGTTCTTTGGAGCACTTAGGCCAAAAACTATTGGTTTTCTACCTAAGATCTCAGGGGCTATAGTGGGATATATTACAAAGTAAAAGAAGTAAAGTTCAGAAACTTACAATGACAATAACCTTAAGATTGTTGGCCAAATGAGCGTATGCATTATGGAAGGTCCGGGCATTGTTATATACATCATCTGCCTATTTGATGAGATCATCCAAGCACAGAGATAGAGGAGTCAAAGGCATAGGAGTTGTAAAAGCCGGAGGCATGGATGAAGCCCTGGCCGCCTGCTGTGTTATGATGGCAGTTGATGGCTCAGAGGCTCCCGCCTTGTCCATTGCTATGACTGCCTCCACCTCCACTCCCTCCATCGCATGTTCCCTTTCTTGATGGCATCCTTAGCCAGAGCTTCAGCCATTTTGGAGGAGGTACTTTCTTGCGTGGTCTGAACACTGGGAGCAATATCCATGTCGATAGAGCCTGAGGCATCCGTTGTCGGATTGACTTCTGTCTCCATGGAGGAGACCTCAGGAATGACGGGGGATGAAGGTCCAGTGGTGCCTATCACAGGCTTGGCGGTAGGAGTCGGGGGAGCCGCAGCGGGAGATGACTTGGAAAATATATCACGAATATTTTGGAGCTTCCAACATCTTTGGAGGTCCGCTTCAAGCCAACACGGGACTTCTTCCTGAAACATACACAGTATAAGTACAGGAATTGAATAGGTGCGATGCACATTAAAGCCGGAGAATGAATGTACTTACACTTCAGGAGATGACTTAGCTAAGGGGATGCTGGTGGATTTCTTCTTATTCTCCGCCTCTAAGGCGGAAGTGGATTTCTTGGAGACTCCACTCTCTGGTTTCTTCTTCTTGCCCTCAGCAGCAGCGTCAGCGGTGGAGCTCTTCCGTTTACGCGCTGTCGGAGCTGGATGATCCTTGGGAGTGTCGTCATCGGACACAACATGGATATCTTTCAGCCTTGGATCATAGACCTGGGAGGCCATCTGATCTACCACCAAGGTCAACAACTTATAAGATTAAACAATAGGTCAGATGGCTAACACGTCCAAGACAGAAGAACTTAGAGTATATATGTATAACGAGCAACAAAGGTGCATAGTTACCTCTGGGCACTTTCCGCATTCAAACATGTCAAAGGTGATCTTGAATCCACGCTTCCTATCTTTCACCTTGATGATGTCCTTAAGCCAGAGCTTGATGGAGTCATTGGAGAAGTTGTCCTGCGAGATTTGCATAGGATCTTTCCTGCTCTTGGAGTACTTGTGCATCAACTCAGCACGATGCTACAGAGGTTCAATCTTCCTCATGAACCAACACATGGCTAGGTCCAAGCCGGTCAGTCCTCCGTCTACCAACCACTCGATCTGCCTTACGACGCGAGAGGCTTTGTCATCGGACGGAAGGGGGCCTTGGAATCTCTAGGTGCTGGTCTCAGCAGCGACTCCGTCAACAAAGTCGGGGTATGAGTCTTGGCGGCCCTCCAGAGGGATATTTGAGCCATAGAAATATGTCTGCTGCCAGTTCTTGCAGGACTCATGGCCAACGATGTCGGGGAATCGCCGGTGAGGACGGATCTTAAAACTAATTGTTCCGCAAATTCGGAGCTCATCCTTGGATTCTATGGACTCTCTCTTGACGGTGAAGAAATAAATAAATAGATCTAACCTAGGCTTGATTAATAGGTATCCTTCACACAAAGCTATAAAATTGCTGAGTACGGGGATCCTGTTGGGAGAGAGGTTGTGGGGAAGTACCCAGAAGTACTGGAGGATCTCAAGGAAGAAGTCGAAGACTAGCAGGCTTACGCCACGTACCTTCTCTCTGGCTGGGGGAGAAGGGTCCACCTCGCCGGCTAGCACCGGCCGCCAGACCAAACCCTCCGTCGCAGGAAGATATCCCTCTGTGGTGAGTTCTTGGAGCTATTCAGCAGAGAGGTTAGAGCCCCTCCACACTCATTTATGGGAGTCAGCATCTTCTACAGCAGCGTATGGCGCTGCCCGTTTCTGGTCGCCGCCGGTGGATTCCACCATGGTGAAGACCGGAACCACCACCCCTTCTGGCGAGACAAAAACGGTCCACGAGGGCTCAGTTGAGGCCTCGGGAGTCACCGCCATCGATGGAGTGCTGCTTCTGGAGGCCATTGCATGGATGGATGGAGATTTGGGGGGAGAAAGCAATCTGGCTAGGGTTTTCTATTGAGGGAGCTCGAACGGTCGTGCGGCGGGAGGAGGAAGATGACGCAAGGAAGAATGCGGGTAAAGTAAAATGCCTAGGCCGTAGTAAATATTTATAGACCCTGGCGTTAAGATTCGTGCAAAGAGATCTAACAAATATAGTGTTGCCGACATGGAGATGAACGTGCGCGGTAATTTCGCCACGTCCTCCGTCTTTGCTGCTTTAATGTTTTGGATTTTGCGTGCATGAAAATAGCTAATGATTAATTCACTACTATATGTGAGTTTTCAGGTAGCATAGGCTATATCCTATGTCATCCTTATGACCGTTGTAGTGGAAGAGTCACATCTTTAGATTCCATGGCGGGCGGAAATCATCCGACTCTGGGAGGAAGGATTGAAGAATCTCCGGCTACATTATGAAGATGGAGAGGATTGCAGGGTTCTTTGGGAGACCTTTGAGATATTGTTCGATGAATTGTTGGCATCACCTAGACAGAGCATTCAAGACTAATAGGCAAGACATCGCAAGATCTCAAAGTCCTCCGGGGGCTACTATTGGGGATATTCTAAATGGGTATCACCATTGCATGTCTCTAATCCGGATAACCCGGGTGGCCCACAGTTGGTAGCACGGCCCATGGTCTACTAGGCGGCCCAATTAGTCGGATATATAAGGGAGGCCCATGCCGGATATAGGAAGGCTATGTGGGAGTCACTGACATACTCGGAGCCTTGGAGTACAAGACACAAAGACTAGTTAGTATTAGTGTAGGACTCTGTAACTCGTCCGGCAAGGTCATTTCCCTGTAACCCTAGGTTATGGTGCCTTTATAAGACGGGCCTATGGGAGCCTTTTGGGCATAAGGTACAACAATTCACAACACCCTCGCACAACGAACCAATCTCTATAACCCAGTGTATTGCCATTATAGTGATTTATAGCAGGAGTAGAGTTCCGCCACCGTCATGGGACTTGAACCTGGGTAAGCTATGTTACCTTGTACCCGCCAACTCACCGCCTTCCCCCGCCTCTCTAAACACGCTCTGTGAGGACCCCTCCATGGCGTACTCGTCGGCAATACCACGGCAGGATGTGCTGCCCACAAAAGATTATCTCTAATAAAACATCACACATGACTATGCCTATTATTATCTTTTATACCATATGATGTGCAGCTATAGGTGGATCTTCAACCCTGGCCTATCTCCATCCATTGAATCAACCCACGATATAAAGTAAACTAGATTGGTCTGGTAAATGAAGGTAAAACAAAATAATAAAGTCTTGCAGACGTGTCCTTTTAATTCCTTTTAGCATTTTTTCCCAAGGTTTGATTAAACCTAGGTCTACTAGGGAAAATACTATTATACTACATCCTTCCATCCGGATCGAAGGTATCAGCTCTCTAATCTCGTGGACACATATGAGGAGGAGGAGTTATCACCGTTCTTGCGCATGAGCTTCACGTCAACCTAGGTATATCCAACCATTGGAAGGAGACCACCGTCTCAATTTCTCTACTCTAAGAGCTTGTGGTATGATTTCTAAATCCAATGGTAGATACTTTCTTGATATACTTGGAGTGGATCACTTGATCCCAGCTGCTTTACCTAATGGTCTATTCCCTATCGAGGAGATATGTTTGCGTTATGACGCAGGTTAAAGCAAGTCTACCCAACAAGAAGAACCCGCGGGAGAAGACGGAGAAGATGAAGAAGTAGAACAAGAAGGAACTGAACAAGATATGCAGCCACCAAACTAGTACACCACTTGTGATGATATTTATGCTCTTGAAGGAAGCACCCAAAACATGAGCAACCTCTCCATCAACCTTCGAGATGCTACTACCAACCTCACAACCCAGTTCACCGGTTGGAGCAGCCAATGGAACTTGGGAGATTATCCACCACCACCACAATGAGCAACAAAAGGTCTTGCAAAATCTTGAGCTTGGGGATGTGTCCCCCGACATTTATATTTGTGTAATAATGAGGTTTTACTCCAGCTCCTTATGAGCTTTGAAACACTCGTGTTGGTTTCTTCCAACACTTTGCCTTTTCTTTTATTTTTTGTTTGCTTTTTGTTTGTTTGTTTGTTTTTCTTTTCTTAGTTCCTTGCTTGGTCGCAAGTTCTTTTTTATTATTTAATCCCCATACTCAAAATACAAAAAGATTTTTCCTTTTATCCTTTTTCATGAAAGTGGATTTTCCTATTGCCTCTTTGCTTCAATATTCTTATGAGAGTGATTTTAACTTGCGTTTTGAAGGAACACACCCCCATAAGGAAGATTTATGAAGTCACTCGTGAGATTTATGTCCTATGTCTCCCACTATAGAAGTTTGAATTGTTTATTTTAGTTAGTTGATTTGTTAAGATGTTATGCTTGTGGGAGTAATTCAAAATAGTTAGAGTAAAGTTTTTTATTTGCATGAGTAATTATTTGTGGAAGCCTTTGCTCTAGTTCTTGTAGCTAATGAGTATTTCCTTGGAAATAATATTTCCAAATAAGTACAACAAGAAAAATTCTCAAATTTATGACTTGTTTGATGAATGATTGTCTTGAGAGTATACCTTTGAAGATACTTAACCCCATAGATGTTTTTATAGACTTCATGGAACTCTTGAAAGGAGTTGTTTGATTGAAATGAAGTCTAGTGGTAATTGAGATTCATGTCAAAGCTAACCTTGTGGATCAAACCGTGATACTATTGAAAAAGTCTATATGTTTTTGATGCACACCTTTGGATTCCAACAACCCCGCTATCCTACAAACGATCAATGGTACAACCCCTAATTCCGGCTATGAGTTAACAACATAGGTGGCACTTGTCACTGTAATGGGCAAAAGTATTGGTACTCTCGAAGGCTGTGTAAACTATTTGTTATAAGAATCACTCAATCCTTTAAAAAATCACTCAATGATCCTTGTTGAGAATTACCCTTGAATTTAAAGATCCGCACAAATCTATCTTTGGCATGGTATCAGTACAACTCTATGAATTTTCTTGAAAGACAATGATTGGAACATTAGTGTTTTGATAGTCTTGATTTACTTATGTGGGTGTCAATAAGATACTTCACTGTTATGTTACTTAGGACATGATCTCTCTTACTTAATTTTGCTATTATAAAACATCATTGTGTTCCTTGGCAGGCTGAGAGTTAACTAGAGGAGTTGGATTGATTGTTACACTTCTAGTTATTCATACTTATATTAAACTCTACTTTGATTGTCTTGAGTTATCGAAACTTGTTAGTATTCTTAGCATCTCTTTTGACTTTAATAAGCTTTTAAAATGGAAGAAGTGTTGGATGCATATGACTACCAACCATGAGTGAATCCATACTCTCATTGTTTCAGTTTAAACGTTGAGTTCTTTATGGTTTTGTTGTTTTCTTGCTTGAGGACGATCAAGGTTTGAGTTTTGGGGAAGTTGATGGCTATGAAAATACCATCTTTCTCCACATTTAAACTTTGTTTTTAGTCAAGTAATTGACCAAGAATCTCTCTAGCCTTGCCACTAATGACTAATTATTGCAAATACGTGCAATCCATTGTTTTGAATTGTGTTGTGCATGAAATAATGCTTTTAAGGAGAAATTAGGAGCTATAAATGAAGATTTTGAGGAAGTCCCCACGACCAAGTAATTCTGGAGAAAAACCAGTCGACAAAGGCCATAACGACACAGGTATGGGCAAGGACCGCCCATACGGCCCGCCCGTACCAGGTGGTGTTGGCTTCGTCTCGTTAAACCCTACAACTTTCATGAAGACACCTATATATTTCGAGGTCCCAGTCGCCACGCAAAGGGCTGCCACTCTAATATTGCATCACAACACCACCGAAGGAGATCCTCTCTCCCATCCATCCGCCCCATAGCCATAGGCATTAGCTTGTACTTGAGATCTCCTTGTGATTCGGCGACCATTGTATGAATATTTGATTTCAATCTAAGTATTTTGCATAATATTTTCTATCTTTGATCTTATAGTTATGAGTGAGTAGTCCTCACGGGTTGCAGGTTGGGGTGAAACCTCACAGAGATTATGTGCATCTAATCTATGGGAGTATTGTGTATTGATTGAATAGAGATGTGTATATTTGTTTCTTTGTCTCTTGCCTCGATCTATGGACTTGTGGGTACACAAGATCCCAAAGATTGGTAAAGGCTTGAGGTGAGATACTTGGTTAGCGGCAATCTCATAGGAAACCCAGAGAAAGGGGAATATAGTCTTCACTTAGCGATCCATTGGGGAACAACAACAACTTCACTCTTTAAGGCTTTGATTTGTGTTTTCACTTAATAATTGTTTGTATCCTGGTGCTTTGCAGTGCAATCGGTTGGATCAAAAACTATTGCTATGCATGTGACTCGCAGAGGCTCTAGTATATTGGGATGTGCCACCCACAAATTTTATCTATATTAAATCATTACACATGAATATGCGTATTACTATCTTTATCCCATATGATGTGCAACTGCAGGTGAATCTTCAACCCTGGCCTATCTCCATCCATTGATGCAACGCAAGTTATAAAGTAAAATAGAAAGGTCCGGTGAACAAAGGTAAAACAAAAAAAAAGTCTTGTAGACGTGCCTTATTATTTTCCTTTTAGCATTGTTTCCCAAGGATTCAATTAAACCTAGGTCTACTAGGGAAAAAGCTACTATACTACATCCGTAAATCCAGATCGAAGGTATTAGTGAGACATGACGAAGAATACTCCTCCGTCCCCACTTCATAGTAGTAGCAAAAACGCGCCCACACACGCAACGGGTCCGTCTCCAAGGGTGGGCGCAACAACAACCCCTCGCCAGAGGCTGTGTTTCTCATGGCACAAGATCTACTATGCTATCGACCTGACCCGGTCATGCAGGACTCATGGCTCTAGTGCAACTTTGAGCTCTTCAATATCGTCATCGTCGCCCCGGTACACTCCCGCTCCATGGTATCACGACCAATGCAGATCCCACAAGCGGGTTAAGTCGCGGATGGTGCTCCCCTGCCACCACCACCTCCAACTAGTGGAAGCATGAGAGCCCCTATGCCTTGTTATCACGATGCTTCCTCGTCGCACATCGCTCCACGCCCCAACAACGACATTGAGAGATCCCCGGAGGATGCCCAGATCTCCATCGAGAAGTGTCGCAAACGTCATGGGCGTACCATCGTGGAGGCAGCAGAGGTGGGAAGGAACAACCGTGCCGCTCTCGCCGGCGACACCCCCTCATACAACAATGGCCCTTCACCAAGGAGCTACGCATTGTGGTGTGTCCCCTCAAGTTCAAGCCAGATCTTCCCCCATGCTACGACGACAAGGATAATCCCGTCGAGTTCCTACAACTCTACACCGTGGGTGTCAGGGCCGCGGGAGGCAACAACAAGGTCATGGACAAATGGTTCCCAATGGACCTCAAGGATGCAGCTTTATCATGGATGATGAATAACCTCCCCGTGGAATCAGTCACCTCATGGAAGGATGTGCGAGAAGTTTTTTGCCAACACCAAGGGCACATATGACCGCCCACTCATGCTCAACGACCTCTACCGTGAGCGCCAGGAGCCTGGCGAAACACTCCAGAAGTACATTGTGAGATCTAGGCACATGGCTTAATAGGATTGATAGGATACCCATATCAACAAGTTGCAACTTCTTTTCTGGAAGCTCATTCGAAAAGAACTCTAAGGTTAAGCGTTCTTGGCCTAGAGCAATTCTAGGATGGGTGACCGACCGGGAAGTGCGTAACCGGGTGCGCACGAGTGAGGACAAAGTGTGCAGAAAAGACTAGTGTTGGTCTATGGCGGCACTCTAGATATCCTATTAAGCTGCCGGGAGTGACACTCCCCGGGCCTAGGAATGGACGGGGTGTTACAAGTGGTATCAGAGCCAACCCTTGCGATTACACGGGTGTGTGCGGGTTCGTGGCGGGACATGTGGAGCATGGCGCGTGTGGCCCAGAGTGGACACGGCATGGCACATGTGCCGGCACTAGACGCACATATGTGTGCCAAGAGGGAATGTTCTTGGGGTGTGCTTGGTAGATGAGGCCATCGATCTTCTAAAGGGTGCGTGTATGTGAGACCAGGCACATGGCTTAATAGGATTGATAGAATACTCATACCAACAAGTTGCAACTTTTTTCCGGAAGCTCATTCGAAAAGAACTCTAAGGTTAAGCGTGCTTGGCCTAGAGCAATTCTAGGATGGGTGACCAACCGGGAAGTGGGTAACCGGGTGCGCACGAGTGAGGACAAAGTGCATAGAAAAGACTAATGTTGGTCTGTGGGGCCAGTCTATATATCCTATTAAGCTGCCAGGAGTGACACCCCCCGGGCCCAGGAGTGGACGGGGTGTTACAAGTGGTATCAGAGCCGACCCTTGCGATTACACGAGTGTGTGCGGGTCAGTGGCGGGACATGTGGAGCATGGCGCGTTTGGCCCGGAGTGGACACGACATGGCACATGTGCAGGCACTGGACGCACAGACGCATGCCAAGAGGGAACGTTCCTGGGGTGTGCTTGATCGATGAGGGCATCGATCTTCTAAAGGGTGGGTGTATGTGAGATCGAGGCACATGGCTTAATAGGATTGATAGGATACCCATATCAACAAGTTGCAACTTCTTTTCCGGAAGCTCATTCGAAAAGAACTCTAAGGTTAAGCGTTCTTGGCCTAGAGAAATTCTAGGATGGGTTACCGACAGGGAAGTGGGTAACCGGGTGCGCACGAGTGAGGACAAAGTGCACAGAAAAGTCTAGTGTTGGTCTGTGGGGCCAGTCTATATATCCTATTAAGCTGCCAGGAGTGACACCCCCCGGACCCAGGAGTGGACGGGGTGTTACACGTGGTATCAGAGCCGACCCTTGCGATTACACGAGTGTGTGCGGGTCAGTGGCGGGACATGTGGAGGATGGCGCGTGTGGCCCAGAGTGGACACGGCATGGCACATGTGCCGGCACTGGACGCACAGACGCGTGCCAAGAGGGAACGTTCCTGGGGTGTGCTTGATCGATGAGGGCATCGATCTTCTAAAGGGTGGTTGTATGTGATATCCAGGCACATGGCTTAATAGGATTGATAGGATACCCATATCAACAAGTTGCAACTTCTTTTCTGGAAGCTCATTCGAAAAGAACTCTAAGGTTAAGCGTGCTTGGCCTAGAGCAATTCTAGGATGGGTGACCGACCGGGAAGTGCGTAACCGGGTGCGCACGAGTGAGGACAAAGTGTGCAGAAAAGACTAGTGTTGGTCTATGGCGGCACTCTAGATATCCTATTAAGCTGCCGGGAGTGACACTCCCCGGGCCTAGGAATGGACGGGGTGTTACAAGTGGTATCAGAGCCGACCCTTGCGATTACACGGGTGTGTGCGGGTTCCTGGCGGGACATGTGGAGCATGGCGCGTGTGGCCCAGAGTGGACACGGCATGGCACATGTGCCGGCACTAGACGCACATATGTGTGCCAAGAGGGAATGTTCTTGGGGTGTGCTTGGTCGATGAGGGCATCGATCTTCTAAAGGGTGCGTGTATGTGAGACCAGGCACATGGCTTAATAGGATTGATAGAATACTCATACCAACAAGTTGCAACTTTTTTCCGGAAGCTCATTCGAAAAGAACTCTAAGGTTAAGCGTGCTTGGCCTAGAGCAATTCTAGGATGGGTGACCAACCGGGAAGTGGGTAACCGGGTGCGCACGAGTGAGGACAAAGTGCATAGAAAAGACTAATGTTGGTCTGTGGGGCCAGTCTATATATCCTATTAAGCTGCCAGGAGTGACACCCCCCGGGCCCAGGAGTGGACGGGGTGTTACAAGTGGTATCAGAGCCGACCCTTCCGATTACACGAGTGTGTGCGGGTCAGTGGCGGGACATGTGGAGCATGGCGCGTTTGGCCCGGAGTGGACACGACATGGCACATGTGCAGGCACTGGACGCACAAACGCATGCCAAGAGGGAACGTTCCTGGGGTGTGCTTGATCGATGAGGGCATCGATCTTCTAAAGGGTGGGTGTATGTGAGATCGAGGCACATGGCTTAATAGGATTGATAGGATACCCATATCAACAAGTTGCAACTTCTTTTCCGGAAGCTCATTTGAAAAGAACTCTAAGGTTAAGCGTTCTTGGCCTAGAGTAATTCTAGGATGGGTGACCGATAGGGAAGTGGGTAATCGGGTGCGCACGAGTGAGGACAAAGTGCACAGAAAAGTCTAGTGTTGGTCTGTGGGGCCAGTCTATATATCCTATTAAGCTGCCAGGAGTGACACCCCCGGGCCCAGGAGTGGACGGGATGTTACAAGTATGTGAGACTAGGCACATGGCTTAATAGGATTGATAGAATACTCATACCAACAAGTTGCAACTTCTTTTCCGGAAGCTCATTCGAAAAGAATTCTAAGGTTAAGCGTGCTTGGCCTAGAGCAATTCTAGGATGGGTGACCGACCGAGAAGTGGGTAACTGGGTGCGCATGAGTGAGGACAAAGTGCACAGAAAAGACTAGTGTTGTTCTGTGGGGCCAGTCTATATATCCTATTAAGCTGCCAGGAGTGACACCCCCCGGACCCAGGAGTGGACGGGGTGTTACACGTGGTATCAGAGCCGACCCTTGCGATTACACGAGTGTGTGCGGGTCAGTGGCGGGACATGTGGAGGATGGCGCGTGTGGCCCAGAGTGGACACGGCATGGCACATGTGCCGGCACTGGACGCACAGACGCGTGCCAAGAGGGAACGTTCCTGGGGTGTGCTTGATCGATGAGGGCATCGATCTTCTAAAGGGTAGTTGTATGTGATATCCAGGCACATGGCTTAATAGGATTGATAGGATACCCATATCAACAAGTTGCAACTTCTTTTCCGGAAGCTCATTCGAAAAGAACTCTAAGGTTAAGCGTTCTTGGCCTAGAGAAATTCTAGGATGGGTGACCGACAGGGAAGTGGGTAACCGGGTGCGCACGAGTGAGGACAAAGTGCACAGAAAAGTCTAGTGTTGGTCTGTGGGGCCAGTCTATATATCCTATTAAGCTGCCAGGAGTGACACCCCCCGGACCCAGGAGTGGACGGGGTGTTACACGTGGTATCAGAGCCGACCCTTGCGATTACACGAGTGTGTGCGGGTCAGTGGCGGGACATGTGGAGGATGGCGCGTGTGGCCCAGAGTGGACACGGCATGGCACATGTGCCGGCACTGGACGCACAGACGCGTGCCAAGAGGGAACGTTCCTGGGGTGTGCTTGATCGATGAGGGCATCGATCTTCTAAAGGGTGGTTGTATGTGATATCCAGGCACATGGCTTAATAGGATTGATAGGATACCCATATCAACAAGTTGCAACTTCTTTTCTGGAAGCTCATTCGAAAAGAACTCTAAGGTTAAGCGTGCTTGGCCTAGAGCAATTCTAGGATGGGTGACCGACCGGGAAGTGCGTAACCGGGTGCGCACGAGTGAGGACAAAGTGTGCAGAAAAGACTAGTGTTGGTCTATGGCGGCACTCTAGATATCCTATTAAGCTGCCGGGAGTGACACTCCCCGGGCCTAGGAATGGACGGGGTGTTACAAGTGGTATCAGAGCCGACCCTTGCGATTACACGGGTGTGTGCGGGTTCCTGGCGGGACATGTGGAGCATGGCGCGTGTGGCCCAGAGTGGACACGGCATGGCACATGTGCCGGCACTAGACGCACATATGTGTGCCAAGAGGGAATGTTCTTGGGGTGTGCTTGGTCGATGAGGGCATCGATCTTCTAAAGGGTGCGTGTATGTGAGACCAGGCACATGGCTTAATAGGATTGATAGAATACTCATACCAACAAGTTGCAACTTTTTTCCGGAAGCTCATTCGAAAAGAACTCTAAGGTTAAGCGTGCTTGGCCTAGAGCAATTCTAGGATGGGTGACCAACCGGGAAGTGGGTAACCGGGTGCGCACGAGTGAGGACAAAGTGCATAGAAAAGACTAATGTTGGTCTGTGGGGCCAGTCTATATATCCTATTAAGCTGCCAGGAGTGACACCCCCCGGGCCCAGGAGTGGACGGGGTGTTACAAGTGGTATCAGAGCCGACCCTTCCGATTACACGAGTGTGTGCGGGTCAGTGGCGGGACATGTGGAGCATGGCGCGTTTGGCCCGGAGTGGACACGACATGGCACATGTGCAGGCACTGGACGCACAAACGCATGCCAAGAGGGAACGTTCCTGGGGTGTGCTTGATCGATGAGGGCATCGATCTTCTAAAGGGTGGGTGTATGTGAGATCGAGGCACATGGCTTAATAGGATTGATAGGATACCCATATCAACAAGTTGCAACTTCTTTTCCGGAAGCTCATTCGAAAAGAACTCTAAGGTTAAGCGTTCTTGGCCTAGAGAAATTCTACGATGGGTGACCGACAGGGAAGTGGGTAACCGGGTGCGCACGAGTGAGGACAAAGTGCACAGAAAAGTCTAGTGTTGGTCTGTGGGGCCAGTCTATATATCCTATTAAGCTGCCAGGAGTGACACCCCCGGGCCCAGGAGTGGACGGGATGTTACAAGTATGTGAGACCAGGCACATGGCTTAATAGGATTGATAGAATACTCATACCAACAAGTTGCAACTTCTTTTCCGGAAGCTCATTCGAAAAGAATTCTAAGGTTAAGCGTGCTTGGCCTAGAGCAATTCTAGGATGGGTGACCGACCGAGAAGTGGGTAACTGGGTGCGCATGAGTGAGGACAAAGTGCACAGAAAAGACTAGTGTTGGTCTGTGGGGCCAGTCTATATATCCTATTAAGCTGTCAGGAGTGACACCCCCCGGACCCAGGAGTGGACGGGGTGTTACACGTGGTATCAGAGCCGACCCTTGCGATTACACGAGTGTGTGCGGGTCAGTGGCGGGACATGTGGAGGATGGCGCGTGTGGCCCAGAGTGGACACGGCATGGCACATGTGCCGGCACTGGACGCACAGACGCGTGCCAAGAGGGAACGTTCCTGGGGTGTGCTTGATCGATGAGGGCATCGATCTTCTAAAGGGTGGTTGTATGTGATATCCAGGCACATGGCTTAATAGGATTGATAGGATACCCATATCAACAAGTTGCAACTTCTTTTCCGGAAGCTCATTCGAAAAGAACTCTAAGGTTAAGCGTGCTTGGCCTAGAGAAATTCTAGGATGGGTGACCGACAGGGAAGTGGGTAACCGGGTGCGCACGAGTGAGGACAAAGTGTGCAGAAAAGTCTAGTGTTGGTCTATGGGGCCAGTCTAGATATCCTATTAAGCTGCCGGGAGTGACACCCCCCGGACCCAGGAATGGACTGGGTGTTACACGTGGTATCAGAGCCGACCCTTGCGATTACACGGGTGTGTGCGGGTCAGTGGCGGGACATGTGGAGGATGGCGCGTGTGGCCCAGAGTGGACACGGCATGGCACATGTGCCGGCACTGGACGCACAGACGCGTGCCAAGAGGGAACGTTCCTGGGGTGTGCTTGATCGATGAGGGCATCGATCTTCTAAAGGGTGGTTGTATGTGATATCCAGGCACAGGGCTTAATAGGATTGATAGGATACCCATATCAACAAGTTGCAACTTCTTTTCTGGAAGCTCATTCGAAAAGAACTCTAAGGTTAAGCGTGCTTGGCCTAGAGCAATTCTAGGATGGGTGACCGACCGGGAAGTGCGTAACCTGGTGCGCACGAGTGAGGACAAAGTGTGCAGAAAAGACTAGTGTTGGTCTATGGCGGCACTCTAGATATCCTATTAAGCTGCCGGGAGTGACACTCCCCGGGCCTAGGAATGGACGGGGTGTTACAAGTGGTATCAGAGCCGACCCTTGCGATTACACGGGTGTGTGCGGGTTCCTGGCGGGACATGTGGAGCATGGCGCGTGTGGCCCAGAGTGGACACGGCATGGCACATGTGCCGGCACTAGACGCACATATGTGTGCCAAGAGGGAATGTTCTTGGGGTGTGCTTGGTCGATGAGGGCATCGATCTTCTAAAGGGTGCGTGTATGTGAGACCAGGCACATGGCTTAATAGGATTGATAGAATACTCATACCAACAAGTTGCAACTTTTTTCCGGAAGCTCATTCGAAAAGAACTCTAAGGTTAAGCGTGCTTGGCCTAGAGCAATTCTAGGATGGGTGACCAACTGGGAAGTGGGTAACCGGGTGCGCACGAGTGAGGACAAAGTGCATAGAAAAGACTAATGTTGGTCTGTGGGGCCAGTCTATATATCCTATTAAGCTGCCAGGAGTGACACCCCCCGGGCCCAGGAGTGGACGGGGTGTTACAAGTGGTATCAGAGCCGACCCTTGCGATTACACGAGTGTGTGCGGGTCAGTGGCGGGACATGTGGAGCATGGCGCGTTTGGCCCGGAGTGGACACGACATGGCACATGTGCAGGCACTGGACGCACAGACGCATGCCAAGAGGGAACGTTCCTGGGGTGTGCTTGATCGATGAGGGCATCGATCTTCTAAAGGGTGGGTGTATGTGAGATCGAGGCACATGGCTTAATAGGATTGATAGGATACCCATATCAACAAGTTGCAACTTCTTTTCCGGAAGCTCATTCGAAAAGAACTCTAAGGTTAAGCGTTCTTGGCCTAGAGAAATTCTAGGATGGGTGACCGACAGGGAAGTGGGTAACCGGGTGCGCACGAGTGAGGACAAAGTGCACAGAAAAGTCTAGTGTTGGTCTGTGGGGCCAGTCTATATATCCTATTAAGCTGCCAGGAGTGACACCCCCGGGCCCAGGAGTGGACGGGATGTTACAAGTATGTGAGACCAGGCACATGGCTTAATAGGATTGATAGAATACTCATACCAACAAGTTGCAACTTCTTTTCCGGAAGCTCATTCGAAAAGAATTCTAAGGTTAAGCGTGCTTGGCCTAGAGCAATTCTAGGATGGGTGACCGACCGAGAAGTGGGTAACTGGGTGCGCATGAGTGAGGACAAAGTGCACAGAAAAGACTAGTGTTGGTCTGTGGGGCCAGTCTATATATCCTATTAAGCTGCCAGGAGTGACACCCCCCGGACCCAGGAGTGGACGGGGTGTTACACGTGGTATCAGAGCCGACCCTTGCGATTACACGAGTGTGTGCGGGTCAGTGGCGGGACATGTGGAGGATGGCGCGTGTGGCCCAGAGTGGACACGGCATGGCACATGTGCCGGCACTGGACGCACAGACGCGTGCCAAGAGGGAACGTTCCTGGGGTGTGCTTGATCGATGAGGGCATCGATCTTCTAAAGGGTGGTTGTATGTGATATCCAGACACATGGCTTAATAGGATTGATAGGATAACCATATCAACAAGTTGCAACTTCTTTTCTGGAAGCTCATTCGAAAAGAACTCTAAGGTTAAGCGTGCTTGGCCTAGAGAAATTCTAGGATGGGTGACCGACCGGGAAGTGCGTAACCGGGTGCGCACGAGTGAGGACAAAGTGTGCAGAAAAGACTAGTGTTGGTCTATGGCGGCACTCTAGATATCCTATTAAGCTGCCGGGAGTGACACTCCCCGGGCCTAGGAATGGACGGGGTGTTACAAGTGGTATCAGAGCCGACCCTTGCGATTACACGGGTGTGTGCGGGTTCCTGGCGGGACATGTGGAGCATGGCGCGTGTGGCCCAGAGTGGACACGGCATGGCACATGTGCCGGCACTAGACGCACATATGTGTGGCAAGAGGGAATGTTCTTGGGGTGTGCTTGGTCGATGAGGGCATCGATCTTCTAAAGGGTGCGTGTATGTGAGACCAGGCACATGGCTTAATAGGATTGATAGAATACTCATACCAACAAGTTGCAACTTTTTTCCGGAAGCTCATTCGAAAAGAACTCTAAGGTTAAGCGTGCTTGGCCTAGAGCAATTCTAGGATGGGTGACCAACCGGGAAGTGGGTAACCGGGTGCGCACGAGTGAGGACAAAGTGCATAGAAAAGACTAATGTTGGTCTGTGGGGCCAGTCTATATATCCTATTAAGCTGCCAGGAGTGACACCCCCCGGGCCCAGGAGTGGACGGGGTGTTACAAGTGGTATCAGAGCCGACCCTTGCGATTACACGAGTGTGTGCGGGTCAGTGGCGGGACATGTGGAGCATGGCGCGTTTGGCCCGGAGTGGACACGACATGGCACATGTGCAGGCACTGGACGCACAGACGCATGCCAAGAGGGAACGTTCCTGGGGTGTGCTTGATCGATGAGGGCATCGATCTTCTAAAGGGTGGGTGTATGTGAGATCGAGGCACATGGCTTAATAGGATTGATAGGATACCCATATCAACAAGTTGCAACTTCTTTTCCGGAAGCTCATTCGAAAAGAACTCTAAGGTTAAGCGTTCTTGGCCTAGAGAAATTCTAGGATGGGTGACCGACAGGGAAGTGGGTAACCGGGTGCGCACGAGTGAGGACAAAGTGCACAGAAAAGTCTAGTGTTGGTCTGTGGGGCCAGTCTATATATCCTATTAAGCTGCCAGGAGTGACACCCCCGGGCCCAGGAGTGGACGGGATGTTACAAGTATGTGAGACCAGGCACATGGCTTAATAGGATTGATAGAATACTCATACCAACAAGTTGCAACTTCTTTTCCGGAAGCTCATTCGAAAAGAATTCTAAGGTTAAGCGTGCTTGGCCTAGAGCAATTCTAGGATGGGTGACCGACCGAGAAGTGGGTAACTGGGTGCGCATGAGTGAGGACAAAGTGCACAGAAAAGACTAGTGTTGGTCTGTGGGGCCAGTCTATATATCCTATTAAGCTGCCAGGAGTGACACCCCCCGGACCCAGGAGTGGACGGGGTGTTACACGTGGTATCAGAGCCGACCCTTGCGATTACACGAGTGTGTGCGGGTCAGTGGCGGGACATGTGGAGGATGGCGCGTGTGGCCCAGAGTGGACACGGCATGGCACATGTGCCGGCACTGGACGCACAGACGCGTGCCAAGAGGGAACGTTCCTGGGGTGTGCTTGATCGATGAGGGCATCGATCTTCTAAAGGGTGGTTGTATGTGATATCCAGGCACATGGCTTAATAGGATTGATAGGATACCCATATCAACAAGTTGCAACTTCTTTTCTGGAAGCTCATTCGAAAAGAACTCTAAGGTTAAGCGTGCTTGGCCTAGAGAAATTCTAGGATGGGTGACCGACCGGGAAGTGCGTAACCGGGTGCGCACGAGTGATGACAAAGTGTGCAGAAAAGACTAGTGTTGGTCTATGGCGGCACTCTAGATATCCTATTAAGCTGCCGGGAGTGACACTCCCCGGGCCTAGGAATGGACGGGGTGTTACAAGTGGTATCAGAGCCGACCCTTGCGATTACACGGGTGTGTGCGGGTTCCTGGCGGGACATGTGGAGCATGGCGCGTGTGGCCCAGAGTGGACACGGCATGGCACATGTGCCGGCACTAGACGCACATATGTGTGCCAAGAGGGAATGTTCTTGGGGTGTGCTTGGTCGATGAGGGCATCGATCTTCTAAAGGGTGCGTGTATGTGAGACCAGGCACATGGCTTAATAGGATTGATAGAATACTCATACCAACAAGTTGCAACTTTTTTCCGGAAGCTCATTCGAAAAGAACTCTAAGGTTAAGCATGCTTGGCCTAGAGCAATTCTAGGATGGGTGACCAACCGGGAAGTGGGTAACCGGGTGCGCACGAGTGAGGACAAAGTGCATAGAAAAGACTAATGTTGGTCTGTGGGGCCAGTCTATATATCCTATTCAGCTGCCAGGAGTGACACCCCCCGGGCCCAGGAGTGGACGGGGTGTTACAAGTGGTATCAGAGCCGACCCTTGCGATTACACGAGTGTGTGCGGGTCAGTGGCGGGACATGTGGAGCATGGCGCGTTTGGCCCGGAGTGGACACGACATGGCACATGTGCAGGCACTGGACGCACAGACGCATGCCAAGAGGGAACGTTCCTGGGGTGTGCTTGATCGATGAGGGCATCGATCTTCTAAAGGGTGGGTGTATGTGAGATCGAGGCACATGGCTTAATAGGATTGATAGTATACCCATATCAACAAGTTGCAACTTCTTTTCCGGAAGCTCATTCGAAAAGAACTCTAAGGTTAAGCGTTCTTGGCCTAGAGAAATTCTAGGATGGGTGACCGATAGGGAAGTGGGTAACCGGGTGCGCACGAGTGAGGACAAAGTGCACAGAAAAGTCTAGTGTTGGTCTGTGGGGCCAGTCTATATATCCTATTAAGCTGCCAGGAGTGACACCCCCAGGCCCAGGAGTGGACGGGATGTTACAAGTATGTGAGACCAGGCACATGGCTTAATAGGATTGATAGAATACTCATACCAACAAGTTGCAACTTCTTTTCCGGAAGCTCATTCGAAAATAATTCTAAGGTTAAGCGTGCTTGGCCTAGAGCAATTCTAGGATGGGTGACCGACCGAGTAGTGGGTAACTGGGTGCGCATGAGTGAGGACAAAGTGCACAGAAAAGACTAGTGTTGGTCTGTGGGGCCAGTCTATATATCCTATTTAGCTGCCAGGAGTGACACCCCCCGGACCCAGGAGTGGACGGGGTGTTACACGTGGTATCAGAGCCGACCCTTGCGATTACACGAGTGTGTGCGGGTCAGTGGCGGGACATGTGGAGGATGGCGCGTGTGGCCCAGAGTGGACACGGCATGGCACATGTGCCGGCACTGGACGCACAGACGCGTGCCAAGAGGGAACGTTCCTGGGGTGTGCTTGATCGATGAGGGCATCGATCTTCTAAAGGGTGGTTGTATGTGATATCCAGGCACATTGCTTAATAGGATTGATAGGATACCCATATCAACAAGTTGCAACTTCTTTTCTGGAAGCTCATTCGAAAAGAACTCTAAGGTTAAGCGTGCTTGGCCTAGAGCAATTCTAGGATGGGTGACCGACCGGGAAGTGCGTAACCGGGTGCGCACGAGTGAGGACAAAGTGTGCAGAAAAGACTAGTGTTGGTCTATGGCGGCACTCTAGATATCCTATTAAGCTGCCGGGAGTGACACTCCCCGGGCCCAGGAATGGATGGGGTGTTACAAGTGGTATCAGAGCCGACCCTTGCGATTACACGGGTGTGTGCGGGTTCGTGGCGGGACATGTGGAGCATGGCGCGTGTGGCCCAGAGTGGACACGGCATGGCACATGTGCCAGCACTAGACGCACATATGTGTGCCAAGAGGGAATGTTCTTGGGGTGTGCTTGGTCGATGAGGGCGTCGATCTTCTAAAGGGTGCGTGTATGTGAGACCAGGCACATGGCTTAATAGGATTGATAGAATACTCATACCAACAAGTTGCAACTTTTTTCCGGAAGCTCATTCGAAAAGAACTCTAAGGTTAAGCGTGCTTGGCCTAGAGAAATTCTAGGATGGGTGACCAACCAGGAAGTGGGTAACCGGGTGCGCACGAGTGAGGACAAAGTGCATAGAAAAGACTAATGTTGGCCTGTGGGGCCAGTCTATATATCCTATTAAGCTGCCAGGAGTGACACCCCCCGGGCCCAGGAGTGGACGGGGTGTTACAAGTGGTATCAGAGCCGACCCTTGCGATTACACGAGTGTGTGTGGGTCAGTGGCGGGACATGTGGAGCATGGCGCGTTTGGCCCGGAGTGGACACGACATGGCACATGTGCAGGCACTGGACGCACAGACGCATGCCAAGAGGGAACGTTCCTGGGGTGTGCTTGATCGATGAGGGCATCGATCTTCTAAAGGGTGGGTGTATGTGAGATCGAGGCACATGGCTTAATAGGATTGATAGGATACCCATATCAACAAGTTGCAACTTCTTTTCCGGAAGCTCATTCGAAAAGAACTCTAAGGTTAAGCGTTCTTGGCCTAGAGAAATTCTAGGATGGGCGACCGACTGGGAAGTGGGTAACCGGGTGCGCACGAATGAGGACAAAGTGCACAGAAAAGTCTAGTGTTGGTCTGTGGGGCCAGTCTATATATCCTATTAAGCTGCCAGGAGTGACACCCCCGGGCCTAGGAATGGACGAGGTGGTACATACATCCAGCACTTCTACCAAGTGCGCAACAAGGTATCGTGGGTCATTGAGGCATCCATCATCTCCATCTTTTTTCTTGGGTGTCATCGACCTCAGGATGCTTGAGAAGCTATCCATAAACAATGAGCTCAATTTAGTGGTCAAGCTCTTCGAGATGGCGGACAAGTGTGCCAAGGCTGAGGAGGGGCACATGATCAAGCACAACGACCCCGACACGGATGCCGCTTCCGTGCCCACCAAGAAAAGGACAAGGAGCCCAAGTGCAAAACTCTGGATGTACTCATGGCCGAGCCTGAGTACAAGCACCAGCGTAGCAACGATGACGATAAGAAGGATAATCATCCCTAATGCATCTTCCACAAGATGCACTCTCACAAGACAGAGGATTGCTTCGAGCTCGAGAAGCTTCATGGCGAGCGCTAGTACCAGAGGAACAACCGTGCAAATGGTCGTGGCTATGGCCATGGTGGCGGCTGAGGCGGTGGCCGTTGGAAGAACCATCACAACTACAATAACAATGGCTATCAGCGTAACCACCGGGCCAACACTGCCCAACCTCACCTCGATGAGGTAAACAACTACCTCCCCGAGGAGGAGGGTGGGGGCTACCAGGAGTAGAAAAGGATGGTGTGTATCCTCGGCGGGCCTCAAGATCCACTCTACAACCAATTGCCAGCTCAAGTAGCTCACCCGTGAGATAGCCGCCGCCCTCCCCGCGGTCGACAACCTGAAGATCAAGTGGTCACAATTTCCCATCACCTTTGATGCCAGTAACCACCTCAAGTCGACCAAGACTGTGGGCACCAACCATGCCCTTGGGTCAGGTGAGACTCCTAGTCACATTTGGGACCTAGAAGAACTACTGCACCAAGCATATCGACTTCGATGTGGCACATGTAGGTTTTCCCTACAGTGCCATACTCGACTACATTGCATTGGCAAAGTTCATGGAAGTGACCCACTATGCCTACAATCTTGTCAAGCTTCCAGGGTGTGGCACTATCACCATCCACGGTGATGAGAAGGATGCAATGCGCCCCTTTGAGCATGTCTACAAGGACTTGGCTACCATCCACCCCGCCGACAAAGATGCCATCGAGCTCCCCAAAAATAAGAAGCGGTTATTCTCTCAAGAGCGGGATGCGACCAAGAAGGTGACACTAGATGCTAGTGGCTCAGGGGCTACCGTCACCATCGGTGCCCACCTGCCTAAAAAATAGGAAAGCACGCTCATCGCCTTCCTGTGGGTAAATGCTGCCATGTTCGCATGGACACCGTCAGACATGCTTGGTGTACCTAGGGAGGTGATCGAGCATCACTTGGCAGTGTGCCCCACTGCGCGCCCTGTGAAGAAGAAGATGTGTTGTATGGCACCAGAGAAGCAAGAGTTCATTGTCAAGGAAGTCAAAAAACTCATGAAGGCCCACATCATCCGTGAGGTTGACTACATGAAATGGCTAGCCACCACAGTGGTGGTTACCAAGGTTACCGGTGGAGGGTGCCTATGCATTAACCTCACGGACCTCAACAAGGCCTGCCCCAAGGACCCGTACCTAGTGCCGCGCATCGACCAGATCATGAACTCCACGACAGGCTGCGGCCTCCTTTGATTCTTGGATGCTTTCTCAGGCTACCATTAAATCAAGATGGAAAAGGAGGATGAGTAGAAGACAACGTTCATCACCCCTTGCGGTGTGTTCTACTACAAGTGCATGCCCTTTGGCCTCAAGAATGTCAGAGCTACCTTCTAGATGCTCATGCACATTTCCCTCGTCAAGAAAATGGGAATAAATGCTGAAGCATGTGTCAAAGACATCATCGTCAAGACTCGTGAAAAGCGTACGCTCATGGTAGACCATGAGGAGACCTTCGCCAACCTGCGCAAGGTAAACATCAAGCTCAACCCCTCCAAGTGTGTCTTCGGGGTGCCATCGAGCAAGCTCCTTGGTTTCCTCGTCTCTTATTGTGGCATTGAAGCAAACCCCGACAAGGTCCACGCCATCAAAGAAATGTAGACTCCACGGCAGCTGAAGGATATGCAGCACTTAGCGGTATGAATGGCTTCTCTTAGCCGTTTCATCTCATGGCTCAATGAGTGCTTGCCTTTCTTCAAGATCATGAAGCGATCAAGAACATTCAAATGGACTCCAGAAGCTAACGCCACCTTCCAGCAACATATCTCACCAGCCCACCAATCATGGTCGCCCCGCGGACCCGCGAGCCTCTACTACTATACTTGGCAGCCACTCCACAAACGACAAGTGTGGTCCTTGTCACGAAAAGGGAGGCATCACCCAACTCCAAGAAAGGTACCATCTTGGCAAGCCCTAAGCCTTGCTCTTTACAAAGGAGCTGAACAAGCGGTACTAGCCAGGGTCACTAACTTCACCGTGGGGAAAGCCTCACTAACCTACCTGGGAAGGAAAACCTCGGTGAGCCACCAAACAAGCCTATCAAGGAGAAAATCTCAGTGCCCAAGGAGACAAGCCTCATGCATCACCCTATCTACTTCGTTAGTATGGTGTTTTGTGACACATGTGAGCGCTACACCATGCAACAGAAGCTTCTTTACACGCTCCTAATAGCTAGTAGGAAGTCGTGACACTACTTCCAAGGACACCCCATCAAGGTCATCACGAAGTTCCCCTTGGAGACGTTCTGTGCAACCCCAACACCATTGGCCGCATCATGGAGTGGGTCATCGAGAGGAAGCCCTTTGAGATGACATTCCACACTACAACAACCATAAAGAGCATAGCCTTGGCATATTTCACCACAAAATGTACGGATCCTTTTGCAAAGGACCTTCCTGAGGAGGAATCACAACTGCCAGGGAAGGTGGCTCCAGGGATATGGTCCATGAACTTCAATGGCGTGTTCGCACATGCGGGTGTGGAGGCTGGTGTAGTCCTGACCTCACCAACGGGAGACAAGCTCTAATATGTTGTACATCTCTGCTTCAAGAAATGAGACAAGCACTCCAACAACATCGCCGAATACGAGGATCTCCTCGTAGGGCTCAGAGCCGTAATAGCAATTGGCATCAAGTGCATCACCATACAAGGTAACTCCTAGCTCCTTGTTAATTTATTTAACAAGAGCTATAAAGCCAAGGACAATCACATGGCAGCGTACCTCGAGGAGGTGTGCAAACTCGAGAAGCACTTCCTTGGCATGGAGCTCAAGCACATACCTCGCGGAGAAAAGGCAAATGCTGACGAGAGTGCCAAGTGACCTTCATGGCACGAGCCTCAGTGACCAGGAGTCTTAGAGAAGAAGTTGCTAGTGCCATCCGCAAGACCTCCAACAACCAGCGACACCTCCCTCATTGAGGACCTCCCGCCACCACCACCAACATGCGCCCTGAATTGTGATCCATGCATGATGG
Source organism: Avena eriantha (assembly GCA_910589775.1). Classification (NCBI taxonomy): domain Eukaryota; kingdom Viridiplantae; phylum Streptophyta; class Magnoliopsida; order Poales; family Poaceae; genus Avena; species Avena eriantha. The sequence goes on along the minus strand of OU342742.1, from coordinate 242,978,721 downwards.
GGATCACTCATCAAGCCTCAACCTGGATTGATGAGATCAAGGACTACTTGAAGGTGGGGACTCTCCTCGAGGATGCTGCTGCAGCTGAGCGCATCGCCCTCCAGTCCAAGAGCTATTGCGTCGTGGATAGAGACCTCTACCGCAGGTGCCCCAACGGGGTTGCGTTGCGATGTGTGTCCACGGAGGAAGGATACACGCTACTCAAGTACATACACATTAGAGAATGCGGTCATCACTCCTTGTCATGCACCCTCATCGGTAAGGCCTTCCATAGTGGTTTTTACTGGCCAACAACTCTCCATGATGCAACTGAGCTCGTCAAGGCGTGTGAAGCCTGTCAATTCCATGCCAAGCAAGTACATCGACTAACGCAATAACTACAAACCATTACACTCTCGTGGCCGTTTGCTGTCTCGGGGGATATCTTGGGACCCTTCCTCGCATGCTCTAGGGCTACGGCTACCTCTACATCACCATCAATAAGTTCACAAAAGTGGGCAGAGGTGGAACCGGTCAAAAACATCCCAACAACGTCTGTTGTCAAGTTCATCAAGGGTTTGGTGTGCCGCTTTGGCATGCCCAATATCATCATCACCGACAACGACACCTAGTTCACTAGTGTCCTGTTCAAGTCCTACTGCACAAACCTCGCAATCAAGATTTTCTATGCCTATGTCGCTCACCCACAAAGCAAAGGCCAAGCCAAGCACGCCAACGTTGAGGTAAACCAAGAGCTTCAACAAGCTTAAAGGCCATGGTAAGGGATGGATGAACGTGCTCCCCTCTGTTATCTCATTGAACCGTACCACATCGACCAAGCCCACCGGCGAGACACCCTTCACCCTCGTCTATGGGGCAGAAGTAGTTCTTCCCACTGAGCTCACACATGGGTCACCACGAGTCCTCACCTTCGACTAATCTCGACAAGAAGACCTGCGGGAGGAGGAGCCGCTACTCCTCAAAGAGGCTCGCCATCGGTCCGCTGTTCATACCACTTGGTACTAGTAGGGACTACATCGCTACCACAGCTGCAACATCCTCCCCCGCACCCGCGAGGTTGGTGACCTTGTTCTCCTAAGGATACTCTCCCGAGAAGGCCTCCACAAACTCTTGCTAGTGTGGGAAGTCTCATTCTGGGTCATAAAAGTTTCCCATACTGGTGCGGCACCGGTGGAGATAGAAGTGGGAGCCCTGGTGGCAAATTCGTGGAACATCCAGCACCTTCGCAAGTTCTACCTATGAAACATCTCCCAAGATTCGACACCAGTCCGCAAGAGTTTCTACCCATCTCGTGGAGCACTTGTAATGAACAGACTCATGCAAGCAATAAAATAAATTTACTCATGTTTGTATGCGCTCATGGTATCTCTATTGTGTCTCAAACGAGCGGGGGCTAGATATGGTGCCCATGCTCAGGCCCGCCCATCGCCAAAGTCCAAGTGACTCGAGCTCTGGCTCGCGGGACTGATCACCCCGCGCATGTCACCTCACCAAGGTCCTTGGATCTTGAGGTCCTCATGTAACACGCATACGTGAACCAAAGAAGCACATACATTCACCCCCATTTTCAACCCTACTGGCATGACGATGCCCCTAGAGCAAAGCATAGATGCGGTTCTGCTCCACAAGGAAGTATCCAGGGACCTCATGAGAGGTGCCACTCAAAGCCCACAAGGTGTCCTCGTGGGGGCTTGCCTATGTGTAACACCCCAGCATTATAGCTTAGAAATAAGATGAACACAGGTGTGTGCATTGCATTCATGCATAGAAAATCCGAATAATTTTCGCGCTTTTAAATAAAACTTGTCAAAGTGATTGAAGCTTCTCTTAACTTGGTGGAACTGAAGTAGATCATCAAGTTGACTGCGATAAGTTTCAATATGACCTTTGCTAAAACCTTATATTTGGGTAATATAATTTGATCTAAGGGTAGATCAAATGTAATAAAACTAAGTCACAACACACTATTTAATAAGGAGTACTTGATCTTCTAGAGATCATTACATGGTATTTCATACCACAACTCAAGGATGAATAATTAATATTCTTAAGATGATATCAAGGTATTATCTACCACAAACCCTAAATACCAAGTTAAGGATATAACTTAAGTAAAGAAACCCTGTAACTAAATCTGGAAACACTTGTTTGCCATAGTTACTCCTACCATGGGTATCATGGTAGTTCATAAACATTGGCTCTTATTACAAATAGAGTAGGAATGAGAGTCAAGCCAAGACCATCCATTACATACCCTTAGTGTCATGATAATAGGTGACATTCCTATTTAACCAAGTCCTAGTAAGCTGAATCATCTAGCTTGATCATTAGAAGTCAAGCTAGAGTATGATGCAGTATTTGATGAGTTGTATGGAGCAGTTAGAGACATAGTGCCTTAGCCAAGCTAGTACCAGAACAACTTGTATTAAGAAGAGTAGTACCATACCTATTCTGGAGGATTATTATCACTTGTGATATATAGGGAGAACTATAGTATTGCAAGCTTTGGAAGAAGTTGCAAGATGAAGTTAAGGAAGTTAATAGATGGTGTTAGCAGTAGCTACATTGATAGGTGTATCAATGGTAGTTGATTAAGAGAAGTTATATATTAGGAGTAAGGATGAAGTAATGTTGAAGTGGCATGACCATGTCATCATATGATGATGGATATGGTGGAGTCAGATGATTGTCTTATTCGGGAAGATGTGATCTTTGTGAATAAGATAAGAGAGATATATGGAGTATATTTAGGAAAGGAATTCCTTATATAAAGATAATCTTGGTGAGGTATTAAGGTAAGGATTCTTTAGAATCCTTAACCAAGATCATGTCAAACCATGACAAGACCCATGTCTACTGTATTATTCAAGACCCTAGAATCAAATGGATAGTGAAACCATTTCCTATTCCTAGGTAACTATTGAACAATACCTCTTGGACAACTAAGGTTTCTAAGAGGTAATTAGAGAACCAGGTGAGTATTTGAGAAGCCTTGTCTATCTGATTGTCTTAAACCCTAATAAAGACCTAGTCTCTTATACCATCAAGATCACTTAAGTGAAGCAATTCTACCATCTTACTCTATGTGGAGATATCAAACCCACTCATGGATTTAGAAGTAGTATCCCTAAACCTTGATCCTTGTCCATATCTATAATTGAATATGAGTTATTAAATCCTCTCAGAAGCCATGATAATTATATGTAGATGAGTATCTTCATTGTTTTTATCCATGTATAAGAATTAACCAAAATGGTTTTATGATAATTATAAACACTACTATGCAAGTAGAACTTCATTAGGGAAAATTCCAAGTTTTGGAGAACCATGAAATTTAAACCACCAATCTATGAACCCTAAGATTTAATTCATTAAAAAGGTTTATTCCATTAATCCTTATATGAGTCTAGGCTAGAATATAATTCCATTTATATTATTAGCCATCCTAAACCATCACCCTTACCATGGTGAAAACAAGAACATTTCTATAAGATTTGCATAGAAGTAACAAATCCCTAAAACCCTAATCTCTATTAATACTTCCTAATGAAAAGGACTTTTCATATATTTATGAATATATTTTATTGCTCAATAAAAAAATTAAGAGAAGATGATTATAAATTCTACAAACAATAATATTCATGACTTATAAAGTTTCTGCACATTTTATAAATAGCAAAGGAAACAAAAACTGGAATTAAAATAAAAAGGAAAAAAGGCAGCCAATCGTTCGACCCACGACCCATTTTCTCTCTCGCCTAACTATCGCCCGTGTGCGCCAGCTGTCACTACTCGCTCGCTCGGCCAAATCCCAACTCTAGCCCATGCGCCGTCGACACATCTGTTCGTCGTCTTCCTCATCGCGCCGTCGACCCCCCGATGCAACAAGCCGCTCGTAGGCGTCCACACCATCGTCGCCTGCGCCAAGATGCACGGCGCCGCAATTTAGGACCTACAAGAAGCGACAACGCCGTGGTGGAGCAACCCTAGACGCCACTCCTCTCGTTCTTATCCACCTTCCTTATCCGCTGAAACCCTATCTCGCCGGAGCTTCGAGTCGCCGTCGTTCCCGAGCTTCCCTTAGAGTTCTGAGCACACTATTGAACTTGCCTCGATGTCCTCGTTCTCCTTAGCTAGGCCACGGACGCCAAAGAGCCCCCAGTCAAGCCAATTGATACCTCACCACCATCTTCGGTCACTGTCGTTCTCCATTGATTCTGGCTTCCCCTCGCTTCACTGACCGCATCATCGCGTTCCTGGTGAGTCACTGAGTCTTCCAGTATCCTCCTCGACTCCCCTTTCGTTTTGAATCACTCTCATGCCGTAGTCCGTCGTCGGTCGCCGCAAAAGGTGGTCGCCGGAGTAGCCCCGGTGACCAATAAGGGGCGGCGCCACCACTATTAGGACCGCCTCACACGTCTCTGTCCAACGCACCAGTTCCGCGTGCTCGCGCGCTCTCGATCGAGAGATCGATCAATGACCTAGGAAGATCACCCACGGGTAATGTCAGCATGACATCATGCTGATGTCATAAGCCCTTTTTATTATTTGTTTTATTATTTCTGAATATGGTGTGGCATGTGTCCCACCAGTCACTGGTTGAGGTAGAAAAGGTTGGGTATAAAAGGTCTTTGTCTCGCGTGGCAGATGATGTGGCCACAGGCCCACATGTCTGTGACTCGGGCTAGGTACGGTTTAGGTATAAAAAGGTAATTCATGTTTAGGAAATAGTTTAGATATTATAAATTCGATTATAAATATATTTTAGGAATTTAGGAAAATGATTAAATCTTATAAATTGAATAACTTTTGTTTTATAATTTAGAAAAAAAAATATTATATATCAAAATGACCAGAAAAAGAAATTCTATAATATAAACTTATTATAATATTTTATTTTCCAACTTAAACAATATAATAATTACTATTAGTAAATAAGCTAATTGGAATAAATCTTAAATAAGGATTTTATTATATAAAATCTATAAAAATAAGTATAATATATCAAAATTCTTAGAAAAACAAAATAAAGACTTATAAATTTGTTTTATACATTTTTTTAATCACTTAACTAATATTTGTTCTTTAGTAAGCATTTATGAAGTAAATAAAACTTATAAAAATCATATCTTTATTATTTAAAAATCACAAAAATACTTATAATATACCAAATTAATCAAAAATAAATTCTACACATCAAAAATGTCAAATCTCACTTTTGAAGTAAAATAAAAGGTAAAAATCTAATAAATCTTATTTAAACCCTTTTCTTTTATTTTAATTCTTTAAAAATATATAAACCTTTACTATTCTATTTAGCATTATTTGTTTAGAGTCTAAAAATGTAATAACAAGTGAATTAATGTTAAAATAGGTCAAACCGTTTAAAAATATATCTACTAATACTATCATCTCAAATAAGGGTATTTTAGTATTCCTAAAAGCTTTTTACCAATTATAAAATCAACTAAAATGGTATATTGTTTATCACAAGAATCCTATGCACTTATAACATCACCAAACTTTTATTTACTAGTTCCTTCATCAGTTTGAGAAAACCACTTAAAGATTTAAACCAAGTTCCAAAGTAATTGAAGTAATACCTATTATTTACTTATTAAGTATAACCATTGGTTTATAAGATAAAAGGGTAAATGCATTCACTTATACTATGATTATTTAATGTAGTCATGTTTCCCTATTTAATAATCTTAGCTAATAAGAAAACCTTAAAGTGTTAGCTTTAAGTTTGAATACTTTTTACTTTGTAAAAGTAATCTTTTCCTAAAAAGTTATTCTTTCAAGAAACATTAAAAGTAATCCTTAAACACTTCTTTAAAAGGTCTAATTGATTCTTAATCTTGTTTAAGAAATATTTTAGATACCATGACCATTTGAGTGCTTTAGTATTGCATACTATTTGCTGTATCTACATATTGTCTCACACACTCTCACAAGCCTTAATAAGACGCACAAGTGTGAATTTGTTACAAAAGTGTAACACATTCTAAAGAACTCATTCCCAGTTTCCAAACCCTAGATTAGATACGACTATTCTGGGGATTCTTGTTTATCAAATTGCATTACATTACTTATGCTCGTTGCATCTTGCTTCTTTAAACATTAGTCCTAACCGGACCAATGATACTATTTACAGAATTTGGATCTTCTATTGTCTTGAAGACCGTGAGTGCATAATCTTGCAATCACAAAAGGCAAGTTCACAACTTGCTCATGTCCTTTGATTATTTTCTATGCTTGTAGCTCAACTGTGCCATCACCTGCATTTCAAAAAGGTCGAAAACACTAATTTCATAATTAACTGGAAATATCGGTTACTGATCCGGGGTGATCAGCTAATCTATCATAACTAGCAATGGAAACGCCATTGTACAGTAATGTATCATCTAGGACTTAACAACCAATGTCGCCAGTGATTTTAGCGTCGTATATTACGCGTCAACCATGAGATTTGGAATGGGATGGAGAAGTCAGTTGTATCTTCTTCCTTTCATATGGATGCAAGATGACCTTATCGTGACGTTGGGATTCCTTGTGTGGATCCAGCATATAGTTGGGCACCCTTAGGCCCCACGATTTTGGTGTCTAGATTATTTATGAGTGGCTGCCAGAGGTATAGCCGGACCTCCAGGGGCATCACCAGCTCATAGAGTCTTCGGGAACTCACCATGGTTGTAGCCTACCCTAGTTGGGGGCTTAACGGAGGTGGAGTCAGCCCCGGAGGATCGTGCAGACATATGGGGTCGTGGAGAGGGCAGTGATTGGCTTGGATCTTAAGTTGGGCCTCAAACCAAGGAAGTTTGAACGGGGACATACTCTCGGCTGTGCAACAAATCTTAAGGTCTCTTGTGGGAAAAGTGACGTACCTCTATAGAGTGTAAGAATTGTGACATGTTACTCCCTGTTCCTGGAAGGAGCTACGAACGCGGCAGGAAAGGAACTCCATGAAGTTCTGGTCAAGCTGTGAAGGCTATCGGACATAGTTTTCAGAATAAAAGCAACCTTTGAAGAAATGTTTACGAAAACCTGCATTGCCTATGACCTATGGTCTGTGGCTGTAGAGATAGTGCATCATACACTCCTTTTTAGTGAACTTGCTGAGTATGCTCGTAGTCAACCGTACCTTCCTAACCCTTGCTAGGTTCTAAGCTATTGAAGATGACGTCAACATATATTTCTGCTCAAGAAACCATCATCAACAACTCAAGTTCTTCAATAAAGTCAATGAAGTCAACATATACATCAGCTGAAGTGAAGATAAAGTGTCGGTTTAGATAGGAATAGATTCTCTAGCCAAAAAACCTATTTCTATAGAGCATTGCAATAGCAACAATGGCAAGCCAAGTAGTTTAGATACTAGTCTTAGTTACTAGATATTTCTGAGTTATTATTTCTGGTTCTTCTTTGTAAGAGGTTCTTTCTCTCTCTTTAACCTAGAGTGTTCTCTGGATATTTTGTAAAGAGTCGAGTTGTAATCTATAGTCATGTCTTGGACCTGTTGTGTTCCTGTTGTACCACTCTGAGGGATGTAATACTAGTGAACAGTGTTTCATTGGTGTTATGTCAACGACTATAGTGTACTACATCATGCAGTGGTATGCTGGGTCACCGCACTATGTTAGCAAAATAGAGTGGAAGAAAGTCCTCTAGGGGCATCACAGGATGTGCTCCGTGAGGCCTCATGAGAGGTCCTCCTTGAGTACCACAAGGTGTCCTCTCCTATATCTCACAAGAGACCTATCTCCAGAGGGTCCATCACAGGATGCTCTTCGTGAGGCCTCATGGGAGATCCCTGTCGAGGCCCACAAGGTGTCCTCGCCTATGTCTCGTAAGAGACTCTCTCTTTCCAAAGAATCACAAGTGGTAACCCTAGAGGCCCACAAGGTGTACTCACTGAGGATTTTCCCATCTTAGCAAAACATATTAGAAGCAAATCCTCTAGGGGCCATCACGGGATGTGCTCCATGTGGCCTCACGAGGGGTCCTCGCCGAGGCCCACAGGATGTCCTCGCCTATGTCTCACAAGATACCTATCTCCAAGGAGGCCATCACGAGATGCGCTTCGCGAGGTCTTATGGGAGATCCTCGCCACCTCGCCTATGTCTCACAAGAGACCTCTCTCCAAAGCCTCACAAGAGGTATCTCTAGGGGGCCACAAGGTGCCCTTGCCATACCTCCCAAGAGGTCTACCCCAGGCACACGCCTCGCAAGGCATGGCTCATAGGAATGACTCCTCACTGAAGCTAAGTATAATTTACTTTGTGTCGCTCTCCTCTCTGTCCTCTTGTCCCATGTTTTGTGAGGGGTAGGGGTTAAGAGAAAGGACCTGAGCACTAATTACACATATATGGTACACTAACAAGTCCATGAGGGTAATGGCTTAACAAGCACGATTTTTTTACATATAGTGTAGAATATATCTTAAGCCTTGTTGGGTTGCGCACCCTAGGCGCCTACTCCTATGAAGTGTGGCCCTCCATGTTCTGGCTAGACTCACCTGGATCCATGTTGGGGACCCTCTCTCCTGGATCCTCACCATCGATCACCTTGCACTGGTAAATCTTCATGAGGGTGTCCACATTCTTCTGCGCCTAAATCGTAAGGGCACCGACCACTCTAGGATCCACGGGCTTGAGCACAACTTCAACGTCAAGCTTGGGGTCGAGGCGAAGGATATTGTTGAAGATGCACTTACCGGCTAGGCCCAGCATGTCACAACATTGCATTGAGCTCAGACTTAAGTTGTTCTAGCTCGTCGGATGCTTGGCTTTTCTCCAGCATCACCCGCTTGAGATTGGTCCTAGCATCCCGAAGCTCCGCCTCGAGCCTTTTCTTCATCTCCCCAGAGGCCCTCTACTCCTCAAGGAGGCGATTCTCCTTGATTTTTAGCTGCTCGCAAATCCCTGCATTCGCCTTATCGAGCTCCCACTGACCCTCTGCTAGCTAGGTCTCCATCTCCGCAAGATGACCGTGCTCCGTTCTCAGCTCCTTCTCCTTGGCCTCCAGGTTGGTCACGAGGGAGGTGGCAGCCTGCTTCCGCTCGACGAGATCCTGCTGCTTGGCTCTCAGCTCCTTCTCCCGTTGCGACAACTCCAGCTGCATGGTCTTCACATTCTCATTGGCAGGCAAGATCTCCCTCTCGTGTTGGACAGTGTTGCCCTCGCGAGCGATAAGTACCTCCTCGCTCTTCTTCGCCTCCGCGAGAGCCTTCTTGGCCTCCTCTTGATGGAGGTGTGCAAGACTCGTGGCTCTGTGACCGGATTCCGCTGAATCATAAAGCTGGGACCACACCTCGTCGAGGCAAGCACGCTCAGTTGCCAATTCATCCTCCGCCCTAGCCAAGTGATGCATGTAAAATGCATCCATGAACTTTGTAGTTTATTGTGCCAAAATCCCCATTATCTTGAAACTTTATTATATTTATTGGGACTAACCTACTAATAGTTGAAAAAGTTCTTGTTTCGCACATTGTTGTGTAGGAAATACGCAAATATGAAAGGAAACCGGTCATTATGGTGAAATTCAGAGCTTTCCAAAATCTGTCCCTATAGAAAGTTTTCGAAGATTGCCACGACAACCTCTAGATATGGCGTCAAATGTAAAATGTCAAAACATGAAAGTTGTGGGTAATTTTACTCTGATGATCCTAGTCCTAGACATAAAATATGCCCCAATTGGAGTTCGAAAGCGACTTTTACCCCGGATTACTGAATGGTACAGAAGTAGCTTTGGGATTCCAAGATTGGTGACGTGATTGACTCCAACTCTTTCCATACTTGATATATTCGGCCAAGTCACGACCAAAGGAGCTCCCAAAGTCCATAGAGGAGCTCCAGGAAGGTTCTGAGGTTCCTAGAGCCCTTGTATAAAAGGGGCATCCATCCCATGGTCTAGATTGCATCTTCACCTCTATATATCGAGGGGAAACCCTACTCTTGGAGGCATCCACCCATAGCCACGAAAATCCTCCTCCTTGGTAGCCGCCAAGGAGGGGGACCTCAATATCTGCACCATGGCCAAGGAATAATAAGAGGAAGGGGCCTTTGCCCCCTAGGGTAGCCGCCGCCCTAGGAGGGGCGCCAGGGCACCGCTGCCCTGCACCGCGCCTCCTCCAGACCGGCGCCACCTCTCCCCCATGGGGAGGCTCATCTACATCACCATCTACATCAACTCTCCATCATCCCCCACTGTAATCTCTTGGAAAACATGATGTATGATGGAATATATTGTTTTCCCATGATCTATTGTATCTATGGGTTGATATTTGAGTAGTGACTTGTTTATGGCAATTGTGATGTAGTTTGTTGTTGGTTGCATACAAGTATATGTTATCTTCTATGATGATCTTGTTGTACTAACATATAAGTGCACAAATATGTTGGGGGATGCACAAGGTTGTCACCCTTTCATGTTGATAGGATGAGGGATAGCCAGAGTTTGACAAAAACCAAATCCCAAATCTTAGAGATACATGTTGTATTAATTCATGGTTAATGAATGGGGGTATTATCATGGGGATTTTAGATCTAAATATGATGGTTGGACTTTATGTCTTAATAATTCCCTTGTTTTCTATTAGTTGGCCTTGGGATCAATCACTAGGGGTGTATTTGCTCATGTATATGGCTCCACCTATTCATGGCTCCTCCTTAGAAGAAACAATAAAAAATGCTATCTTTGTGCTTCACTAATTGTTACAACCAACCAAATGAAATAACAACTTTCCTAAGCACTTGCTCCATTGGGTTATCCACCTCCACTTCACTAGCTCCATTTACTTGCATTAGTTTACCTATAGTACTTACTTCCAAGAACTTTACTATTTTATAGTTAGTACCAAAAAACAGCCACACACACTATATTTCCTAGCTTTGTATAGAAGGCCACATAAGTGGGTTATGGGTGATCGAACCCATGATAATTATTTGAGTGTCTTCCTCATCACTAGAGGAAGTGCGTGCCCTCTTGTGCAAACTCCATTTGCACCACAGGGGCTTCCCGATCACCATTTTGGCTCCTTCAGTAGCAGCCACCTTTGTGGGGTCCAATTTAGAAGCCGGGTCACCGTGTACCATGGGATCCCCCACCTCCTGATCCTCGGCAAGCAGACCCATAGCATTGAAGCGGGGTATTCCCTCTAGGACCTCGTTCCTTTCCTCGGGTTGCTAGCAGTACAACGGGGGAACACCCGTCAGGGGATACATCACCACCATCTCGGAGAGAAGGGCCTTCGTTTCCTTGTCGACGAGGGACTCTTCCACGAGCCCCTCTTGCAGCTACATCTGGTCAGCGTTGCCGGAGTAGGTGTAATTCACCGCCGGACATACTCCTTGACGAACATCTGCACTGTCAAGTCACCATCGTGGAGGACCTCAATTCGCTCCTCGATTATCTTTGTCGCCCTGCTAGTGAAGGACTCACTGCTCCATTGGGGGATCTTTGTTGCCTACGTTCTCCTTGCGAGCATCGACCCATGCCTAGCCCGTACGGAAGTCCTCCACCTTCTTCGACCACTCCGCAGGAAGGAGCTCGGACTCCATACGAAAGGAGACACACCCATAGCACTGCCCCCTCACAATGAGATGTGGGTAGTGTAAATGGTGGAATAACCAAACCGAGGGTTTGATCCCGAGGAAAGCCTCGCAGAAGAAGGTAGAGATGGCAATGTCGGTGATGGAGTTGGGCTGTAGGTGCAACAAGTGAATCTCGTAATGCTCTAGAAGGGCAATGAGAAAATTAGAGAAGGGAGGGATCAACCCCGTGTAGAGGGTGTGCGCGAAGAGGGGAATCATGGTGGCTGGAAAGTCTCGAGTATCCACAATGTCATGAAGAACCTTGGTGGGCCCCTGCTCATTGAATTTCCTGGCCAACAAGTGCTGGTACTTAACAAGGTCCCCCGGAGCACGGATCCACGAGTTGTCGAGTGCGTGAGAAGTTCCACGGGCGCCTCCTCCTCCTCCTCAACCTTCTGTGGAGCTTTCCCCTTTTTGGGAGCCATCATTCAAAGGGGGGGAAGAAATAAAATGTGTGAAGGAAATATGCCCTAGAGGCAATGATACGTCCAAAATGTATCTACTTTCCTGAATGCTTTTGCTATTTTTTTCTTCTAAACTTGTGTGATTTGGATACAACTAACACGGACTGACGATGTTTTCAGCAGAATTACCTTGGTGTCTAGTTTTTGTGCAGAAAATCAACTATCAGGAAAAATCCCGAAAAATATGCCAAAAATCCTATTTCACCAGAAGACTCATAGAGCCAGAAGACAAGGCGGAGTAGGACCACGAGGGGCCCACACCACCTGGTCGCGCGGGCCAGGCCTGGCCACGCTAGGGGGTGGTGTGTCCGCCTCGGCTACCCCCTCGGCCTCCCTTTTTGCCTATAAGATGCCTCTTGACCTAAAAACCAAGGGAGGTTCGATGTTTTTCCAAAAAGAGTTCCGTTACACCACCACCACCAGATTCCGCGATTTGGAACCAGAAACTCTATTCTGGCACCCTGCCGGGATGAGGAATTGGAGGAGATCATCGCCATCATCGCCACCATCGCTTCTCCATCGACCATCCATGTTTCCCCCATCTATGAGTGAGTAATCCCCCATTGTAGGCTATGGGGATGGTAGGGATTGGATGAGATCGTTCATGTAATGGCATCAGATTCTTAGGGCATGGTGCCTATTATCTATTATTAGTGCTTTTTGACTTTGTTGTAACTTGTTATGCTTAATGCTTGTCGCTAGGGCCCGAGTGCCATGATTTCATATCTGAACATGTTATTGATTCATTATGATAGTATTGTTTATGGTCTTACCTGCAAGTTGTATACACACGTTGTTGTATGGAACCAAAGGCCCCGAAGTGACAGCAATCGAGATAACCGAAGGGAATGGTTTTGATGTGAGGATCACATGTGTTCACGGAGTGTTCATGCTTTGCTCCGGTGCTTTATTAAAAGGAGCACCTTAATTGCCAGTAGTTCCCTTGAGGCCCCGCTACAAACGGGCTGGCAAGTGCGAGCACGTATGACTATATATGGAACACATACCTATGATTATTTAGTACTTGGATGCTTTATCTTATTTATCTCCAAATTCTCTATGTCTTGATTTCTATATGAATTGTCTTGTCCATGCAACGCCCGTCCATCCATCCCTATGCCTACCGCGCTTTAATCCTACTGTTTACTCCTATTGTTACTACTGTCTTTACTTTACTACCGCTATTATTTTGCTATTGCTATTACAAAACTATTGCTACTAATAAACTACTATGAGCAAGATTCTTTCCAGGTGCAGCTGAATTGACAACTCAGTTATTAAGGCTGATAAATATTTTTTGGCTCCCCTTGTGTCAAATCAATAAATTGGGTTCACTTCCCTCGAAAATACTTCGATACACCCCCTATACTTGTGGGTCATCAAGACTATTTTCTGGCGCCGTTGCCGGGGAGCATAGCTCTATTTATCAAGTTCACTTGGAATCACTATTGTTCGCTGCCATCCATCCATCATGGGTAAGTCTTGTGATGGCAAGGTTCCTATTTTACCATCCACTACAAGGAGAGGTACGGTTCTGAACACCTTTGTTGCTCTTGATTCACCATCTATGATGAGTAAGCTCCTTACACCACCAAATACACATGTTGCACATACTGCTACTACTGCTGAATCTGAAACTTGTGATACTTATGATGCTGCTTCTACTGTGCTTGATAAGAGTGGTTCATTAGGTCCTTTCCTAGATGCTACGATTGCTAGAACTATAGCTAGAAATACTTAAACTCCTAATGAAGACACTACTACACCTGTCAGTTCACCTGAGTTCAGAGAGAGCTATGGTATTGAAGATGGTTATATAGAGATGATTGATGAATTTATTAAAGAATGTCAAAACGCTCATGATAAAAGTGCTATTAAGAATCTTCTTGAGAAACATACTGTTAGACCTAAATTATCTCATAATGCTAAGTTTACTTCATCTCCCATAAACATTAAAGATAAGGATTATGATTTCTCTCTTGATTTATCTTACATAACTATTGTTGAGAAAGAACCTTTTTGTGGGACTAAGAATGAAAGTGATGTAGCACATATGACTGAGCTTTCTACCATGAGTGGCCTATTTTCTGATGATATTAAGATGCACACCTACTTTGTTGCTAAAATTTTCCCTTTTTCACTGAAAGGAGAAGCTAAAACTTGGTTTAATAATTTACCTCCTGGACACATTGATAGCCCTGATTACTTGATTAGTACTTTCCTTCAGAAATATTTTCCTCCTAGTGCTAGACATGCCATTTTGCGGGAACTTTTTGATTTTAAACAGGGAGAAAAAGAGGTATTGCCTAAATCATGGGCAAGGTTTTGTGCTTTGATTCATGCACAGGCTGGATGTCCATTACCTAAGAATGAGCTTCTTAATATATATTATAATGGACTAACTGAAGAATCTAGGACATACCTGGATAGTTATGTTGATTGTGTTTTCAGGAATAGAACTCCCAAAGAAGATGAGGAATTAATGGCTAATATAAGCAAGAATTATGATGACTAGACTTCGCCTGAGCCAACTACACCTGAGTTAACTGTGCATGCGCCAACTCCAAGATCAAAGAAGAGGGGAGTTATTGAACTAAATGATGAAGTGATGAAGGAAGCTAAGAAATGTCTTAAGGAGAAAGGTATTAAAGCTAAAGACGTGAAGAATCGACCTCCTATAGAAGAATTATGTAAGCTAATCTCCCACTCATCCACTATTGAGGTACACTCTCTCCAACATTTTGATCAAGGTGACATTCCTTACTCTAAACCTCCTGATCAATGCTTAGAAGAATTTGATGTTTTTATTGTTACGCAAGATAATTTTAATAAAAGGGTGCAAAATCATTTAATGGAAAACTCTAGAGCTATTATTGAGTTAAAAGATATTGTGGAAAGAACCTCTAATGACGTTAAAATGCTTGTTAAACATTTCCAAATGGTTCAAACTCAAATTGATCAGTTTATTAACGTACAAAAATATTTGCTAGTTAATGCTGCTAAAGAAAAACATGCTTATGAAATTAGAACTAGAAGTGGTGGTGCCACCCAGGATCCTCTATATCCTGAGGGGCATCCTGAAAGAATTGATCATGATTCCCAGCAAATTGAAAATAGTGGTACTTATCCTAAGAAAAGTAAAAAGAAACGTAAAACTATAGTAGAATCTCATGAACCTGCTGTAGATCCTAATAGTATATCTGTCTCTGATGCTGAATCTGAAAGTGGGAATGGGGAAAATGATGCTCCTGATAAAGAAAAAGTTGAAGAAGAACCTGAAAGGCACACTAAGAATACTAAATACACTAAAGAAGATTTTGTTGCTAAGAAACATGGTAGTGAAAGAGAGCCTTGGGTCCAAAAACATATGCCTTTCCCTGATAAGAAACACAGGTCAAAGGAAGATGAACACTATGATAAGTTTTGTGAGTGGATGAAACCTTTATTCTTGCAAATTCCTTTGACTGATGCTATTAAATTTCCTCCATATTCAAAGTATATGAAGGATATAGTCTCTAATAAAAGGAAGATTCCTAATGAAGAAATTTCTACTTTGCTTGCCAATTATTCCTTTAATGGTAAGGTTCCAAAGAAACTTGGAGACCCAGGGATTCCAACTATTCCATGCTCTATTAAAAATAGTTATGTTAGAACTGCCTTGTGTGATTTAGGAGCAGGAGTTAGTGTTATGCCTTTTTCTCTCTATAAGAGACTTCAACTAGAAAAACTGATACCAATTGATATATATTTGCAAATGGCTGATAAATCTACTACTATTCCTATTAGTATATGAGAGGATGTACATGTTCAAGTGGCTCATAATTTCTTGATATTAACTGACTTTGTTGTGCTTGAAATTCCTGAAGATGACAATATGTCTATTATTCTTGGGAGACCTTTTCTTAATACTACAGGGGCTGTTATTAATTGTAATCAAGGAAAGGTGACTTTCAATGTTAATGACAAGGAGCATAATGTCTATTTCCCCAAGAAGATTGATAAGACTTATGGTTTAAATTCAATTGAACATGTTGAGGGCATCCAAGTTGGAGAGATATATTGTCCCATACCACGAGGAAAATATGAAATTATTATGATTGGGACCATTGCTATCAAGGTTGAGGTAACATAATCATTTAGTGGAATACAAAGTTTTGTTTCATATAAAATTGTTTTGGTAACAATACCTGATCAACCTTGTTAACGAAAGAATTTTAATGAACAAAACAATGTTTTCACCATGATTATCTTCGCTTACTTATATTTTATCCATTTTAGTTTTTGCCTTCGCTTAGTTTACTTTTCTATTGCTAGTTGCTTGCATATTAGAGTGTCTTAGAACTTCTGAAGTTTAGGTTTCGTTTTGTTATTTGCATCATTTCAAAATCATCTTTCTACAAAAAAGTCATTCATTAATACTTGAAAATTGTTCAAAAATAAAGTGTCTCGAAAAATTCCAGAAAATTCATATTAAATTTTTACTTGAAAAAGGGGTAGAGAAGTGCCTGGGGAGTACCAAGGGGGCCCACCAGGCAGGCACACCACCTAGTGGCGCGGCCACACCAGGAGCGTGCCTGGCCATGGTGTGGGCCACCCCTGGCCCTCCACTCACTCTCTCACTTGCCACTACTCTCTCTCTCCCAAGAAAACATCAATTCATTGCTCAAACTCGCGTTCTTTCTGTTCTTGCTCGCGATTTTTCGATCACCTTGCTTAGCCCATCTTTGCTGCTGAAATTTGGAGCATTTGTTCTCCGGTATGTGACTCCTCCACTTGTCTAACTAGATTTGTGTTTAGTGGATTATATCTTAAGTATTTTGCTACTGTAGGGGACAGTTTATGTGAGCTTGTAATCTTGTTCAATGCTTAGAGAAATTACTTTGATGCATGTTTAGGCCTCTTACAAGTTCCTATAAGTAGTTCCTTTCATTATGTAATCACTTTGCAATCACTTGTATGATGGTTGTCTAAAAATTTCAGAAAAGAGGATGGATGAACACCAACTCAACCAGCATGAATTAAGGGTGCCTACGATAATGAAGGTCCACCATGAGGAGGAGGTTTTTCCTTCTATCTATCCATGCCTCGAATTCATGGGGGCTACGGGGATCTCTCAAGACTTCCATACTTTAATCACTAATGTAGGATTGGAGCACTTTGCGGGAGATGAACCTTACCAATTTGTGAAGCTAACCATGTCTGTGGTGCAGGACTTTTGATTTAGTTGTTCTTTGCCTAACCCCATGGTTCACTACAAAATTTACAATATAGTTGTCGACCTCCCTTTTGATGATTTTTGTGCAGCTATTAGAGTACCTCAGTGGGGATCGTGTGAAAAGATTAGGGACCGACCTACACCACTCATGGACTTGTATGCGGAGATTTGCCAAGGGAGCGGCTTCTCAAAGGAGAGTGGTAAAGTTCGTAATATTCATCTCCCGTCAATTAGCTACTTCGCCTACTCTATTGCCAAGTGTGTTCTTGCTAGGAAAACTGCTAATAAATTATCCTCGTATGATATAGCATTCATCTCAGCTACTTTAAAACGAGATAGGACTTATAATTTGGGTGCTTTGATAGCTTTCCGTCTTGCCGCGAACCGCGATAAAGGTGGAATTTGTGGAGTCCTCATTGCCTCTCGTTTATTAGCTTTGCATGGTTTAGTGCCTCATCATTTAGACCTATAGTTTCCCATAGAGAGACTTGACCTTAATTCCATGATACAACATAAGTTTGTCTCCTCTTGGGCTAATTTGAGTGATTTTTCTTATGAAATAACCTTTCTTAAGGCTGGTTGGAGAAAGAGTAAGTCAGAGCGTGTTGTTCTTCTCCCTGCGCCTGTTTCGTTTAATCTTGATACCAGGGTAGGATGGTCACTCACCGAGGAAGAACTCGATGCGTATCTGGGGGAGCTCTCCCAGCAGGAGCAAAATACTGGAAGGGAGGTTACAGATGATTCGGTCCAGCCCTTGAATGAGGGGGAGTCCTCGTACCAGCATCCTACATATGATTGGGGACCTTCTTCTTCTTCCTAAGGGCGTAACTACGATCATTCTTATGATGACCCGCTGGCGTGGAATCCTTACCCGCATTGGGTTTGATACCCACTTAGGCCAAAAGCCTAAGCTTGGGGGGAGGTACTCCGACAGCACACTCATTTACATATCATGTTTAGTCGTTACTTTGTATATCCATGTTTCGCTTTCTTTTTATTTTTGTTCTTGCTTTGTTTCTGCTTTCCAAAACACGAAAAGACCAAAAATATTTTAATTGCTTCTCTTTGGTTGCCTCTTTTTCTCTTTGCCTTGGTTTGCCTTTTTCCTTTTAGCTTTGTTTTGATTATTCGGAAAACCCAAAAAGATTTCGCTTTGCTTGTTCTTTCTTTTGGTTCTTGCCTTTAAAAATCAAAAACCCAAAAATATTTGTTGTTCTTCTTTGGTTTTCTGAAGTTTGTTGCAGGGTTCAGCAGTCCTCAGTGGTGTTTGGTTTCATGTTATTATTAAAGCCACACAAGTGAAGGGCAATAATGAAGATTAACGACAACTTGAGGTGTGGTAAGAGGCTGGTAATGAACTCTATCTGTTTTTAGTTTTGTACATATACTCATCATTGTGGGCATGCTTAGTCTGTTCATGTAAGGTGTATGTTATTTATGGATTCTTAGTAGTTCTTGCTTTCTTATGGTTAGATCCAGCTTGCTAATAGTTTGTAGCATGTCATATAAATGTTTGCCTGCATTGTTCTATTCATAACTTGGTATGACATTGTGGTATCCTCCTCTGATTATTTCACTTGAATTGACTTGGCACATGCTCACGCATGCATATGACTGAAATAATCAGTTAAGCCTCGATGAATTATTTTGCCTCAGGGTTCTTCAATCACTTTCGTGCCATAATTAGTCATGTTTTGTTGCAAGCATGATTATGACAGTTATTGCTCTCTCGTTTGTCGCTCCCTTTCTATTTCTAGCCTTCACTTGTGCAGAGTATAAGCTTTACTCGTGCATTCAACTCCCCAAAACCAATATTGCCAAAAGTGTCCACCATACCTACCTATTAGCATCATTTGCTATTCCGTGCATATTAAGTATACCTTGTTTTCTTCCGAATAAAATGTTTGCTTGTTATGAGAAAGTTAGTTAGTAAAGCTCTCATGAACTTGATGGCACACTTTACTTTTCCTGCACTTAATAATCCTGAACCATTGTGTCCATCTTTGTTGCATATATGCTTGCGCTTTATAAGTTGAAGTTAGCAGAACCATGTATCATGGGAAATGCTTTCAACATTGCACTTATTATTCCGTTGATATCATGATTCTTTTGCTTATGGATCCTGGTGGTGTGAAATAAAAGTGGAACTTGTAAGATCATGCAGTTTGTATGTGTGTTAGAGAAACGCCTGGGCCGCTAGCCTAAGCCATGCCTAATCATGGTGGAAACTTGCAACATAACCATAATGAGCACTCTATGAAGAATCCTCAATAAAAACCTATGCAAATAGCAAATAAAAAGATCGTTGAGATGCTCATTGTCTGCTTGCCTTGTCATTTTGATTATGGGATAGCTCCCGTATCATCTGCAAGGGGTACCCCGTTGGTGGTTCTCTATGATACATATGTACTTACAATGACAAGAGCTTACTTGTGACTGAAATTGAGTAGCATGAGGTTCGGTCTTCGTAAGTAAGGGGCATGAGACTTCGACTTATAACTTGTCAAGTATATCCTCTTAGTTGTGTCACTTTAACCTTAATCACCTAAAAGATGCTTATGATAGGGGCAATGACAGCTCAAAGCTAATGAGTACCATACTTTCAGCATTTGGAAGCCTTTCAAACTTTTCAAAACCTTTTCACTTCCTTGTTGAGTCACCACTTATTCTATGAGCACTTTCTTGAGAGCATAGTTGTCATTCTTAGTGTAATGTGTTTGTCTCAAAACTTGGTTAATTATATCAAGACTTTGATGCTTGTATCCCTGATATCTTTACTTCTAGTCTTCACCTGAACTTCAGAGGTGCCTTGGCATTTATATTTTCCCTACAATCAAAGGCAAGTGAGATACCACTCTATCATACCTTTTTATGAGCATTGAAATGTTGCTTATGTTTATGTTCCATGCCACCTATTATTTTTGAGTTGAAATATCTTCATAGCTTGCAATGACTATTGAGACCTTATTTGCATACTCTATTATGAATTGTCTAAGTACTTGAACATATGCTGAGAATATATACATCATATGAAGCAAATGTGTTCGTGAAAGTTGCATACTTCTTATTATGAATTGTCTAAGTACTTGAACATATGCTGAGAATATATACATCATATGAAGCAAATGTGTTCGTGAAAGTTTCTTTTATCGCACTCAGTTTTCAACTGAATTGCTTGAGGACAAGCAATAAGCTAAGCTTGGGGGGAGTTGATACGTCCAAAACGTATCTACTTTCCCGAACACTTTTGCTATAGTTTTTCTTCTAAACTTGTGTGATTTGGATACAACTAACACGGACTGACGTTGTTTTCAGCAGAATTACCTTGGTGTCTAGTTTTTGTGCAGAAAATCAACTATCAGGAAAAATCCCAGAAAATATGCCAAAAATCCTATTTCACCAGAAGACTCATGGAGCCAGAAGACAAGACGGAGTAGGGCCACGAGGGGCCCACACCACCTGGTCGCGCGGGTTAGGCCTGGCCACACCAGGGGGTGGTGTGGTTGCCTCGGCTACCCCCTCGGCCTCCCTCTTCGCCTATAAGATGCCTCTTGACCTAAAAAACAAGGGGGGTTGACGTTTTTCCAGAAAGAGTTCCGCTACGCCGCCACCACCAGATTCCGCGATTTGGAACCAGAAACTCCATTTTGGCACCCTGCCGGGACGAGGAATTGGAGGAGATCATCACCATCATCGCCACCATCGCTTCTCCATCGACCATCCATGTTTCCCCCGTCTATGAGTGAGTAATCCCCCACTATAGGCTATGGGGATGGTAGGGATTGGATGAAATCGTTCATGTAATGGCATCAGATTGTTAGGGCATAGTGCCTAGTGATGTCTATGCACTTCTATTCTTGTAGACAGTTGTTGGGCCTCCAAGTGCAGAGATTTGTAGAACAGCAGCAAGTTTTCCCTTAAGTGGATCACCCAAGGTTTATCGAACTTAGGGAGGGAGTGGTCAAAGGTATCCTCTCTCAAGCAACCCTACAATCAAGATACAAGAAGTCTCTTGTGTCCCCAACACACCCAATACACTTGTCAGGTGTATAGGTGCACTAGTTCGGCGAAGAGATAGTGAAATACAAGTGGTTTGGATAATTATAAGTGGTAATGGTGCTAGAAAATAACTTGATGGCGTGGAAAAGACTAAAGGCAAACTGAAATAAAGATAGAAGCAAGCAAACATGTAATAGATCTAATAGCAAACGGTGTTTCAGTGCTTAGAAACAAGGCCTAGGGATCATACTTTCACTAGTGAACACTCTCTCATATAAATATCTTCTCTTTATGATACTACTCTTAACTACTCTCCGGTTGGACACTCTAATCGATGGTAGGGCTATAACAGCACACTCAAAGTTCATCTTTCCCATCTAGATAACCCCACACTGTCACCTTGAGTACTAGATGAGTCCAACAAACACCACAATTTCATAGAAACATCCAACTCCAAATATAATTCATAACAAGTATTTGGAATCTCTAGCCTAAGTACCACCATGGTGAGCACGTTGTCACTTTCACACATATGGGGAGAGCAGAGATCTATTAAAGCACTTGAGTAGCAAGGTAGATCTATAGATTACAAACTCATGATCTCGATAAGATCATGCATAGAGTGAGAGAGAGATGAACACATAGCTACCGGTAGAACCCTTAGCCTCGAGAGAGAACTACTCCCTCCTCATCACGGGAATCAGCAACGGTGATGGAGATGGTGGTGGAGATCAATGGAGATGGCTCTGGGGGCACTTCCCCATCCTGGTAGGGTGCCGGAACAGAGACTTTCTGTCCCTCGAATCTCCCCATCGGTGGCGGCGGCACTGCGGAACTTTTCGTGGCTGGAGGCTTGACTACTTAGGGTTTTTGCATCGAGAGGCTCTTATAGGCGAGAGGGGAGACTGAGGGGGTGCCGGAGGGTCCCACACCACCCCCTGGCACGGTCTGGCCTGGCCCACGCCACCAGGTGGTGTGGCCACCCTCTGGACCTTCTCCGTCTCGTATTATGGCTCCAAGTGTCCCCCGGTAAAATAGTAACTTTGGCTTTTGTCCCGTCCAATTCTGAGAATATTCATTTTCTGACTTCCTGGAACCAAAAACAGCAGAAAACAGGTAGCTAGCACTGTGGCGCTTGTTAATAGGTTAGTCCAAGAAATCATATGAAAAGTACTCCAAAGTGTGGACAAAACATAAGAAAGTAGATAAAACCAAGCATGGAACATCAAAAATTATAGATACATTTGCAATGTATCACCTAGTATCTATTATTAGTGCTTTTTGACTTTGTTTCAACTTGTTATGCTTAATGCTTGTCACTAGAGCCTGAGTGCCATGATTTCAGATCTGAACATGTTATTGATTCATAATGATAGTATTGTTTATGGTCTTACCTGCAAGTTGTATACACACGTTCTTGTCCGGAACCAAAGGCCCCAAAGTGACAGAAATTGGGATAACTGGAGGGAATGGCTTTGATGTGAGGATCACATGTGTTCACGGAGTGTTAATACTTTGCTCCGGTGCTTTATTAAAAGGAGCACCTTAATTTCCAATAGTTCCCTTAAGGCCCCGCTGCAAACGGGCTGGCAGGACAAAAGATGTTGTGCAAGTTGTCATTGTGAGCACGTATGACTATATATGGAACACATGCCTATGATTATTTAGTACTTGGATGCTTTATCTTATTTATCTACAAATTACCTATGTCTTGATTGCTATATGAATTGTCTTTTCCATGCAACGCCCGTCCATCCATCCTTATGCCTACCGCGCTTTAATCCTACTGTTTACTGCTATTATTACCACTTTCTTTACTTTACTACCGCTATTACTTTGCTATTGCTATTACAAAACTGTTGCTACTGATAAACTGTTGTGAGCAAGATTATTTCTAGGTGTAGCTGAATTGACAACTCATTTGTTAAGGCTGATAAATATTCTTTGGCTCCCCTTGTGTCGAATCAATAAATTGGGTTTCACTTCCCTCGAAAATACTGCGATACACCCCCTATACTTGTGGGTCATCAGGAAATCATAGAGATGATTATATTTTATACGTATCCATGAGTTATTATAATGTTCCTTGTATATCCATATGTTAGGCAACTTATATTGATTGACAATTATGTGAATTGTTTGTGAAACTCTTTACTTGTATGGTTATCTAATTATTGTCCCTAGTCGGAGTTCATGTGAGGACACACATGAATATTAGACTAGCACATCGATTGGTTGAGGACTATGTTTCGCAAGTCATAGACATGGAGATGTCAAACCAATGATGTGGACACATGTTATGAACATGGTGTTGGACTGACCCAACTTGAGACTAGCAATAATACTTGTAGCTCTCTCTACACATTGTGTATGTTTTATCCTTAGACCTGAGATTGTCGCATATACTTGAGATCTGGATCGACCTACTTTGGGGCTATTAAACACTACTCCATAACTGGGTAGTTATAAAGGTAGCTTTCAGGTTTGTCCCGATACATGCTGCAAGGCATTGATCAATCAAGATGGGATTTGCCCCTCTCTACTTGAGAGAGATATCTCTGGGCCCCTTGAGTGATCGGATCCAGAAATGCATGGCCATGCTACATATGGTTAAGAGTTAACCTAGTAAAGTGATTCCAAATCACGGTATCGAGAAAGAGAGGTTAGCTTGGAGCTAAACCAAATATCGTAGGGCAAAGGAAAAGACATGTACTCAACCTTGTGATGGTTCGTCTGAATGATCTTTATATGCTTTTAGGAGTTGGCACGTCTTGCTAGAGGCTGCTACCAACCATTGACGGAGTAAGTGTACTCATGTCATGTCTATATGTGTATGAACCTATAGGGTCACACACTTAAGGGGCCGGAAGCCTAATGAGGATTGGATCCGAATTAGACCAGGCTTAGGCTGCTAATGGGATGCTAATGTAGAAGCCCACTAAGGATGCCTATATAAGAGAGAGTCAGGCGAGCTGAATAGGGTTGAGAATTCCACCTAGCCGCTACTCCTCTCACGCTTGTGTTACATGTGCAGACCTAGCAGTCTAGCGTGTGTCAGTTTCCACTCCGGACGTGCGGATACCTCGGAGGTGCTGCAGCTGTAGCACTTAGACGAGTCGCGTGAAGGGGAGCTGCTCGTGGGACGAGGACGAGGAGGAGGGGTAGAACATCTACACTGCCCCGACGTGCTTCATCGAGTTCCGCAACTACGCGTCTAGTGGTAATCCCGTGATCTATGACAATAGTATTCCTAGTTGACGCGGTAGAAAATTTTGATTTAACGCTAGTGTAGTCTACCCGTTACCCTACAGTGGTATCAGAGTCGATGTTGTTCAGTCATAGGTTTGGGAAGTTTACATCTGGTGATATACATATTGATATGAATGATGTGATCATTTGTATGGCGATGGTTTTGGATTGATCTATGATCTTACTTTTTGTGATCATGATTCTGAGGTCGTCGAACGACTTACCCCTACCGGTCGGTTTCCATCATCGAGGTAGACAGTGACACATAAATCTAGTTGAATCACGCAAAGATCAATATGATTGATCGAATCAGGAACTAGATCTGAATCGATGTACCGTGATCAAAGGAGTCTGGTTGAATAGGAACAATAGCCGGTTTATGGTAAATTTGGTTTGCCGATCAAAAATCCTTAAAGAAAATTGTAAAGATACCGCGAGGGGCGCTGCCCCTTCAAACCCCACAGGGGGAGACCCCCTAGACCCCCCTTAGTCATAGCCCCTTTTGTATCTCGTTAAGGTTCATAGGTGATGCGATTTCACATGATCCGGTAGAATGTGATTCTATGCATAACTTGTTTTTGCAGGATGTATGTGATCAATATGGCCCAAAATGTATGTGATGCATGTATGTATTTTTCATGAACTACATGTCATGAGTAGGGCAACACGGCTGGAGCCAAATGTGTTGTCAATTATTGTAATGGCATGCGTGCCAACTTGTGATAATCCCAATACCATGTAATTTTGATTACTAGCTGTTAGGAGTAATAGCTTGTATTAGTTCTTGGAGAACTCATCACTTGGATGATGGCTCGCATAGAGCATGAAGATGGAGATCATCATGGTGGACAGGTTCTATGTAACACCCTCGAATCGGCCCTATGCAAGTTTTAGCACTTCTCGCCAAACCCGCACAGAAACGATTCAAGGACGCCCACCAGGCACTTGCGTGCGGGTGGAAAATGAAGTAATACCATTACACAATAGTTCACGATGGAACCCACAACACATATATATACAACAACAGCTCATTGAGTCAAGAATACAGATATACAGTACAACGATCCAAATCACCTTGAAAATGATACAACATTCGAGTACGGATAAGAAGCAAATTGGACTAATGTGGCATCCCGCTAAAACCACTACTAGAAACTCGCTGTGTTTTTGTGCATTGCATCATCATGACCGCATGCTCATGTCATCATGCCACATTGCATTTGGGCATCGTCATCATCATGCATATGTTTGTCTAAAACTATTTTCTAAAAGCCTATATTTGTTTTCTAAATATCCCCTGTCTTTATTTCAAATTAAAACTCCTGTCTTTCCGGGTCTTTTATTTGTCTAAAAATATTTACCCAAAGACTGTTTAAAACAAATTAAATAAACAAATCATATTTTATAAATCCTAGGGGAGGCCGCCACCGGCCAGGCCCAAAAGCCCAGCCGGCAGCAGCCTACTACCGAGATAATAGCCTAACCCTAACCCTAATCTATCCCCAAACCCACCCCACTCTCCACACCACACCACACACAAACCCCACCTACCCGGTACACACGCATCCAACGCGCACACAGACGGACCAACCCGCCTCTGCCTTGTCTCTCCCTACCGACAGCCACCACCTGGCCCCACCCCGCGCCTGCCACGCGCGCGTACGCACGCCATCCCCACCCTGGCCACGATCCCAACCCCCATCGCACGTCGCTCTCTCTCACCTGCCCCGCCCTCGGGATCATCGCCCTCAACCCGCTCTCGCTCGCGGACCCCACCACCAACCCCGCCTCTCCTCTCCCTCACCTTTCCACCGACGCCTCGAGGCCGCCCATCCCCGGCCGCGCCGACCCTGCCTCTGGCCAGAGCCTCGCGTCTTCGCCGTTCGATGCCCCTCTGCTACCCCGCATCGCTGACCCCGTCCTCGAATCGTTGGCGGCCCCCTCTGCTCCTCTCGGTCCTCCTAGCCGTCGATCGCCCTGCCGGCCCTGCGCCGAGCCCGCCGCCTCCCTCTGCTCACCGCCTGGCCATCGACCGTCCTGTCGTCCCTGCGCCGAGCCCGCCGCCTCCCTCTGCTCACTGCCTCTCCGTCGGCTGCCCTCCTCGTCCACCTCAGTCGCCTCCATCCAGGTGCCCTGAGCTCCGCCACCGGTCGTCAGTGGCGCTCCGCTGCCGCGTGATCTCGCCCGCGTCGCCGACCGCCCTCTCCTCTCCGTGGACCTTGTCTCCTTCCCCGTGGAGCCACCAACCCCTCTGCTTCAAGCCCTTCCCCGCTGCCAAGCTCCTTCCGGCCATGTGTCGCCTCCTGGTGCTTCGCAAGGCGCACCGAGCCGCGTCCACCTTCATCCTCCCTCGACCGCATGGTCGCCCTCCTCACTCGCAGCTGCCGGCCTCCGCCACCGGCCAGCGACGCCAAAGCAACCACTGTAGTTGTTGTTCGTCCCTGACAACGTGAGGTGCCATAGCTTGTGCCCTTGCGTATGCCTATGGCTATTGCAGGTTTGGGACTTTGTTGTGTACAGAGGCATTTGGTCATGTCACTGTTTTGTCCCCTTTTTGGTTGACTCCTGGAGTTGGTTCCTGTGCAAGTCTCCAAGAAGAAACCAAAGTGAGGATATGGTGGTCGACGTGTGACCCTTCAATTGGTGTGTTTCAACCCCTCGTCGACCAACATCTACCAAGACCATCTGCACAAGCTGTGGAGAACTTTGGCCAAGGACCTCGACAAGACCTCCACCGTGGATCCGATGGTCGAGACCCCGATCTCGGACCCGAAGACCACCAAGCTCTCTGACCCAGTATCCGAAGACACCGAAACCCTGGACGCCAAGATTCCCTCACGGATCCTGGAGCCCCGTTCTCGGAGTCTGAAGACCGATCCCGCCAAGACCGAACCCATCGACCCCGGTGAACCCCAAGATCGTCGATCCGACATGTGTGACCATTTTCTAGCCCTATTTTATAAAGTGACATCTATATAATTGTTGCATAGTAAATGGTTCATGCTTGCATCTCATCATGTGGGTTTCGGGCATTTAGTCAATTCATCTAATAACTAAATATGGAGTCTATATGCGGGATATTCTAGTCTTATTCTGGACTCCATTTAAATTTGTGTAGCGAACTGATGCCATGATTCGCCTTGTTAATTCAACTTTTAAATTGCGGGGTAGTTAAATAACTTGAACCATATAATTAATTGTCGGGACCTCGGTTCCGCTTAATACTGCCTAATTGCACCGCATCTTCATCATATCATAATCATGCCGGATCTTCTGCCGTAGTATTAAGTATTGCATCCGGTGTTTCTTCTAGTGTTTGCTTCTTCACGGATTAGGCCGATGAGTTGATGCGAGTATCGACAAGTTCTCCGGATCTGAACCTTCGGCAGTGTTTCCCCAGGCGAGCATCTCTCCCCCTTCTACCTATTTTGCATTTGTAGTCTTTATTTCCTCCTGTTGATCTATTGGTATCTGTGTCGCGATGCTTTAGTTTTCGTGCACCATTTATACTCCTTCCAGCCTCTATATTTCCATGGGCACATCCTATTGCCTGTTGTTTGATAGATAGTCAGCCCTGTGAGTCATAGTTGCTTGCTTCTGTGTTGCTTCGCATCGTTGTCGTTCCACCGTTGATGGCAAGTTGGCACATGATAAACGGTGGAGATGTTTATGGTGGAGATGATCATGACTTTAAATACAACTATCAAATTGCTAGATATAACTAATGCAGAGCCATCGGTGGGTAATAGATGTTATTTGGTTCTTCCATGCTCACTTGTGTCCCGTAGGACTTCGAGTACTTGATACCTATTCCTTGATTTTTCGCACTATCCACATCCGGGAGGCCTTATGGACCCCCTAAGCCAGAGCTTGATTCATTTCTATTTCTTGGGGCCACAAGTAGTTTGGGGCTTTATTACTATTCTGTACTTATGCCATGCTTTACTGCTTTATTTAAGATTGTGCGTGGAGCACCCGTACTGTTTAGGATCACGGAGTGTTTTCACGGTATCGACAAGCCTAGTCACACTTTCGGGTTCCCAGTCGTTTACAGCCATTGACGCAAACCCTGGGTCTGTTCCGGAGCCGGCCAACTTCGTTGCGGGTAGCTTAGTGGGGTGGCCCCCTGAAATATTTTATGAATCCTGTGATCGCTTTGTCGTGAATGC
This sequence comes from Avena eriantha, assembly GCA_910589775.1. Taxonomy (NCBI): domain Eukaryota; kingdom Viridiplantae; phylum Streptophyta; class Magnoliopsida; order Poales; family Poaceae; genus Avena; species Avena eriantha. Next base: position 242,950,031 of record OU342742.1, on the reverse strand, counting down.
CTTGTTGGGTTTTGAGTTGGTTTTTCCGAGGTTGATCGAGTGTGTGTTGCTATTTGTGCACCCCTGTTGGGTAAAACTTTCTGAAAGCCATGTCCGCGGTTATGGACGACTTGGAGCACAGTATCTTGATCATAGACAAGCATAACTAAAGTAGTGCTATAAATTTGACTTAATATGTGACTAGTAATCAGATTCAAATACAACGGAATGTAAATTAAAAATGCCAACAATTGCTGGATCTGTGGTGATCCGTGTCATACTATACCTGCCTAGTAAGTATTGCAACTCCAATGGAATGTGATAAAAGTGCCAACAATTGCTGGGTTTTGGGATTCCTCAGAACAATTATATCTAACTAGTAAATGTTCCAACTACAACGGAATGGTGATTAAAACTGGCCACTACTTATGCTATCAGGATGACTCATGCTATCTATATCTGATTAGTAATTGCTGCAACTATAACGGAATGAGTAAAATTTGCACACTGTGTGAGTTCCTTGGTCCGACTTCCTCGTTTGGTCTTGAGGGGGAAATACCAGGATGGGTTTGTTTGGTGTTAGCTTCAGGTTGGATCCGAATAGGTCTTTCTTACCCCTCTCTAATAACCGCCAGTTGTCTCGAGTCTCTATAGGTTGTTTAGTGCCGCTGCGCTGCCGCTTCAGCCCACCATACCTATGTAGGCGAGAGCCACCGAATTCTAGCCTCGCCGTGTACTGGCCTCAGTATTGACGCTCCTCTTTTTCCTTTGCCCTTTGTCGGCACCCCTTTTGTTTTAGCAGGTTTGAGATCGACGTCATTAGCAGGGTTACCCTTCCGGCTTGGCCTGGGCAGGGTTATGGACGCCATTGGTTATTCTTCAGGGCTCTTAGCCCCATTTGCATCTTGTCCGTACTCGGACGCTGTATCGATTTCAAGGTGATTTTGATCTTTGTACTGCATATCTGTATTCTTGACTCGCTGAGTCGCTGTTGTATATATATTTGTTCTATGGGTCCCATAGAGGACTGTTGTGTAATGGTATTACTTTATTTTCCACCCGCACGAAAGTGCCTAGTGGGCGTCCTTGAATCGTTTCTATGCGGGTTTGGCGGAAAGGGCTAAAACTAGCATAGGGCCGATTCGAGGGTGTTACAGAGTGGGACCAGAGCTCAGCACTTGCGATACCCCACTGGTCCAGCCTGTAGGATAACCTAGCTAACGGCCTAAGTAGAGTGTCAAACTATTTTGCAAAATCGGTTCGATAGATGTGATTAGGTCTGGTTTTACTCCTTACCCTCTGCTATTCTCCTCTTATCTCTGCGTGTTTTGAATCTTCTCTCTTATCTTTTCTTCGAGTCCAGGATTTCTCGTGGTTGGGTTTTCCGTCGTACCTTCAGGGTTTCGCTTCCTCCTTTGCAAACGGTGTTTCTACATCTGGTCTTCGTGCTCTCCGAGGAATCCTTCATCTGATGGACTCCTCTTTGTCCCTTCTTGTGCCTTCCAGAGTTTCCGAGACAACGTCATCATCAGCTACGCCAGATCCGATGCAGAGTCTGCATCGCTCCTTTGTTCCGAACCTCGACTGTCGAGATCTTCAGTCTGACTCCGAGAGTTGGTTGCATAATTCTGCTATTCATGTACGGAGTAATGATATGAGTGCGGGATGGATTCGCGACCATACCACTACTTTTTATCATTCGCTTTTGTATATTGAATCGGTGGATCCAGCAATTTTACTCCGTCCACGGAAGCTAGAGGTGGCTTTATTGTTGATACCTCTACCTTCGCCCTTTGTTCCCGGAGTGTTCTCTCGACGATCATGGACAACGACCTCTTGTTAGTGGTGTCGCGAGGACCTACACGAAGCGAGAAGATTTAGATCACGGATCTTCTTCCCGGTACCATGAGGCGGATCTCGAGGGCGAGATCCCTTGTTAGTGGTGTCGAATTGTGGCATCCCGCTAAAACCACTACTAGAAAATCGCTGTGTTTTTGTGCATTGCATCATCATGACCGTATGCTCATGTCATCATGCCACATTGCATTTGGGCATCGTCATCATCATGCATATGTTTGTCTAAAACTATTTTCTAAAACCCTATATTTGTTTTCTAAATATCCCCTGTCTTTATTTCAAATTAAAACTCCTGTCTTTTCTAGGTCTTTTATTTGTCTAAAACTATTTACCCAACGACTGTTTAAAACAAATTAAATAAACAAATCATATTTTATAAATCCTAGGGGAGGCCGCCACCAGCCAGGCCCAAAAGCACAGCCGGCAGCAGCCTACTACCTAGATAATAGCCTAACCCTAACCCTAATCTATCCCCAAACCCACCCCACTCTCCACACCACACCACACACAAACCCCACCTACCCAGTACACACACACCCAACAAGCACATAGACGCACCAACCCGCCTCTTCCTTGACTCTCCCCACCAATAGCCACCACCTGGCCCCACCCCGCGCCTACCACGCGCGCGTACGCACGCCATCCCCACCCTGGCCACGATCCCAACCCACACCGCACGTTGCTCTCCATCACCTGCCCTGCCCTCGGGATCATCGCCCGCAACCCGCTCTCACTCGTGGACCCCACCACCAACCCCGCCTCTCCTCTCCCTCACCTTTCCACCACCGCCAGCGCTCACCAGCACCGTCGCCCCGAGGCCGCCCGTCCCCGGCCGCGCCGACCCCGCCTCTGGCCGGAGCCCCGCGTCTTCGCCGTTCGACGCCCCTCTGCTACCCCGCATCGCCGACCCCGTCCTCGAGTCACCAACGGCCCCCTCTGCTCCTCTCGGTCCGCCTGGCCGTCGACCGCCCTGTCTACCCTACGCCGAGCCCGCCGCCTCCCTCTGCTCACCACCTGGCCATCGACCGCCCTGCCGGCCCTGCGCCGAGCCCGCCGCCTCCCTCTGCTCACCGACTCTCCGCCGGCCGCCCTCCTCGTCCACCTCAGTCGCCTCCGTCCAGGTGCCCTGAGCTCCGCCACCAGTCGTCAGAGGCGCTCCGCTGCCGCGTGAGCTCGCCCGCGTCACCGACCGCCCTCTCCTCTCCGTGAACCTTGTCTCCTTCCCCGTGGAGCCACCAACCCCTCTGCTTCGAGCCCTTCCCCGTCGCCAAGCTCCCTCCGGCCGTGCGCCGCCTCCTGGTGCTTCGCAAGGCCCGCCGAGCCGCGTCCGCCTTCATCCTCCCTGGACCGCATGGTCGCCCTCCTCACTCGCAGCTGCCGGCCTCCGCCACCGGCCAGCGACGCCAAAGCAACCACTGTTGCTGTTGTTCGTCCCTGACAACGTGAGGTACCACAGCTTGTGCCCTTGCGTATGCCTATGGCTGTTGCAGGTTTGGGACTTTGTTGTGTACAGAGGCATTTGGTCGTGTCACTGTTTTGTCCCCTTTTTGGTTGACTCCTGGAGTTGGTTCCTGTGCAAGTCTCCAAGAAGAAACCAAAGTGAGGATATGGTGGTCGACGTGTGACCCTTCAATTGGTGTGTTTCAACCCCTCGTCGACCAACATCTGCCAAGACCATCTGCACAAGATGTGGAGAACTTTGGCCAAGGACCTCGACAAGACCTCCACCATGGATCCGATGGTCGAGACCCCGATCTCGGACCCAAAGACCACCAAGCTCTCTGACCCGGTATCCGAAGACGCCGAAACCCTGTACGCCAAGATTCCCTCACGGATCCTGGAGCCCCGTTCCCGGAGTCCGAAGACCGATCCCGCCAAGACCGAACCCATCGACCCCGGTGAACCCCAAGATCGTCGATCCGACATGTGTGACCATTTTCTAGCCCTATTTTATAAAGTGCCATCTATATAACTGTTGCATATTAAATGGTTCATGCTTGCATCTCATCATGTGGGTTTCAGGCATTTAGTCAATTCATCTAATAACTAAATATGGAGTCTATATGCGGGATATTCTAGTCTTATTCCGGACTCCATTTAAATTTGTGTAGCGAACTTATGCCATGATTCGCCTTGTTAATTCAACTTTTAAATTGCGGGGTAGTTAAATAACTTGAACCATATAATTAATTGTCGGGACCTCGGTTCCGCTTAATACTGCCTAATTGCACCGCATCTGCATCATATCATAATCATGCCGGATCTTCTGCCGTAGTATTAAGTATTGCATCCGGTGTTTCTTCTAGTGTTTGCTTCTTCACGGATTAGGCCGATGAGTTGATGCGAGTATCGACAAGTTCTCCGGATATGAACCTTCGGTAGTGTTTCCCCAGGCAAGCATCTCTCCCCCTTCTACCTATTTTGCATTTTTAGTCTTTATTTCCTCCTGTTGATCTAGTGCTATCTGATGCTTTAGTTTCCGTGCACCATTTATACTCCTTGCAGCCTCTATATTGCCATGGACACATCCTATTGCATGTTGTTTGATAGATAGTCAGCCTTGCGAGTCGTAGTTGCTTGCTTCTGTGTTGCTTCGCGTCGTTGTCGTTCCACCGTTGACGGCAAGTTGGCACATGATAAACGGTGGAGATGTTTATGGTGGAGATGATCATGACTTTAAATACAACTATTAAATTGCTAGTTATAACTAATGCAGAGGCATCGGTGGGCAATAGATGTTATTTGGTTCTTCCACGCTCACTTGTGTCCCGTAGGACCCCGAGTACTTGATACCTGTTCCTTGATTTTTCGCACTATCCACATCCGGGAGGCCTTATGGACCCCCCTGAGCCAGAGCTTGATTCATTTCTATTTCTTGGGGCCACAAGTAGTTTGGGGCTTTATTACTATTCTGTACGTATGTCATGCTTTACTGCTTTATTTAAGATTGTGTGTGGAGCACCCGTACTGTTTAGGATCGCGGAGTGTTTTCGCGGTATCGACAAGCCCAATCACAGTTTCGGGTTCCCAGTCATTTACAGCCATTGACGCAAACCATGGGTCCGTTCTAGAGCCGGCCAACTTTGTTGCGGGTAGCTTAGTGGGGAGGCCCCCTGAAATATTTTATGAATCATGTGATCGCTTTATCGTGAATGCCTCGTTGGGTTTTGAGTTGGTTTTTCCGAGGATGATCGAGTGTGTGTTGCTATTTGTGCACCCCTGCAGGGTAAAACTTTCTGAAAGCCGTGTCCACGGTTATGGACGACCTGGAGCACAGTATCTTGATCATAGACAAGCATAACTAAAGTAGTGCTATAAATTTGACTTAATATGTGACTAGTAATCAGATTCAAATACAACGGAATGTAAATTAAAAATGCCAACAACTGGTGGATCTGTGGTGATCTGTGTCATACTATACCTGCCTAGTAAGTATTGCAACTCCAATGGAATGTGATAAAAGTGCCAACAATTGCTGGGTTTTGGGATTCCTCAGAACAATTATATCTGACTAGTAAATGTTCCAACTACAACGGAATGGTGATTAAAACTGGCCACTACTTCTGCTATCAGGATGACTCATGCTATCTATATCTGATTAGTAATTGCTGCAACTATAACGGAATGAGTAAAATTTGCCAACTGTATGAGTTCCTTGGTCCGACTTCCTCGTTTGGTCTCGAGGGGGAAATACCAGGATGGGTTTGTTTGGTGTTAGCTTCAGGTTGGATCCGAATAGGTCTTTCTTACCCCTCTCTGATAACCGCCAGTTGTCTCGAGTCTCTATAGGTTGTTTAGTGCCATTGCGCTGCCGCTTCAGCCCACCATACCTATGTAGGCGAGAGCCGCCGAATTCTAGCCTCGCCGTGTACTGGCCTCACTACTGACGCTCCTCTTTTTCCTTTGCCCTTTGTCGGCACCCCTTTTGTTTTAGCAGGTTTGAGATCGATGTTGTTAGCAGGGTTACCCTTCCGGCTTGGCCTGGGCAGGGTTATGGACGCCATTGGTTATTCCTCAGGGCTCTTAGCCCCATTTTCATCTTGTCCGTACTCGGACGCTGTATCGATTTCAAGGTGATTTGGATCTTTGTACTGCATATCTGTATTCTTGACTCGCTGAGTCACTGTTGTATATATATCTGTTCTGTGGGTCCCATCGAGGACTGTTGTGTAATGGTATTACTTCGTTTTCCACCCGCACGAAAGTGCCTGGTGGGCGTCCTTGAATCGTTTCTATGCGGGTTTGGCGGAAAGGGCTAAAACTTGCATAGGGCCGATTTGAGGGTGTTACAACTAAGAGCCCTGAAGAATAACCAATGGCGTCCATAACCCTGCCCAGGCCAAGCCGGAAGGGTAACCCTGCTAACAACGTCGAACTTATACATGTTAAACAAAAAGGGTGTCGACAAAGGCAAAGGAAAAAGAGGAGCGTCAGTACTGAGGCCAGTACACGGCGAGGCTAGAATTCGGCGGCTCTCGCCTACATAGGTATGGTGGACTGAAGCGGCAACGCATCATGCACTAAACAACCTATAGAGACTCGATACATATGTCGGCTAATAGAGAGGGGTAAGAAAGACCTATTTGAATCCGACCTGATACTAACACCAATCATACCCATCCTGGTATTCCCCCTCAAGACCAAACGAGGAAGTCAAACCAAGGAACTCACACGGTTGGCAGTTTTATTCATTCCATTATAGTTGCAGCACTTACTAGTTAGATATAGATCGCATGAGTCATTCTGATATCATAAGTAGTGGGAAGTTTTAGTTAACCATTCAGTTGTAGTTGCAGTGCTTACTAGTCAGATACAATTAGCATGTGACATCCCAAACCCAGTAGTTGTTGGCACTTTTATTTCATTCCATTGGAGTTGCGATACTTACTAGGCAGGTATAACATGACACGATACACCCCAGTTCCACCAGTTGTTGGCACTTTTATTATCCATTCCATTGTAGTGAAGCTGATTACTAGGCACATATTAAGTCAAATTTAGAGCACTACTTTAGTTATGCTTGTCTATGATCGAGATACTGTGCTCCAAGTCGTCCATAACTGCGGACACGGCTTTCAGAAAGATTTACCCTGCAGGGGTGCACAAATAGCAATAGACACACGATCAACCTCGGAAAAACCAAATCAAAACCCAACGAGGCTTTCACGACAAAGCAATCACAGGATTCATAAAAGATTTTAGGGGGCCACCCCACTAAGCTACCCGCGACGAAGTTGGCCGGCTCCGAGACGGACCCAGGGTTTGTGTAGACAGTGGTAAACGACTGGGAACCCGAAAGTGTGACTGGGCTTGTCGATACAGCGAAAACGTGTCACGATCCAAAACAATACAGGTGCTCCATCCACAATCGTAAATAAAGTAGTAAAGCATGGCATAAGTACAGGATAGTAATAATGCCCCAAACTAGTTTGTGGCCCCAAGAAATAAGAAATGAAACAAGCTCTGGCTAAGGGGGATCCATAGGGTCTCTCGGATGTGGAGAGTGCGAATAGTCAAGGAACAAGTATCAAGTACTCGGGGCCTATGGGACACAAGTGGACATGAAAAACCAAATAGCATATATTGCCCACCGGTGCCTCTTTCATTAGTTATCCCAGCAATTTAATAGTTGTATTTAAATTCATGATCCTCTCCACCGTAAAGCATATGACAACATTCCAACAACTGCGTGGTACTTCACGACACGGGATCGCACCTAAGCAAGCGACTACGACTCGCAAGACCATCTATCTACCAAACAACAGGTAATAGGAGGTGTCCAAGGCAATATAGAGGCTGCAGGGAAACTAAAGCATCGCAACAAGGATAGCAATAGATCAACAAGAGGAAGTAAAGACTGTAAATGCAAAATAGGTAGAAAGGGGGAGAATGCTCGCCTGGGAAAACACTGCCGGAGATATATCCGAAGAACTTGTCGAAGCTCACATCAACTCAACAGCCTAATCCGTGAAGAAGCAAAGCACTAAAAGAAACACCGGATACACTATTTAATACTACTGCAGAAGATCCGGCATGATTATGATATGATGCATGGCATGGCAAAGATGCGGTGCAATTAGGCAATATTAAGCAGAACCGGGGTCCTGATAATTAATTAGATGGTTCATGTTGTATAGCTACCCCGCAATTTAAATATTGTCTTAACAAGACGAAACATGGTATCAGTTCGCTACACAAATTTAAATGGAGGCAATATAAGACTAAAATAGCCCGCATATATACTCCATATTTAATTATGAGGTGTGCGCCAACCCACACAATATGTATGTGACATGAGGAATTTAATGTGCAACAATTATATATAGCATTTATAAAATAGGGCTCAGAAAGGGTCACACATAGGGGTTCGACGATCTTGGGCTCCAAGGGTCTAGGGGTCGACGAGATCGGTCTTCGCCTCCGGGAATGGGGTCTTGGCGTCCGTGAAGGAGAGCATGAAGCCAATGCTAGGGTTCGGTCTTCAGGGTCCGAGGGTCGGGGCTCTTCAGATCCACATTCGTGAAGAAGACCTTGGTGTCCGGGAAGGCGATCTTGGTGTTCCGAGAGGTTCGGGTTCATCTTCGGGGATCGAGGTCTTCGTGTCCCATGTACAAGATCTTGGCGAGGCAGAACTTGCGGCAATCGATGAGCTATGGATTTTGTGGCTCTCCATCTTGGGATTGGCAGTACCACCCTAATCTCAACTTCAACATCAACCACACAACCTGTGAGAATGCCTCGGACTGCAGACGCAACTAGAACGGACAACACAGCAACATGGCCTGGCCTCTAGGCACCGGAACATGAGGTCGTAGGCATGCACGGGCAGGAGCATGAGCGGGTCAAAGTGAGCTTGATGCGGACCTGAAGCCGCCTCGGTGAGGACAGGGTGAGCGGTGGCTGGACCTAGAGCATCGGGGCGGAGCCCGCGAGCGTCGGGTCGCGAACGCAGGGACGACGACACACGCCACTATGGCAGGGTTGGTGAAGGTCGAGGGAGCCGACACGGGACTGCACGGTCGAGGCAAGGAGCCCCGGGAAGCAGGGTCCTCGGCGGCGGACGATGACGAGGGGCGGCCGGCGGCAGCGGTCGCGGGCGGAGACGAGCACGGGATCGTGACGGAGGACGGCCAAGGGCTCGGGTCGAGGAGAGGGCCACGGAGGCACCAGGGTGATGCGGGCCAGGGAGGGTGACGAACTTGTTGCAGGAAGAGGAGGCGAGGCGATGTCCGACGGCGAGCAAAGGGCACCCGTGGTGGCGGAGATGCGGGAGGAGGTCGGCAGGAGGCCGTGGGGCCAAGGAAGGGGAGGGCCAAGACGGAGGTGGTCCGAGCAGCGGCGGCCGGGGCGACGCCGTGGTGGAGCCGCCAGGGCACGGGCTCTCACGATCCAGGCCGCAGGGATTCGTGGCGGCGGCGGCTCCTGTAGAGGTGAGGCGCAACAGACGCTGGCCGGGTCAGTGCGGAAGCAGCACAACGAGGAGAGGGGCGACGCTAGGGTAAGCAGAGGAGGGCATCGGGGACGGCATGAGGTGGTGGCTGGGGACGAGCTCGACGGTGAGAGGAAGGAGGCAGCGGCGGTTGCTCGAGAGAGGAGAGGGGAAGGTGGGTTGCGGGATTGGGGCGGGTTCCGCGCGGCGAGGCGGGGGTTGGTAGAGCAGGGGCTCGGGCCGCTTCAGTGGTAGGGACTACGGGGTGGGTCCAGGTGGCGTACATGACGGAAGAGTGTCGGGCAGGTGTCGCGCAGCCACGCGTGTCACGTAGCGCATGCGAGCGGGGTCTTGGCGCGTCGCGGATGGGTGGATGCGGTCGCTGGGTGGTTAGGTAGGTTGGGGTGGACCGGGGTGTGTGTTGCGGTGGATCTAGGGTTAGGTCTTAGGTAGGATTGGGTTTTAGTTTGGAGGTGGCCGGCTGGGCTTTTGGGTCTGGCTGGCTGCCTCCCAAAAATAACATAAACTTTTATTTTATTTTTAAATAGACTTTTGTAAATAGTTTTTAGACAAATAAAAGGTCCGATAAAGACCGGGGTTTTTATTTGAATAAGGACAATGGATATTTAGAAAACAAAACCAGGCTTTTAGAAAATAGTTTTTGGCAAACCATGCATGATGACATGACGATGCTCAAATGCAATGTGGCATGATGACATGAGCATGCAGTCATGATGATGCACAAAACAAAAACACCAAGCGATTTTCTAGTAGTGGTTTTACCAGGGTGCTACATTCTATGGCGATGGAGATCACCATGAGAAAATGGGCCATACTATATCACATCTATGTTTTTTTCCATACAACCCCCATCACATAGGGGTCGGATTCCACTATCAACCGATAACGGAACAGAAGCCACCGAAACACAACACATCAGGTTCAGGCTCTTGGGAGCCATCATATATCACATCTATGTGAATGCTATTCTTATACGTTTTACTACTATGCATGCTTAGATGATAGAAGTAGAACGGTCCCTCAAAAGGTTTAAGTTAAACCATGCCCTCCCAACCAAATCTTGCAACATCCTATGCCTTGTACAATCGTTGGTGGGTCTATGAAATTAGGGTGTCACGGTTTTCCTTGGCTGGATGGGTTTGTATCGGATACCTACACACATAAGGGTTGGTGATCTTAACAAGGTCATCTTAACAGTTAAGGACCTTGGGACATAAAGGTTGGGCGCCTAGTTTTGACATAGAGATGTCACCCAACAACAAGAGTCATATGTGATATGATTAGCAAAAGTTGCTTACCGATTTACCTTGTCTTCTAGCAGTGATGCTAAAGCTCACTAGTCGACTTGTTAATTGTGGATCTTGAATCACTTAGTATCAATAGAGGGATTTTGAATTAAGTGGGAGTATATGTTATTAATTTTTTTAATATGTTTTACTCTTTGATGGTTACATGGCTTAGTATTTTGCATGTTTTTATGTTGTAGATCAATGGCACCGAACACTTCATCACCTTTTGCTTTGCTTTCGATTCTTGAAAAAGATAAACTAAATGGAACAAACTTTTCGGACTGGGTCCGTAACCTGAGAATTGTTCTCAGGTCTGATAAAAAGGAAACTGTTCTGGATACCCCAATCCCAGATGAACCTGGTGATAATGCAACTGCTGCCCTTAAGAATGCCTACGAGAAAGCATGTGATGAATCTCTTGAGGTTAGCTGTCTTATGCTTGCATGCATGGAAATTGATCTTCAAAAGCAATTTGAGGATCAGGAAGCGTATGATATGATCGTTGCGCTTAAGGACATGTTCTAGACTCAGGCTAGGACTAAGAGGTACAATGTCGCTAAGTCCTTTGTGGAATGCAAGCTGGCAGAGGGAGTAGTTGTAGGCCCCCATGAGATCAAAATAGTTGGTTACAGTCAGACTTTGGAAAATCTTGGTTTTCCATTAGGCTAAGAGTTGGCTACCGATTTAATTTTGGCGTCTCTTCCATCTAGCTATGGGCATTTCATTTCAAACTACCATATGCATGGGGTGGATAAGGGCCTTAATGAGTTATGTGGGATGCTGAAAACAGCAGAATGTGACATTAAGAAGAGTGTATGGTATAGCCATGTGATGGTTGTGCAGAACAAGCCTAGCTTCAAGAAAAAGGGCACTTCTTGGCAGAAGAAGAAGAGCAAGGCTAAGGATACGATCCCTAAGCCAAACCCTACACCCAAGCAAAAGGTTGGACCTGCAAGAGACACTGAGTGTTTCTTTTGTCATGAATATGGCCACTGGAAGAGAAACTGCAGCAAGTACCAGGCTTCTTTGAAGAAGAATGGAAGTAAGAGTACTTCCCACTCAGGTACGCTTGTTGTAAATGTTGTGGACATTTTTCTCGCAGATTCTTATGTTAGCTCTTGGTTATTTTATACCGGATCAGTTGCTCATATTTGCAATTCAATATAGGGGCTAAAAAGGACTAGAGAAGTGCAGAAAGGCAAAGTGGACTTTCGCGTTGAAAATAAAGCAAGGGTTGCTGCATTATTCATCGGTGTCATGAAGCTTCACCTTTCGTCAGGATTTATCATGGAGTTGAATAATTGTTATTACATTCCTAGTATGGGTCGAAACATTTTATCACCTTCATGTTTGATTAGGGATGGTTATTCATTCGCGAGTACAAACAATGGTTGTGTAATCTCTAAGAATGCTATGTTTGTGGCTGATGCTCCCATTGTGAATGGGTTATTTATTTTAAATCTTGATAATGCATGTGTTTACAATGTTAGTGCTAAAAGGCTTCGGCCAAATGATTTGAGTCCTACCTATTTATGGCATTGTCGTTTGGGGCATATAAGTGAAAAGCGCATGAAGAAGCTCCATGGTGATGGTCTTCTAACTTCGTTTGATTTTGAATCATACGAGACATGTCAAGCTTGTTTACTTGGAAAGATGACCAAAACGCCTTTTACGGGGTTTCCCGAGAGAGCAACAGACTTGTTGGAAATCATACATACTGATGTATGTGGACCAATGAGCACGACAGCCAGAGGAGGATATCACTACTTCATTACTTTCACTGATGATTTCAGTAGATATGGCTATGTCTACTTGATGAAGCATAAGTCTGAAACTTTTGAAAAGTTCAAAGAGTTTCAAAATGAGGTAGAGAATCAACGTGGCAAGAAAATAAAGGCCTTGCGATCTGATCGCGGAGGTGAATATTTGAGTCACGAGTTTAGCAATCATCTTAAGAGTTGTGGAATTGTTCCACAGCTCACGCCGCCTGGAACGCCTCAAAGAAACGGGGGCTCTGAACGGCGTAATCGAACTTTGTTGGACATGGTTCGATCGATGATGAGCCAGTCGGATTTACCATTATCATTTTGGGGTTACGCGCTAGAAACAACAGCTTTCACACTAAACAGGGTACTATCTAAATTTGTAGTTAAGACACCATATGAGATGTGGACTGGAAAGAATCCCAGTTTGTCTTTTCTAAAGATTTGGGGTTGTGATGCATTTGTCAAGCGACTTCAGTCGGACAAGCTAACACCCAAATCGGATAAATGCATTTTTGTGGGATACCCAAGGGAAACCTTAGGGTATTACTTCTACAACCGAGAAGAGGGCAAAGTGTTTGTCGCTTATAGTGGTGTTTTCCTAGAGAAAGAGTTTCTCACAAAGGGAACGAGTGGAAGGTTGGTGCGACTTGAAGAAGTTCAAGATGAGCCAGTCGGGTATGCTTCTACGAGTGATGTTATTGTAGCAGAACAAGTTGAGGAACCTGTGGCAATAGAAGCACCACAACCACGAAGGTCGGCGAGGCTCCGCGAAACGTGGGAATTATTATTGTTAGATAATGATGAGCCTGTGACCTATGTAGAAGCGATGGTGAACCCAAACTCTGAGAAATGGATAATTTCCATGAGATCCGAGATAGAGTCCATGGGAGACAATCAAGTTTGAAAGTTGGTTGACTTGCCTGATGGTTTTAAAGCCATCGAGTGCAAATGGATCTATAAGAATAAGATTGATATGGATGGAAATGTTCACATCCATAAAGCTCGACTTGTTGCAAAAGGTTTTCGACAAGTTCAAGGAGTTGACTACGACGAGACTTTCTCGCCCGTAGCGATGCTTAAATCTATACGGATCATTCTAGACATTGTTGCATATTTCGACTATGATATATGGCAGATGGACGTCAAGACGGCTTTCTTAAATGGAGTCCTTACTAAGGACATGTATATGATGCAGCTGGAAGGTGTTGTCGATCCAAACAATGCTAGAAAAGTATGCAAACTTCAAAAGTCTATTTATGGGCTAAAGCAAGCATCTCGGAGTTGGAACATTCGATTTGATGAAGTTGTAAAGGAGTTTGGCTTCATCAAAAACGAATAAGAACCTTGTGTGTATAAGAAAGAAAATGGGAAATCGCTTGTATTTCTAATCTTATATGTAGATGACATATTACTGATTGGAAATGACATTCCTATGCTCGAGTCTGTTAAGACCTCGTTGAAAAATAGTTTTTCTATGAAGGACTTAGGAGAAGCAGCATATATTTGGGTATCAAGATCTATAGAGATAGATCAAGGAGGCTAATTGGATTAAGCCAGAGTACATACATTGACAAAGTGTTGAAACGGTTCAGCAGGGAAGAGGCTAAGAAGGGGTTCTTTCCCATGTCTCATGATATTAAACTCAGCAAGACTCAGTGTCCTTCGACCACTGATGAGCGAGAGCGCATGAGTAGGGTTCCATATGCTTCAGCTATTTTATCCATCATGTACACAATGACATGTACTCGCCCAGATGTTTCATATGCTCTAAGTGTTACGAGCAGATACGAGGCTGATCCAGGTGAAAGCCACTAGACAGCGGTAAAGAATATCCTTAAGTACTTGAGAAGGACTAAGGATATGTTCCTAGTTTATGGAGGTGAGGATGAACTCAGTGTAAAGGGTTACACAGATGCGAGTTACCTTAACGACTCAGATGACTCCAAATCGAAATTAGGTTATGTGTTTGTCATGAATGGTGGTGCTGTGAGCTGGAAAAGTTCCAAGCAAGATACAGTGGCCTCCTCTTCAACAAAAGCTGAATATATTCCCACCTCGGAGGCTACAAAGGAAGCTGTTTGGATTAGGAATTTCCTGATTGCTCTTGGTGTGGTTTAGGGCGCGTCCAATCCCTTGGATGTTTATTGTGACAACAATGGTGCTATTGCACAAGCCAGGGACCTAGATAGCACCAGAAGAACAAACATATTCGCATGCGTTACCATCTGATTCGTGAGTTCATTGATGATGGTATTATCATGTTATGCAAAATACATACAGACTCAAATGTAGCTGATCCCTTGACAAAGCCACTCCCGCAGCCTGCGCATGAAGCACACACAAGAGCAATAGGTATTAGATACTATCTAGATTGACTCTAGTGCAAGTGCGAGACTGAAGGAAATATGCCCTAGAGGCAATCATAGAGATGATTATATTTCATATGTATCCATGAGTTGTTATAATGTTCCTTGTATATCCATATGTTAGGCAACTTGTATTGATTGGCAATTATGTGAATTGTTTGTGAAACTCTTTACTTGTATGGTTATCTAATTGTTGTCCCTAGTCGGAGTTCATGTGAGGACACACGTGAATATTAAAATAGCACATCGATTGGTTGATGACTATGTTTCGCAAGTCATAGACATGGAGATGTCAAACCAATGATGTGGACACATGTTATGAACATGGGGTTGGACTGACCCAACTTGAGACTGGCAATAATACTTGTAGCTCTCTCTACACATCGTGTATGTTTTGTCCTTAGACCTGAGATTGTCGCATATACTTGAGATGTGAATCAACCTACTTTGGGGCTATCAAACACTACTTCGTAACTGGGTAGTTATAAAGGTAGATTTCGGGTTTGTCCTTATACATGCGGCAAGGCATTGGTCAATCAAGATGGGATTTGCCCCTCTCTACTTGAGAGAAATATCTCTGGGCCCCTCGAGTGATCGGATCCAGAAATGCATGGCCATGCTGATACATTGCAAATGTATCTATAATTTTTGATGTTCCATGATTGGTTTTATCTACTTTCTTGTGTTTTGTCCACACTTTGGAGTACTTTTCATATGATTTATTGGACTAACCTATTAACAAGAGCCACAGTGCCAGCTGCATGTTTTTTGCTGTTTTTGGTTCCAGGAAAGTCAGAAAATGAATATTCTCGGAATTGGACGGGACAAAAGCCAAAGTGCCTATTTTTCTGGAAGACATCTGATGCCAGAATACGAGACTGAGAAGGGCTGGGGGCCGGCCACACCACCTGGCCGCGCGGTCAGGCCTGACCCACGCCAGGGGGTGGTCTGGCAAACCCCAACACCCCCTCGGCCTCTCCTTCTGCCTATATATTTCCCTCGGGACCAAAACCCTAAGTACCGGATCAAGAATCCACGAAAGAGTCTATAGCCATCGTCGTCTCTGTCCCTAGATCGGGAGGGATCTGAAGCTCTTCCCGGCACCCTGTCGGAGAGGGGATTCACCCTGGAGGCCTTCTTCATCATCTTGCAAGCCTCCGGTGTGATGCGTGAGTAGTTCATCTCTGGACTACGGGTCCATGTAGTAGCTAGATGGCTGGTTCTCCTCCTTTGTGCTTTCATGTCTAGATCTTGTGAGCTCCGTTCATGATCAAGATCATCTATTTGTAATTCTACATGTTGTGTTTGTGAGGATCTGATGGATATTAAGATGCTATTTCGGATTGATTATTGATTCTATCATGTCTTTGTTATTTGTGATCTTGCATGCTTTCTGTTGTTAGTAGCTATCTTGGCCAAGTAGATGCTAGCAACTCCAAGAGTTAGTATTTATGCTCGATAGTGGGTTCATGCCTCTGGTAATCTGGGGAAGTGACAGAAATCTCTAAGGTACTAGATGTGTTGTTGCTACTAGGGAGAAAACAACAATCCTTTGTTCATAGAACAATCGTATTGTTTACTTTACATGCAGTTCGTAAAGCAATAATTTGTTGCTTGCAACTTAATACTGGAGGGGGTTCGGATGATAACCTGAAGGTGGATTATTAGTCATAGATGCAGTTGGATGGCGGTCTATGTATAATGTTGTAATGCCCAATCAAGTTCCAAAGGAGTCAATATGATTAGTATATGCATGTATTGCTTTCTCGATGTTTGTCAATTGCCCCGCTGTAATTTGTTCACCCAGCATGTTATCTATCTTAAGGAGAGCCACCTCTAGTGAACTATGGACCCCGGTCCTTTCTTTTACATACAATCTACAAACTGTTTACTGCTTTGTGTTTACTTTCTGCAAACTATTACTTCCTTCCATTCGATACGTTTAATCCTTTGTTTTCAGCAAAACCGGTGAGATTGACAACCTCATCGCAAGTTGGGGGCAAAGTTCTGTGGTTGTGTTGTGCAGGCCTCCACATTGCTGCTGGCACCGGTAGTGCGCCCTGCCAACGTTCAGCTAGCTACACCTTTGGGGTGTTTCCTTGCTCCTACTGGATTGATAACCTTGGTCTCTTACTAAGGGAAAACTTGTTGTTGTGCTCATCATACCTTCCTCTTGGAGTTCCCCAACGAGCTCGATATATTTGGGCCATCAACAACTTTTTCTGGCGCCGTTTCCGGGGAGCCAAGGACATCTTCACAAGGGGAGTCCCTCATAACCAATCTCTTTACTTTGTTATTTTTGTTTTTCTTAGTTTCTTTTTGCTTAGTTTGCTTGTTTTGTTATCAAGAACACACAAAAAATAGTTTTACTAGTTTGCTTTCTTTATAAAAAACACACAAAAAAATGATTACTCTTGAAAACACTAAGTTGTGTGACTTCATTAGCACCAACAACGATGATTTTATGAGCACACCTATTGCTCCACCTGTGCCTGAAGCTACTTTCTTTGAGATAAAACCTGCTTTACTCAATCTTGTTATGAGAGAACAATTTTCTGGTATTGGTAATGAAGATGCTGCTGACCATCTAAATAACTTTGTTGAACTTTGTGAGATGCAAAAGCACAGGGATATAGATGGTGATATTATTAAGCTGAAACTGTTTCCTTTCTCCTTGAGAGTAAAAGCTAAAGAATGGTTGAATTCCTTAACTAGGAAGAGTATTGATTCTTGGACTAAATGCAAAGATGCTTTCATTGGAAAATACTATCCTCCTGCGAAGATTATATGTATGAGAAGTGAAATAATGAAGTTTAAACAATTTGATAATGCACATGTTGCTCAAGCTTAGGAAAGAATGATATCTTTGGTAAAGAATTGTCCCACTCATGGACTAACTGCTTGGATGATCATCCAAACTTTTTATGTAGGATTGAACTACTCTTCAAGGAACCTATTGGATTCTGCTGCTGGAGGTACCTTTATGACCATTACTTTGGGTGCTGCAACAAAGCTTTTGGATAATATGATGGTTAACTATTTTGAATGGCATACTGAAAGAGCTCCACAAGGCAAGAAGGTAAATTATGTTGAAGAAACCTCCTCCTTGAGTGATCAGATTGATGTTATTATGTCTATGCTTGTGAATGGGAGAGCCCATATTGATCCAATTAATGTTCCTTTAGCTTCTTTGGTTTCTCAAGAAGAGCAAGTTGATGCGAACTTCATAAGAAATAATAATTTTGGCAACAATGCCTACAGGAATAATTTTTGTAACAACAATTATAAGCCATATCCTCCCAACAATGGTAATGCTTATGGAAATTCTTACAACAATAATAGGAGTGCTCCCTCTGAACTTGAAGTTATGCTTAAAGACTTTATTAGTAAACAAACTGCTTTCAATAAAACTATTGAGGAAAAACTCTCTAATGCTGAAGGAAATATAGCATCTTTGGCTGAAGCTCAATCTTCTTTGAATAAAATGGCTGCTAAACCTAAAACTAATAATAATCCCTTTGCAGCTACTAATGCTATACAAGAATCGATGAAAATGTTAGACTATTAGCTGAATTACATGCTAAGTGGGAAAGAGAAGATGAAATTGCTAGAAACATTAGTGTTTCTACTATCACCACCACTAGTGTTGAGGCTAGTAATAGTTCTACTACTTTAGATGATAATTTTGATTTTGATCTTGATGGTTGTAATATCTCTGAAGTTATTAAGTTCCTACAAAAGCTTGCTAAAAGTCCTAATGCTAGTGCTGTGAACATGGCTTTTACAAAACACATTACTGATGCTCTCATAAAGATTAAAGAAGAAAAGATGAAACATAAAGCTTCTATTCCTATAAAACAAGAAGATGGTTGGGAACCCATCATTAATATGCAAGTGAATGACTTTGATTTCAAAGCTTTATGTGATCTTGATAGTAGTGTTTCTATTATGCCTAGAAGGATTTATGATATGCTTGATTTGCCTCCACTTGAAGATTGTTATTTGAATGTCCCACTTGATGATAATGCTAAAAAGAAACTCATGGGGAGTATTAATGATGTGCTTATTATGGTTAACAATGCCTATGTCCCTGTTGATTTCTATGTTTTGGATGTTGAATGCAATGCTTCTTGTCCTATTACTTTGGGAAGACCTTTTCTTAGAACTGTTGGTGCTATTATTGATATGAAAGAAGGAACCATTAAATATAAACTCCCACTCAAGAAAGGTATAGAACACTTCCCTAATAAGTGAGAGAAGATTTCTTTTGTCTCTCCTATGAAAACAAAATTTGGTTTTAATGCTTCTTCATTTGAGAACACTTGATTCTTTCTTGCTTCTTATGCCTAACTTAAAGGCGTTAAAGAAAAGTACTTATTCGGAGATAACCCAAAAGTTTTCGATCAGTCTTCGAAGTTATTACTTCGGTAATAACCGCTCCTTACCCTTTTTAGTTGTTTTTTGTGCCAAGAGTAACCTCTAATGAGAGAGAAGTAATGATTGAGAAAGTTGCTGTCCCGAAACAGATTTATGTGCTTCACCGTAAAAATTCGTGTAAAATCTTTGAACGTCCTTTTGAGGCGTGAATTTTTGTGCTTCTGCCCCAGGTTGTTATCTAACTTTCGTTAGTTCACCACTTTTTGATTTGATCAACAGAACGTCTTTGAAAAAATTCGTCTTTACCTGCTGGTCTGTTTTGACAGATTTCTGCCATTTTCTGCATGTGCTTCTTGTTGGTTCCTTTTTGAGTTCTTTTGGGGAATTGAGCTTTTTGGTGGAAGTGCTTCAGTAGCTAGTGTTCTAATGGAATTTTATTGGTGTTAGAACTGAAACTAAAGACTTATTATCTTGAGCGCACTAATGTTGCTAATAAAGATTGTGTGAAGTTTTGTATGAAGGAAAAATTTCAGGTGTATGGAAGGAATGAGTAATGAGAAGAAGGATGGACTAAAGCTCAAGCTTGGGGATGCCACGTGTGTTACCCCAAGAAATATCCAAGAATTACAAGCGTCAAAGCTTGGGGATGCCACGTGTGTTACCCCAAGAAATATCCAAGAATTACAAGCGTCAAAGCTTGGGGATGCCCAAGGCATCCCCCTCCTCATCAATAAAAATCACAGGTTTCTTTCAAATGCTTCATTTTTATTGTTTCATGCACAGTTGTGTTGTTCTTGGAGCGTCTTCTTTTTCGTTTTCATTTTCGTTTTTCGTTTTCTTTGTTTTCTTAGTTTGCTGAATAAATTCGTTGTACCCCCACTTTCATACATTGGTTTTCAAATAGTTTGGTTCGGTTTGAAAAAGAGTAGAAAAGTTCATGCTTAAGTGGTAAAGAGAGCTTGTTTTTGACTGTGGCCTATGCTTTGTCATGCCATGCTTGATATTGTTTTGGCTTTATGCTTAGTATTATTTTCTGTAGCATGACTTGTTATAAACAATTGAGATTGCTCAATGTGCCTTGGATGAATCATGCGTTGTTTTAGCATATTAAAGCATAGTATTGTGGTATTCTCCTTTGATGCTTTATTTGGGTTGACTTGGCGCATGCTCACACCATGTTATGACTATCCAAAGTCACCATAGCCTTTATGATCCTTTAGTTTTCAACTTGTAGTATCACTTTATTCTTTGATCAATGATGTTTTGTCGCTTTGCATGATTATGGCCATTATTGCTCTCTTAGTTTGTCACTCCCAGTATTTTGCTAGCCTCCACAGCCAAGTATGAGTTCCACTCATGCATCCAACTCCCTAAACCAAGTTATTCCAAAGAGTCCACCATACCTACCTACTAACTTATGCTATTCCAAGCATATTCATGTTTTTGTTTACCTTCCAAATTAAACTTGTTATGAGAAAACTAGTGATTAAAACTCTCACGAACTTGATGGCACACTTTACTTTCTGCATTTAATAAACTTGAACCATTGGGTCCTTCTTTGTTGTGTATATGCTTACGCTTTATAAGTTGAAATTAGCAGAACCATGTATCATGGGGAACGCTTTCAACATTGCACTTGTACTTTGTACCCCGTTGATATCATGTTCTTTTGCTTATGGATCCCGGCGGTGTGAAATAAAAGTGGAACTTGTAAGATCATGGAGTTTGTATGTGTGTTAGAGAAACGCCTGGGCCGCTAGCCTAAGCCATGCCTAATCATGGTAGAAACTTCCAGCATCACCATAATGAGCACTCTATGAAGCATCCTCAATAAAAACCTATGCAAATAGCAAATAAAAAGATCGTTGAGATGCTCATTGTCTGCTTGCCTTGTCATTTTGATTATGGGATAGCTCCTGTATCGTGTGCAAGGGGTACCCCGTTGGCAGTTCTTTATGATACATATGTACTTACAATGACAAGAGCTTACTTGTGACTAAAGTTGAGTAGCATGAGGTTCGGTCTTCGTAAGTAAGGGGCATGAGATTTCGGTTTATAACTTGTCAAGCATATCCTCTTAGTTGTGTCACTTTAACCTTAATCACCCTCAAGATGCTTATGATAGGGGCAATGAGAGCTGAAAGCTAATAAGTACCATAATTTTTGGAAGCTCTTTATGAGATTTGAATCCCTACTTCCTTCTATGAAGGCCTTTCTTCCACCATTATATTAAGTCTCCACCTTCTATCTTTATGCACCTACTTTGAGAGCATAGTGTCCATTCTTAGTTCTATGTTCATTGTCCCAAGACTATTTGATTGATGCATAACTTGATATTGCTTGTTCTAAACTATTTGTATCTAGTCACTCTTATGAACTTTGAAGGTGTCCTATGCATTTATATTTGCTACTCTATGAGGGACAAGTTGAATACTATTATGCTATGTTTTCTTCGTGTGAAACAAACAAACGTCTTGCAAAGCATTGTTATTCATGAATCTTTTGTTTGTGCCTTTTCATGTTGCATCATAGTTTCTTTGCTTATTGCTAGAACTTTGTCTTTCATGTTATGATTGAAGTACTATGATCCCAGCTTTGAATGTTTTGCAAATACTTTGATCAAGTCTTTGATGGTGCATGTCACCTCAAAAATTATTCTTTCTTTTTATCACTTACCTACTCGAGGACGAGCAGGAGTTAAGCTTGGGGATGTTGATACATTGCAAATGTATCTATAATTTTTGATGTTCCATGATTGGTTTTATCTACTTTCTTGTGTTTTGTCCACACTTTGGAGTACTTTTCATATGATTTATTGGACTAACCTATTAACAAGAGCCACAGTGCCAGCTGCATGTTTTTTGCTGTTTTTGGTTCCAGGAAAGTCAGAAAATGAATATTCTCGGAATTGGACGGGACAAAAGCCAAAGTGCCTATTTTTCTGGAAGACATCTGATGCCAGAATACGAGACTGAGAAGGGCTGGGGGCCGGCCACACCACCTGGCCGCGCGGTCAGGCCTGACCCACGCCAGGGGGTGGTCTGGCAGACCCCAACACCCCCTCGGCCTCTCCTTCTGCCTATATATTGCCCTCGGGACCAAAACCCTAAGTACCGGATCAAAAATCCACGAAAGAGTCTGTAGCCGCCGTCGTCTCTGTCCCTAGATCGGGAGGGGTCTGAAGCTCTTCTTGGCACCCTGTCGGAGAGGGGAATTCACCCAGGAGGCCTTCTTCATCATCATGCAAGCCTCCAGTGTGATGCGTGAGTAGTTCATCTCTGGACTACGGGTCCATGCAGTAGCTAGATGGCTAGTTATCCTCCTTTGTGCTTTCATGTCTATATCTTGTGAGCTCCATTCATGATCAAGATCATCTATTTGTAATTCTGCATGTTGTGTTTGCGGGGATCCGATGGATATTGAGATGCTATTTCAGATTGATTATTGATTCTATCATGTCTTTGTTATTTGTGATCTTGCATGCTTTCCGTTGTTAGTAGCTATCTTGGCCAAGTAGATGCTAGCAACTCCAAGAGTTAGTATTTATGCTCGATAGTGGGTTCATGCCTCTGGTAATCTGGGGAAGTGATAGAAATCTCTAAGGTACTAGATGTGGTGTTGCTACTAGGGAGAAAACAACAATCCTTTGTTCATAGAACAATCGTATTGTTTACATTACACGCAATTCGTAAAGCAATAATCTGTTGCTTGCAACTTAATAGTGGAGGGGGTTCGGATGATAACCTGAAGGTGGATTATTAGTCATAGATGTAGTTGGATGGATGTCTAGGTATAATGTTGTAATGCCCAATCAAGTTCCAAAGGAGTCAAGATGATTAGTATATGCATGTATTGCTTTCTCGATGTTTGTCAATTGCCCCGCTGTAATTTGTTCACCCAGCATGTTATCTATCTTAAGGAGAGCCACCTCTAGTGAACTATGGACCCCGGTCCTTTCTTTTACATACAATCTACAAACTGTTTACTGCTTTGTGTTTACTTTCTGCAAACTATTACTTCCTTCCATTCGATACGTTTAATCCTTTGTTTTCAGCAAAACCGGTGAGATTGACAACCTCATCGCAAGTTGGGGGCAAAGTTCTGTGGTTGTGTTGTGCAGGTCTCCACGTTGCTGCTGGCACTGGTAGTGCGCCCTGCCAACGTTCAGCTAGCTACACCTTTGGGGTGTTTCCTTGCTCCTACTGGATTGATAACCTTGATTTCTTACTGAGGGAAAACTTGCTGCTGTGCTCATCATACCTTCCTCTTGGGGTTCCCAACGAGCTCGATATATTTGGGCCATCACATGCTACATACGGTTAAGAGTTAACCTAGTAAAGGGATTCTGAATCACAGTATCGAGAAAGAGAGGTCGGCTTGGAGCTAGACTAAATATCGTAGGGTAAAGGGAAAGACATGTACTCAACCTTGTGATGGTTCGTCCGAATGATCTTTATATGCGTTTAGGAGTTGGCACATCTTGCTAGAGGCCGCTACCAACCATTGACGGAGTAAGCGTACTCGTGTCATGTCTATACGTGTATGAACCTATAGGGTCACACACTTAAGGGGCTGGAAGCCTAATGAGGATTGGATCCAAATTAGACCAGGCTTAGGCTGCTAATGGGCTGCTAATGTAGAAGCCCACCAAGGATGCCTATATAAGAGAGAGTGAGGCGAGCTAAATAGGGTTAAGCATTCCACCCAGCCGCCACTCCTCTCACGCATGTGTTGCACATGCAGACCTAGCAGTCTGGCGTGTGACGGTTTCCACTCCAGACATGTGGATACCTCGGAGGTGCTGTAGCTGTAGCACTTGGACGAGCTGCGCAAAGGGGATATGCTCATGGGACGAGGACGAGGAGGAGGCGTAGAACATCTACACTGCCCCAACGTGCTTCATCGAGTTCCGCAACTACGCGTCTAGTGGTAATCCTGTGATCTATGACAATAGTATTCCTGGTTGACGAGGTAGAAAATTTTGATTTTACGCTAGTGTAGCCTACCCGTTACCCTACAATGTGCTAGCACAGGAGGTAGATGAAGAGCTGGCTATTCGCGAGTATGTCCGAGATGGTGACATAAAGATTTGCAAAGTACACACCGATCTGAGTGTGGTAGATCCGTTGACTAAACCTCTCCCTAGGGCAAAGCATGACCAACACCAGAACGCCATGGGTGTTCGGTATATTACCATGTAATCTAGATTATTGACTCTAGTGCAAGTGGGAGACTGTTGGAGATATGCCCAAGAGGCAATAATAAAAGTGGTTATTATTATATCTTTGTGTTTATGATGAATGTTTACATCCCATGCTATAATTGTATTATTAGAAAACACTAATACTTGTGTGTTTTGTAAACATATAAGAGTCCCTAGTAAGCCTCTTGTTGAACTAGCTTGTTGATTAATTGATGATCATGGTTTCCTTATCATGGACATTAGTATGTGATTAATAACAAGGTTATATCATTAGGAGAATGATGTGATGGACATACACCCATAGTAAGCGTAGCATAAGATCAAGTCATTAAGTTCGTATTGCTATAAGCTTTTAAATGCTTAGTAACCTAATCCTTCGACCATGAGGTTGTGTTAATCACCATCACCAGATGGGTACTTTGATGACATCAAACACCGCTTCGTAATTGGGTGGTTATAAAGGTGTCATTGGGTATTCTGAAAGTATGTGTTGAAGCGCATGGACCAAGATTGGGATTTGTCCATCCATATGACGGATAGATATGCTCTGGGCCCTCTCGGTGGAATGTCATCTAGTTAGCTTGCAAGCATGTGACTGGGTCACAAGGGATGACATATCACGGAACGAGTAAAGAGTACTTATCAGTAATGAGGTAGAACTAGGTATGGAGATACCGACGATCAAACCTTGGATAAGTATAGTATGGCGAGACAAAGGGAATTGGTTTCGTATGTAAATGGTTCAATCGATCGCGAAGTCATCGTTGAGTATGTGGGAGCCATTATGGATCTCCAGGTCCCGCTGATGGTTATTTATAGGAGATGTGTCTCTGTCATGTCTACATATTCACGAATCGTAGGGTGACACACTTAAGGTTCGAAGTTGTTTTAAGTAGATATGGAATGTGCGTTGGAGACCGAATGTTGTTCGGAGCCTCGGATTGGATCCGGGACATCACGAGGAGATCCGGAATTGTCCGGAGAATAAGATTCATATATTGGGGATCATTTTTTGAGTTAGGAAATGTTCCAGAGTATTTGTATGAGGATTCTAGAAGGTTTCGGAATGTTCCGGAAGGTTTTGGAAGATTTCTTGGAGTTTGCTTGAAAACCAAGAAAGGGATCAAGGAGTCCTGGTGGGGCAAGACAAGGAGTCGTGGGGGGGGAGGACTCCTCCCCCCTCCCCAATCCGCCGGCAATAGAGGGAGGGGAGTCCTACTAGGACTCTCCCTCCCATGGCGCCTCCCCCCTTTAAATAGAAGGGTGGGGGCGCCACCTCCAAGTCCTCCTCCATAACTCCAAATCTCCGCCGCCTCTCTCCTCCTCCTTTCTTCTGCACAGGCATAGGCGAAGCCCTGCAGAATTCTCTACTCCACCACCACCACCACGCCGTCGTGCTGCTGGGATTCCGTGGAGAAGATCTACTACCTCCGCTGCTCGCTGGAACGAGGAGAGGAAGGTCTGCTTCGACTCCGCACGTGTGACCGACTGCGGAAGCGCTGCCGGAACGCGGCGCCGGAAGGATCGTCCACACGATCTTGAGATCGGCAAGTGATCGACTACATCAACCACAAGATCTAATCTCGTAACGCTTTCGGATCTACGAGGGTTAGTACATATCTATCTCGTTGCACATGTCTAATAGATTAGATCTTGGCTTTTATCTAGATTAGATCTGGGTTTTGTTTGTTCTTGCGGTAGAAAATTGTTGTTTTCCATGCTACGAACCCATCAGTGGTATCAGAGCCGTGTCTATGCATAGATCTGTTGCACGAGTAGAACACAATGGTGTTGTGGGCGTTGGTGCTCGTGCCGTCTTTTGCTTTGTGTACTTTGCATCTTGCGGCATGGCGGGATGAAGCTGCTTGGGCTAACCTTACATGTCATCGCACATGAGACTTGCTCCACGCTTGACGTGTAACTTGCTTTGCACAAGTGGCTTTGCGGGTGTCTGTCTCTCCCACCATAGTATAGATCCAATTTACACTTTGCACTCGATAGCACTTGTATCAACGTTGTGGTTCAGTTTTGTAGGTAAGATCCGTTATTGTTCGAAAGACCCAAGCCACGTAAAACATGCAAAGAAAAATTAGAGGCGTCTAACTTGTTTTTGCAGGGGTTTTGTGATATGATATGGCCATCATGTGATTGTGATTATATTTGACGTATGCAATGATCCTTGTTGTAATATGGCAACCGGCAGGAGCCTAATGGTTGTCTTTAATTCTGTTAAGACCTGCGTGTCTATTCATCTTGTAATAGCTTTATTCCAAGTAGTTGTAATAGTTGCTAGTGATGATGGACAACCATGAAGCGGCGCCACTGACCTTGACGCAATGCTGGTGATGATGGAGATCATGTTCATGCTTTGGAGATGGAGATCAAAGGCGCAAGAAGAAAAGGCCATATCATATCACACTAATTATGAATTGCTTGTGATGTTAATCCTTTATGCATCTTGTATTGCTTAGATCGCGACGGTAGCATTATAAGATGATCCCTCTCCCTAAATATCAAGTAATAAAGTGTTCACCCTTAGTTGGCACCGTTGCTAAGACTCGTCGTTTCGAAGCATCTCGTGATGATCGGATGTGATAGATTCTACGTGTGCATACAACGGGTGCAAGCCAGATTTGCACATGCGGAAACTAAGGTTATCTTGACGAGCCTAGCATGCACAGACATGGTCTCAGAACACGTAATACCAAAAGGTAGAGCATGAGTCATATAAATGATATGATGAACATGAAGATTGTTCGCCGATAAAACTACATCTTCTCTCGTGATGATCGGACTTGGTGTAGTTGACTTGGTTCGTGTAATCACTAAGACAATGTGAGGGATGTTGTTTTGAGTGGGAGTTCACCTAGTTAACTTAAGTATTAAATCTGAACTCAATTCATCATAAACTTAGTCTAAACTACTTGCAAATTTGTTGTAGATTATGGTGACCCCCTCCATCAATTTCAATGCATTCCTAGAGAAAGAAAAGCTTAAGAACAATGGAAGCAATTTCACGGACTGGTTCCGTGGACTGAAGATCGTCCTCAGGGCTGGTCAGTTGACCTATGTGCTCGAAGCACCGCTAGGTGACCCACCTGCAGATAATGCCACCGATGACGAAAAGAATGTTTTCGCCACTCAGAAAAATCATTACTCCACAGTTCAGTGTGCCATCCTGTACGGTTTAGAAGTGGAGCTCCAGAAGCGTTTTGAGCACCACGACCCGTTCGAGATCATTAAGGAGCTCAGGCTAATTTTTGAGACTCGCGCGGCCATGGAAAGTTATGAGGCCTCCAAAAAGTTCTTTAACTGTAAGATGGAAGAGGGAAGCTCCGTTAGCGAGCACGTGCTCACCATGTCTGGGTACGCAAACAAGCTCCAAGAGTTGGGAATATCGATTCCTAATGAATTGGGGATTCACCGTCTCCTTCAATCACTGCCACCAAGTTACAAGAACTTTGTGATGAACTACAACATGCACCGCATGAACAAGACGTTGCCTGAACTGTCGTCCATGCTGAAAACTGCTGAAGTGGAGATCAAGAAGGAGCACCAAGTGTTGATGGTCAATAAGACCACCAATTTCAAGAGACAGGGCAAGCCTAAGAACAAGGGCAACTTCAAGAAGAACGGCAAGAAAGCTACCGCACCTGCAAAGAAGCCCAAGGCTGGTCCCAAGCCTGAAACTGAGTGCTTCTACTACAAGGGTGCTGGTCACTGGAAGCGTAACTGCCCCAAGTACCTGGCGGATCTGAAGAACGGCAACATCAAGAAGAAAGGTATATTTGATATATATGTTATTGATGTGTATCTTACTAGTAATCGTAGTAGTGCATGGGTATTTGATACTGGTTCGGTTGCTCATATTTGTAACTCGAAACAGGAATTGCGGAATAAACGAAGACTAGCAAGAGACGAGGTGACGATGCGCGTTGGAAATGGCTCCAAGGTTGATGTGATCGCCGTCGGCACGCTCCCTCTACATCTACCTTCGGGATTAGTTTTAAATTTAAATAATTGTTATTTGGTGCCTGTGTTAAGCATGAACATTATATCTGGATCTTGTTTACTGCGAGACGGTTACTCTTTTAAGTCCGAGAATAAAGGTTGTTCGATTTATATGAGTAATATCTTTTATGGTAATGCACCTGAGATGAATGGTTTATTCTTATTGAATCTCGATAGTAGTGATACACATGTTCACAACATAGATGCTAAACGAATAAAATTGAATGATAATTCTACATACATGTGGCACTGTCGTCTTGGTCACATTGGAGTGAAGCGTATGAAGAAACTCCATTTAGATGGACTTCTTGAATCACTTGATTTTGAATCACTTGAAAGATGCGAAGCATGCCTAATGGGAAAAATGACTAAGACTCCATTCTCTGGAATAATGGAGCGAGCTACAGACTTATTGGAAATAATACATACCGATGTGTGTGGTCCAATGAGTGTAGCATCGCGTGGTGGATATCGTTATGTTCTCACTTTCACGGATGACTTAAATAGATATGGGTATGTCTACTTTATGAAACATAATGTTGGAGATATGCCCAAGAGGCAATAATAAAAGTGGTTATTATTATATCTTTGTGTTTATGATGAATGTTTACATCCCATGCTATAATTGTATTATTAGGAAACACTAATACATGTGTATTTGTAAACATAAGAGAGTCCCTAGTAAGCCACTTGTTGAACTATCTTGTTGATTAATTGATGATCATGGTTTCCTGATCATGGACATTAGGATGTGATTAATAACAAGGTTATGTCATTAGGAGAATGATATGATGGACACACACCCATAGTAAGCGTAGCATAAGATCAAGTCATTAAGTTCGTATTGCTGTAAGCTTTTAAATGCATAGTAACCTAATCCTTCGACCATGAGGTTGTGTTAATCACCATCACCGGATGGGGTACTTTGATGACATCAAACACCGCTTCGTAACTGGGTGGTTATAAAGGTGTCATTGGGTATTCTGAAAGTATGTGTTGAAGCGCATGGACCAAGATTGGGATTTGTCCATCCATATGACGGATAGATATGCTTTGGGCCCTCT
Organism: Avena eriantha; assembly: GCA_910589775.1. Lineage (NCBI taxonomy): Eukaryota > Viridiplantae > Streptophyta > Magnoliopsida > Poales > Poaceae > Avena > Avena eriantha. Next base: position 242,920,669 of record OU342742.1, on the reverse strand, counting down.
CGGTGGAATGTCATCTAGTTAGCTTGCAAGCATGTGACTGGGTCACAAGGGATGACATATCACGGAACGAGTAAAGAGTACTTGTCAGTAACGAGGTAGAACTAGGTATGGAGATGCCGATGATCAAACCTCGGATAAGTATAGTATCGCGTGACAAAGGGAATTGGTTTCGTATGTAAATGGTTCAATCGATCACGAAGTCATCGTTGAGTATGTGGGAGCCATTATGGATCTCCAGGTCCTGCTGATGGTTATTGATAGGAGATGTGTCTCTGTCATGTCTACATATTCACGAACCGTAGGGTGACACACTTAAGGTTCGAAGTTGTTTTAAGTAGATATGGAATATGCGTTGGAGACCGAATGTTGTTCGGAGTCTCGGATTGGATCCGGGACATCACGAGGAGATTCGGAATTGTCCGGAGAATAAGATTCATATATTGGGGATCATTTTCTGAGTTAGGAAATGTTCTGGAGTGTTTGTATGAGGATTCTAGAAGGTTTCGGAATGTTCCAGAAGGTTCTGGAAGGTTTCTTGGAGTTTGCTTGAAAACGAAGGAAGGGATCAAGGAGTCCTGGTGGGTCAAGACTAGGAGTCGTGGGGGAGGAGAACTCCTCCCCCCCTCCCCAATCCGCCGGCCTAGGAGGTGGGGAGTCCTACTAGGACTCCCCCTCCCCAAGGCGCCCTCCCCCCTATAAATAGAGGGGCAGGGGCGCCACCTCCTGGCCCTGCTCCATAACTCCCAATCTCTGCCGCCTCTCTCCTCCTCCTTTCTTCTGCACAGGCATAGGCGAAGCCCTGCAGAATTCTCTACTCCACCACCACCACCACGCCGTCGTGCTGCTGTGATTCCGTGGAGAAGATATACTACCTCCACTGCTCGCTGGAACGAGGAGAGGAAGGTCTGCTTCGACTCTGCACGTGTGACCGACTGCGGTAGCGCTACCGAAACGCGGCGCCGGAAGGATCGTCCACTTGACCGACTGCGGAAGCGCTGCCGGAACGCGACGCGGGAAGGATCGTCCACACGATCTTGAGATCGGCAAGTGATCGACTACATCAACCACGAGATCTAATCTCGTTAACGCTTTCGGATCTACGAGGGTTAGTTCCTATCTATCTCGTTGCACATGTCTAATAGATTAGATCTTGGCTTTTATCTAGATTAGATCTGGGTTTTGTTCGTTCTTGCGGTAGAATTTTTTTGTTTTCCATGCTATGAACCCATCAGTGGTATCAGAGCCGTATCTATGCGTAGATCTGTTGCACGAGTAGAACACAATGTTTTTGTGGGCGTTGATGCTTTTGTTGTCGGTGTCTTAGCGTGTACTTTGCATCTTGCGGCATGGTGGGATGAAGCGGCTCGGGCTAACATTACATGTCATCGCACATGAGACTTGCTCCACGCTTAACGTGCAACTTGCTTTGCACAAGTGGCTTTGCGGGTGTCTGTCTCTCCCACCATAGTTAAGATTCAATTTACAATGAGCATCTGACAACACTTGTATCAATGTTGTGGTTTTTGTTCGTAGGTTAGATCGGTCTTATGCGAAAGCCCCAAACCACGTAAAACTTGCAAAGAAAATTAGAGGCGTCTAACTTGTTTTTGCAGGGTTTTGTGATGTGATATGGCCATCATGTGATTGTGATTGTATTTGATGTATGCAATGATCCTTGTTGTAATATGGCAACCGGCAGGAGCCTAATGGTTGTCTTTAATTCTGTTAAGACCTGCGTGTCTATTCATCTTGTAATAGCTTTATTCCAAGTAGTTGTAATAGTTGCTAGTGATGATGGGACAACCATGAAGCGGCGCCACTGACCTTGACGCAATGCTGGTGATGATGGAGATCATGTTCGTGTTTTGGAGATGGAGATCAAAGGCGCAAGAAGAAAAGGCCATATCATATCACACTAATTATGAATTGCTTGTGATGTTAATCCTTTATGCATCTTGTATTGCTTAGATCGCGACGGTAGCTTAGCATTATAATATGATCCCTCTCACTAATATCAAGTAATAAAGTGTTCACCCTTAGTTGGCAACCGTTGCTAAGACTCATCGTTTCGAAGCATCTCGTGATGATCGGATGTGATAGATTCTACGTGTGCATACAACGGGTGCAAGCCAGATTTGCACATGCGGAAACTAAGGTTATCTTGACGAGCCTAGCATGTACAGACATGGTCTCGGAATACGGAATACCGAAAGGTAGAGCATGAGTCATATAAATGATTATGATGAACATGAAGATTGTTTCGCCGCGATTAAACTACATCTTCTCTCATGAAGATCGTACTTGGTGTAGTGGACTTGGTTCGTGTAATCACTAAGACAATGTGAGGGATGTTTGTTTTGAGTGGGAGTTCACCTAGTTAGTTTAAGAATTAAATCTGAACTCAATTCATCATAAACTTAGTCTAAACTACTTGCAAATTTGTTGTAGATTATGGTGACCCCCTCCATCAATTTCAATGCATTCCTAGAGAAAGAAAAGCTTAAGAACAATGGAAGCAATTTCAACGGACTGGTTACGTGGACTGAAGATCGTCCTCAGGCTGTCAGTTGACCTATGTGCTCGAGCACCGCTAGGTGACCCCCCTGCAGATAATGCCA